>OY856411.1:251006838-252206838 GCA_963693085.1 Alisma plantago-aquatica
AAACCTGTTACCTGCATCTCATCAAAACTCAAACAAAAACTATTAAACGCAAGTGTTTGTGGGTGTATTTCATGGAAAAGGAAAGCAAGATAAAACAATAAGGTTCGAGAATCTCAAACCACATGGGTTTCCTCCCACTAAAGCTAAATTTATAGCCTTCAGTCGGGCTTGTTGCTTCCTTCACTAAGTGTTGACACCCCAGGTGTCTCCTTCCTCTTCTATAGTGATCCTTTCTAGAGTTCTGATGACATGGGCTTCATCCTAAGGAGTATACATCGATCAGAAGTAAGGGCTTGATCTCCACTACTCTAGAGGATCATAGTAGCCTAGACTGTCACCAAAATCTTCTTCACCCAACCAATATCTTTCTTCATCAGTGAATATAAAGAAGTCAAACTTTCATCTTCTATGTGTGACCGTAAGAGTGCCTGTACGCACATTAATGTCCGCAGCCACGGTGAACAAGAAGGGACTTCCCAATATGAGGTATTCTTTTCCATCAATAGGACCAAAATCCATGATCAGAAAGTCAGTCAGGTATGCAATGTTTATCCTTTGATCAATTACTACTGACTCATTTAACAATATGCCCAAGGGATTCCTCTTAGTTCCATCACCCAAGACAAGGACACAATCCACCAGTTCCATTTTCTTTAGGCTGAGTCGTAAGTATATGCTCAACAACATAATGCTTGTTCTTGTGCCTAGATCTAGGAGAGTGTGCTCGAAAGGTCATGCAATGATATAGCATAAGAGGGACTCTCGGGTCGTCCTTTTTTTTCTAGGAATCCAATGTCCAAGATGAAGTTTACAACTCTTGTTGCAGTGATTTCCTTGGGTGGCAATAACACCGGTTTTCTCCTCCTTATGCAAACATATGTTACCAATGAAAGGAATTCTTTGATGCTTGTTGTTCCTTGCTTGAAGGTCCCTAAGAGATTCATGATATGACTATTCTTCTCTTTGAGAGAGGGGTCTTTTAAAGTATCATGGAATTGCTCACCAATTGCATCAAATATTTCTACAGAAATTTATGGCCTTGAGGAAGTATGATGGTGATTCTTGTCTCATGGGGAAGTCTTTCTCCCAATAAGGTATTGCCTCAAGTGTTACCATGTCAATGGCATGTGGGGGCAGCAAACATGATCTTGTCATAGAAGGACAGAAGAACTAAATCTCTAGCACTTTTGTTACTTCCAAGAAAGGGTGGGATAGTTGATCTCATGGACTCAAATTGGGGTAATACGCAAGATATCGTCTTATCTATTAGTGATGGGACACTCAGGGCTGATCCTTCATCACCAAAGGGGGTAGCGAGATCTTGGATGTATTTGGCATTTTCAAGCATCAAGGGAGAAACAAACTATTTGGCACTCTAACAATCTCCACTAGATTCATTTGGCATTGGATTAACATCACCAACCTTAATCATTTCATCTTCCCCTTTTTTAATCTCTTTAGCAGACTTTATTGTCGATATGATTGACACAATGTTCACTTGTTTATGGGAAGAAGGACTAGCTTGTGAAGATGAAGGTGGTAGTGGTCTTTGGTGAGGTGGGTTAGGATTTTGGAGTATGCAAGTTGGTTGTTGGGGAGGTTTTTGTGGAGGTAGTGGTTGATAGGTGTGTGATGGAGGTGGGGGATATTGAAAGTTGGAAGGGGGTTGTTGAGGTGGAGGATCCTATGGATGTGGTGGTCCTTGGTACTGGTGAAGTGGGGGTACTTGGACTTGCTGGGACTTAAGCACCTTGAGTAGTGCTCACATAACCACCATCATTGTTTGGGTTGGCCATGGGTTGAGTTGAGAGCCTCCCATCTTTAGAGCGGGCAAGTGAAAGAGAGATTTGATCAAGCCTTTGTTAAAGGCAGCTAATGTTTTGTCCTTGATATGACACCTCTTTCTTCACTTCATTGAGGCTCCTTATCCTTCCTAGGACTTCCTCTTCAAACTTGGAGTTTTGCTTGGGATCGTGATATTTCCTTGGGTGCCCTTACCCTCCTCATTTTGTTATTTCCATGAGAAGTTTGAATGATTCATCCACTCAGGAGTGTAGGTGTTGGACATTGGGCCTTGGTTGTTGTAGTTTCCAAAAGCATGCAAAATATGCACTTCTTCATCTACATCATCAACTGCCAAAGTAGATTTTCTAGAAGAACCTCCAGCTTGGTTCTTCATCACGTTCATCATATATGCCGTCATTTTCATCATTTTAGGGTTGTCTTTAGTCTGAGCTAGAACTATGAGAGGAGGTGGATGAATGTAGTTTAGGCACAGTATCCTCCTTTACTTGAGGCTCAGTGGCGAGAATTCTTAGCAAGATGCTCGAACAAGTGCCAAGACTCCTCAGGTGGCTTTCCCATGAAGGTGCCTCCACATGATGAATCGACATTATTTTGGGTCATTCCACTAGCCCAGTGTAGAAAGCTTGAACCAACCCCCATAGAGGTACTTCATGATGTGGGTAGTCATGAAGGAGCTTCTGAAATCATTCCCAAGCTTCATGAAATGGTTCATTCTCTTTTTGTGTGAAGGAAGTAATGCATCTCTACATCTAAGTCAATTTTGGATATCGGGTATAACTTCTTGAGAAACTCATTCTTCACCGCATTCCAGGTCAACAACTCAATCTTGGCCATGTACCACTCCTTGGTTTTTTCTTTTAGAGAGAATGGGAAAAGAGTCCTCCGAATGGAGTCATCAGTGATAGTGGGTGTGCGGAAAGTTGAACAAGTTTCAAGGAAGGCATCGATATGGTGGTAGGGGTTCTCATTCTCCAATCCATAGTAAGTGGGAAGGAGTCCAAGAAGTGCTTGTGGAATGGAGACTTTTTTACCCGACATTTGGTCAACAAGGGTGGAAATGGGGGAATTGTAGTTCCCCAGGGTGCAGTATTCATGGAGATGGCAGTTGGGATGTGGTGGAGTATCCTAAGGAGGGATTTGAGCTTCATGGTCACCCATCTTGGCTGCTTGGTTTTGTTTGCGATGGCTTTGGCATCTCCTTTGACCTATATCAGGTTTGTATAACACCAACTCGGTACACGTCAAATGTGTACTACTCGTGCACAGTTGTCGCCTACACAATACACAAACAAGCAACAAAAGACAAGTTAGAATGATAGTATGCAAAAAGTAAACAAGTAATAAAGACTAGCAATGGTGAGGGAAGTAGGAAAAGCTAAGTACACTAACTAGCTAGGCTGAGCACCCTAGTCCCCAGCAACGACACAAGAAAGCTTGGTGTGATTCTTCTAAAGGGTAGACACTAACCAACTAAAGTTGGCTAGATGTAACCCCAAGGGTAAACACATGAATATCTCAAAATTTGTATAAGGACCTCGTCCAACACACAGACTCAACGAATCACATGTACCCGCAAGCGCATGGGGTTGTGTTGGTGGTAAGATTAGTTTCGATCCTCATTGAGAGAGGGGGCTATAGAGATAGGTTTGTGTTAGCTATGTTCCTAAAATAGATTCTAGGGTTTGAGGGTTTAAAGTTGGGTTTGGTTTGATTACACTATGATTGAAAATAAGAAATAGTAAGAAAGAAACCAAGTTAACAAAGACTCTAGATTACTCTAAGCAAGTTAAGTCTATCAAACTAAGCAAGGCAAGCAATTAGGCTAGAGCAAGGAGTTACACTACACTAGAAAGCTAAGTTATCAACTAAGGTGCAAGCTAAGAACTTATACAAGCAATAGCCTAAGTTATCACTAATTAGCCAAATTAACACAAGCAAGCTCAAAGGATCCCTAACTACTTGAGCAAGAACTAACTATATAGAACTAGGCAATTAGCTAAGAATTAACAAAGGCAATTGAAAACACTAGCATTAACAAGATAAGAAGGAAAAAATGGATTTTAAGAAGTATGATGGATAGGTGGGCCATTTGGGAATATAACTTGATATTAGTTGGGGGAAGTTCAACATAGAATGCAAATCTCACATTTCAATCTATATTACCAAACCAAACAACAAGGCAAGTGCTATTAGAATATACCCTATACTACTAATTAGAGAACTAGGGTTAGGTGTAACTCTAGAAGGACTTGGCAAGTCTAGGTTTCTATGGTAAGTGGTATTACAGAAATTGAGATACAAGGGTAGGAATGGGAGTACATATGAGGGTATTTAACATCATGTTACTTGCCCTCTAGCCTTTAGGAAACTCTAGGAAATTGCATAATCACACTTTCACTAGATACTTAGATCTCACACTCACTTGTAGAAGAAGGGAGATGTATGTAGGAACAAAGGGGACTATCTAGGGATCCACTAATTGGACCTAGGAGCCATTCCTAATAATTCCATATACATTCCAATTTCCCCTAGAAGCTAAGTGTCATCAAGAATCACAAAGGAAGCAATCTATGTTAAAAGCACAAACCACATGCAATATAATGAGAAATGAGATAGAGGTAAGAGGAAATCAAGATATAATGAAATTATGTCCATTACAAATTATTTTCCCCGAACATGGTATTAAAGTCACGTTTTAACCCCAAATAGCCCACTACTAGGGGCTTAGCTAGACATGCCCAAAGAAAAGGTAAAACTAATGAGAAGAAGAGGATTGGACTCCATGGAGCTCGAAGTAGCTTCTTCTTCTTCACCTCCTAGCTATTGTATAATGTGGCTCCTCCTCCAAGGTGGTTGAAGGGCATGGAAATGAAGGGGATTATGGTATAAAACCTAGAAAACTAGGTTTCTATGGTGGAAATGAGGTAGAAATGGTGGATGGATGGCTTGAATGCAAGGAAGGAGGCAATGAATGCTCTACAGTAGGTGGAGGGTAGTAATGGAAACGAAGGGGAGAAAACCTTCATGTTGTGGTGGCCACCTATGTATATAGGGGTGGTGGGGAGGCACTAGGGTAAGTATGGGAAAAGTGGAAAAAATAGTGGTGAAAATGGGTAGGTTTAGGTGGTCACCACAGCCGTGTTAAGGTGCCATGACCGCGGTGGGGGTTGCATGGCACAGTCATGGGCAGTGGAATGGTCGAGGTGGAAAGTGGAGTTGAAGTGATAAGTGTGTATGGTGGTTGCGGCAATGACAGGGTGCCACGGTCGTGGTGGGTAGAGGGTATCATGGTCGTGTGGGGTACCATGGATGAGTTGGAGGAGGGGGGCCACAGGCGAGGTCTCTCAGAGGTCATTGTGTCTTCAGCTTGCCACGAGCATGGAGAGCACCACGGGAGAGGTGGCCTTCAAAGGCCACGACCGTGTTGATGGCCATGACCGTGGTCATTCACGTGTAAATTGGACCAACTCCCTATTGGTTTTTGGGAATTTCATGCATAAATTGCCACAATTATGTTGATGACCACATGTGAGGTGGAAGGGTGGCCACGTCCGTCGGGTCTTTAGTGACGATGACCATTGTGATGAACACAACCATGGTCATTCATGTGTAAATTGAGCAACTTCCCTATAACTTTTTGAACAAAATTCCCCACGACCGTGGTGATGTACCACAACCATTTTGGGGCTTCTTGGTGCTGATCTCTACTTCATCTTCTTCATTTAGCCTCCTTTTTCTTTGAATTTCTCTTGTGCATCCAAGGAAATCTTGGGGAAGAGATAGGTCCACTCTTGGGGTGTAAGACCCCACAGACGTTCTTCATCTCTCTCCCATGCATCAATGCATGCATAAGTGCCCTAAAATGCACAAAAAAGGAGGCACACATGCATATGGCATTAAAGATCATATTGGAGGGAATAACTTGTAATCTACAATGTTCAGATGTGATTATCATGCAAAAGGTCATAGGATGAAGCCCTAAAATAGGGATTCATCATATACCCACACATGTACCCATCATTTCTCTTGGAAACTACCTTCTTGCTTCATCAACATTTTCTTCTCACACAATTTTCCTAGAGACAACCTAATCATATGTATCAAGGTATCCTTCAACCTTAGAGAAATTGACTTTAGGAAGTTGTGCTTGACCATTTTTAACAAATTGTATTCCACCTAAACAAACCTATGAATTGATAAGACTTACCATGGCCTTTGTTTCCTATATGTTTCTATACAATTTTGCTCCCTTACTTCACCTTTCCACCTCACTTATGGAGATCATTCATAGTGTCCCTAGATCCACTCACAATTTGGAGCATTGCTAGAGACCTTAGGTTGGTGCTATAGGTGCACCTCTAGCCATATTCTCTAGGAAATCTATTACAATTCATCAATATTCTTATCTTTCCTTATTTCTTATGTAGTATTGGTACATAGTGAATTTGCTTTCCTAGTCGTGTTTTTTCTCAAGTGTCAGATCCTTTTGACTATGTGGTTTGCTACTAAAATATATGTAAATTATATACTCAAGTAGATTTTATTTCTTTTGTGTCCTTCATGTGGATCGATCAACTCCCTCCCAAATTCCATCTTTTAGCAAACAATGGCTGAACCTAGCTATGTCGGTGCATTCTCATCTAGGAATTGAAATTTGGTTTGTTGAGCTCGTTAATGGATGAAGAACCCAGAGGGGAGTTTTTTTTCTCTTGGTTACCATAAATGAACGATGTGGATCCCTTCCCTCAACTTTTGAGCATGATTCCATAGTTGTTTTACATGCAGGACTGATCCAGATATTCGATCATTAGTTTTTCTATTTCATACCACACAATGTTTTAGTTGTTTCTAAAGGTAAGGGTAATTTTCTTTTTTTATTAATATTCTTCATCTAATCCAAATATGGCTCAACTCCATGGTTTTTACTGAGGAGAATATTTTTCTATTTACCTGTCATGTTTTATGAAAATATATAATGTAAATTAATATTGTAAAATTAATAATAAATCATAGAAATTGTAGAAAAAACTTTAGATAAAATAGGATATAAAGTGTGATATTTTTTGTATAGATGGGTTTTCTATACTGATTTAAGTAGGTTTGAAAGTTGATCTTGACGTGTTAGTGTTTAAATTGATTTAACCCTAAGTTTTATATAAATGTTATTCAATAATATGAAACCTTGAACTTGAACTATTGAGTTTACCCTTGGATATAGTTGACCAAACATAAGGTATGTGCATCTTATATATATATATGTAGTTCAGTAATCTAAAACCCCAACCTTCAACTATAAAATTTGTCCTTGGGAATTTGTATGAGTATGAACTGAAATTTTCCTCTAATGAGGCACTTTTTGAGTATTAGCCATTTTGAGACAATTTATGCACTACATGAAGTTTTGTAATTTCATTACACTTCAAATATTAAATAAATCATTCATGTTTGGTTTATGATGCCACATACCATGTTTACTTTGGATATTGTTGATGTATGATAATTAATTCATTTCATATTACACCTCTATTATGTGTGCATGGTATTTATGTTACATTTTTCTATTGTAGTTGAACTGTTAGGGTGTGATGTTCTACCGTGGTGTGTTTTTTCTACCAATTTTTATATCAGGGGATAGCATTTATGGACATTTATATATTAGATCATGTTATTTCACCCAAGATGTTCTTTCTCCACCCATGCCTTTTTAGGACAATGATCCAATGGAGTCTTGAGCTTAATATAGATACTTTTAGGTATATTTATATTTGTATGCACTTTTGTAAGTTAAAAATTTCTTAATGGAAGAACACTTGATGATTCTTTGTTAATCTTACTCATAAAAGCCTCATTCTTCAGTTTAAATTTCATTTAATTTCCCAACATGATTATATCCCCCTCTTTCTTGTGAACCTCCCCTTTTATAGTTACCTACCCTTTGATGCCTAAATATTTTATTATACACATACTTTATATTTACCTGACCCATACATGTTGTTTTCTCTTTTGGGAGTTGGACCCAAACTACATAGTAATAGGTGTTGCAAATATTGATGACTCAAGTTGACCTTCACCATGATCATACACTTTGAATGATAGCTTGAGATGGCTAAGTTTCCCATTGCACTCATCTTTTGTAATATTTATATGTCCCATTGTATTTGGTATTACTACCAATGAGATAAGTAACTATGAAATAAGAATAGTAATGAGATTTTTTACATACCAAATGTTTGTAGTGTTTGTCTTGCAGGAAAGTAAAATGTAGTCCTATTCTAAGAAAGAAAAGAAAGAAGAACCCGGGCTGCCTCCCGAGAAGCGCTTCGTTTTTCGTGTTCAGCTGGACGTCTTTGGCCTTCTCTTCACCTTTTGCCTCTTCGGTCACTGCCCTGTTCTCTTTGCTGGTTCGGTATTTGATGGAATCTTTCCTGACGGGTTCTTCACAAGTTTGGCAAGTTGAGCCAGCTGCTGGTCAATCTGGCGTTGATGCGTCTGCATGTCTGCCAGCTGAGCCTGCAATGAGTTCAAAACACCTGAATTTGATAGAGCACTCTGGGCTAGCTGATTGTTGATCGTATCTTGTTTCTTTACAAAATCGAATAGCTGCCCTACTACATTTGCTTGGCTAGCAGCCTGGTTCTGACCTTCTTCCTTGGAAGTTCCCTGGTTTTTACCCTGTCCTTGGAAGTTACCTTTATTCTGCGGGAGAGGGGCATTCCTGGCATATTGACCTGCTCCTCCCCTCTTATCAAAAGCTTGGGTAGGCTTAGTCGAGTTATGCAGCTGATGAGAGTTCTCCACCGCATCCTTGTTTCCATAGTTGAAGCCTGGGTGGTCAGGTCTTCTAAAGTTTACAAAAGAAACATTTTGAGTTTCTTCTGTCTCAGACTCTGTATCGCTGGTTGCCTCTGGCCGGGTGTAGATGCAATTATCCACCCCGTGACCGCCTTCTCCGCAGGTTACACATTTCATCGCTTTTTCTACATGTTTTTTTCCTTTACCTCCAGCCTCTCTCAACTGTTTCACATATGTGGCAATCCTTTGAATCTGTTAGGTGATTGCCTCCAGCGGCTTTGATTCAATCGAGGACCCTTCTCCAACCTTCTTTATCGGCCCTCTATCGGACCGATCGAAATCAGTGTCGGCCATCAACTCCACCATATTCTTGATGATCAGCTCCGACTTCTTGGCCTTCTTCCCCACGAAATCATTGCATGCTGCTGCGTTCAGTGATACCCTATTTTTGGGGGTCAAACCATTGTAGAAGGTGGTTATGAGGAAACCCCTCTTGTAGTTGTGATGGGGGCAATCCCGGAGGTTTTCCTGGAATCGCTCCCAGGCATCATGCAGGCTTTCACTCGGCTTTTGCGTGAAAGAAGTTATCTTCTGCCGATTTCGGACTGTCCTTTCTGTGGGGTAGAACTTGTTCACAAAGGCATCGGCTAACGCCCTCCACCCATTCAAGGATTGGTGGGGTACCCCAAGGTACTAGGACATCACCTTGTCTTCTAGTGAAAAGATGAACCCCTTACAGTATATCACTTCTTGGGGGACCCCTCTCATCTTGATGGTATCACAGATATTCTTAAATGCATCAAGATGATGATACGGATTATCATACTTGGAGTTCCCTCTAAAACTTTTATTCTGAATCATGGATATCACAGATGGCTTGAGCTCGAAATTGGTTGCATTGAAACGTGGGACTACGACCGGGCATCTGGAGTGGTTGGCCTTCGAGGACGCCAACTCCCTGAGTGTCTTCTCCTCTTCCTCAGAGTCTTCGGTGTCACTATCCTCCTGGTGTCGTTCCTGCTCGTGGTTTCTTCTGTTTCGCCGGTGGCGACGTCTGTTACGACGGTGATCTGTCTCGGATTGATCCCTTTCTGGATCTTCCGGCTGGTCGTTTCCGTCGTATCGGCCGTCGTCGTCAGGAGGAGGTGAGTTTTCCCTAGCCCGCCCTGGGCGTTCGCCTTCAGACGGGGGTGGCTCAATTCGGGGAGGCATGATGGCTGGAGTAGATGCTCAGACGAATTGGGTATCCTCTCCTTGAGGTACCTACATAATTATTCACAAAGAAAATCGAGTTTAGAAAATTAAATTTTATTTTAAAGAAAAGTATAATGCTACGAAAATAAAAAGGAAAAAGAGTGTTGTCAAGCTTATCTCTAAGCTTGAGGCACAGGAGTGTAGTTAGTGGTTTCAGGTTTGTCTTACAGTACCACTATTGCCTTGTCCCCGGCAACGGCGCCAAAAAGTTGATCGACCTAAATCATGCGTCCAAAATTGGAGGCGGATTTGAGGTAGTCGAGCTTTTACATTTATTAACCCGAATCCTTCTAGGCCCCCACAACTTTGCTCACGAGGTGAAAGTAGTCATACGGGGTCGAACACAGGGACAAGGGGGTAGTGTTGAGAACCATAAATCGACACGCTACACTCCGGTAGGTATAAAGAGATATAAATTCCCGAAAGGGAATGGTAAGACGTCACGAAATAAACAAGAAAACTATCTCCAAATGGAGCTAAAAGAGAGATTTAAGGTTTTAGTCATTTAGCAGTTTTTAGGGGTTTTCATGCAACAGAAGCAGAAAGATAAAGACTAGAGCTCAGGCAAGGTTCGGAGGATAAGACTGTAGTAAAACAAGAGGTAGCGGTAACACCCTGCACCCCTCCTCTCAGAGCGGGTACCTCTAACCTCTACATCAACACCCCTTTCGAGGTTGTTGGGCTTCAGTTAGAGTGGAATGTTACAGAAAACAGCTCCGTTCCAGGCACTCTCGTACTCCAGAATCGGACCAAACGCTAGAGCCGCAACACAACTCTCGAAGTTGTTGCGAGGGGAAAACGGTTCGGTAGCTAATCGAAACGCGATCCAAATCATGCAAGCTAGGGTTCAGATATTAAACAGAGCAGTCATCCAACATTGTACACCAAGCATAGAGCACCAAGTAATTGAATCTTTCCATTTCCATAAACATTTAAAGGTCTTAATTCATTGCATAAACAGGGAATTAAATAACAGAATTAAAAGATAGGTGTCGCCTCCTTGATGTAGACCGGCGACAGGGTGTTGTAGCTCTCCTGCCCGATATCGGTCAGAGGCCTAGCCCGATACAGAGGTGTCGGGCGACACACCCTCTCGGGCGGCACGCGCCGACTGGCGACTGCATCGGTCAAGGGCTCTGGCCGATACACTCATGTCGGACGACACACCCTCTCGGGCGGCACGTTCGATAGACTAAGCGTATCGGGTTGATATCGTGTCGGGGTAAGAGCTAAGCATTATTGATGTCGGTCACTTGTGTCGGGCAATGATGTCGGCTGATATCGGCCCGCAGTGTCACCCGAGACGGTCCTAAGTGAACTATCCCCTCCCTCTCGGGATGAGGAGAAGCTCACCTAGTGTCGCCCGAGACGAACACTAGGGCACGGTACGGGTGCTCTCAGAGTTTCCTCGCTCAAGCTCTCAACTGTCAGTTGTCTGAATGCGAGCTGTGTGAGCCGTCTTTTCGGCTCCCTGTAGCTGCTATTTATAGTCTGCTGGTTGGTGGGAAGACATGGTGCTCGAAGCGCCACGTAGCTCCCTTGTACGCCGGTCGATGGAGATGGACGGACAATACAAGCATTTCTCGGCGCAAGGTGCTAGCTATTGGTCACGTGGCGGGCGGCACACCTGCCGGTGGGTGGCTATGTCGCCCGACGAGCTGGGTCGTCGAGGCGGCTTTGGCTCCCTGTCGGGTAGAAGGTGTGTCGGTCGGCACGTTCCTGTCGCGCGACATCTCCTCGTCGAGCATCTTTGTGTCGCCCAGCCCGTGTCGGGCAGAGGCTGTATCGGGCGTCAGGGAGGTCGAGACGGGTCTGGACTTATTCATGGGCCGGAATCGGCCTTATTGCACAAAAGTGAGGAAAATTTTGTAAAAGATAGGAAAATCGGAGTAAGAGCATTGCTTGGCCAATTATTGCGAAAATGCTAATAAAATAGAGGAAAATAGCAGAAAAAGGGAAGTTTTGATAACAAAATAAAGGGAAAAAACGTCACAAAAACTGATGTTATCAACCACCCCAAACTTAGCATTTTGATTGTCCTCAATCAATATTTAAACTATATTTTTTTGATGCTTCTTTTTGCTCAGAAAACTTTCAGGCCAAGAGGTAAAACAAGTATAGTAATGCCTTTAGAGATAATGCTACTTCACTTAAACAAAAGACTACGCGTTTCCTAGCCTTATTATTTCAACAAAATTTTTCTCTACAGCTTCAGCGAGACTTTGTTGTATGATTTTGAAGTTAGCTTACGCACCAAACATCTTTATTTTCGGGGCAGAAAGTTGTGTATAGGGTAGGCTAAGGCTTTCTGGGTTTTTCCTTCTTGTTTCCCATCAGTCCATCTAGGTAAGGGTCCGTTAACGGGCAAGTGGTCCCTGCAGTCCAAGCTAGTTGGCTTTAGAGCAGTGATTTCACATCCTACGTACCAATTCCCCGGATCTACCATGCCTAAAGATGGGTACTTTTGGAAAACAAGAGGTGTATATATATATATATATATATATATATATATATATATATATATATATATATTATTGGGCACAACTCTCATGCTTTTATTCACTCTCTCGAGGCTTCTCTCTCTTTGTTTTTTGGGATTTTGTTGGGTGAGGGAAACAAAGAGATTTCCGCTGTTTGGGCAGCTTTTTCCTTCTCCATGCTTATCTCTTAGTTGTTCGCGAGATTATTATATTTTTGAAATTTTTGACATGGCAAAGTATACTCTTTTGTTTGTTTGGAGCAGCATTATCAAAAAGATATAACAGGACTTGCATCACATTTAGCACAAATAAAATAAACTTTGCAAAAGGTAACAACAAATTTTCATTATTATTACAGCAACTTTGTACATATGCATAGGGGTGATATAGACAAAAGAATTTTTCAAAATTTTCAAAATTTTGGTATGAAAACGTATATGTACAAAACAGAAAGTGTATATGTACGTAAAAGAATAACGAATATGGGACAAAAATAATGAAAGAACAAAGTGGAAGAGGAAGGAAATTTGTACCTCCCTCACTGGAACATGGTACCCCCCCAAACTTACTCCACACTCTGTCCCCAGAGTTGTGAAGTAGATAAGGTGAGGTGATGTTTATTCCAGTGAGGTCGCGCCTGCGTTAGAGAGGAGCTCCCACACATATTCTCCTCGTTTTATGTGGTATACTATGTGTTGGAGCTGGTCAGGCATTGCTTCATTTGCCATCCACTCCAGGACGAAGATGCCACAGTTGTTGGATAAGGCAACTTGTTGCGGACAGCGGTGGCAGAACTGGAGTCCGTGCCATGTGCCTCCCTGTATGTTCAGGAATGGATCGATCATCTTTGACACTTCGTCGTAATATTTTCGAACTATGCGTTCGACGGGTGTCAAAGGTTCCGATGTACACGACACCGGATGATTCTTGTTGCTGTCTGAGCTGTTGTAGAAAATGCCAGCTCGTTGCTGAGTGTACATCGCCAGGAGCGTCCAGTGATTGCAATGCACGATAGGCAGAAAGATAGTGCCTGCAATGCCTTCCTTCAAATCTTGCAGGAAGATCTGCTTCGCTCCAGTTTCATCGGCGAGGCAGATATCGTTGAAGAGCAAAGGGTGGGCTATGTATGTATGTTTTAGCTTTGGCTGTATATATTGGATGTAAGCTGCTGCAACCGATACCGTCAAGCACCCCCCTTCCTTTACCATGTCCCTTAGCTCATCTGCTAGGACTAAGACGTCTTCTGCCTGAAAAGCAACGTCTGATGGGGTTGAATCAGCAAGCTTCTTCTGGATGATGTCGACTTGTTCCTGTGTGAGAGTCGCACACGAAAAACGGTCAAAAATTTTTATCAGCTCTTCAGAAGCCTTGGGCAAAGCAGTGTCTTCCCTCCCATGCACTTTCTTCAGGATTGCTACCTGCTTGCCCGCCCCATGAATCTCGGGAGCTAAATCTTCTTCTTTTCCTTCTTGGCTGCTGGATCGTGAAAAAGAATCTTCTTCTACATCACTATACAACAACTCCTCTGGCACACCTGCATCCCAGAAATAGCGCTTGTCCTTGATCAGGAGCATGACGTAGATGCCCCTGCATTGATAGTAGCACATGTTCCTGAGGATTCCCAAATTCCCGACACCATTGATCGCTTCAATGGCCCCCAAGATGGCGATGGTGTTGTTTCCGCTCCCCTTTTCTGCTGGTTGGGGAAGGTTTCTGATAACGTAGTGGTTCCAAGGCCCTTGAAGACATTGGATTCCTTCCTTTAAAGCTCGTAGCAGGCCTATTGGAAGACGTCTCAGCACTCTGTCCTCCGGGCGGCTGAAATTACCCCCGGAGCGTGGTACTTCATCATCGCTGCAGCACAGCAGCTGAACGTCGTGGTTTCTGATGTCCGCCATATAGAGAAACCACATGTTGTGATGCTTGTACGGGGCCAACACCAGATTTGGCTTATGTTCTTCAACGTATTGCAGCATGTCGACCACCGCACGGGAGTCTAAATCTCCCTTCATCAGCCTTCTCGCCAAGGTCGGGGTGGCTGTGTATATCTGTCTCTGACCTATCCTGCTGTCGATGTTCTCGATCATTGCGTTCTCCAGGACCCTGAACACTCGCTTGCCGACCACAACCGGTGTGCAGAACATCTTCCGAAGATCTCCCCGTTGTAGGGAGAGGTAGCAGTCGCTCCAGACGACTTCTTCTTCGTTACCCTGCGACCTCAAGACCGAATTCAGCAGCTTCTGGTCTCTGATCGTCAGGTTCCCAATGGCTCTTCTATCAAAATCAGCCATCTTGAATGATGGTATCTCGAATGGCTCACGGAATCTGTCCTCAAATGAACGCTTTCCCCGGGGTGGGTGTCTGTTATTTATAGTGTAGACATCCCCCACTTCTTCTTCAGACTCGTCCGATGAGTCTCCCCCGATGTTGGTATCTGCGTTATCATCTTCCACTTTATTTAGGGGGATGTAGAAGTTGGCGTCTCCCAATCCCAAAGAGCTCTCCTGTTTGCTAGGAGACCCTTCGGCAGATCCTTGTTGTGTCCCCTCTCCGTGTGTTGATGATTGTCTGCTGGAGGAGGATTGGGAGGAGGACGCTATTCCCGAAGAGGAACCTGAAGAAGATGGACTATGGTTCCCACTGGGAGGGGACGGAGACCGTCTCGGATGCCTTTGGCGCGGATGATCGTCGCTCTTGTTCATCCTCTCCTCGATCCTGTCGAGTCATTGGAGGACTTGTTGCATCGCTACATTCAAGGCCTCCAGTCCACCGGGTATGACCGCAAGAGTCAGCAGCTCGCTCTCTTGCTTATTCAGCCTGACCTCGTGGCTGTCCTACTTATCTTGAAAAGATGCAAGTTTGTGTGTTAGGGAAGCGCAAATAGCAGAGTTGGTGGTTGTTACCTCCCGCAGATTGTCGATTTCATCTCCGAGCATCTTTCCAAGCGACGGAGGGGGTCCAGTGGGTCTCCCTTCCATCCTTGCGATATCTAGTCTGCGTGAAGGTCCACCTGGAGAGGTGGAATCTATGAAGATCGTTCACGATCCAGATGACTTCAGGCGGGGCGTCGGCGCTGTTTCAGGTGCCACCGCCTTGCCTTCTCTTCTGATTGGGAACGGCCGTGGTGAGGGTGGACTTTGCTCCACCTCTGCACTATCGGCGGTCTCCTCAACCGTTGCAGGCGGGGACTTCGGCGGTAGCGAGGGTGTCCTTTCGAGATCCCTTCTGATCTTCTCAGACATTCTGATGCTGTTGTTCCACTGAGGCTCCTCTCGTGCCTCTACAACTTTAGAAATAGTTCTGGGAACTGCGGCCGTCTCTTGCGCGGAAGATCCCAAAGTTTATGTTCCGGTGACCTCGACGATCACCGGTGCCTTCTCAACCGTCACCGTTGTGGCTGGTGCGGTGGCTGGTATAGTCGGGGCGACGACAACTCGATCAGCAGTTGTCGTCGGAAGTTCTGGAGTGGGCCTCTCTCTGGTCCTGGTCGTGGTGACTGTGGCCGTGCCATCTGCTATGGCTTTGATCTCGGCGGTGGTGAAGACCAACTTCCTCATGTCATAGTCAGTGCAGTGAGGAAGGGGAAGGAGTATGTCCGTCCTTGAAAACTTGTAGAAATACCTCCCCCTCTCCTTCCTGATGATGTTGGTTCTCATCAGATATTTGGTATCGAACACCTCTTCGCCCGGCATTCTTGTATGGCTGTGAGGCTCGAATGGATACCCGAGCCCCACTACGATGAGGTTGATGATGCCACCCATGCAGTATTCCTTGGTAACGTCCTTCATCGGGTGGAACCTATTCATTAAGAATCTACCGAGGTTGATTGTTCGGCCCTCCATAATGTGCCACATGACGTGGAGCTCCTCCGTGTAGATGTTGCTGGATTCGTTCTTGCTGAATAGCAAGCAGGCCACTAGTTTGTGCACGATCCTCCGGAAACAGGAGTGCACCGCCACGACCTTCGCTCCCAGCTTGAATGAAGATTCGCCGGTGAGCTTCCCCCAGAACTCCACGGGGTTGAACCCGTCACCCTCGGTGATCCTTTCATCGTGGTTCATGATATTCATCTCCTCCTCGCTGGAAGAGAAGATTTTGTTTAAGTCATTCTCGGAGATGGTATGCTCCGAGTTGTACAGCCTGGCCTGAAAACTGTCTGGCCCGCCAAACTTTTCTCTCTCTGCCGCTGAATTATTCACTCGGCAGAGAGGGGACATGAATTCCATGGTCAGTTTAGTGTACGAGGTCGTCCGTTTGAAGCAGATCTTCTTTAGTCCTTCCTCCGCAAGGACGCTCTTCAGCCTCTTCTCGATCCCAAGCTCATCAAATGAGACCCTGTGGCAGAACCTGCTCGGCTTGTACTGCTTGGGCACCAACACAGCATAGCGATGAGCATGCTCGTTGTCTCTTGGCTCGAAACTCTCTCGGAAGGTTTCTGGGATTTCTGCTAGTGGTGTTGGTGTGGCTGTGGGCTGTGCCGGTGTTGGTGCAGGAGTTGCAGCTTGTCCAACCCTCGCCTTCTTCTTTGCCCCCGACGTCCCAGCCTGTCCTGGGTTTGGGCGCTTAGGTCGGGCCGCCTACCCTTCAGTAGCAGTTTCAGGATAGATCCTCCTGCCCTACTCGTCAACTGGGACAGCGGTAATCTTAGTGCGGGCCATTTCTGTAAGTCAACAAAAGATAACACCCTCATTAATTAAGCTGGCTTTTGAAAATATAATAAAGAGTAAACGTTTGGCCCGGTATAGTCTATAAAAAACTGCCCGACACTCATGTATCAGACGACACATTGGTTTCAAAGGTGAAGCCATGTGCCCGACACAGGAGATGGGTAACGCCTGATACATTTTCATGAAAGAAGAGCAGCGTGTGGGCCGATAAGCAAAATCAGGCGATGTGATGCAACATCGGGCAACACTGCTATCATGAATCAAAGATACTTTGCACGATACCCATATCGGTCGATACACCTGCTCAGTGAGGAAAACTTGAGACTTATAAACTTTTAACAAGAAAGAAATCGCATCGGCCGACACGATCTGTCGGGCGGCAAGCCTGTCGGGCTATACCTTGTTGTGATCGGAGCTTGTCGGGCGACACAAGAGGTTCAGCAGTCTCGCGCGACACAGGAGCTAAAGCACAGGATTCTCTCGCTCGAAATAAGAAAGTAAAAGAAACAAAGCAAGGAACCTGACACGGTAAATCTCGTTTTCCTTTTATAGTAAGTAAATAGTGAAACCCGGGACGCGCATCGACCGATCGCTTAAAAACATAAGTCAGCAGCCCAACCGTCGGCGGGACTATTGCGCTTCACAAAGCCCACCACCCGATAAGTGTGCACTCAAAGTGTCGGTTGAGTTGCCTTCTGCGATATCGTGAAGAAAAAAACTGTTTAAGCTATGGCTGATGAGTAAAACATCATTGGCCTAGGACTAAGCTCCTGGCCTCAGATGGTATTACCCATCCCGGAAAGTAAAACTAAGGCGGTGGCCCATAACACAAAAGAGTCCGTGCATGTGGCGCATACACTGTCTCAGGCCTTATTACATACCAAATATTTGTAGTGTTTGTCTTGCAGGAAAGTAAAATGCAGTCCTATTCTAAGAAAGAAAAGAAAGAAGAACTCGGGTTGCCTCCCGAGAAGCGCTTCGTTTTTCGTCTTCAGCTGGACGTCTTTGGCCTTCTCTTCACCTTCTGCCTCTTCGGTCACTGCCCTGTTCTCTTTACTGGTTCGGTATTTGATGGAATTTTTCCTGACGGGTTCTTCACAACTTCGGCAAGTTGAGCCAGCTGCTGGTCAATCTGGCGTTGATGTGTATGCATGTCTGCCAGCTGAGCCTGCAACAAGTTCAAAACACCGGAATTTGATAGAGCGCTCTGGGCTAGCTGATTGTTGATCGTATCTTGTTTCTTTACAAAATCGAACAGCTGCCCTACTACATTTGCTTGGCTAGCAGCCTGGTTCTGACCTTCTTCCTTGGAAGTTCCCTGGTTTTTACCCTGTCCTTGGAAGTTACCTTTATTCTGCGGGAGAGGGGCATTCCTGGCATGTTGACCTGCTCCTCCCCTCTTTTCAAAAGCTTGGGTAGGCTTAGTCGAGTTATGTAGCTGATGAGAGTTCTCTGCCGCATCCTTGTTTCCATAGTTGAAGCCTGGGTGGTCGGGTCTTCTAAAGTTTACAAAAGAAACATTTTCAGTCTCTTCTGTCTCAGACTTTGTATCGCTGGTTGCCTCTGGCCAGGTGTAGATGCAATTATCCACCCCGTGACCGCCTTCTCCACAGGTTACACATTTCATCACTTTTTCTACATATTTCTTTCCTTTACCTCCAGCCTCTCTCAACTGTTTCACATATGTGGAAATCCTTTGAATCTGTGAGGTGATTGCCTCCAGCGCCTTTGATTCAATCGAGGACCCTTCTCCAACCTTCTTTATCGGCCCTCTATCAGACCGATTGAAATCAGCATCCGCCATCAACTCCGCCATATTCTTGATGATCAGCTCAGACTTCTTGGCCTTCTTCCCCAGGAAATCACTGCCTGCTGCTGCGTTCAGTGATACCCTATTTTTGGGGGTCAAACCATTGTAGAAGGTGGTTATGAGAAAACCCCTCTTGTAGTTGAGATGGGGGCAATCCCGGAGGTATTCCTAGAATCGCTCCCAGGCATCATGCAGGCTTTCACTCGGCTTTTGCGTGAAAGAAGTTATCTTCTACCGATTCCAGAATGTCCTTTCTGTGGGGTAGAACTTGTTCACAAAGGCATCGGCTAACGCCCTCCACCTGTTGAAGGATTGGTGGGGTACCCCAAGGTACCAGGACAACGCCTTGTCTTCTAGTGAAAAGATGAACCCCTTACAGTATACCACTTCTTGGGGGACCCCTCTCATCTTGATGGTATGACAGATATTCTTAAATGCATCAAGATGATGATACAGATTATCATACTTGGAGTTCCCTCTAAAACTTTTATTTTGAATCATGGATATCACGGATGGCTTGAGCTCGAAATTGGTTGCATTGAAACGTGGGACTATGACCGGGCATTTGGAGTGGTTGGCCTTCGAGGACGCCAACTCCCTGAGCATCTTCTCCTCTTCCTCAGAGTCTTCACTGTCACTATCCTCCTGGTGCCATTCCTGCTCGTGGTTTCTTCTATTTCGCCGGTGGCGACGTCTGTTACGATGGTGATCTGTCTCGGATTGATCCCTTTCTGGATCTTCCGGCTGGTCGTTTCCGGCGTATCGGTCGTCGTCGTCAAGAGGAGGCAAGTTTTCCCTAGCCCGCCCTGGGCATTCGCCTTCAGATGGGGGTGGCTCAATTCGGGGAGGCATGACGGCTAGAGTAGATCCTCAGACGAATTGGGTATCCTCTCCTTGAGGTACCTACATAATTATTCACAAAGAAAATCGAGTTCAGAAAATTAAATTTTTATTTTAAAGCAAAGTATAATGCTACGAAAAGAAAAAGGAAAAAGTGTGTTGTCAAGCTTATCTCTAAGCTTGAGGCACAAGAGTGTAGTTAGTGGTTTCAGGTTCGTCTTACAGTACCGCTATTACCTTGTCCCCGGCAACGGCGCCAAAAAGTTGACCGGCCTAAATCGCGCGACCAAAATTGGAGGCGGATTTGAGGTAGTCGAGCTTTTACATTTATAAACCTGAATCCTTCTAGGCCCCCACAACTTTGCTCACGGGGTCGAAGTAGTCATACGGGGTCAAACACAGGGAAAGGGGGTAGTGTTGAGAACCATAAATCGACACGCTACACTCTGGTAGGTATAAAGAGATATAAATTCCCGAAAGGGAACGGTAAAACGTCACGAAATAAACAAGAAAACTATCTCCAAATGGAGCTACAAGAGAGATTTAAGGTTTTAGTCATTTAGCAGTTTTTAGGGGTTTTCATGCAATAGAAGCAGAAAGATAAAGACTAGAGCTCAGGCAAGGTTTGGAGGATAAGACTGTAGTAAAATAAGCAGTAGCGGTAACACCCTGCACCCCTCCTCTCAGAGCGGGTACCTCTAACCTCTACATCAACACCCCTCTCGAGGTTGCTGGGCTTCAGTTAGAGTGGAATGTTACAGAAAACAGCTCTGTTCCAGGCACTCTCGTACTCCATAATCGGACCAAATGCTAGAGCCGCAACACAACTCTCGAAGTTGTTGCGACGGGAAAACGGTTCGGTAGCTAATCGAAACGCGATCCAAATCATGCAAGCTAGGGTTCGGATATTAAACAGAGCAGTCATCCAACATTGTACACCAAGCATAGAGCAACAAGTAATTGAATCTTTCCATTTCCATTAACATTTAAAGGTCTTAATTCATTGCATAAACAAAGAATTAAATAACAAAATTAAAACATAGGTGTCGCCTCCTTGATGTAGACCGGCGACAGGGTGTTGTAGCTCTCCTTCCCGATATTCGTCAGAGGCCTAGCCCGATACAGAGGTGTCGGGCGACACACCCTCTCGGGCGGCACACGTCGACTGGCGATTGCATCGGTCAAGGACTCTAGCCGATACGCTCATGTCGGACGACACACCCTCTCGGGCGGCACGTTCGATAGACTAAGCGTATCGGGTTGATATCGTGTCGGGCTAAGAGCTAAGCATTATTGATGTCGGTCACTTGTGTCGGGCAGTGATGTCGGCCGATATCGGCCCGTAGTGTCGCCCGGGACGGTCCTAAGTGAATTGTCCCCTCCCTCTTGGGATGAGGAGAAGCTCACCTAGTGTCGCCCGAGACGAACACTAGGGCACAATACGGGTGCTCTCGGAGTTTCCTCGCTCAAGCTCTCAACTGTCAGTTGTCCGAATGCGAGCCGTGCGAGCCCTGCGAGCTGTGTGAGCTGTCTTTTCGGCTCCTTGTAGCTGCTATTTATAGTTAGCTGGTTGGTGGGAACACATGGTGCTCGAAGCGCCACATAGCTCCCTTGTACGCCGGTCGATGGAGATGGACGGCCGATACAAGAATTTCTCGGTGCAAGGTGCTGGCTATTGGTCACATGGCGGGCGGCATGCCTGCCGGTGGGTGGCTGTGTCGCCCGACGAGCTGGGTCATCGAGGCGGCTTTGGCTCCCTGTCGGGTAGAAGGTGTGTCGGCCGGCACGTTCCTGTTGCGCGACATCTCCTCGTCGAGCATCTTTGTGTCGCCCAGCCCATGTCGGGTAGAGGCTATATCGGGCGTCACGGAGGCCGAGACGGGTCTGGACTTATTCATGGGCCAGAATCGGCCTTATTGCACAAAAGCGAGGAAAATTATGTAAAAGATAGGAAAATCAGAGTAAGAGCATTGCTTGGCCAATTATTGCGAAAATGCTAATAAAATAGAGGAAAATAGCAGAAAAAGGGCAGTTTTGATAACAAAATAAAGGGCAAAAATGTCACAAAAAATGATGTTATCAATGAATCAATAGAAAAATAGTCGATATAATTTTTGGAATTGTGAAAAAATGTATACTTGGTTCACATGTTGATTTGGTGCCACATTTGAATTGTATCACAAATATTTCATTGCTAAACTAATTTTTATTATTATGCCATATGTACAAATATTTAAGGATTTTGGATGTTTATCAATGGTTCCATGAACCTAGCTGCCACAATATGAAGTTTACAGTAGTAATAAAGCCCTCTAAGTAGAACCACCTCAATATTTAAGCAGACACTAAAACTGTAAACCTAAGTGAGGATATATAAGAAAAAATTTGTTATGGATATATGTGAATTATGAATCTACCTTTAGTTACCTCATTAGGGGTAAGTTGGATTATATGTTAATCCATTATGGGAAATTCTTTTATACCTTAGTAGTCAACTTTAGATTTGAATAAACTTAACAGTTAATGCATTAGGTAACCCTTGGGTAAATTAATGAATCAAATGTCACAAATATATTATTACCAAATAGTTGGAGTAAAAATATCATTGTCAAACAAATACCATGGACATTAGTTGGATACTTTTATTCTAATCCAAGTAATTATGTGTGCAAATCAAATTAAGGCCAATTTCTTCATTTGGTGAACCCAACTGGTCAGAAGTAGGAAAACCATATTAAAGGTGGTAAGTAATTAGTAACTCAAATATTAAAAACTTGATATTCATGGCCTAATGCAGTAACTCATATTATGTCCTAAAATAAAGTTAACTATTCTATAAAATGCTAAAACAAATGAACTTACATATTTTTCATATATAGTAATAAATAAATTTATGTGATGAACAATTAAGTACACACTAGTCTTAGTACGGTCCTATGTGCATGTGTATCTAACTAAACCCTAATGTGCCATGTACCTAATATGTTATCTATAATGGAAGAGTCCTAAGAAATGAAGTAATTTCCCAATTGTGAGGAATATAAATGCAATGAATTAAATAGTACACACAACATAAAAATGTAATGCAGTCGATGTCCTAATGGTGGACTATCTTATGAATGGGGATTTATGTGACAAAACCCTTTTTTAGAGGTGGAGTGTTGTGACAGACTTGAATCTTGGTATATAAATCAAATTTTCATCTTATTTGTTGAATCATTGACCATGTTAGTATTCAATCTGTTTTTCTTGAATTCAATTGATTAAGAGTAACTAGAGTCAAGAAAATATATCATTTTAACAAATAACCTATTACATAAGGTTAATGATAAATTAATTAAGTAATTCTTGTGTTGTGATTATTTATACAGATTCACCATTTTAATAGTTTTGACTCTAAATTAGCAATCTGGAATAACCCAAAGTATTTTTTATGAAAGGAACTAGATGAAATAAATAAATGTATAAAATTTAATGATAGAAGAGTATAAAACATTAAATGATCACTTATCATAATAATAATGTAACAACTATTAGACTTTTTTAAATAGTAGAATTGATTTTAACATTGTATTTGCCATTTCTCAATTGACATATCTATAAAATGTCTTGTGTTTGAGTTAGATTTACTTACTCAGTTGAATTAAATAAAGAAATTGCATTCAATAACTAAATTTTTATATAATTGATAGCATCAAATTAATAAAATTCTTATTTTTCTTGTGTCACACATCATCATCTATTGTATTGAAATGTATTCAAAGAGTTGAACATTGATTGAGTGGTGATCAATTTGTCTCCCACATCCTACAAGTGAGAATGTGTGCTATCATGTACCATCTATCCATTCATATTCCATCTCTCTTTCCAATATCCCTATACTTTCATCCTCATTAGAAGATGTTTATTCCATCATGCTTATGAGACAATGTTTACTAAATTGGTCCCTAAAAGGAGCCCTACCATACAAAGGGACATTTCTATCTAGTCACTTCATCCATCATAAAATGCCAACTTTGTCTAACTATGCATCTACATATACACCCAACATTTCAATTTGAAACTACCTTATTGTTTCACCAATGTTTTATCCTCAACCAATTTTATCGTAGAGATGACCTAATCATATGTTTCAAGTTCTCCTTCCACCTCAGAAAATATAGTTTGGTGGAGGTATGCTCAATTGCAGTCGCGTAACCAAATATGTGACTCTATAAAACCTAACCTCAACCCTTGTTCCCCTATGTTCCACCGAGTTCCCATCTTTCCCCTATGTTCCACCCAGTTCCCGTCCATCACTTTTCCTTCATAACTCACCAAGGAGGCTAGACATGGTGTCCCTAGTTCCACTCATTACTTGGAGTGTAGCTCTAATCTTAAACTCATTTTATGGGAGTGACTTCTTATATCATCTCCAATCAAACTACAATAATTTTCCAATACCCAAATCTTCCCTCCTTTCCAATGCACTATAGGTAGATGATGAATCACTTTCTTAATCTGCAGGGTCTGATCTATTTGACTTTGTAGGTTGGTTCTAAACTGATGTAAGTGGTATAATCAATTAGATTTTAGGTTTGTTTATTGCTTCATATGTTTCCATTAGTCTCACATTCAATTTTCTTCTTCGAGGAAACAATGGTAGAAGTTAATTCTGTCAAAGCATTCTCATCCAAAATTTCACCTTTGGATTTCTTATTTTATGGAAGGATTGATAATTGGAAGGAAATTTTCACTTCCCATGGTTTCCATGAAATCACAAGAAGGATCCCTTCATCGAGTTTCAAACCATGCTTCCATGGTTGTGATACACGCATGAGTGATGCAAAGTATTAACCATTTATTTATCGTATTTCACCCCACACAATTGTTTCAGTTTTTATTAAAGTACGGATATTTTTGAAATTTTGATTTATATATATTTTTAAGACCCACAAGGCTCAACTTTAGGGTTTTTATAGTTCTAAAGATTCCACACTTTAATCCTAAAAGTACTACTGAGGAGCGTATAGATCTATTGATGGGTCTTGTATTATAAAAATGAATGATGTGTCATAATATTTTAAAATGAATAACTAATAATTAAAATGTCATACAAAAATTATGACATGAATTAAAGAACATTAGATTATTGACTGGTTGGGTTCGCTAGATCTTTTTAGGCTAGGTTCATTAGTCAATTTTTGGGTTTTAATGTTTCAATAAAATTTCATTCTAACTTTTATAAAAGGTATTTTGAAACCCTAAGATTGGACTATTACGATTGACTTTGGATATTATTGGTCAATGTTTAGTCTATGTTGCATTATTTGTCATATGGACTTTACTATCTTGGGTAGTCTTCCGTGATACCTTATATTTTCGATTTCAAACCTTTCTGATGTCTAATTGACGAGTATTGTCCCGTGGTGTCGTTGTCTTTGCAACAACTTCATCTATCTATTGAACATCTTTATCACCTTCATATGCTAAGGAAGCAAATTTATTGGAAGATGGATTTTGTAATAATATCACACTTGAGTTGTGAATAGTAGGTGGTATCTTAAAATGATTCATATGAATGTTTTTCCCATAAAGCTTTGTCCACAAGTACTCATCTTCCAACCAGCAGACTCCTATTTTGTCAGATGATTTCACAAATATTGTTGTACTAGAATTGTCTGTTTATTCAGAACATTTAGAAGCATTATCACCCATTCTTCCACAAGGCACATATATATGATATACACGCATACTCAACCCGATAAACAACATCTTCTACAATGATTGTTGGGTGGATCTAGATTGTTGTATCTAATTCAATAGCCAAATTCACAAAACAGCTTCAAGTACCTTGAGTCATTTTAACATCCACCTTAACCAGATTCCCTAGAGCCTCTATTTTTTCAAGAATCAAATTTTTATGTAATTGGATAGGTAGATCCAATATACTTAACCAAGTAATGATGGGTGTTGGAAGTACAAAACAAGAAATGAACCCATTAAACCAGTGAAAAATCATCATACTAGCACCAAAAATACTCCACGACCCTTCAGTCAAGGTAGTTAAGAAATCTTGTTCGCAGGATAATTGGACTATGAAGTGATTAAGTATCATCTAAAAAATACTCCATCACACTATAGGTTTTCATAAGGAGAGAACTCGATCACTGTTTGACAAGTAACCTATATTCTTACCTACCAGTTTTACAAAAACTGAGAAGCTCCAAGTACTGCAAAATTGATCGAGCATCTAATGCAATAAGTATTTCTGGAGATCCATGAGCAGTTGAGAGGGATATATCATCCATATGGACTACATCTATTTCATCATCACCAATGAATAATCCAAAGAAGAGGAAATTCCATTGGTTGCATCATGGAACGACCGCACTATTGTAACTGTTGGCACAATTTTGTCAATATCATGAAATAAGTTAGCTTGTTGATCTGATGACTCCATATTGTGTTGATGAGTGCCATCCAACAAGGTTGGAAAGCATGGAATGTCCATAAAAATAAATTGATTCTGAGTTAAAATATTTTCATTCACAGTAAAAATAATTTCTATAGAACAATTAACCAAAATCATTGTTAATTGTTGTAGATCACCATTGATGCCAGAGAAAATGAGATCTAACCCCAATTCTGCAATAGGGAGTGAATTTATATTACTGATTTGATGATAAACATTCCCCAATAAAGCTCTTCTGCCAGGCCATGGGTTCCAATGTGGCCATAACTATCTCTTCCTCTTTGTCGGGATGTGACATTTTGACAAAATCCATCATCCTGGCAGGTGATGTAGCAATTTGTATCTCGACCAATGTGGATGTCTCTTTGTACTTCAAAGACTTCCGCACGAGATGTTTTAGAGCTGGCAACATGTATGTCCTCGTGAATAGAATGGAAAGATTTCCCGTCATTGTTTTCCTCACTAGTGTGGGTGGTATCATCCTTCTTTTTGCTTTTGTTGTGACGACTGCCAGTAACCATCAACATCCCCACGAGCACCAAGGAAACCCTTCTTCATCATTCAATCCCCAGTCTACATGATTCATTATTACTCTTGCTCATAAATGCAATTCATTTGTCTAATTTCTATTCCAGTTACATGCATGCCAATAACCCCCTCATGCATGTGAACCATCTATTTATATTGACCTACCCTTAATGGCCAAATATTCTATTATGCACATCCAATTTGTTAATGACATACTAGTATATGCACATGCTTTGCATGTTTCTATAATATACCCAATGAATTATGTGATCATCTTGAATATAACATCCATAAAGAAGGTAGTGTTTTCCCAAAATAAAATCATAATGGATGAACTCTATTAGACATTTTCAAATTTGAAGGTTCTCTACATTTTTATATTTTCTTGTGCCACGTCAAATCTTTCATCATAAGTCATCTTAGGAACATAATTAGAAATACTTTCTTTATCAAGTGAATTTTGTTTGCTTTAATCATGTTGTTTGGTTGATTATCCGATATCTTTTTAAAGATGTGGTATAATAATTTGATTGTAAACTCTTCATTGAGATGTGACACATATGGCCCTTGTCATGGTTGTTTTGCAAATTAAAAAGTATTACTTCAAGTATTCATTGTTATAATTATTAAATTTATTATATATTTTGATATAGCAATGTTATTGAACCTATTTCTAGCTCTAGCAGTTCACTACCAGAAACATTAAGTACTTAGATTATTAATTTTAGGATAAGAATGGAAAGGAACGTATACCATCAACCAAATGTGTGAAAAAATGATAATGTATTATAAGCTCTATCATCATCATGATCATCTAAGCCTCAGTCCCAATTAGGTTGGGGTCGGCTATATGGATCCTTCATTTCCATTCATCTCTATTGTGGGCCATATTCTAGTTGAGAAGTAGGGATCATTTGAAGAGGGCCTGATCATCACTTGTCTCTTCCCTCACTTCTCATCATTGTACTATAAGAAGAGGGTCTGATCATTTGAAGATGGTCTGATCATTTGTAGAGCTTATCTTTGTTTTATAAGCTCTATCGACATAAATTTAATGATACGAGGATTAGCTACTTATAAAGTGCCTATTATCTGGAAATGAGTTATAAAACAAACATAAGATCATCTATAAAAAATCACTAAAAATTAAAAGGAACTCTAAACTATCATCAAATCTTAATGCTAGCCAACTGATGGGAACTGAATGATAACTGTTACAACCTCAATTTTGCATATGTTTTCATAATTGAATTGTAAAGATATTGTGAAAATGGACTTAATTGAAAAGGTTGTATGCTTTGCTTCAAAAGATGGATTTCTTTGCAACACTCTCTTTTTATAGGAATTTCGTAATTTCTTAATTCAATAATGGATATAAAAGAGAAGAAAAGAAGAAAAGTCCAAATAAAAGGAAAAGATACAAGATAATGGATATTAAGCAAAGTAATCATGAGAAATATATAGAAATATCTAGAAAGTGGAATTAATGGCCACAATTAAATAAATTTCGTTTCTATGTGATTTCTAATAAAAGAAATACGAAAAGAGGAAAAAGGAAATGAAAGATAAATAGAAATCCTTGAAAAGAAATATCTTAATAAAGAAATATGAAAGATAATGAAAAATGAAGAATGTAGATGCATTTAGAAGGATGATAAGTATGCTTAAAATAAGTAATTTCGAAATCTTAGGAATTCTTAGAGTCCAAGGAGTCCCAATGGAAAAGAAGAAAGAGAAAATATATGTTTTAATGCATAATATATGTCTTATAAGTCATTGACTTGCAAATGAATAAAAGGAGTTATTACTTTTGTGTTTTGGCTCCAAACTTGGAATATAAGCAGAATAAGTCTTTATAGACTTTCCTTTAAAATTTGGTTGCAAAAGGATACACGGTTTTTGAGATATGGAATTTTGAAGTTATCCTAAAGAGAGAGTATAATTGGAATAAGATACATGTGTCATGATTTATCTGGGATTAAATCCCAATTTTCGTTTTTGAGCACTCATCCACGATCGTTGGATCTATAATCGACAACCTGAGATGAATCCTGGTCTCGTGGGAATGGGGGATACAGGGACCAGGTTGCGATGAGATGATCGAGGAATTTTGTGAGTTTGGGGCCATCTCCGGAGCTTTGGATGAGTCCATTGACTCCGGGAGATTGAGTCGACTTGATCCACCCCAAGTTCCTGGGGGTTTCGTCATGTTTGGGAGAAGTCCCCAATCTGTAGGGAACTCGATGTGTTCCCTATATATAGGGGAAGTGCATGGCACCGTAGGGGATACCCTCATCTGTTCCCACACAACTAAAGCATGAAACCAAGCACACCAGTACCCTTAATTTGGGAAGCAGTCAACAAATTCAATCTCTTCTATTACCTATTTGCCAGTGGAGGACCTTGTGGTTCTCTCTGATCAATGCATCACTGCCCCAATTGAACCCACCATCGGGTTCAGCGGCAAGATCTGGAGCTAGAGACTCCCTTTCCCACTGTGGAGGAGGCCTGACGCCAAGAGTCAACCCTCTTGTTGAGTCATCCAAGAAGCAGGCTCGTGAACCAGAGTCGCGAGGTTGAAGAAGAATAGGGGTAAAAGACCCCTTTACCCTCATGCTTGTGTTATCCAGGTAAGGGCATTCTCACCCAATCCTTTAATTTCATCACAAGATAAGCACGCGGAGTGTGGGTCGTTGGATCCCGCATGGTCCAGTGCTCCACGGATCTAGAGGCTGATGTTTTTCTAAAAATAAAAAATAATTCAAGTAAATGAATTACTTTGCAAAAATCATAACTATTGCTAGGAAGCTCTGATGAATAAATTTAAAACATGAAAGTTGATTAGAAAAATATGAGGAATACGTTAAAATTAGTTTGACAACCTAATTTCATTCCTATTTGCAAAAGTATATTATTTTGATGAAAATGGTATTAAGTTTTTGTTAGTAACCCTAATTGATGATAATGGATTGTTTTATAAGTGCAAATAGGTTAATTCAAGTATTGTTAACATGTTTAATGATAAAGATGAGTCTGAACCTATTTTGAAGATGAAATTGAAAGATTTAGGGTTTTAAACCTAATATGATGGTTAATATCCTTAGAAACCCTAAATAAGGGAAAAAGGAAAGAAAAGGACCTTTAATCCGAAATTAGGGTTATATGTTGTTAAAAGGTAACCTTAATACCTTTCATAACGAGTCGATGAGATAATTAGGGTTTGTGAGTAATTTTATAAAATTAGGGTTTAAGAAAGTAAAAGTGAAGTGAAACCCTAATTGTAATCGAAACCCTAAAAGTGGATTAGAAACCCTAGGAAGTGAGCTAGGTTTAATATACCTTGATGGCCTGATCAATGATAGGAAAATTGGATGCATATTTTATGATCATCTTGTGTGCTTGCTTGTTTACTGGATTTCTTGCTTAGTTGGATTATTTCTACACTCAAGGCAACCTGACAGGTATGTGGTTATGCTTATGGTTAATCGCTTTAGTTTCACGGCGATTCCCGGATGTTTTATCGACTTCCTAAAAATAATTGCTTGGATTACTTTTATTTCATGCAACTATGAAGTGACAATGATTATCACCATAAATATATATACATGACTGGCTCAGATACTGGTCCTCCTCTATGGCTTTGCCAATAATGAAAAGGGTAACCTGGTACAGGGCCTATGTGTTAAGTAGGACATCAGGATTATCATGAGTTAGGAATTGGGCTACCCATGTGTAGTGCCATGCGACTCTTTAGCGCACCATGAGTTAAGGAGTGGGCTACCTATGGGTAGTTCCATGTGACTAAACCCTAGAAATTAATTCACCTGTTAGGTAGGATCATGAGGGGTTTAATGGGGATCTACCATAAGGAAGGTAGCATCCATGTCCACTGTAGGGATAGAGAAGAGGCTAGGGTATGGATGGATTGAGAAGTTATGCTTAAAATGTAAAACTGTTTGTTAAATCCTAATTGGTTGCAATATGTTGTTATAGTTAATTGCATGATTCTTGTTTCCCCCATATATCGGCATATTCATTTATGCTGACCGACATTTTGTTTGTCGGCATTTTAGGTACCATTGAAAAGGACAAATAGTAAAGTGGCATATTGTGAAATTAAGAAATAAAGTGCAAGGGGGATTAGTTAGAATAGAGTCCAGATGTGGATTGAAGTTAGATATCAAAGTTTTTGAAAAAGGTTTGCAAAGTTTTATTTTATTCCAACTTTCAGTATAGTCATGGTAGAATTTAATAATTATTACTGATTATTTGTCGAACCTATGATCTGGGAAATTGGGATAACGACTTTGACCTCTTAATCTCCCTTAATTGGGGGTTACCGGGAGGCAGGGTTGTTACGTTTGGTATCAGAGCACTTGTTCCTCATCTAATCTTTAGTAATTATTAAATTTTACAAACTCTGTAAAACCCAAGGAAGTTATTAGAGGATTTTCCAAAAGACAAAGGTGCCTAGAAAAGGATCACGTCTGGGGGCTGGAAATATTTTCCTCCGCACCGCTAGTCAGAATACGAGGACTTCTGGATCTGTGTGACTGCCTGGCCAATGTCTTAGGATCTGACTCAAAATAACATACCTTTAGGACTCTCTCATCTATTTTCGTCCATTCTCAACCCTAATTCTGTTAAGATTCTAAGGTTTAGGGTTTTTCTCTCTCTTCCTCACCCTCTTGAGGATAGGGTATGTATAATAAGGCTAAGGAATCCTCCACCAAATTAATTAAAAGCATGTATATAAGATGTCATGGACATACGCTTAATAGTTTAAGTGTAAACTAAAGAATAGTTGCATGCTTGGGTTGTATGACATGTGTTGTCATACCCTCAGGAGAGACCTGAGGTTAGACCTTCTTGTCAGGAGGATGAAGTAGAGAGTTGGCCTCAGAGGAAGAAACCTCCATTAAAGGTAGAATCCTGGCACATCCTCTAAGGATGATGCTAACCCTAACCCTAAGTAGAAGTTAGAGAGAGATGGCATGATGAGTTAGATGTCATGATAGACTATGTGTGTGGGTGGACATGTTTTTGGTTTGGATACTCATGACGATATGAAACGTGTGAGGTTGGATGACCTAGAACCTTGGCGATCCAACCCTGTGAAGGGTCGTGCACATTTGGATGAAGGATAACTCTTTCATTGATGAGGTTATAGAAGAACCTATAGAAACCCTATGAGCTTATATGAGAATGGAAATGTTGCACCCAAAGTATGTCAGTAGGATTGATAGTAGGCTAAAACTCTGGCCAGGAGGGTATGTTGGATAGCTTATGAGATAAGCATGAATAGTTTTGGATAATCTTGGGCGAACATAGGTTTCACCCATGTAGTTGTATGCATATGAGCTTGATCCACCTTAGAGAGAGAACCTCTAGTAGTAAGGTTGTTTGTAGGGTTAGCTCTAGAGAGAGAGAGCAAGACCTGAGCAAGAAGGTTGTAAGCTTAGACTTCGAGACATGAGGAATCATTAGAAGTTGGATATGTTTTGACCTGGATGGTTGTGGTTGCCTTTAGAGGAACCAAATCCCTAGAAAGGGAAAGAGACTTCTTGAACCAAGATATTGATGTTGTAGGCTCCTACCTTACCTTCTAGGGATAGGAAGAGGAGTTCCTTAGACCTTGAGGAGGTTTAGTAGCAAGTTGTGAGGCCTTATATCTAGTTGGTTGTCCTTGAGGAGGACTCGACTTTGAGGTGTTGTTCTAATGGAAGGATAATAGGACATGCGTGATGTACCTCGTACATGCTGGGTTCATGGTTAGAATGCTGAGCATGCGGTTGGACAACTCTTGTAGAAAAGTGAACCTAGGGTCCCTAGACCTAAGAGGGGAAGTAGTAGTACCTGGTGCACCTAATGTGCATGATGAGATTTGAGTTTCCATAGACGCGAGCAGGACACTCCTCATGTTTAGAGGAAAGGGAAACCCCTCAGCTTAAGGTGTATGTTCGACAAACCCCTCACATATAATTTGGTGACATGGGCAGGTATGGTCTTGGTCAAATGTTGAGGAATGAGAATAAGTATGACCTACCGTGGAGACCTAGTATGGTTTAGAAGGTGGTATATTTGTTACCTATGTGCCTTAGTAGCTTTCTAGGTGTAACCATGCTCATGTGGGTGTAAACCCTAGACCTCGGGACATTTGTGACCTTGGTTGCTATCAAGAGATAGTTTCCTCCCATCTTGGGAGAGGGACCCTTTTGTAGGGTATGGATCAACTTTTGTTGAGTTTGAGGTAACCTTAAGAGGTCTCATAGAGTCATGAGAAGCTAAGTGGAGAGTACATAGTATGAGAATGAACCTATAGACCCATAGATGATCATCTCTAAGTGCATGTGGATGTGTTACCATGGAGGTAAGTGGTATAGGTCCTGACCAAGGTAGGTAGGTCGCCATGACCCCTATGAAAGGATGTAAGTCATACCCGGAATGTAGAGAGAGATGATGGAGATTTGGGTAAGGTTCTAAGTCAGACATGTACTATGTGAGAATCCTAAGTCTATCCTATGGTCAGGTAGGGATAAGACCGATGGGAGTAGGAGTTACATAATTCCCTTGTTTTACATGACCATAGGGTCGGGAGGTAACAACTCTCATTGTCTAAGGGCCATGGGTTAGGAGATTGATCACCTTCATGAACTCATGGGGCCCAAAGGGCAAATGAGGAAGGCACTCTCTGATGTATAAGGGAAGAGGGATGACCCAAAAAGTGTCAGCACCCTATAGACCTAGATGAGATGACCAAGGATTGTGTGTGGACTCAAGTAGGTTCGAGATCAGTTTTCCGTGGAAGTAACTTTGATATAAAGATGATCGTGATGTAGAGACATATGTTGCATGTTTCAACTTAGATTTGAAGGTGTACTGACAATGTGGGATGTACCGTCTTTACTCTTGGAAAAGGAATAACTTTGTGTTTGGATGACCCCCAAATGCTTATTTCCTCTTGTTAAGGGAGTGAGAGATAGGACAGTACAAATACCATACACTAGGGATAAAGATGATGTGAGTGGAAACATTGCTATGAGGTATGAGGATAGAGTTAATAACATACCCTTATAGAGTGTACGATATGTGGATGGTTTACAAACATCAAGAGAAGTAAGGTAGTCATCTTATGAGGATTATTTTATCATGAGCCATGTGGAATTTGCGATCTACACAAGGTTGAGTTCAAAAACTAAGAGTATGAGCTCAGAGTTTTCTTGATGGAGATAGACTTAGATTTTGAGATGAGATAATAAGTGGAGTACATGGAGGTGTATGTATTCAACATTACCTTACACATAAGGATGTGAGGTGGTAATGGATGCTCTGGTTGAAATGTAGCTTCCTAGTTTAGGTAGAGGCTAGAAGAGGTTGTTAGGTTAACCCTAAGTTTGGAAAAGGAGATATGTTTGGCTAACACTCAGATGTAACGAGATTTGTTGATCAAGTTAGTGGTTGTTTGGTTATCCAGCCTAGGCCTTGTTGCGATAGAAGGATGGTTGTAGAACCTCAGATGCACTTCTATGGAAAACAAGGTGATGAAACCCTGACTAGAGTGTTTTAGGGTTTCTGAGGAATCAACCTTAAGGAATCATGACATGCAGGAGATCATGATTATAAGTTCACTACATATCGTGGTATTACTAAGATAGTAAGTGGCAGTAGTACTTTGGATTCCTATGATGAAGTTGCATGTGGCTAGTCACCATGCATGCCAGGAGGTGAAGGATGAACACCAGTAACCCAGTGAGTTGATATAGAGGATAAAGAGTCCCCGAGAGGGAATGGGTGTTCATCACTATGGATGTTGTGGTAAGTCTCCCCTTGACCAAGGAAGATAAAGATGCAATATGGGTTATGGTAGATTGCCTTATCTAGATGACATGATCTAAGTGAAAAGAGAGAGTATTGTCAAGGGACAGATCCAGTTGAACTACATGTAAGAGAGAGAGATGGTGCAACTACACCATGATGCGAGTTCAAAAGTTCTTGAGTGTGAACTAAAGGTTTACTTCCATGTGGTGGAGGTAGATACATGAAGAACTCGATGTTAGTACAACTTATCACCCCTAACTAATGGTTAGTATGATCTAGACTAGAGGGTCTGATGAGAGCATGTATGCTCATTTAGGGTGATACATGGAGATCGTTCTTGTCCTATGTAATATGTGATGATAACCACCATATCTAGTATTGGGATGTAAAGAAGCTCTGTAAGAGAGGTTGTGTCGGTCACCACTTCATTAAGATGATGTTGGTGAAGGGATCTCACACAAGTCAGAAAAGACCACAATGTATGCAGATGAAATCGCTTTGATCGTGCAATGGATAAAAAAGAGAGCTCAGGGATGACATGAGTCGTGACCTGATGCAAAGCAGACTAACATGTAGTTCACTGTGGGAGAATATGTGATATGAAAATCCGACCCCTCTGAGCTATAGATGAGAAAGTTGAGTCCCCGATACATGGGTCCATTTGAGATGGATTGGTGGAGATGGTTACGTTTAGCCTTATCCCTCAGGATAATGTAAAGTGTGATGAGTTCCATGTGTCCAATTTAGAGAACTATGTGAGGTACCTGAGTCAGGTGCTAAGCAATGAACCTAGTGAACCGTAAGGGAGGATGAAATGTCCTGAGTCACCTATGAGGGTTATAGATGCCAAGGTGAAAGAACTCAGAGAAAAGAACATGTGATGATAAAGGTTCTTTAGAAGCTCCATGGATAGGTTAATGCCACATAGGGGCCAATGATGGACATGGAAAAGTCTTCCTAATTTGTTTGTATGCTTGTTGGAATTTTGAGGACAAAATTCTTATAAGAGGGGAAGGATGTTACAACCTCAATTTTGCATATGTTTTCATAATTAAATTGTAAAGATATTGCGAATATGGACTTAATTGAAAAGGTTGTATGCTTTACTTCAAAAGATGGATTTCTTTGCAAAACTCTCTTTTGATAGGAATTTCATAATTTCTATTATTACATTAATTCAATAATGGATATAAAAGAGAAGAAAAGAAGAAAAGACCAAATAAAAGGAAAAGATACAATATAATGGATATTAAGCAAAGTAATCATGAGAAATACATAGAAATCTCTAGAAAGTGGAATTAATGGCCACAATTAAATAAATTTCATTTCTATGTGATTTCTAATAAAAGAAATATGAAAAGAGGAAAAAGGAAATGAAAGATAAATAGAAATCCTTGAAAAGAAATATTTAATAAAGAAATAAGTAAGATAATGATAAATGAAGAATGTAGATTCATATAGAAGGATGATAAGTATCCTTAAAAAAAGGAATTTTGAAATCTCATGAATTCTTGGGGTCGAAGGAGTCCCAATGGAAAAGAAGAAAAAGAAAATATATGTTTTAATTCATAATCTATTCCTTATAAGTCATTGACTTGCAAACAAAGAAAAGGAGTTATTCGTTTTGTGTTTTGGCTCGAAACTTGGAATATAAGTATAATAAGTCTTTATAGACTTTCCTTTAAAATTTGGTTGCAAAAGGATACACGGTTTTTGAGATATGGAATTTTGAAGTTATCCTAAAGAGAGAGTATAATTGGAATAAGATACATGTGTCACAATTTATCTGGGATTAAATCCTGATTTTTGTTTTTGAGCACTCATCCACGATCATTGGATCTATGATCCACGGCCTGGGATGAATCCCGATCTCACAGGAACGGAGGATACATGGACCAGGTTGCAATGAGATGGTCTAGACATTTCGCAAGTTTGGGGCCATATGTGGATCTTTGGATGAGTCCATTGACTCCGGGAGATTGAGCCGACTTGATCCACCCCAAGTTCCTAGGGGTTTTGTCATATTTGGGAGAAGTCCCCAATCTGTAGGGAACTCGATGGGTTACCTATATATAGGGGAAGTGCATGGCACCATAGGGGATGCCCTCATCTGTTCGCACACAACCAGAGCGTGAAACCAAGAACACCGATACCCTTAATTTGGGAAGCAGTCAACAAATTCATGTTCCTCTATTCCCTATTTGCTGGTGGAGTACCTTGTGGTTCTCTCTGATCGACGCATTGTTGCCCCAATTGAACCTGCCATTAGGTTCGGCGGTGAGATCCAGAGCTAGAGGCTCCCTTTCTGGCTGCGGAGGAGGCCTGACGTCAAGAGTCAACCCTCTCGTTGACTCGGCCGAGAAGCAAGCTTGTGAACAAGAGTCGCGAGGTTGAAGAAGGATAGGGGTAAAAGACCCATTTGCCCTCACACTTGTGTTAGCCAGGTAAGGGCATTCTTGCCAAATCTTTAATTTCATCGCAAGATAAGCACGTGGAGTGTTGGTCGTTGGATCCCACATGGTCCAGTGGACCAAGGATCTAGCGGATGATGTTTTTTTCTAAAAATAACAAATAATTTAAGGAAATGAATTACTTTGCAAAAATCATAATTGTTGCTAGGAAGCTCTGTTGAATAAAGTTAAAACATGAAAGTTGATCAGAAAAATATGAGGAATATGCTAAAAATAATTTGAGAACCTGATTTCGTTACTATTTGAAAATGTATATTATTTTTATGAAAAAGGTATAATTTTTTGTTAGAAAGCCTAATTGATGATAATGGATAGTTATATAAGTGCAAATAGGTTAATTCGAATATTGTTAACCTATTTAATGATAAAGATGAATCTTAACCTATTTTGAAGATGAAATTGCAAGATTTAGGGTTTTAAACCTAATATGATGGTTAATATCCTTAGAAACCCTAAACAAGGGAAAAAGGAAAGAAAAGGACCTTTAATCCGAAATTAGGGTTATATGTTGTTAAAATGTAACCTTAATACCTTTCATAAGGAGTAGATGAGATAATTATGGTTTGTGTGTGATTTTATAAATTAGGGTTTAAGAAAGTAAAAATGAAGTGAAATACTAATTGTAATCAATACCCTAAAAGTGGACTAGAAGCCCTAGGAAGCAAGCTAGGTTTAATAGACCTTGATGGCCTCATCAATGATAGGAAAATTGGATGCATATTTTAGGATCATCTTGTGTGCTTTGTTGTTTACGGGATTTCTTGATTAATTGGATTATTTCTGTACTCAAGGCAACCTAACAGGTATGTGGTTATGCTTATGGTTAATCGCTTTAGTTTCACGGCATTCCCAGATGTTTTATCGATTTCCTGAAAATAATTGCTTGGATAACTTTTATTTCATGAAACTATAAAGTGACTATGATTATGACCATAAATATATATACATGACTAGCTTTGATACTGGTCCTCCTCTGTGGCTTTGGTAATAATGAAAAGGGTAACCCGGTACAGGGCCTATGTGTTAAGTAGGACATCAAGATTATAATGAGTTAGGAATTAGGCTACCCATGTGTAGTGCCATGTGACTCTTTAGCAAACCATGAGTTAAGGAGTGGGCTACCTATGGGTAGTGCCATGTGACTAAACCCTAGAAATTAATTCACCTGTTAGGTAGGATCATGAGGGGTTTAATGGGGATCTACCATAAGGAAGGTAGCATCCATGTCCACCGTAGGAACAATGCAGAGGCTAGGGTATGGATGGTGTGATATCCTAGATTTTTAGGATTTTATAACCTTCCTCAATATAGATGGATTAATAATGAATAATGGGGATCCAAAAACATAGAGATAATATAAGATTATATGAGGGGCATATAAGTCATCCAATGATGAATCTATTGTGTAATGATGAGTATTATGGGATTACATGGTCAAATGTCTCTAGATATGTTTGAAAAACTATATTTGTATACACTATATAGTGGGGTGACCAAAAGTTATATTGAGATGTGTAATGAGTTTTCTTTGTTAACTTACTTGACCTAATGAGAACTCTGTGAGGTTGTTCGGAAACAATTAGACATTAAAGTAAAATTTCATGTGACCATCCTAGACCTAAATATCATGTCTTCAAGAAATTATTTGATAGGTTGAATAGTCGAAACTATGCCTTCAACTTGGAATAAAGCCTCTTTTGGTCATCGTGAAAATGTGTTTCAAATTTGAATCCCAACGAACCTTCTAGTAAATTGTTATTCAAAATATAAGATCTTAGATGATTTGATTAGTTGGGGTTGAGGAGTATAGTCCAATTAGATATTTTATGTGTCACACAAGGCATTGTCTTCATCGTTCCCAGGTCCGAAATACCAGGAGCAGGTGGCCGTAATCGAGACTCTTATGGAAGTAGTCTCCTATGAGGAATTGAGGAGGATAGCTAGGTGGCCAGAGTCTGCGCACTCTTCAGATCAAAACAACCACTCACAATGGTCATGCAGTGATATACAGAGAACGAGCAACCTCTCGCCCTACACTCACCTCTCCACAGCCATACACAGCAATAGAATGATGTAGGAGGAAGGAGGGTTCACGACAGAGATTGAAGCTACTCTGACTCCTTGGTGTGATGTTGTTGAGTCCGTGTCAGTCATGTGCAGATTCGCCCATGGTTGGAGTCATTCTTGACCACCACAATGGCAGAGAAGCCATGGGACTTTGCCCTGTACCACCACTGGAGGGCGAGACCACTACATCCTGAAGCTGAGGAACATGAGGGGCTAGATCTTCAGGTCATGATCATCCACATTCCTCTCCATGGAGCTTGAGAAGTCACGGCGACGCTGGTATAAAAGAAGAGTAGGAAGGAAGGGAACCGGGGTTGCACTAGCCTCAATACGAGAGGAAGCATCAATAGTCAATGAAGAGAGGGCATCGGTGGCACCCTACTAAGCCCACTGATCAACTGATCCCTTCATCTCTAAGGATGATTAACTGACTGAAGGCATACATAGGGTTCCAAGATGGGAGATCAGTCCACATCCAAGCTTTGTAGGGGTGGGGGTGCCATTATCATCAACCTCATGCTGTAGCCCCAATCTGCCGCCTCCTGTCTTCTTCCCCTTTGTGGAAAACTGGAGATCCTGGGGAGATGCATCTCTACGACTACACACCAGAGTCGAAGGAGCTCCTGGAAGCACACACCTTTTCTCTCTGGTGAGCTTTCTTGTTGTGGGCTACGACGCTCATCTACGGAAGACCTGAAGTGCATGTGGGCAGCAGAGTGTCATCCCAGGGATGCGAGGTAGAGGAGAAATAAGCCAGATCAGCTTGAATCCTTTCCGAACCATGGCGACGCTCCTATAACCAGGAGGATGATGAGCATCAGGCCCTGGGAATTCTTGCGGAGGCAAGAACAAGCTGGAGGGCGATGAAACTCGAAACGCGATGGAGTATAGAAGGGGGAAAGAGGGAGGAAAAATCGGCAGGTCCAGACCAGGGCAACATGCTGAGCCGTGCCCCACTCTAATGGCAACATCGCAGGCATCCAACAGATCCCCATGAAGGATCAACGACCCAAAGAAACTAGAGAGAGAAGTAATTTTCATCCAATTTCCCAAAAATAGACTTCATCTTAGAAATGTGGTTAAAAATAACTCCCTTGGCCAATAAATTACCCAAAAATATCCCTGGACTCAGAATAATATCCTCTACATTACTGGACCCTTAGATCAGACCTTTGACAAACAAATAATGATGATATTTAATGTAGATGAAAATGCTTATTTTTTAGATCATATTGTTGGTATAATTAGCATATCATGGAAATTAAATCTGAGAAAAATATTACTGAACCCTAGTATAATGTGGAAGATAAATATAAACTCATATTTGACTATTATGTCAAAATGATAGGCCATTTCTCACTAAAACCCAATAACATGTTTTAACCTCATATTAATACTAGAAAATAGACCAGTTATCAGAAAAATATGAAAATCATACCAGACCTTAATAATGACTTTTAGATCAGTATAAAAATATTCAAAACCAGTTAAGGTCTGTTTGAACCTAGGTTTAACTAAAACCCTAATCTGGATCTAAATACCATTAATAATGGTGAACCTTGTATTAATGATGAATGTTTGTTATTAATCAGGTGATGACCAGATTGTCTAGATGATCAAAATATCTATAAATCTCTAAACTCAGGTACGTGGATTTTATTAAGTATAAGACTAGTTTTCTGGTTGCCTATGATATGTAATATCTTGAATGCTCGTATTTGGATATGATTGCTTGGTTGAACTAGTATGAGTTATACTTCGCCAAATCTAATATAACATAAATGAGTATGATGGGTTGTAGCTACTAGAGCACATAACTTGGTGTGGATGTATGTTGCCTAACATGGATGTATGATTCCTTGGCCCATGTTAGATGTATGATGATACTATATTGCCCATACTAGATGTAAGTCAAGTGCAAGTATGTGTAGTACAACCGCATCAAAGTGAATGCAATAAAAGGAATGTTTACCTGATTATCGCTTTAAACAATGTTTTCCTTTAATCTTTCTTTCTCAAGTTATTTCAATTATGCAAGCATATTAGTATGTATCTTTCTACCCACGTGCACAACACCTTGTGTGTTGATTCGTTGTTTCACGTATTTTTAGGTTCAAAGCTAGCTTGGGATAAAAGATGGGAGTGAACAATTGTCCATGTTGTACCTATTGTGTAGATCCTGATTAGCATACATGTTCATAGACTTGTAAATCTTCTTTTAATATGTAAATGTAATTCATTTTGTAATATACATGTTGACTGCTGAGAAATGTTATGGTGTATGTTATAGTTGTTTGTTCATGTATGCACATATTGCTTCCACAATTCTCTCTGATATAATTGCTAACGTTTTCAGATTTTGTCTTCTCATCTCCATGCAGTTTTGAGAAGGTAAAAAATACAGGGACATTACAGATGGATTGAGCAGTTATGCTTGAAACGTAAAGTTATCTGTTAAATCCCAATTGGTTGCAATATGTTGTTACAGTTAATTACACGATTATTGTTTCCCCCACATATCGACATATTCATTTATGCTGACTGACATTTTGTTTGTCGGCGTTTTAGGTACCATTGAAAAGGACAAATAGTAAAGTGGCATATTGTGAAATTAAGAAAAAAAGTGAAAGGAGGATTAGTTATAATAGAGTTCAGATGTGGATAGAAGTTAGATATCTAACTTTTTGAAAAAGGTATGCAAAGTTTTATTTTATTCCAACTTTCAATATAGTCATCGTAGAATTTAATAATTATTACTGATTATTTGTTGAACCTATGATCCAGAAAATTGGGATAACGGCTCTGACCTCTTGGTCTCCCTTAATTGGGGGTTACCGAGAGGCGGGGCCGTTACAATAACTTAGGTCTTTTTATCCCCAAAATAAATAAACACGATAGTAGATTATGTCTCCTAAAACTTTACAAAACCAAATAGCTGAAAGGAATATGCATGGTCTTTTGATAATATTTGATGATAAGAAACATTGTATAATATATGAAATTGACATAATGTATAGTATTTTACATAAAGTATATTAACATACATAAGTATAGATGAATTGGCTGAATGGAAAATGTACATGGTAACATGTATTTTTCATTTGGCCAACATTGGGGATGGCTCATTACTATGATATGATTTCACCAATGTAACCAATCTATGAAAATTACATGTGAATGTGAATGGATAGAGGTTGTGCATCTAAGTCAAGTATACTACCAATACCACACATGTCAATAGGAAATAGTGATGAAAGGATCTACAAAGAAGTTGCAAGATTAAATAGATATGTTGATTGTAAAATCCCTTTTATTCTTCATAGTTGATGGTGAGAATTGTTAGAGTATGAACATTGGGATAAACTTGTAATGCAAAGGTAATTTCCTACCTCAAATACATTATATTATTCATGGCAAGAGAACTAAGATACATGTTTTTATTTGTACATTGGTGTATGGGTTAGTAAATACAACATAATAAATAATAGTATTAATATATTAAATCTAAGATTATATGTTCAAAAGAGCGTCTCTAGCATCTTAAATAAATTTTCATAGATTCCAAAGTGAGAAAAACAAATTACAATATGTAGAGTGATGTTTCAATGTATAATGTTAAAGGTGATTAAGCTACGTATGAGTTCAATTCATTTTTATATGCCAAAATGGTAGATGTTTATCAAGGAAATAAATTTACAGCACAAGTATGCAAATAAGTTTAAAAGGGTAGATGTTTTAGTTAGACCATTTCCTTTCTAGAGTTCAGAATAGTAGACATTTCAGTATGATATGTATATTTTATCGTTACAAACAATTCAAATAATACAAATAGTGTAACAAACTAAATATAGTTGTCAACAAGACATCAAAATTTGTAACGCTGATATGGATGACCTATTTATTTGTTTATCTATTTATCTACATATAACCTGCACTATAAAGGATCTACTTAGTCTTGAAAAGAATAGAATAAAAATGATTTTTTTACTTTAAATATGGGGATAATGGATACACACAATGCATCTTCTAGAGTGGATCTCTTAGATAACATGTTCTAATGTTAACATGCATTACTCAAAACAATAGATTTATAGTGAATTCTATAGAAGGGCACTTGCTCCCTTTACTATATTATGTTCGAAGGAGTATGCTATCATGATCCCTCATATATGTAATTGAATAAGAGGAAGTATATGATCCATTTCATTTAACATTCAAAATGTATTAGAAGTTGTTCTTAGTAAAATGAACTCGTGGAAGGGTAATTTAAGGAAATTTTTCTTAAGACTGAACACATTTTTCCTTACATTGATTTATGTGAAAAAAAACATATTGAATATTAAAAAATTATAGCCATGTCTAATGTTATAATAGCATAATGATTATTTTCAGATATACATGAGCATTTTGTAAGATTTATTAAAGTGCAATACCTTTCATAAAGAGAAATTCTAAGCCTTAATGTCGGTTTTTTATCTAACATATAGGTTATATATTTATCACTTTCATTTGATGCCCATAGTGGAACTATGGATATCTTGATTTAGAATAGTGTTTTTACCATGAGAGGTGAGTCCTTTATCAATTTATGTGTCATATGGTCCACATTCTTTAAAATTGTTTCATGCAATAATGGAATGTTTTTGTGTTCCAATAAATGGAAAGATTAAAGCAAACTATCTACACTTTTATTGTAAGAGAGAACGGAGCGGACGGCGACTTCCACTGTGGGGATAGGGCGGGCGACTTAGGGCTCGCAGAGGGCGGCTTCGGGCTCGGGGGAGGGGGCTTCGGCGGCCGACAGACGCCACCCTACTCCCCCAGGGACTTGACTCGGCTCGATCTCCGTCGTGTCTGTCTCAGGCGGGCGACCATCTTTCTCTCCTCCACCCTCTCCTCTTCTGCTGTGGTGGGGCTAGGCTTCTGGCTTTGATCTCGGCCTGTGCTGCGTCGGGCGGCGGTTTGGGAGGGGTGGCTTCGGCTCCATTTCCCCCACCGGGCCTCTGGTCGGATTGAAGGTGGAGTGGCGTTGGTGGTTCCGTCTTCCCCAAAGATCCAGTGGTATCGAGCTCTTCCACCCCCTTTCAGTAGCTTACGTTTTCTGAATAAGGTTTCTAGTCCTTCACTCGTGAAGGCTTCCGAGCTCTAGGTTTCCCCAGTCGGTTTTTTCTGTCTTTGTTGGCTTGTTTAGCTAGTGGTTCTGGCAGTTTATTTGCCTTTTGTCGCCGCTAGTCGGCGTTTATCTGTCGCGCTTTTTTGCAACCTCCCTTCGGGAGAGCGATGAGATCTCTAGCGACGGCTAGATCTCATCTTTGCTTTGGATTGATCTAATTACTCAGTTATATGGCTTCGTTTGAGTTGATATACGAGCAGAACATTGTCTTGTTCCAGCCCCTCTACCACTACTCAATGCTCAGGTTGAAGGAATTCTTCAGGAAAAGCTACTTAAGACAGCTTCAAGGAAGAAGAATCAATGCAGAAATGTCTCTCTCTCATTCAATATGAGTTGTAGTGTCTTTGGGTTACTGAACGTGATGTTTGTATGTTCTGTTTGTATCTTTCTTCCCAATTGTATATGTCGTATGGCTAACAAGTAATGAATCGATCATTTTGCTCAAAAAAAATTTACACTATTATTGTCATAGTACAATATTAAGTAAGAAGCATTTCTCTTCTTCAATTCCATCACAATAACATAATAAATGATATTTTTTTCTTAGTAAATAATGTTATATAAATGCTCTATTTCACCGCAGCATGTCAAATTAAATTGGAGCATACTTCATGTGGTTCATACATAACCATAATGGTTACCTAATTTCATCCTTTTTTTAGTTTCAAGTTGTTGCAAAGAAACCACTTAGTTTACATTATGAAGTGCACCAAAGAAATTTCATTCTTGACACAATCTTCACATATTATACTATCCATAATAAAATATATTGTAAATATGTCAACCAACATTTTCTTAGCATTTAATATGCACTAATATGGTTGCACCAGAGTACTTGTTTAGCCTATCATGTTGATCACTAATAATACATGTTTCACTTATTTTCGTTATTCCATTTTAAGCCTCTTCTTTCGCTCATTGTGTACATATATCATTACAACATACCACCACACAATGAAATTATCGATAGAGGGATGTGAATGTGAAAATAATTAATTTTTTGAACAAGTAGATCGTAGCATTTCATTTAATGTATGCCATATTGTGAAAACACAAGATATTAAAAAAAATATGATTATTATTACTCGTTCTTGTTAGCCCTTCAATATTTCCATTCTTCCTATTATTTTCATCTGAATTCATTAAGATACTCATATTTATTATGTAATTATTATAAGGGAATTATAGGTTTGTAATATTACTATTAATATCTATATTTACTTAAGCAATGTTTATTTTTGAGTCACTTCATCCAACCCGTAATGCAAATTGTAAAAAATTATTTGGATGTATACTTAATGTTGCAACATCATGAATACCCAACGCGGTGATCATGTCTAAAATGTCTAATAAACTTAGGAAAATGAACGAACATGATTATTGATACCAACTTTTCATCTTTTGAGGATTTTATTTTGAGGTATAATTCTACCTCATTTATATACTTTACACTCTATTCAAAATAATATAACTATGAAAAATAATATAATTATAAACTATTCTTTTTTATCAGTTCAAAAATAAAAAAAAGACCAGGCATGATGGATTCCATTTTTTGCATAGAATATTTGATTCTAGATCAAATTTGGTCAAAATCTTAACTATTGAATTAGAAACAAAGAATTCCTTATGTAATCATCCTTTTTTCAATTTTAATTTTTGTGTGGAAAGTATTGAGACTCCATTTTGAAAAGATAACTTTCACAATCACCATGGAGATATTTGTAAACTATGACTTTCATGTCATGTCCTCAGTCATGAAAAGTTTAAATAATATACCATCATACACATTTCAAATCAGTGAGAAACATTCTAAATGATTCTCTTCCAGTTACTATCATGTTATTTGGCATTCCTTGGTGATATCACAGTTATAAAGTTCATATTTAAATTAATAAAATGTTTTTTATATAATAGATCAATTCTTTTAGTAATAAACATTTTCAAATGATTGCCCTCTCAGATAGTCATCAAATATATAAAAGAAACAAATATAGTACAATATGAATATTATATATGTTATTTTACTCGACCACGATGAAGTCTATGGTCAAAGACTCTTAATCTAAATGTTTCCACAAAATTGTAGCATGCCATTGGTTGATTTTATACGTATATATTAGTTAGCTTATTTCCATATTAGATGAAATATGTTAGTACCTCCAAGAGGTAGATTATATATGTGCATCATATGAATTCCAACAACATTAAGATTACCAAATCTAGTGCTATACAATTAGATCAAAGTTAACAAAAATAACACATAGTATTAAGCAATTTGCAAATAAGATGCAGTCATAGAAAACCTATACAGTCTAACAGAAGACACTAAGATGGTTAGACACTCAGTTTATTAGCGAGAGGTCTCAAGATCAAGCTCAGGCCACGGGATGAATATAATGGCCAATTTAAAAAAAATAGAAAACCTATACAAATACACACCAAAAAGGAAGAAAATACATAGCTAATATACATATCAAAGGATAAAAAATCACTCATGAAAAATAGAGAAAGAAAATAGATCACTTTAAGTAAAAGGAGGGAAATAGAAAACATGACTTTATTTTTTCATTCTAATTTACATTTGGAAATGGGTCATATCAGGCAACATTTTTCAAATCCAAGTGAAAAATGCTTATGACATTACATGAAACGGCCCATAATGGAGTTCCTTGTGAATTCTGTTATTGAATTATCCGATCTAAGAGTGTAAATAAAATTGTTAATAAGTGTTGTAATTGCTAGATGTCCATTGGATATTGAAGAATGTGATAGCATGCGACTGATGAAACATAGAATAAAATTAAATTATATAGTCTATATGTTCTCATCACGTTGGCATGATATCAATGTAATCATAGACGTGTACACAAAGGTAAGTGTGGCTAACCAAAGCTACCCCATTCAACTAGGCCAAGCAAAGCATAAAAATAGGAGAAAATATACGATATAGCATGCATTTTTTATCTTGCAACAATTACAAAAATGAAAGTCAAGAGGTTTATATTGTACCTTTGTTAAAAAATGGATGTCAAGAGGTCTATATTGTACCTTTGTCGAAAAATGGAAGTCAAGAGGTCTATATTGTACCTCTGCGAGGTATATGATATGAAAACGTCCAATTAGTTATAGTAGATAACAAACGAAACATAGAGCCAAAGCTAAATATTTTATCTTATGCTCGCATGATAGCAATATATTAATAAAAATATATACAAACACAAGAAACTCAAAATCTAATACTTTGCGAGCGTGACTAACCAAAATCACCCAATCAATTACATCAAGCAAAGGATAACCATGCGAGAAAAAACAGGTATGGAATGCATATTCTATCTTGTTAGAGTTACAAAAATGGTAGTCAACAGATCTGTTGTTACAATTAGGGGGGGCGGGGAATCTTTCTCTCCACATCTTATCTTGTTACAATTAGGAAAAAAAAATGAATGTCAAGAGGTTTATCTTTTACCTGTGTCGAAAAATTATATTATGGGAGGCATTTTATACTTTTGTCATAGACACTAATAAGCACTCAGCATCTATTCTCCAAAAGGAAAATGAGTATTCAACAATTATCCTTCAAAAGCCATCTTTGAAAACATTAAGAAGAGAAAATCGCTTACTTTACATTACATTTTTATGTGTTATTATTGTCCTTCTTTTAAATTATTGCAAGCTGTATCTCATAATAAAAGGATCCGAAAGTTAGCATGGCATGTAAGAGAGTGTACGTACAATCAATAAAAGCAATGAGTGACAATGAGTGACATAAAGAAGAACTCAATCACCGAAAGCCAGATGTAGCAGCAAGTTGGCTCCTGCATCACCCTAAAATACATGAGATAGCACAGTGCAACAATCCATTGAGATAGCACAATATGGTATTCTGAAGGGATAGCACATGACGTATCTAGAATTTGCAGAATTTGAGCCCGTAGATATAGCATAGGAGGATGTCCGTTTGCGAACCTGCTTGATCTATTGGTGTCTAAACCATTACCATGGAAGAGGATTGATTGAAGGAAGGCCGTAGGGGCCTCATCTCAAGCCTCACTAGGGTGTAGGGTTGTCCATGTATACGAGGTAAGCAGGTTCACGGTTGCTAATGCCTTTTTGGCCGCCAACAAACGCCGACGGTTGGTGCACATATCGCCTGATTGTATTCTCTCCGTGCCCCACTCTTGACGTCCAAACAGGTGGTGGCTCGCTCCGGAAGATGGACTTGGTCTTTCTCCACCGAAACCATGGCGTTTAGCATACCTACTGGGGGGCATACGAATCAAGAATTGGAAGGGACGTTGAACGAATAATAAATACAACCGATTTTTACTATTATATATTGTACGTTAGCAACCCTAGCGTGATTGATTAGGAGAGACGATAAGAGACCAGTTTATGATAACAATTGCAACGAGATGTATGCGATGGAAACTATGGTGCGCAGAGTTCAGATCTTTCGGGTGATTAGGGGAAAGGAGACTAGTGGCGGCGTTTAGTATGATAAGATAGTAGATATATGTTGTTTCCTCTTCTGTGTTGTATCCAAACCACCTAGATATATGTGTTGTAGGAAATGTTAACTCTGTGAATCTTGAAGTACGACCATGAACATTGAAGGAAAGCTTGAGATAACCAAGTCGTCATTTGTACTAGTCCTTTATAATATTGGGAACCTTCATCGTTTTTAGCATCATGCTTTAGGTAAGGAACTATGTATGAAGATTATCAATTTTTTCCGTTGCTACATCAAGGCATTGTGTGACATGTCATACTTAACAAATTTAATTTTTATCTTTTTCATCATACATATTAGTGTGTATGGATCGGATTGGTTTAGATTTTGCTTCCTGCGTGTGTAATTAATAATGTGTTTTTATTTTAAGAGGACACAACCAGCTTGGCAACTAGCATGAACCAACTGGGAGAATACGCACAAAAAAGCACAAACTTGTTTATCGTTTGTAGGGTATCCGAACTGTCAAGAATGTAGGCTAGAGCACATGCCTGCCTACCGTAAAGATTGGAACCCTGTAATATTAGCTCTAAAGGTCATACCCTCATCTTCCATTTTATTAAGACACCCCCACTAACCTCATTTTTGTGGTGCGGCGGGGTAAGGACTTCGTTTTCTTTTGCTATCACATCCCCCTCGATATAAATTCAATAACATAGGGAGAAGATAAGACAGTAACCCGGTGTCACTGTAGCAAAGACCATCCACAAACACGGTACTTCTCCCGTCCATAAAGGTACCCCTCAGCTAGTCAGATGCAATGCATCTTCCACTTTGTTCTGAAAACCACACTTAGGCCTGAATAGGGAGTGTCACCACTGTTAAGATGTCGAGTCCAAGACAGGCGGTTCCGCATTAGTTGAGATACACTTGTCGGCGTTGTCGCACAAGACATGGTATCTAAAGCTTAATCGAAACACAGGTGTGCGTCTCAGCTGAGTACGTACTATCAATGCCATCCTATAGTAGTTTTCTTATTCTCTTTTTATAGAACGGGGAGGGAGTCCAGACCCACTCGAGACAGAAGAAAAAGTTGTTTGTACCCTCCCTAATGTCTTATTGGATTTCAAATTGTAACCTTCGGCTAGCAAACTAACAGACGTACAATTTAACCAAATAATAAATACAGTCACATCATATACCATATAAGTCTGTTATATTTTCAGTGATCTAATGTAGCTCTATATTGATCGTCCTTTTCTCTAATGCTGTCTTCAAAGGGATAAGCAACACGGAACAACAGGTGAAGATGCCACCTCCCCAAACGGTTGTTGTATACTGGAACAAGGCTCGTTCATCCGCGCTACAAATTCAATTACAGCGGAATGGCTTGGTATTCGTAATGCACGTCTTCTATGCAAGGAGTGATACTACGAAAACCTTTATATCCTCACGGAGACTCTCATGTTTGTCAAGCTCCTTCAACACAGAGAAGGAATACCCAACAAACTAAAGCACATCGTCTTGTTTTACCTCAAACCATAAGTACGATGATTTGAGAAATCAACTTTCTAGCACTTACCTATAGTCTAGTCGTTGATTGCATTGCCAAATATATTTAAACCACCTAAGTACAAGTTCTCAGACCTTTGATATGGATTCCATTTCATTATGTTCCATATTGGATAAGAAGCATAAATAAGAAGACAACTAAGTCATAATTAAAACTGACAATTATCTTGAATCATAATAAAAGGAAGAAGTGATAATCTACCATATATACAAAACATACCAAAATGAATACTAAAGAAATGACTTACCTAATTTTGATCAAATCTAGTGCACCACAAAATGTAATTTTGTCGTGGTCATCATTGATCAACTAGGAAAAATATCACACATATATTTTATATCACACTAAAGAAATGACATACCTAATTTTGATCAATCTAGTGCACCACAAAATCCAATTTCGCCGTGGTCATCATTGATCAAACTAGGACAAATATCACACATATATTATATATCACATGTATAACCTCATTATGGGATTAAGACAGAAAGATTTTTGGCCTCTCTCCCACAACTTCATGGCAGAGGTCGGGCTCCTGGGAAATTGGTATATTAAGAAATGATTGTCCATGTAGTTTGAACCTGGTGCCCTTCATTGGGGACCATCACGATTCACCAACAACATATCCCTTACCGGCTTATTAACATCGTTATAGTTTATATTAGTTTTTGCAAATACAACTCCATCATAGGTCCTATAGTTCATGATATTCGTATTGAGGCTACATATCACTCAAATGGCATAGCTCCATACTTTACCTCTCAACCTGATATTAAAAAATAATCTTGCCTTAATAGGATACATTTGCGACACCCCGCAATCACACAAACAATGAGATGACACGCGAAAATGTGCGGAACCTAGTATTACCGAAAACACGTGTTAATTAAAACCGATTGCGGAAAGTATACATGAGAGAACTTTTGCATCCAGATTCTGTAGAGAAACATGTTATATAAACATTCACAAGCCTTGTTATAGGTCCACGGCTTATCAGAACCAATTGTACTGTCAGCTCCAGAGTTCAACACCTGTTTATACATACTTAACGGCCACATACGACCAGCAGTAGGATAAACAAAAATTACAACAGCTAGACATCGTGAAACGTCGTCGAACACCCCTGAGGACCTGAGAGTACAGGGATGACTCTAGAACTCTACTACAAAACCACAAAACAACAACATGTCTGTCTCTTGGCTTCTACTACTCTTCTTGCTGCTCGGCCGCAACCTCACGACCACCACCACGTCTAGAGCGATCACCTAAAAAGGGTGTAAACCAGTGGGGTGAGACACACAGTCCCAGCGAGAAACATAACTCCCCGCTGAAACTATAAAACCTCAGAAAGTGAAGGCAACAACAGTAGATAACTGATAAAGTGTATAACAAGAGCATCATACTAAGCAAGGCTATTATTACCATCAAGCTTACCAATATATCTGGGAGGCATATAACCAAGTATTTCTTTATGGAACATGATTGACAAGATAAGCTTTATAAGAACTTATCACCGGATATAAGGATTGTACACGCAACTGCATAGTTCAACTATATCAGTTATATAAGCAAGGCCTCAATCAATGTTATGTATTTTGCTCTAAGTAAGATATACTATTCAGTTGGATTATGTTTTGTTATGCCCTGAGGAAGTGAGCCTTCCTTGCTCAAATCCAACAATTGGCTGTGAAGCCCAATTCGGTGCCATACAATGTCTAAGGAGATCCGAACTCCATGACCTCACCTTCCCGTGGTCAGTACACGAATCATCAAGCAAGACCGCAGTCTTATGCTTATAGGGCCTCAACCTCTGGGTCAGCTCTGCAAGCTACCCATATCTTTAGCTCACCTCATCATAGGTGCTAGTGCATACATTCGAGCCATGAACGCATCATGCTCATCATCACATATCCTGAGCCATGGGTCTGTTCACCATGCTCCATATATCTTGAGTCTGCAACCACAGTTGCACTCAAACACTCCTATTTTAGGCTAGGGGAAACCTCACATATTCAACAATATGCGCTCCAGGTAATCCCACAGGATAAAACTGTTTCACCATCACCAAATACTGACGATGATAGATCTATGGCCAGGGAAAACTACATGATATGTTCATCTATAATTAATTAGTATATTTTAAACCAATTGTTGAGGCAACCAAAGTATAAACATAGCCTTAGAGAATTACATTATCAATGCCATCATCATCCTGTCCTGGGATCTCAATCCCTCATAATAACAACCACTGCCTCTCAAGCATCATAATCATGCATCAGCATTCTGGGAACGCATCCCTAACTTATCATTAGAGGATAACACCTCCACTAGGAACTCAACCTTTATCAGGTCCTCAGACCTATCAACCGGTTATCTCATTAAAAAGGATTATCATCACATTGTGCTTGTCAAAGCACATATATCTCATAGCTCTTACCAGGATATGAATCCACATAGTATACATGCATGGTTAGTATACACATCCATAGAGAGAACTGAAGTCATCATGGATTAACATGATTATCATGCTACCAAGTATGAAGCAACATCCATGAGTATATTACACATAAGCTATAGAAATCATAGTTTTATCGTTAATCATAAACATATATCATGCCCCATACTTGTGATCATATACATGTGTCACATTATTATGTGAAGCAACATCATATGTAACAATCTCATGACCTTCCAAACATACATGGTTCACAACCTATCCTCATGTCTCATTACCAACATTGTTGCGGGCTCAAGGTAGTTAAATCATATCATCATTCTCATCAAAGATGTAGTTATATGATCAAGAACTATCTGCTAGGTTCCCGGGTTATCAAGAACCCTCACTAAAAGCTCCTGCTATCTTCACTAAAAGCTTACCATCCTAGGCATTTAGCCACATATTGGCTAACCCTAAAAGATATCAAACCAACGCCCAAGGTGTATCATGCAACTAGAGAACATGGTGTTAACATGCAACCTTGTCATGCATACCAGATGCACAAGGTGTATCATGCAGGCAGCTCAAAAGGTGTATCGGCTAGAACCCTATCGGCTAGCTAGGGTTAGGGTTGAATGGGCACCCATTCTCATCACTATATCGGCTGAGATCATGGCGCCCCAAGCCAACACTGTGTCACCCAACATGTTCATGACACAGGCGACACAAAGGCACCTCAAGGAAGCCTATCGGTTAAGAGGTCATCACTCCTTATCGGCCTCTATCAAAGCAACAATTGGGGTTTCCACTTAACCCATATAGAGCATCACCACAACTAAACCATATCGCCCAACACAAGGATGGCCTACAAGGATCCATATCAGTCAAAGCATAATGGGCACCAAGCCAACCATCTCATCTCCATATTAGATCGGCCAAAGATCAACATATGTTAGAGGTATTAGGCAACCTTACTTCAAGATGTATCGTTCAGAGCACAAGATATAAGGTGTGTCGCCCAAGCTCTATCTTAAGCTAAGAGAACCATATTGGGCATCAAACCAACCATCTCAACTAGGTGTAACGGTCAAGGGTGCAACCCAATACAAGGCTATTGGTTACCACTACTCCAAGGTCATAACGTCCAAGGCACAACCCAACATGGTCATCTTAAACCTCAAGCACAAGGGCACCAACCCTAATTGATCAAGAATATCGACTCACCTCTCAACAACCAAGAGAGAGGGGTTTTGTACAACCTCTATCACAAATTAGGAAACTACAAGGATCAACCTCAACATAGGTCATCACATAACCAAGAGCTCACCTCTCAAATCCATGGTGAGAGGAGGGTGTTGCCCAAGAAACTAGATTATAAGCTCACCTCTCAACTTAAACGAGAGAGGGGTATTGTCCACATCACTAGAGATCAAACTCACTTCTCATAAACCAAGTAGAGAAAGGGGTATTGCCCCAAAAGAAACCCTAAACTATGGTTCAACCAACTAGGTGTAAAGGCATATAAACCATCAACAACATCAACAACATCATGCTCACTATATCCATAAGATCAACAACATGTACTAGAGCAAGAAACATAACATGCAATGGCCGATCATCCACATATATGAATCATGAAACATAGAGAAGGTAGTATATCTAGGGTTAGAAGTTATGCAACCCGCCTGAAGCAAAATCCTCAAGCTTCAAAGCTCCAAGCTTCAAGCTCCTAGCTCCAAGCACACCACTTTCGACCACCAAAGAGCAAGAGCCACCTAGGGTTCAGCCACCAAGCTAGAGGAAGAAGAAGAGATCTCCACCAAGGGGAAAGGATCAGCCACCAAGTTCTCCAAGGAAGGTGCGTCGTGCACACAAGGAGGGAAGAGCAACAAAAGAGCTAAAGGGTTCCCAAGGAAGAGAAAGGCAAGGCATATATAGATGAGGGTTAAGGTTAAAACAAGGCAAGGTGTCACCTTACCAAGGGACACTTGTCCACACATTTTAGCACCTTGCAAAACACATGCACATGCCATTCCACCACTCAACCAAGGTGCGGCCACATGTCCTAGCTAGAGTGATAAAACCAAGACAAGGAGGTCAAACAAGGTCAAAGGTCGACACACCACCACCACCTTGGCTGACACCCCCATGGGCGATACCCCATGGTCGACACAAAGCATCCTTGCCTGATACATGGCTCAACCAAGTAAGGAAAGGCCCAAACAAGGGAAAACAAGGCCCAAAAAAGCTTCAACAAAGCCCAATAAAACTCAAGGAATGAGCCCAAACCTTCCTCTCAACTCTAGAGGAAGCAAAGAGAGAGAAAGACATCTCTCTAGGTGACAAACTTGATCTTCAACCCTAACTCGAGTTATTTTGCAAGTAGCACCTCCAACTCTCAACTAAGCACAAGCAAACCCTAATCACCACTAAAGGTGATTAGCAAGCAACCAAGCACAAGGTTTAGGCAAAACAAATAGGGTAAGCCCAAAATGAAGGTCAGGGTCCTTACAAGCAATAAACCTCTACAAAGGGATTTCGTCCCCAAAATCCGAAGAGAAAAGTGAGGGATACTTTCGCCTCATCTATTCCTCAAGCTCCCATGTGGCTTCCTCAATACCATGATGATGACAAAGAACCTTCACAAGAACTAGGTCCTGCCTATTCAGCTTCTTTACTCTTCTGTCAAGCATCGCCACCAGACCCTCCTCATAGGTCACGTCTTCATCAAGCTCAACCTCAACTGGATGTATCACTGTCCCTATGTTTGGATGACTTTTCTTCAACATGCTGACATGTAACACCAGATGTAACCTATACAACTCTGGCAGCAGCTCTAACTTGTAATCTAGCTTGCCAACACGTGCTATTACCGGGAATGGCCCCATATACCTTGGTGTCAATTTGCCTTTTTGACCAAACCTCATCATGCCTTTCCAAGGTGAGACCTTGAGATACACTTTGTCTCCCACCTGGAACTCTAAAGGTCATCAGTGATTGTCTGCACAAGACTTCTGTCTGTCATGTGCCATTTTCAACTATTGTTGTATCACTCTGATCTTTTCTATTGTCTACTACACTAACTCAGGACCCAAAAGATGATACTCACCAGACTCATACCAGCATAAATGAGATTTGCACTTCCTTCCATATAGAGCCTCATAAGGAGCCATGTCAATGCTCCACTGATAACTATTATTGTAAGCGAACTCTATCAAACTGAGATGCACATCCCAACTGCCTAGGAAATACAAAACACATGCTCGGAGAAGATCCTCCAAAGTCTGAATAGTCCTTTCAGACTGTCCATCCGTCTGGGGGTGGAAGGCAGTACTGAACCTCAACTGCGTTCCCAACGCTTTGTGCAACTATTCCCAGAAACGACTTGTGAATTGAGGACCTATGTCGGAAACTATCGTTGCTGGTACACCGTGCAAACACACTATCTCATCTAGATACAACTGAGCAGGCTTCTCTATTGTATACGTCGTCTTTACCGGTATGAAATGAGAAGATTTTGTTAGCCTGTCCACTATTACCCAAAAGGAATCATGATTCCTAGCTGTCTTAGGTAGACCAACTATAAAATCCATGGTTATATGATCCCATTTCCATTGTTGTATCGGCATGGGTTGCAACGTACCTGCCGGATTTTGATGCTCAACTTTAACTTGCTGACATACTACACACTTAGCCACAAACTCAACTACATCCTTCTTCAAGCCAGACCACTAATATAGGTCTTTTAGATTACGATACATCTTGGGGACTCTTGGATGCATAGCATACATCGATGTGTGTGCTTCCTTCAGCACTAGCTTTCTTAGATTAGCACCATCGGGGACCACCATCCTACCATGATAGCAAACTAGTCAATCCTCGGACTCATGGAACCCATCACGCTTTTTGCTGCCAAGCTCTAACCTGATCAACTACATTGTATCATCTACCTATTGTGAATCTTTTATTTGCTGTCTCAACTTAGGCTTGACTTGCATTTGTGCCAACTGTCCTGCCAACAAGGAAACTTCCAACTGCACATTCATATGCCGCAAGGAGACAAACATATCTCGCCTATTGCATACCAATGAACTCAACTATGCTTTCTTCGTGGGGAGAGAAGAAGACTTTCTGCTAAGCGCATCAGCTACCACGTTTTCCTTACTAGGATGATACTCAATGGTCCAATTATAATCATTGATTAGCTCCATCCAATGATGTTGTCGCATGTTCAGCTCATTCTGCAAAAGATGTACTTCAAGTTATGATCTATAAAGATCTGACACACTTCTCCATCAAGATAGTATCTCCAAATCTTTAATGCATGGACCACCGCTGCCAACTCTAAATCATGTGTCGGGTAATTCTCCTCATTTTTCTTAAGCTGTCGCAAAGCAAAAGAAACCACATGGTCCTCCTGCATCAATACGTAACCTAAGCCTTTCTTGGAAGCATCGCAGAAAATAGCATAGCCCTTCCCAGGTTCTGGAAGCACTAGCACTAGAGCACTAGTCAACTTCTCCTTCAAACTTTGGAAAGCTTGCTGACAATGATCATCCCAGATAAAAGGTACACCCTTCCTGGTCAACTTTGTCATCGACAACGTGATTGCACTGAAGTCTTTGATAAACCTCCGGTAATATCCTGCCAAACCCAGAAAACTACGAACTTCGGTCGGCGTCTTTGGTTGTTACCAATCTACCACCGATTCCACCTTCTTGGGGTCCACTCTGACTCCTTCTATAGATATCACATGACCCAAGAAAGTCACTTCTTTCAACCAAAACTCGCATTTACTAAACTTGGCATACAATTGATGTTGGCGAACAAGAGTCAAAGCTTTTCAAAGATGTTGTTCATGCTCTTGACTGTCCCGACTTTAGATCAAGATGTCATCTATAAAGACTACAACAAACTGATCTATAAACAGACGGAACACTCGGTTCATCAGATCCATGAAAGCAGTAGGTGCATTGGTTAGCCCAAACGGCATAACCACAAACTCAGAGTGACCATACCTCATCCTAAATGCTGACTTTGGTATGTCGTCTTCCTTAATCCTCAACTGATGATATCTAGACTGTAGATCTATCTTTGAGAACATTGTAGCGCCACGCAACTGATCAAACAGATCATCTATCCTCAGCAACGGGTACTTATTCTTGATCGTGACTTTGTTCAACTGTCGGTAATCTATACATAACCACATCGACCCATCCTTCTTCTTAACGAACATCATTGGAGCACCCCAAGGTGATGTGCTTGTTCGGATGAAACCTTTCTCTAAAAACTCCTATAACTACTTCTTCAACTCTGCCATCTCTGCTGGAGCCATCCTATACGGTGTCTGTGCAACTGGCTGCGTTCCTGGTACCAGATTGATCTCAAAATCAATCTCTCAAGCTGGGGGAACACCATGGAACTCATAAGGAACCATATATGCAAACTCTCGGACAACCATCACCTCCTCAAGGATAGGACCTTTCGCCTTGGTATCCACAACATGAGCTAAGAATGCTTTACAACCTTGCCGCATCAACTTTTCTGCCACCATTACGGACACTAGACATGTCGGAAGAATCTCCCTATCTCCTTGGAAGATTCACTTATCTCCACTGTCATCAAACACTTCCTGCTTGGAACCACAGTCCAAGATAACCTTATACTTCTCTAAGGTATCCATCCCAAGGATCACATCAAATCCATGCATATCAAGTAGCATAATATCAACGTGTATACTGTGTCCTGATGCGATGATTTTGAGTCGCATTTAGAGACATATTTTACTTGTGTTTTATGCATTTATTAGTCATTTTGGTGGTTAATATTGCACAATTCATTTGTTTTGGTCTATGATCATTCTCTATGTCAAATCTCCCTTATTTCAGTATTTTGAGCATAAATTATCACAAAAATATATGTTTTGTTTCGGCTTATTTGGCTTCATGTTGAAATTACAGAAAAAACAAGTATCTGCTGTTGTCGATACCATCGACCGGACCACAGGCAGCCAGCCGCAAGGAGTAGCAAAATCTCGATACTATCGACAGGAGAGTCGATGGTATCGAGATAACATCAGGTTGCTTCAGAAAAGAGAGTCGATATTATCGACACAAATGTCGATACCATCGACTAGTGGAGCTACAACGATGGTAAAAGGACAAAACCGACGCTTATGAATGTCGATACCATCGACCCGCGTCGATGGTATCGAGGGGGCATCAGTTGCGACAAAGAAAAGAAAAGAAATCTAGACAATACAGTGCAGGGTCGATACCATCGACCCGCGTCGATGGTATTGACACCGTTAGATACATGTTTGTTTCAGATTGATCCAAATCCGATGGCTGTGGTAATTTGGCGACCTAATTCGGAGACTATACCTAATGATGGCGGCCAAGAGCAATCTATCACGTCATTAGCCACGGCACACATCCCGAGAAGGTGTGGAGAGAAGAACGGAGCCCAGAAGCACACCCCAGTCATTACGGACGCCGAAGAAGACGATTTCCACCACCGAAAGGTGAGAGAACGCGTATTCTACACCAAGGATCGATTGGATCTTCTCCGTTCAGGGGTTTTCACCACTCAATCACATTTTTCTCCATATTTCCCCTTTTCTCTACCATGTTTTGCTTTGAGATGAACATGCAGGGCTAATCCCCTTTGTCTTTAGGACCGGGAGTAGCCTGGGAATTCATTGTATGACAATTTTATCATAGTAATTCATATTTTATCTCTTAAATCTGTGGTATAATTTTGTTTTCTCAATTATATTGTTATGCTTGATCACCATAATAATAATCTAATGCCCTTAATTACTTTGAAAGAAGAATTAACAGTTGAAAAGAGACGAAATTCACGTTAATTGACAAATCCCTTGAACAAGGTGGTGTAAGGTTAATGGTGGATACCGAGAGATCGATATTAGTGCACCTAGTTTAGGGTATAGGTTACTATGACGGTGGAACTGACCTAGACATAGGTAGTGAATTGTACCATGATAGTGGGCAATTCTGATTTCAGGCCACTACTCGGATAGAGAGATAAATTTGAATGACCGAATAGAATTTAATACAATGAAAACCCGCAGTGAAACTGCAATCCTAAAGATCTCATCTTGAATTGATTAAACCAAACATTTAATCGATTGCTTTGTATTGTTTTATTTCATTTTCTTTTAATTTTAACAACAACTTCCAACTCTTAAATTGGTCTAGCTGATTGCGAATAGTTAGTAGTAGTCTCTGACAATTCACGTATCCCTGAGTTCGACTCGGGCCTCACAAAGGCCTATATTACATTGAAGCGTACACTTGCGTTTCTACGCACGCAAAAAGCGTGTCATGTCCCGAGATAGATAGAACACAAGATGGGCACTCCTCTCAAAGCATCGAGGAACCATCGAGAGGGGTTTCTAACAACAGGCTATCTTTCTTACAGCTAACAGGTAAAGAACAACTATCAAGCAAACTATGTGCGATAAAAGAGTGCGTAGCACCCGGGTCAACCAAAATAGATATAAAGAAAGAAGAAGACAAATTAGAATGAAATAACTCCATCTGACCTGTCACCACTTGTGGGTTCACTATCGCCTCTGGTTGAATCATAGCATAGAATCAAGCTGTTGCTTGTTGTCCATGTCCTCTGCTTCCTTGAACAGACGATCCTGCTTGCAACACTTAACCGTGTCCTCGCCCTCTACTATCACTGGGATGCAGTCTGTCTGACCCTTGTTGACTCTGTCTCAGCTGTTGTGTTACTTCAACATCTTTTCTTGGGCAATTTGACCTTAAGTGCCCAGTCTGTCCATAGTGATAACATGACCTTCCTTCTTTCTGTGGCCTAGATGACCCTATCACTGCCACAGAAGCTGTACTATGCGCCTTCGATGACAAAAAAACATAACATCTTCCCTTACTCAGAGACCACTGAGAAGGTGTACGAGACCTCTACATTATGGAAGGTGTTGAAAACCTTGGCTTCTTGAAGCTACCAGATCTCTGTCCCTGGAACTAAACATGCCTTTTCCTGGTCATGGACTCCCTTTTCACCCTAACAAATCATTCAATCTCACAGACGGACTCCACGAACGTGGCAAACCGCTCCCAATTTTCCAAAGCAGTAGCAGGTGTCGACATCTTAGCACTCAGACCTTTCTCAAACTGCCTGATCTGCTCATCATTTGTCGCTGCCATGTGAGGACAAAACCTCAGCAAGTCCATGAAATTGGCTTCATACTCGGTGATGCTCATCGATCCTTGGAGTAGATGCTCAAACTGGTTGATCTTCTCGTCCAGATACGTCTTTGGGAAGTATCTACTGATTAACTCTTGCCGGAAAACCTCCCAACCGATCTCCTCACTGGGTCGCTTCTCCTCCCTGATGGCCCACCAGTGGCCACCAATACCCTTCAAAAGGTAAACAACGTGCTTGACTTTGTCCGCTTTGGGGATGTCGCGGATCTGGAAGGCCTTCTCAAGACCTTTTAGCCACAGATCAGCATCCACCGGATCAGCCATTCCAACATAATCCGAAGCTCCGACTCGGCAAAGCTGCTCAAAGGTCTTCCCAATACCTGATGTTTCACCATGGGGAGTCTGTGCTCTTGGCTGAGGCACTGGCAACCTTTCCACCATGTGATTCATCGTAGCCATCAACTGCCCCATAAGCTGTTGGTAGACAGGATTTTCGAGAATGGCTGGGTCAAGTTGGGGGATCTCAAGGACCCGATCTTCATGTGCCCGCCCTTCTACTCCATCAACGGATGCACCATCATTGCTCTCGATCGCATGTTCTTCATGGTTTCCAGACATCTTTAAGCTTTATCTTTTGTTGAGAGCAGAAGGTTTTTGTAAGAAAATCTTGAAAACTCACAAGAACAGACAAAAATCTAGTCCTAGATCCCTGTGGACTCAGCGAACCTAGAGCTCTGATACCAAACCAACTGTGAAACCCTGCCATCACACAAACAACAAGATGACACATGAAAATGTGCAGAACCTCATATTACCGAAAACACATGTTAATTAAAACCGATTGCGGAAAGTATACATGAGAGAACTTTTGCATCTAGATCTGGTAGAGAAACATGTTATATAATCATTCACAAGCCTTGTTATAGGTCCACAGCTTATCATAACCAGCTGTACTGTCAGATCCAAAGTTCAACACCAGTTTATACATACTTAACAGCCACATACGGTCAGCCGTAGGATACACAAAAATTATAATAGCTATACATCGTGAAACATCGTCGAACACCTTCGATGACCTGAGAGTATAGGGATGACTCTAGGACTCTACTACAAAACCACAAAACAACAACTTGTATATCTCTTGCCTTCTATTGCTCTTCTTACTGCTCGGCTGCAACCTCACAACCACCACCACATCTAGAGAGATCACCTAAAAAGGGTGTAAACCAGCGGGGTGAGACACACAGTCCCAGCGAGAAAAATAACTCCCCCCCGAAACTACAAAACCTCAGAAAGTTAAGGGAACAACAGCAGATAACTGATAAAACATATAACAAGAGCAACATATTGAGCAAGGCTATTATTACCATCAAGCTTACCAATATATCTGGGAGGCATATAACCAAGTATTTATTAATGGAACATGATTGACAAGATAAGCTTTATAATAACTTATCACCAGATATAAGGATCGTACACACAACTGCATAGTTAAAGTAGATCAGCTATATAAGCAAGGCCTCAATCAATGTTTTGTATTTTGCTCTAAGCAAGATATACTATTCGGCTGGATTATGTTTTATTATGCCCTGAGGAAGTGAGCCTTCCCTGCTCAAATCCAACCATTAGCTGTGAAGCCCAATCCAGTTCCATACAAGGTCTAAGGAGATCTGGACTCCATGACCTCACCTTCCCGTGGTCAGTACACGAATCATCAAGCAAGACCACAATCTTATGCTTATAGGGCCTCAGCCTCTCGGTCAGCTCCGCAAGCTACCCATATCTTTAGCTCACCTCATCATAGGTGCTAGTGCATACATCCGAGCCATGAACGCATCATGCTCATCATAAAATATCCTGAGCCATGGGTCTATTCACCATGATCCATATATCTTGAGTCTGCAACCACAGTTGCACTTAAACCCTCCTATTTTAGGCTAGGGGAAACCTCACATGTTCAACAATATGTGCTCCAGGTAATCCCGCACGATAAACCTATTTCTCCATCACGAAATAATGTCGATGATGGATCTATGGCCGGGTCAAACTACATGATATGTTCATCTATAATTAATTAGTATATTTTAAATCAATTGTTGAGGAAACCAAAGTATAAACATAGCCTTAGAGAATTACATTATCAATGCCATCATCATACTGTCCTAGGATCTCAATCGCTCATAATAACAACCACTGCCTCTCAAGGCATCATAATCGTGCATCAAAATTCTGGGAACGCATCCCTAACTTATCATCAGATGATAACACTTCCACTAGGCACTCAGCCTTTATCAGGTCCTTAGGCATATCAACTTGTTATCTTATTAACAAGGATTATCATCACATTGTGCTTGTCAAAGCACATATATCTCATAGCTCTTACCAGGCTATGAAGTCACATAGTATACCTTCATGGTTAGTATACACATCCATAGAGATAATTGAAGTCATCATGGATTAACAGGATTATCATGCTACCAAGTATGAAGCAACATCCATGAGTATATTATACATAAGATGTAGAAATCATAGTTTTATCATTAATCATAAACATATATCATGCCCCATACTTGTGATCATATACATGTGTCACATTATTATGCAAAGCAAGATCATATGTAACAATATCATGACCTTCGAAACATACCTGGTTCACAACCTATCCTCATGTGTCATTACCAACATTGTTGCAGGATCAAGGTAGTCAAATCATATCATCATTCTCATCAAAAATGTAGTTACATGATCAAGAACTATCTTCTAGGTTCCCGGGTTATCAAGAAACCTCACTAAAAGCTCCTTCTATCTTCACTAAAAGCTTACCGGCCTAGCCATTTAGCCACATATCGGCCAACCCTAAAAGATATCAAACCAACGCCCAAGGTGTATCATGCAACTAGAGAACATGGCATTAACATGGAACCTTGTCGTGCATACCAGGTGCACAAGGTGTATCATGTAGCCAGCTCAAAAGGTGTATTGGCTAGAACCCTACCGGCCAGCTAGGGTTAGGGTTGAATGGGCACCCATTCTCACCACTATATTGACCGAGAGCATGGTGCCCCAAGCCAACACTATGTCGCCCAACATGTTCATGCACAGGCGACACAAAGGAACCTCAAGGAAGCCTATCAGTCAATAAGATAACACTCCATATCAACCTCTCTCAAAGCAACAACTAGGGTTTCCACTTAACCCATATCGGGCATCACCACAACTAAACCATATCGCCCAACACAAGGATGGCCTACAAGTCTCCATATCAGTCAAAGCATAAAGGGCACCAAGCCAACCATCTCATCTCCATATTAGATCGGCCAAAGATCAACACAAGGTAGGGGTATCGGGCAACCTTACTTCAAGATGTATCATTCAGAGCACAAGATATAAGGTGTGTCGCCCAAGCTTTATCTTAATCAAAGAGAATCATATTGGGCATCAAACCAACCATACCAACTAGGTGTAACGGTCAAGGGTGCAACCCAAGACAAGGCTATCGTCCAACACTACTCCAAGGTCATAACGTGCAAGGAACAACCCAACATGGTCATCTTCAACCTCAAGGACAAGGGCACCAACCCTAATTGATCAATAAGATCGACTCACCTCTCAACAACCAAGAGAGAGGGGTTTTGCACAACCTCTGTCATAAATCAGGCAACCACAAGGATCAACCTCAACATAGGTCATCACATAACCAAGAGCTCATCTCTCAAATCCATGGTGAGAGGAGGGTGTTGCCCAAGCAACTAGAATAAAAGCTCACCTCTGAACTTAAACGAGAGAGGGGTATTGCCCACATCACTAGAGCTCAAACTCACTTCTCATAAACCAAGGAGAGAAAGGGGTATTGCCCCAAAAGAAACCCTAAACTATGGTTCGGCCAACTAGGTGTAAAGGCATATAAACCATCAACAACATGAACAACATCATGCTCACTATATCCATAAGATCAACAACATGTACTAGAGACAGAAACATAACATGCAATGGCCGATCATCCATATATATGAATCATGCAACATAGAGAAGGTAGTATAGCTAGGGTTAGAAGTTATGTAACCCGCCTTAAGAAAACTCCTCAAGCTCTAAAGCTCCAATCTTCAAGCTTCTAGCTCCAAGCACACCACTTTCGGCCACCGAAGAGAAAGTCCCACCTAAGGTTTGGCCACCAAGCTAGAGGAAGAAGAAGAGATCTCCACCAAGGGGAAAGGATCGGCCACCAAGTTCTCCAAGGAAGGTGTGTCATGCACACAAGGAGGGAAGAGCAAAAAAAGAGCTAAAGGGTTCCCAAGGAAGAGAAAGGCAAGGCATATATAGATGAAGGTCAAGGTTAAACCAAGGCAAGGTGTCTCCTTACCAAGGGACACTTGTCCACACATTTTACCACCTTGAAAAACACATGCACATGCTATGCCACCACTCAATCAAGGTTCGGCCACATGTCCAAGCTAGGGTGACACAACCAAGGCAAGGAGGTCAAACAAGGTCAAAGGCCTACACACCACCACCACATTGGCCGACACCCCCATGGATGATACCCCATGGTCGACACAAAGCATCCTTGCCCGATACAGGGCTCAACCAAGTAAGGCAAGGCCGAAACAAGGGAAAACATGGCCCAGAAGAGCTTCAACAAAGCCGAAGACAACTCAAGGCATGAGCCCAAACCTTCCTCTCAACTCTAGAGGAATAAAAGAGAGAGAAAGACATCTCTCTAGGTGACAAACTTGCTCTTCAACCCTTACTCGAGTTATTTTGCAAGTAGCACCTCCAACTCTCAACTAAGCACAAGCAAACCCTAATCACCACTAAAGGTGATTAGCAAGCAACCAAGCACAAGGTGTAGGCAAAAAAAACAGGGTTAGCCCAAAATGAAGGTTAGGGTCCTCACAACATTTGTCACTTAAGGGTCCCTAGAGACATCAACACATAATTACCTGGTAGTTTCAAAGGCCCATAAGTTAGTAAGTTTAGACTATGTTAACCCTAAAATAATTATTCTTAGTTCATGTTTACATCTAATATGATATAAATCATTAGACATTCAGTGTATACATTCATTGTATACATGCTCCATCCTACTATTAGACGCATCCCTTGGCCCATCTTCAAGGGAATTAGCTACTAAGGTTATTCATAGACCATAAGCCATCAGCGTATAAATATCATAGGATATCTACTAACCCCTAGCTTGGATTGCAGTAGTACCATGGCTAGGCGAACATCATTAAAAGATCATAAATATGTATTATCTTATGTTGGCCCTAAGCCTAATTCCTTCTTAAAGGTCATTATTTACTAAGGTCATCTAAGTTCTCATAGCCTCATATAAGAACCACTCTACAAGTTTCCTAAGGTATTCACAACTAATATTAGATTAGGAGATTTAGATTAGATAATAATATCCAATGAGGTTAAATATTAGACCATCGATTGATATAATTTGACCAACAATTACAAAATCTCATGATTGGGTATCAAACTGAGGTTCAATGTAATTTATGACCTAGACATGTCCTTTGAAGCTAATCTTGAATTACTAGTAACTATTTACCATTGAATGATATATTATGTCCATATTACATTATAATGGTCGCAAAAATCTAAACAGAATTAATAACCACACTTGATATTTCAATAATATAATTTTGAGTTCAATACCAGTCATGAAATGGACTAACAAGTATAACTTATATTTCCATTATTTTGGGGTTTTCTAATATTAAATATTATTATTCTCAATAAACTTTGATAGGACCATCTATCACATAAACATATTTAACCACTAAAATTGAATTATATAAGATTTGTGTTAGTTTAAATATTTCTAATGTCATTTAGCTTCATCTCATGTAAATTTCTTCTCTTCCTATTATGGTTGACAATGAATAAGATAAAAAATAGTTTCAAAAAAAGATTCTATCATAAAAATGCTATAAATAACTTAAATTGAGGGTTAAATAAATGATCTATGATACTCATGGTAATAACATAACTAATAGACATATCATAGTAACAAGAGGGTAGATCTAAAATTAAACATTAGCAAACTTGAAATGGTGTAGTGGTGGAGTTTGTTTCCTATCCGTACTATCTATTAGGATTTTCCCAATTAAAACCCCATTTGCTACATTTTGATCCACCAATGCCGCATGAATAGGATATAATGAGTGTATAAAAGCCACAATTTAAGAGAGAACTAAGAAAATAAGTTGAATATAGAATGAGGTTCTTCAGGGTCATGATTCTTTTGACCCGCATTGCCCAACCATCACTACAAGTTCAGACTCATGCTAATTCATGTGATAGGATACATGAGGATACTCATATGAGTGGGTTCATAATGGCACTTATTTGGTGGGGCTTGTAGGATTCTTATTATTCTTTTTTACTGCCAAAAGGGGGTCACATATTGTAGTGAATAATCTAATTGTCCCCTTTTAAAATTCTTTGTATTAGTGAAATTATATTTCCACCACCTTTCCTCCACTCTTTGATATGGAAGATTTTGAAATAATTACATGACATGATTCTTTGACTTGATACATCCTATACCACCACCTTGTCTTTGAGCTCGAAGTAATATAGGAAGTAGGATAGTGTAACGACCCTAACCTGGGTTATGAGGTAACCCTATTTGTTTTGGCTAATAAAGTTGCTTATAACTTTAATATAATCCTCTAAGGTGCTTTGTTATCATGTGACACACTCATGTTTCAAGTTTGGTCCCGATTGAATGATGTTTGAGCAATTTACCTTTATTTTGGACCAATATGCAATTTACCAAAATTGAGGGGCTATAATGAAAAATGTCACATGTTGAATATACCCCATGTATTTTAGCATCATAATAGAGATAATGATGCTAAGTGGTGGCTTGTAGAAAGTCCAAATTCCAAGTTTGAACTTGTTTGAACAATGTTGGTACCTTGTGCACCAATTTTGGTACAAATTGTAATTTACCCAAAATGTGGGGTTAATATACAAATTACCACCTCTAGAGTGTCCCTACTTCCTCCTAGCATCATGTAGAGTAGAGATAAATAAGGATACACCATGTTTGATTCATTTATGAGTGATGGTAATCTTGGTGACAAAATGACCAAGAAAAGGGTTGAATATGAAAGCTTAACTTGAGTTGTATCAAGTTGAAAAGCTTATATATGAGTGCATATCGGCCAAGGAGCCAAAGGAGGTGTCCCATATCATTTTATGAACTTTTGTAAAAGGCCATATAGTGCAAAGAACCTCAAGGAGGAGGGTTGTGTTGGGTTACAACTTCCTTAGAAAAGTTGTATCGGGTTGTGAATAAAGTGGTGATTTTATTGATATATCTTATTCAAAGGGATAAGTAATGGACGAATTTGCATCTCTAGATGATCCTCAACCATTTAGAAATACAAGATAAATGTTTATGCATGCATATACACGTGTCATCCATGCATGGACACGTGGCACCTACTAGCTCAAAATGATGACACCTCATTTTTACCTTCCTTCATGAACAACAAGTATATATACCCCTAGTTTCACCCCTTAGTGCACTTTTGCGACCCTTACCACCCTCCTACTCTAAAGTATCGTGCATATAGATTCTATATCGTGAAGGGATGTTGTGGTACCATGCATGGGCCCTTGGGTATCGCCCATGACAAGATCATATCGCCCAAGTAGGTGATATCGGCCATATAGGGTGATATCACCCATAGTGAAGTGTTTTGATCATAAGTGAGTGGAATATCATGCAAATGAGTGTCATGTCATGCATGGGTGGTGTAATATCGTGAAAGAGTAGTATGGTATCGTGCAAGGGTGCTAAGGAGCAAGAAGGAGCTCATACTTAACCCTAAGGTGAGGCAACGATCATCTTCAACCTTGGATTGAATCATGATTTTAGGGTTTTGATCTTCCTTTCTTTTCTTCTTCACCAATTGCTTATACATGGTGATTCTTTATATATAGAGGAGTTTTGAAGTTCATCTTCAACATTAGGAACGTGGATATTTGGAGCATGGAGCTTTGAAGTTGTTCTTAATGCGGGTTATATAACTTGAATTCAGCCATGTTATTATTCATCACCTAAATTGCTATACTTAATGAATTACTTTTAATTCCGAAATTTCCTGAAATAGTTGATGAAATTATGAGTTCTAGTAGTTTCTTATACCTGTTTCCATGAACAATAATAGTTAGAACTAAGGTATAGAACTTGAATATGATGGTATCACTTTATAAAAGTGATATCGGGTGCAAGCACTACAACAGAAATGACATAACGTCACTTTTAATGGCGTCGGTTGTATAAATACACTGACACCTAAAACATAATGTGTCAGTTCAAAAACAAAATAGACATCTATCTGTGAAGGGCGACCAGACACGGGTATCTCTTTTATTCAGTGTCGGTTCCTTATTAAGAAACTGATGCCTAAAATTAACCGCCAAATCCAAAATTTCCAACAAAAAAATTACCTCCAAAATTTAACATATGGGGTCGGTTATTAACTCTTAAACCGACAACGAATGGTTTTTTGCGAGACAAAAATTGGGCACATTTTGGTCGTCAGTTTTACTACAATAACCGACGTGTATGGGTTTTCCTGAGCTGTTTCTGGGAGAATTTTCTCACCCATTGGGCGTCGGTTTTCTAAAGAAACTGACGACTATGGTCAAAATTCGAGAACATTTTGTTTTTGTCAGCATATGAGGATAGTTTTCGGTTTTGTTATAGAAACCAATGACTATAATTGAGTGTAGGTGTCGGTTTTGTTATTTATAACCGACACCAATTGTTATAAGCGTCGGTTTTTTTTATTAACTGACACCTATCGGTAACTTAATAGCACATGCACAGAGCAGACTCTTCGCCTTCCTTTGTTTCATTGCGATTGAGAATAGGGTCTGGCGATTCTGCGATTCTGCCCCTCCTCCCTGTGCGCCACCACCACCCTCTCCCTTCTCTCCACCGTCAGAGCTCCCTTCCCTCTGTCGACTCCCTTCCTCTTCCGCCCGGTCACGTGCCTAGCTGCTACTACCATATGCGTCCTTTGCTGCCCAAGGACGCATGCCAAGCTGCTCTGGCTGCCAGCTTGGTGCTCGGTGCTCGATTCTCACAGCCATTGCTGCTCCTCACACTGCCGCTGCTCTTCTCCATGTTGCTAGCTGCTCCACAGGTAGCCCTCTTCTTCTTCCTCAATGCCCCTCTTCTTCTTCCTCCATCTCTTCTTCCTCCTGCTCCCTCTCCTTACCAAATGGATTAAAGCAAGGCCACGACCGTGTGGGCTGGCCACGACCGTGGCTGTGTTGACCGACGGTCGTGGCCTTGCTTTTATCCATTTGGTAAGGAGGGAGCAGGAAGAAGAAGATACATTTGCAATTGATTACTAATGCCTGACCTAATTATTTAAATTTTGATGCATGTTGAATTAAGATATTAAAACCCTAATACATATTTCACCATAATCTTGAATTAACTATATTGCTGAAATCTTGTGATCAATCTATGTAAGATATTAAAACCCTAATGTTAAATCTCTGATTTTGTAGTGATGTGTCACCCTGACATCTACATGAATCCCTAATGTTAAATCTCTTCCAAGGTGATGTGGTATCTACCTATAATATCACAGTTTCAATGCTTGTTTGCCAATCCGATAGATACGAAGAATTTGAGGCGGCATGCAAATGTTAAGAAAAATAATGATGGGATCCTACGACATGTGTTTGATTCCCCACAATGGAAGAAGATTGATCTATTGTACCCTGAATTTGGTGAAGAAGTCAGGAATCTAAGACTTGGGATTTGTACAGATGGGATGAATGCGTACGGGACATTGAGCAGCCAACATAGCACTTGACCTATCATGCTTGTTATATACAATCTTCCTCCCTGGCTGTGTATGAAAAATAAGTATGTAATGTTGTCGTTGTTGATATCGGGCCCTAAACAACCTAGAAATGACATCAATGTTTATATTGAACCTCTGATTGATGACTTAAAGAAACTCTGGGGTGAAGGTGTGATGACCTATGATGCTTCACAAAGAGAGACATTTCGTTTGCATGATATGTTGTTTTTCACTATTAATGACTTTCTAGAATATGGGAATTTGTCTGGATATAGTGTCAAAGGAGCTAAAGTGTGTCATATATGTGAAGAGAACACTGATTCAACAAGACTAAAACATGGAAGTAAGACTGTATATCTCGGTCATCGAAGGTTTCTTACAAAATTCCATCTATATCGTAGGAAGCGCAAAGCATTCAATGGATTGAATGAGGAACGGAGTGCACCTAAACCTATACTAGGGGAGGTTATTTATGAAAGAGTTAAAGACTTTGTCAAAGAATTTGGTAAAAGATCACAATGTACTATGGCCACACGGAGTGACAAATCTTTATTCAAGAAGAAGTCAATATTTTGGGATCTTCCTTATTGGAGTTCTTTGACAGTCAGGCATTGTATCAATGTCATGCACGTTGAGAAAAATGTATGCGATAGTGTCATTGGTACTTTGTTGAATATACTAGGTAAGGCTAAAGATGGGATAAAATCCAGACTGGACCTACGTGAAATGGGAATAAGGTCAGAATTAATAGAATTTTGTGAAATGGGAAATCAGAGAACATACTTACCTCCTGATTGTTACACATTGTCTAGAAAGGAGAACAAAAGCTTTTTGTGAATGTTTGGTAAATGTTAAGGTGCCATAGGGTTACTCATCCAACATCCGTAGATTGGTATCATTGAAAGATCTGAAGTTGATAGGTCTTACATCTCATGATTGTCACACTCTAATGCAACAAATATTGCCTGTGGCAATTAGATCTATATTGCCGAAGCATGTAAGGTTTGGAATCACCAGACTTTGTTTCTTTTTCAACAGTCTATGCAGCAAAGTTATTGACCCTGATACTCTCGATAATTTGCAAAGAGAAGTGGTTGTTACCCTATGTCAGCTTGAGATGTATTTTCCTCCGTCGTTCTTTGATATCATGGTACATCTTGTTGTCCACTTGACTAGGGAAGTGAAAATGTTGGGACCAGTTTTCTTGCATTGGATGTATCCCTTTGAACGATACACGAACATTTTTAAAAGTGATGTTCGAAATTGTTATCGGCCTGAAGGGAGTATTATTGAGTGTTATGTGGCGAGAGAGGTTATGGATTTTTTCAATGACTTTCTCAGTGGTAATGACACTCCTAGTAATGACAAGAATATTGAGGAGCAATTTGGCAAAGGAATTTTGGGATCACGGGTGAAAGTCATCAGTCGTGAGCAGTTGGAACAAGGTCACTTGTATATTTTACACAACATGGACGAAGTGAGTGTTTATATCGAGGAACATACCAATTTCATCAAGAGATAATATCCTCGAGCCAATACAATGTGGCTTGCTAGAGAGCATAACAAGACATTTATTAAGTGGTTCAAAGATAAAGTCTTACATCAACTATCTCAAACACCAGATGATATTACTGAAACTATCAAATGTCTCACCTTTAAACCAAAATTGAATGTTATGTCTTACGAAGGGTATGACATTAATGGATTCATATATTACACAAAGTGCCAAGATGATATGAGTGTCGTCCAAAAAAGTGGGGTCACCCTTCAAGCGTCGACTATGTTTTTTGCAAGTGCAAAGGATAAGAGTCCACATGAAGCTAAGATGTCATATTACGATGCCATTGAAGACATATGGGAGTTTGACTACATAGATTTCAGAATTCCACTCTTCAAATGTAATTGGGTTGATAACACCAAAGGAGTTATAGTGGATGAATTTGGTTTCACTTTAATGAACTTTGAAAAGATTGGCGAGAAGGGTGAACCATTCATATCGGCATCACAGGTGAAACAAGTATTTTATATCGATGATCCTACAAATGATAAACGGTCAGTTGTTCTTCATGTTAAAAGACAATTCATTGAAGATCCTATAGATGAAGACGAGTACTATGATAAGTATGATGACTCCAGTCCATTCTCAGTTGGGTTGCCAACACAAAACAATATTGAAGCTAATGATGACCTGTATGTGCGCGGAGATCACAATGAAGGATTGTTAATTGATAAAAATCGCAATATTAGAGGCATGCTTATATTTTTTTATATGTTTTATTTTTCTGAATGTGAAATTTACAATGTGAATTACTTTACAATGTGAATGTGAACTTTACAATGTGACTTTTACTATGTGAATTACTTTACAATGTGAACTTTACAGTGTGAATTACTTTACAATGTGAATGTGAACTTTACAATGTGAGCTTTACAATGTGAATGTGAACTTTCATATGGCTGAGCATTCTCCTGATGACTGTGCTGATGATTACCGTGAGGGTGAGGACATCAATGCACCACCTCACAATGTATGTTTTAAAAATATATCATATATTTATATCTACATGTCCATTTATAGTTATATCCTGTCAGTGTGTTTATTTTGTCAAATTTTAGGTTGATGATGCACATGTACCCTCTGAAGCACTTGAGGCACTTGATGAGCAGCACCAAAAAGTTGACAAGAGAAGGGGCATCACTATGATGAAGAGGTTAATAGCGCAAAGGGGCAATGGACCCAAACTTGTTGTGGATTTTGATAATGCAGGAAATGCAATTGGAGTGAATCGCAATTCATTTGTTTCATATCTTGGGTATGTTACTCGTAGCCATTGAGATTGTAAGATAGATTCTTGGCATAAAGTTCCTAAGGGGAAGAAAGACGTAATATGGAAGGAGTTATGCATGAGTTATTATTAATTTGCAATTCTATTTTGTAGATTACTAATTTTTTGGATAATAGTTAATAGAAATTCTATTTTGCAGAGTATATTTGAATTGGATGAAAAGATGCATCGTAAATGCATGATGCAACGCTGTGGGAGAGTCCTAAGGAACTATAGGACAAATCTCACCTGAGAATACATAAAAGAAGGTGATAAGAGGAAGAAGATAGCCACTGAACAGTGGAACTTCCTGGACCAAGAAGAATGGGACGTGTTTGTTGCTTCAAGACAAACTGATGAATTCAAGGTATTAGGCATCGATCCCAATTTAATTAATATACATTGTATTCACCTATTCAAGATTAACATTTAGTGTTACTAACCAAATCAATGTGCATAGTAACTAGGCCCTGAGTGAGGCAGAAAGAGCAAGGCGTGCATTGAATGTGCATGACCACACAATGGGTCCAAAGGGGTATGCATGCATTCGCCAAAGACTATAGGCTGAGTCTACTGCTCAGTCTCCTGCTACTCAGGAGTCCTCTACTATAGGTACCATACCTCTACCTCGCCTTGATGTCTAGATAGCTGGGAGGCAAAATAAGAAGGGAGAAATAAGGAAGCCCGCAACTGCTGAGGCGACTGCAAAAATGGTAAAATACAACTCTTAGAGCAATCGTTCGAATATTGATTATTTGTTGTGTTTACTTAATTACAAATTTTTGTTTTGGCGATTAGCAGGAGCTGCAAGAGCTGAGGAAACAAGGCAAGTTCATCCCTGAGGGCACAAGGGATGAATTGACAGTTGCTCTGGGTAACCCAAATCATCCTGGACGTGTTAGGGCTGTAGGCATTGGTGTGGGCATCAAAGCGTTCTTTGGGCCATCCCAACGCAAACATGTCCCAAAAGAGGGACTTTCACAAGAAGAGGTAACCTATTCTTTCTTTATAATGTTACTGTAAAAGAGAATTCAATAATCAGAAGCTAACATTTCTTTTATCCATGTATAGGTAGATAAGTTAGTTGATAGGAAACTTGAAGAAGGAATGAGCAAGTGGCATGCAACTCAGACTGCCACTCAATAGACAGTACCTATGGCGTCCTGCTCTACTCCTACTGCAGAGGTTGGGAGTAATCATGTAGACCCACCACCTAGCACATCCGTTGTAAGTATTTTTATGACATAGTAACTAATATTTTCAAGATGATATGTTTTCGAGATGATATGTATATATGTATATAACATTATTTACACAAAAATTTGTAGGGGTTGAAGCCATGCCATTTAAAAAGTAAAGAATTTGTCGTTGTAGAGGCATCAGCTTACCCATCCCTACCAGGGGAAATGTTTCATGGGTCTCCATTACCAGCTGGTTGGGTTTGTGTGAGCTCGGTACATATATTCCCCAATTGGATGGATCTTCCATTGCCATATGCCCACCCAGATTGTGAAACGCTTGGTGAGGCAGAAGGCAGAGTTATATTGTGGCCAAAAGTGGATGTCCTCTATACTGAAACTGTATGGTAAATTTACATTACGTTAAATTGTTAGTGTGTGTATATGATGTCAGTTGATCTGAAATTATATATATGTACAGGTTAAAAAGAAGACACCCACAACATCTAGGCCTCCACCTCGACCTCCTACATTACCAAGTTGGGTTCCACAGGTCCTACCTGTCCCGTTAGGTCCTGATTGTAGGGGTATGGCAATATGGTTTGGCGAACATGATATAAATTGCCCTATAACTATTTCTATAGATGTGGATGTTGTAGGTCAATCATACGAAAGCAACCTATTTATACAAGATATTTTGGAGTTGTTTCGATATGATTGGCTGAATACATTTGTGATAGAGCTATGGATAACGTGAAATCTTCTTTATACATCCATATACCTTGTGTAGGATCTGGTGATATGGTTTCTTATTTATTAATGCATACGTAATACATGTTTTGCAGCTACATAGACAAGATATGTACAGATTTTGCATTCGAACATATAGGATTTTTGATTCCATCTTTGATTAGTCTAGTAGCTAAAGAACCTCTGTTAGTTCAAAAATACTGCTGTGATGCTTTTGCAATTTTTTCTCAAAATAAGAAGACGGTGATAATAGCTCCATTAAATGTGGAGTAAGTTTACTTTGCTTATAATTTGGACTTAAGAAAATTACATTTTTATTGTGGATTTTGAGTTATTAATTTTTAACTTTTTTACCTCTAGTGGTATGCATTGGGAGTTACTAGTTATTGTCCCCGAGACGTTCACTGTATATTATCTAGATCTTAAGGGGACTAAATTGAATTCAAAATATGGACACAAAATGAAAATGGCATTATTCCAGTGAGAAATATTTCATTTTCATATCCGTTAACATATGTTATTACACTACTTTTTAATTATGCAATGTACTGTGTTACATTAACATGTAGAGGTTTAGATGAGTTCAAAAAGGCTAGAGGAAAGAAATGTACAGTGTTACATTAACATGCAAGTTGATGAACATAACTAAGTTAAAAGTGATGAGGGAAGTGATACACAAAGGCATGGTAAATATCACATCCAGCAAATTAAGGTAGTTACACATTGATGCACCTTAAATCAAATATACTTGGATGAGTAACACATGATGTGTGTCATGTCAATTGTTACATTGAGATGTAATGCACTTTGATATGTGTAGGCTAACATACCTTGAGAAAGGGTTAAGCCAAGATAATAATGTATGATGTAATCAATATCCTAGAGAGGATGAGAGAGAAACTCATACTTTGTGTTGACTATCATTTAATGATAAAAGATGAGAATAAATAAGTATAATTTAATTCTTATGATATCAATGTTTGCTCCTAGATGTGTGGAGAAATGAATTAGGGTCTGAATTAATAATATGAACTTGAAAACCCTATTTGGCTACAAAGGGAAACCCTAACCCTAATAGTTGTTGCCTAGTGAGAGGTGACAAGATGTTTAATGGCCTTGTGAGCCATGTGGTTAGTTGTTGCCTAGTGAGAGGTGACAAGATGTTTAATGGGCCTTGTGAGCCATGTGGTTAGTTGTTGCCTAGTGAGAGGTGACAAGATGTTTAATGGGCTTTGTGAGCCATGTGGTTAGTTGTTGCCTAGTCAGAGGTGACAAGATGTTTAATGGGCCTTGTGAACCATGTGGTTAGTTGTTGCCTAGTGAGAGGTGACAAGATGTTTAATGGCCTTGTCATCCATGTGGTTAGTTGTTGCCTAGTGAGAGGTGATAAGATGTTTAATGGGACTTGTGAGCCATGTGGTTAGTTGTTTCCTAGTGAGAGGTGACAAGATGTTTAATGGGCCTTGTGAGCCATGTGGTTAGTTGTTGCCTAGTGAGAGGTGAAAAGATCTTTAATGGGCCTTGTGATCCATGAGATTAGTTGTTGCCTAGTGAGAGGTAACAAGATGTTTATAAAAGTTTCATGTAAGAAATGATAATGTTCAAATAAACTAGGAAATGGAAACTTTGTAACATAATAATAATAATAAATGGATACAATAATAATAATGAAATCTTAATCATACATGCTTTATGCTTATATCCAAATAAGGGCTATAATGTTTTGAATATGCTTAAAGGATATAAAAGGAATATTTGTATTATATAAAGGATGTGAATAAGTATGATGGCTTGGACAAGGTATAATACCTAGCTGTGAACTCAGGATTGGTATAGTCCAATACCTGGCTGAACTCGATCTTAGGATTGGTATAGTCAAATGTCTGGCTAAACTCTATGATCTTAGGATTGGTGAAGTCTAATGCCTGGTTGTGAACTCAGGATTGGTATAGTCCAATGCCTGGCTGTGAACTCAGGATTGGTATAGTCCAATGTCTGGCTGAACTCAATCTGAGGATTGGTATAGTCCAATGCCTGGATGAACTCTATGATCTCAGGATTGGTGAAGTCCAATGCCTGGCTATGAACTCAGGATTGGTATAGTCCAATTCCAGGTTGTGAACTCATGATTGGTATATTCCAATGCCTGGATGTGAACTCAGGTTTGGTATAGTCCAATGTCTGGCTGAACTCGATCTCAAGATTGGTATAGTTTAATGCCTGGCTGAACTCTATGATCTCAGGGTATGTATAGTCCACTGTCCGGATAGAATATGATGATGTATACTCACATGACTGGTATAATCCAATATCTGATTTGCAGATTGGCTGAGGCCAACAGATAGAAATGAGAATGATTCATGGATGATACACCATGATAATGAGCATCACCAGATAAGCTTGAGATGTTGATATAGTATGATGGGTAAATGATATACATGTTCTTCATATTCCTTATAAATAAATAGATGATTTACTACTCTATCATAGATAGTTGCAATGCATTAAAAGATGGAAATATTCTAAAATGCTTATCCTCTGCTCAGTTTAAATACTATTTAACTGTGATAATAACATTGTTGGCAGAGAGTTATATCTCTCGCTGGGACAATTGTATCACCCCGTGGGATCCACATTTTTTTAGGTGGACGTGCACGAGGGGGTTGAGACCGTACTGTAGAGAAAGAACAACAGCAGTAGGGATAACAGTGATAGCTCAGGTTGAGTGTACTATCTATCATGTCTTGTAGATAGAAGTCCTATGTGTCGTCTCTATACTCTCAGGTCCTTGGATTTAGTACGTGTTGGTTTTATGAACAATATGAGATTTTGTCTTGTATGCCTCGAGGTTTGATGTTGCTTTAAATATATGTTTTGAGAAAGCGACTATTATATGTTGTCCTCGAGAAGAAATGGTACATTGTATGTACAATATATGATCAATGTAAATATCAGGTTTTGGTTCTTCTTTAAAGAGTTTTCCTAGAAATGGATTTCTTTGCAAAGAAAATTGTTTTAATTTTTAGTGATTTTTGTTAATCGGTTTCTTATGATTATTCCACTTAATAAGTAATGATTTGTTTGTCGGTGTGGCAACTTTCGTTACATGTTTGGTATCAAAGCTTAAGGTTCGCAAAGTCTATAGAGACATAGGACTAAGGTGTCGAGTCTATTCTAAGTGTACCCCAGTATATCTTATAGTGACTTCTTCTTATGCAGAAGAAGGGATATAACTCAATGATGTCTGGAGAACATGAGGAAGACGTTGCTGAGAGCAATGTTGCTGCACCAGTAGGAGGTGCAAGGGATAAGGAAAGAGAGGAATCAGTGCCTGAGAATGCCCATGTTGATGAAGTCATGATAGAAAACCCAAACTTTCATACTCTTTTTGGGCAATTCATGACCACAATGATGCATATGGCAAACAGGATGCCAGCACCACCACCTAGGGCACTAGTTTCCAATGAGGGACATGGGTTTGGTAAGACTTTTGAATGACTACGCCATGTAAGAGCCATAGAATATGTCAGGACATCTGACCCAGCATATGCTGATCTATGGCTCACAGAGTTAGAAAACGCTTTTAAGATCCTTAGTATTCCAGATGCTGAAAAAGTCAAACATGTTGTATACCTTTTGAAGGGTAGTGTTGGACATTGGTGGGCCATAGAAGAAGTAAAAAGGAATGATGAAGAGGTTGATTGGGAGGAATTTTGACGAGAATTCATCAATAAGTATTTTCCAAGGACATATTTAGATGAAAAGCTCTCACAGATTGAGAAGGTTCGGCAGGGAACTATGTCAATAAATGAATATGAGACTAGGTTTATGGAACTTTTGCAATTTTGTCCTCAAATGGATGCTACTGAGTAGGACAAGATTCGACATTTTGAGAAAGGACCGAATGCTGAGGTGTTTATCTCGGCAACTGCGTTAGAAAGTAGAGAGAGATTTGCAACATTTGTGGAGTCAATTCGGAAGATAGAAAGCTCTGTGACAAAGAAACATGAGGAAAACCTCAAAAGGAGGTCTACACAGTCATAGGAATAGTGGATTGGTGGTACTAAACAACCAAAGTTTTCGGTAATACCAGCTCAACCACAATATAGTACACCAATGTAGTGGTCACCAAGAAGGATTTGAGCTTGCTATAGATGTGGACAGAGAGGACATCTGAGGTGGTAGTGTCCAAGGAGAAGTGATGAGATGACCCAACAATCAAGTTATAATCTGCAACACCCTCAAGGACCATGGTTTAGTGGAGCAAAAGGCCGAGGAAGGGGACAAGTGTCACATATTGGTCCGTCTACTTCTAGAGGTAGTGGACAAAGGCAATAACAAGATGACAACTAGACTCCATGTGGAGTCAGCCGAGACACTAGATAAACCATAAGAGGTAACATGTCAGATAAAACTTTTTATTCTGAATCATCTTTCTTTTTACTCTTTGCCTACTAATTATAAGAAGGTAGTTGTTTTTTAGATTCCTTTAATTAGTCGTATGAGGACATAAGGAAGAGATAAGAAGGATGAGAACTTATATTTAGTCCAATATTCTCTTATATGTTTTGAAATTTCTCTCTTCATGTAGAAAAGGAAGAGATGTAAAAGAAACACCCAGAGAAAATCTAAGATACTTAGAAGTAAAATTTAAAGAGATGATAAAAGTATGAAACATAATATAAAACAAATGCATACTACCTAATTTTAGTTCTTGAATACCCTGGCCAGGTATTCATCTATTGAAGATAAGGTAAGTATGCCACTCTTAGATTGTTATCATTCTGATTACTCTGATCAAGTAGTCATTTTGAGACAATATAAAGAGCATAATGAAGTCAAAAATGTGGCATGGATATTTCTACCACATACTAATTGATATATGGAGAAATCTAAGTTAATCGTAGATCAACTTATAAACGAAAGAAGATGTTTAGTATAATGTATACCTTGGTCTAAGGACATAGAGGTAGTAGTTACCCGATGAGAGGTAACAATGTTCAGTGATGAACTAAGGGTTGGAATACCTAGATCTAGTAATCATGATGATGATGTGATGTGATTTTGGCACAAATAATGGATACCAAGGTAAAAATCCTAGTATCCAAGAACTTTCAAAGATATGAGAAAAATGAGAACATGATTCCTAACAAGGAGTAATATTTAGTTACCTAAAAGGGGAAACCTTGTGGTAATTCTAGTAGGAAAATTATATGTTAGGGGTTTATGCTCTGCATAAACATAACTTTGATAAAGATATATTAATTGAAGCAATAAAGGTAGAATCCTTTGAGAAAAAGCTTATCAAAGCTAAAGATGTATGATAAGACTTGTAGTCACAAGTGGGTGACAAAATGTAACTCTGGTCTTTCTTTGGAAGTGAAATGACAAACTAAGGGGTATGGAAAAATCCCAAGATCAATGATCTTATTACATAAAGATGTAAGTTGAAAAGGTGACAAATCAGTGAGGTTTGACACCTGAGTTAAATAAGGGATGAATAATGTTTCTCTGACAAAGAAAGTGTTACCTCACACAGAGTTGACTCTACAGTCAATAATGAAAAAGACAGTAGAGTATGTGTCATGTGTGATAGATTCTATGATAATCATATGTGGAAGAACTTTGTTCTAGTCAAAGTTATATGGTGTCTCCATGACATTAAGATGTTATGTGGAGACTTGATGATATGATGAATGAATAATATCTGTCTTCCTTTACCTGGGATTTCAGGGACGAAATCCTTGTTAGGGGTTTATAACTTGTAACGACCCTGACCTGGGTTATGAGGTAACCCTATTTGTTTTGGATAATAAAGTTTCTTATAACTTTAATATAATCCCCTAAGGTGCGTTGTTATCATATGACACACTCATGTTTCAAGTTTGGTCCCGATTGAATGATGTTTGAGCAATTTTCCTTTATTTTGGACCAAAGTGCGATTTACCCAAATTGAGGGGCTATAATGAAAAATGTCACATGTTGAATATCCCCCATGTGTTTTAGCATCATAATAGAGATAATGATGCTAAGTGGTGGCTTGTAGAAAGCCCAAATTCCAAGTTCGAACTTGTTTGAACAATGGTGGTACCTTGTGCACCAATTTTGGTACAAATTGTAATTTACCCAAAATGTGGGGTTAATATAAACATTACCACCTTTAGAGTGTCCCTAATTCCTCGTAGCATCATGTAGAGGATAGAGAAATAAGGATACACCATGTTTGAATCATTTATGAGTGATGGTAATCTTGGTGACGAAATGACCAAGAAAAGGGTTGAATATGAAAGCTTAACTTGAGTTGTATCAAGTTGAAAAGCTTATATATGAGTGCATATCGGCCAAGGAGCCAAAGGAGGTGTCCCATATCATTTTATGAACTTTTGTAAAAGGCCATATAGTGCAAAGAACCTCAAGGAGGAGGGTTGTGTTGGGTTACAACTTCCTTAGAAAAGTTGTATCGGGTTGTGAATAAAGTGGTGATTTTATTGATATATCTTATTCAAAGGGATAAGTAATGGAAGAATTTGCATCTCTAGATGATCCTCAACCATTTCTCAATACAAGATAAATATTGATTCATGCATGTACATGTGTCATCCATGCATGGACATGTGGCACCTACTAGCTAAAAATGATGACACCTCATTTTTACCTTCCTTCATGAACAACAAGTATATATGCCCCTAGTTTCACCCCTTAGTGCAATTTTGTGACCCTTACCACCCTCCTACCCTAAGGTATCGTGCATATATATCCTTTATCGTGAAGGGGTTCTGTGGTATCATGCATGGGTCCTTGGGTATCGCCCATGACAAGATCATATCGCCCAAGTAGGTGATATCAGCCATATAGGGTGATATCGCCCATAGTGAAGTGTTTTGATCATAAGTGAGTGGAATATCATGCAAATGAGTGTAATATCGTGCATGGGTGGTGTAATATCGTGAAATAGTAGTGTGGTATCGTGCAAGGGTGCTAAGGAGAAAGAAGGAGCTCATACTTAACCCTAAGGTGAAGCAATGATCATATTCAACCTTGGATTGAAACATGATTTTAGGGTTTTGATCTTCCTTTCTTTTCTTCTTCACAAATTGCTTATACATGGTGATTATTTGTATATATTGGAGTTTTGAAGTTCATATTCAACCTTAGGAACGTGGAGCTTTGGATCTTGGAGCTTTGAAGTTGTTCTTAAGGCAGATTATATAACTTGAACTCAACCATGTTATTATTCATCATCTAAATTGCTATACTTAATGAATTACTTTTAATTCCAAAATTTCCTGAAATAGTTGATGAAATTATGAGTTCTAGTAGTTTCTTAGACCTGTTTACATGAACTATAACAGTTATAACTAAGGTATAAAACTTGAATATGATGGTATCACTTTATAAAAGTGATATCGGGTGCAAGCACACAAGCAAGCACCTCTAACCCGATATGATGATGAACCTACTTCACTAAAATGATATGGATATGATTGCATACCTTCTTGCTCAATATGTGGGTGTAGTATACACCTCTTGCATGATAGGGAGTCAAGTATAGACTCCATGCACGATTCAAGGTTAAATGAATACTTATAAGTTGACATGAAACCCTAATTTGGGTAACTCAATATGAGTAAAGAATAGCAAGTGCTATTGCACGATATGGTAGCCCGATACACAACCCTAGTTGATGTCTAGACAGACATGGTGATAGCTTAATACCTCATTCATGACATGGGTAACACATACAAACACCTCTAGCCCGATATGAATGGTGTGTATATATTTCTAGCCCGATATGGTGAACATATGCACATTTCTAACCCAAGATACCTTATAAAGGTGAGGGCAAGACACTCTTAGGATTGATGAGTATAACACCCAGTAATGGTGTGGCTAATACCTTGATAGGTGAAACACCTAAAGTGGTTGATAATGGACAACCTGATATCAACAATGCCTTAACTCGAGATGAGTCCATATCATTGATGATAGTTGGGTAATTCAAGTGTGTGACTTATGGCCAATACTTTACAAGATTAATATGATGGGATAGTGGATAAAGTATTAGGATGGTAAATACCCTAATACAAGATAAGTTGATGAACTTAACTAAGTTAAAAGTGATGAGGGAAGTGATACACCAAGGCATGGTAAATATCACATCCAACACTTTAAGGTTGTTACACCTTGATGCACCTTAAATCCAATATACTTGGATGAGTAACACATGATGTGTGTCATGTCAATTGTTACATTGAGATGTAATGCACTTTGATAAGTGTAGGCTAACATACCTTGAGAAAGGGTTAATCCAAGACAATAAAGTTTGATGTAATCAATATCCTAGAGAGGATGAGAGAGAAACTCATACTTTATGTTGACTATAATTTAATGATAAAAGATGAAAATAAATAAGTATAAATGAATAATTATGATATTAATGTTTGCTCCTAGATGTGTGGAGCAATGAATTAGGGTTTGAAATGATAATATGAACTTGAAAACCTTATTCGGCTATAAAGGGAAACCCTAACCCTAATAGTTGTTGCCTAGTGAGAGGTGACAAGATGTTTAATGGCCTTGTGAGCAATGTGGTTAGTTGTTTCCTAGTGAGAGGTGAAAAGATGTTTAATGGGCCTTGTGAGCCATGTGGTTAGTTGTTTCCTAGTGAGAGGTGACAAGATGTTTAATGTGCCTTGTGAGCCGTGGTTAGTTGTTTCCTAGCGAGAGGTGACAAAATGTTTAATGGGCCTTGTGAGCCATGTGGTTAGTTGTTTCCTAGTGAGAGGTGACAAGATGTTTAATGGCCTTATGAGCCATGTGGTTAGCTCTTGCCTAGTGAGAGGTGACAAGATGTTTAATGGGCCTTGTGAGCCATGTGTTTAGTTTTTGCCTAGTGAGAGGTGACAAGATGTTTAATGGGCCTTGTGAGCCATGTGGTTAGTTTTTTCCTAGTGAGAGGTGACAAGATGTTTAGTGGGCCTTGTGAGCCATGAGATTAGTCGTTGCCTAGTGAGAGGTAACAAGATGTTTATAAAAGTTTCATGTAAGAAATGATAATGTTCAAATAAACTAGGAAATGGAAACTTAGTAACATAATAATAATAATAATAATAATAATAATAATAATAATAATAATAAATGGATACAATAATAATAATGAAATCTTAATCATACATGCTTTATGCTTATAGCCAAATAAGGGTTATAATGTTTTGAATATTCTTAATGGAGATAAAAGGAATATTTGTATTATATAAAGGATGTGGATAAGTATGATGGCATGACCAAGGTATAATGCCTGGCTGTGAACTCAGGATTGGTATAGTCCAATGCATGGTTGAACTCGATCTCAGGATTGGTATAATCCAATGCCTAACTGAACTCTATGATCTCAGGATTGGTGAAGTCCAATGCCTGGCTATGAACTCAGGATTGGTATAGTCCAATGCCTGGCTGAACTCAATCTCAGGATTGGTATAGTACAATGCCTGGTTGAACTCTATGATCTCAAATTGGTGAAGTCCAATGCCTGGCTGTGAACTCAGGATTGGTATAGTCCAATGGCTGGCTGTGAACTCAGGATTGGTATAGTCCAATGCTTGGCAGAACTCTATCTCAGGATTGGTATAGTCCAATGCCTGGATGAACTCTATGATATCAGGGTTTGTATAGTCCGATGCCCAGATAGAATATGATGATGTATACTCACATGACTTGTACAATCCAATATCTGATTTGCAGATTGGTTGAGGCCAATAGATAGAAATGAGAATGATTCATGGATGATACACCATGATAATGATCATCACATGATAAGATTGAGATGTTGATATAGTATGATGGGTAAATGATATACATGTTCTTCATATTCCTTATAAACTAAATAGATGATTTGCTGCTCAATCATAGATAGTTGCAATACTTTAAAAGATGAGAATATTCTAAATTGCTTATCCTCTGATCAGTTTAAATACTATTTAACTATGATAATGGCATTGTTGGCGAAGAGTTATATCTCTCACTGGGACAATTGTCTCACCTCATGGGATCCACATTTTTTTTAGGTGGATGTGCACGAGGGGTATTAAGACCGTACTGCGGAGAAAGAACAACAGTAGCAGGGACAACAATGACAACTCAGGTTGAGTGTATCGTATGTCGTGTCTTGTAGATAGAAGTCCTATGTGTCGTCTCTGTACTCTCAGATCCTTGGATTTAGTACGTGTTGGTTTTATGAACAATCTGAGATTTTGTCTTGTATGCCTCGAGATTTGATGTTGCTTTAAATATATGTTTTGAGAAAACAATTGTTATATGTTGTCCTCGAGAAGAAATGGTACAGTGTATGTACAATATATGAGCAATGTGAATATCAGGTTTTGGTTCTTCCTTAAAGAGTTTTCCAAGAAATGGATCTCTTTGTAAAGAAAATGGTTTTAATTTTTAGTGATTTTTGTTAATCGGTTTCTTATGATCATTCCGCTTAATTAGTAACGATTTGTTTGTCAGTGTGGAAACTATCATTACAGATAGAGTTTCTCTATTCACACCAAATGAACCCATGAAACCTCTATGAGCATGTTTGGTCTTGTTGGACACTAAGGCTCATGTCCATTGAGAGACAATTATCTCCAATACTTACAGCCGGGTGACTCGAATTTATTTACAGCTGACAAAAGCTCCATGATAGGTGCGATCATATCGGCACTAATGCACGATATCCCATCAGAACTCCAAAGTTAAGCGTGCTTGGGAGAGAGTAGTACTAGGATGGGTGACCTCTTGGGAAGTCCTTGTGTTGCACGCTTGCTTTGACCTTATTCTTTCTTGCTTTGGCATGTGTGGGTCACGTGCACTGCGATGGGCCCGGAACTGAATCTGGGTCCACCTAGGACGCAACTACGGGCAGAATGGAGCCCACATTGGAAAATTATGTGCCAGGAGACTCGGATATATACAGGCAAAGGTGGTTACATGACAGGTGTGATCATACCAGCACTAATGCACCAGATCCCATCAGAACTCTGTAGTTAAGCTTGCTTGGGCAAGAGTAGTACTAGGATGGCTGACCTCCTGGGAAGTCCTCATGTTGCACCCCTTTTTTGACATTTTTCCTCTCGTTTCGTTACTCGGGGGTCATGTATATTGCGGGTGGGCCCAGAACTGGTTTCAGGGAAACCTCGGACAAGACTACGATCGAAATGGGGCACACATTGGGAAGATGGGGCCCACATCAACATCCAATAAGTGTTGTGATAAGAGATGGGTTCATTTGAGGGCGAGCTATACCAGCGTAGGGAACTTGTAGAGATCCTTGTCTACCTTGAACGCAAGTTAAGCGCAAGAATGGATTGGTTCACAAAATATTATGTTTGGACATTAAACGCCACCAACCATGAGAAAGGAGGCCACACAGATTCCATTTTTATCATAACATGAGCTTGGAGAGGAACCATGACTTGACTTTTGGGTTCATTGGATAGATCTTTGTCTCTAGATCAAAAATCATTTATAATATGTCCAATTTAGCCAAAGGAGTCATTTTTTATGATTTTTCAAAGATATATAGCCCTATGACTCGGATATATATACAAGTAATGGTAGCTCCATGATAGGTGTGATCATACCAGCACTAATGCATCAGATCCATCAGAACTCTGCAATTAAGCGTGCTTGGGTGAGAGTAGAACTAGGATGGGTGACCTCCTAGGAAGTCCTCATGTTGCACCTTTTTTTGACTTTTTCCTACTCGTTCGGCACTTAGGGGTCCTGTATACCGTGAGTGGGCCGGAACTGGTTTCGGGGCAACCTCAGACAAGAATACGATCGAAATGGGGCCCACATTGGGAAGGTTAGGCCCACATCAACATCCAATAAGTGTTGCGATAAGAGATGGGATCATTAGAGGACGAGCTATACTGACGTAGGGCACTCGTCAAGATCCTTGTCGAGTTTGAATGCAAGTTAAGAACAAGAACGACTTGTTTCACAAAAGATTATGTTTGGATATTAAACCCCACCAACCATGTCAAAGAAGGCCACAAAGATGCCATTTTTATCATAACATGAGCTAGGAGAGGAATCAGGCCTTGACTTTTGGGTTCATCGGATAGATCTTTGTCTCTAGATCAAAAATCATTTCTAATATATCCAATTTGGCCAAAGGAGTCATTTTTTATGATTTTTCAAAGATATATAGCCATGTGACTCAAATATATATACAATTGACAGCAACTCCATGTTAGGTGTGATCATACCATCACTAATGCACCGGATCCTATCAGAACTCCATAGTTAAGTGTGCTTGGGCAAGAGTAGTACTAGGATGGGTGACCTCCCGGGAAGTCCTCATGTTGCACCCCTGTTTTGACCTTATTCTTTCTTGCTTTGGCATGTGTGTGTCACGTACTCCACGAGTGGGCCAAGAACTGAATCTGGGTCCACCTAGGACACAACTACGGTCAGAATGGAGCCCACATTGGAAAATTATGTACCAAGAGACTCAGATATATATAGGCGATGGTGGTTTCATGGTAGGTGTCATCATACTAGCGCTAATGCATCAGATACCATTAGAATTCCGCAGTCCAGCTTGCTTGGGTGAGAGTAGTACTAGGATGGGTGACCTCCTGGGAAGTCCTCATGTTGGACCCCTTTTTTGACATTCTTCCTACTCATTTTGGCACTTGGGGGTCCTGTATACCACGGGTGGGCCTGGAATAGGTTTTGGGGCAACCTCGGACAAGAATACGGTTGAAATGGGGCCCACATTGGGAAGGTGGGGCCCACATTAACATCCAATAAGTGTTGCGATAAGAGATGGGTTCATTAGAGGCTGAGCTATACTAGTATAGGGCACTCGTAGAGATCCTTGTGGACCTTGAACGCAAGTTAAGCACAAGAATGACTTCGTTAAAAAAAGATTATGTTTGGACATTAAACGCCACCAACCATGTGAAAGGAGGCCACAAAGATGCCATTTTTATCATAACATGAGCTTGGAGAGGAACTAGGCCTTGGAATTTGGTTCATTGGATAGATCTCTGTCTCTAGTTTAAAAATCATGTAGAATATTTCCAATTTGGCCAAAGGAGTCATTTTTTATGATTTTTCAAAGATATATAGCCATGTGAGTCAGATATATATACAGTTGACGGAAACGCCATGACAAGTGCAATCAAACCAGCACTAATGGACCGGATCCCATCAAAACTCCACAGTTAAGCATGCTTGGGCGATAGTAGTACTAGGATGGGTGACCTTCTGGGAAGTCCTCATGTTGCGCCCCTTTTTTGACATTTTTCCTACTCGTTTTGGCACTCGGGAGTCCTATATACCGCGGGTGGGACCAAAACTAGTTCCGGGGCAACCTCGGACAAGAATACGATCAAAATGGGGCCCGCATTGGGAAGCTGAGGCCCACATCAACATACAATAAGTGTTGTGATAAGAGATGGGTCCATTAGAGGGCGAGCTATACCGGCGTAGGGCACTCGTAGAGATCCTTGTCGACCTTGAATGCAAGTTAAGCACAAGAACGACTTCGTTCACAGAAGATTAAGTTTGGACATTAAATGCCACCAACCATGTGAAAGGAAGCCACAATGATACCATTTTTATCATAACATGGGCTAGTAGAGGAACCAGGTCTTTACTTTTGGGTTCATTGGATAGATCTCTGTCTCTAGATCAAAAGTCATTTATAATATGTCCAATTTGGCCAAAGGAGTCATTTTTTATGATTTTTCAAATATATATAGCCATGTGACTCAGATATATATACAGCTGACGGCAGCTCCGTGATAGGTGCGAACATACCATTACTAATGCACCAGATCTCATCAGAACTCCATAGTTAAGCATGCTTGGGTGAGAGTAGTACTAGGATGGGTGACCTCCTGGGAAGTCCTCGTATTGCACCCCTATTTTGGCCTTATTCTTTCTTGCTTTGGCATGTGTGGGTCACGTGCGTCACGAGTGGGCCCAGAACTAAATCTGGGTCCACCTAGGACACAACTATGGTCAGAATGGAGCCCACATTGGAAAATTATGTGCCACGAGACTCGGTATATGCAGGCGATGGTGGTTACATGATAGGTGCGATCATCCCAGCACTAATGCTCTGGATCCCATCAGAACTCCGCATTTAAGCGTGCTTGGGCAAGAGTAGTACTAGGATGGGTGACATCCTGGGAAGTCCTCGTGTTGCACCCCTTTTTTGATGTTTTTCCTACTCGTTTCGGCACTCAGGGGTCCTGTATACTGCGGGTGGGCCCGGAACTAGTTTCGGGGCAACCTCGGACATGAATACGGTCGAAATGAGGCCCGCATTGGGAAGGTGGGGCCCATATCAACATCCAATAAGTGTTGCGATAAGAGATGGGTTCATTAGAGGGCGAGCTATACCAGCGTAGGGCACTCGTAGAGATCCTTGTCGACCGTGAACGCAAGTTAAGCACAAGAACGACTTGGTTCACAAAAGGTTATGTTTGGACATCAAACACCACCAACCATGTGAAAGGAGGCCACAAAGATGCCATTTTTATCATAACATGAGCTAGGACAGGAACCAAGCCTTGACTTTTGGGTTCATTGGATAGATCTCTATCTCTAGATCAAAAATTTATGTCCAATTTGGCCAAAGGAGTCATTTTTTATGATTTTGCAAAGATATATAGCCATGTGACTCAGATATATATAAATCTGACGGCAGCTCCATGACAGGTGCGATCATACCAGCACAAATGCACCAGATCCCATTAGAACTCCACAGTTAAGTGTGCTTGGGCGAGAGTAGTACTAGGATGGGTGACCTCCTGGGAAGTCCTCATTTTGCACCCCTTTTTTGAATTTTTCCTACTCGTTTCGGCACTTGGGGGTCCTGTATACCGCGAGTGGGCCCGAAACTAGTTTTGGGGCTACCTCTGACAAGAATACGGTCGAAATGGGGCCCCCATTGGGAAGGTGAGGCCCACATCAACATCCAATAAGTGTTGTGATAAGAGATGTGTTTATTAGAGGGCATGCTATACCAGCATTGGGCACTCGTAGAGATACTTGTCAACCTTGAACGCAAGTTAAGCACAAGAACGACTTGGTACACAAAAGATTATGTTTGGACATTAAACACCACCAAGCATGTGAAAGGAGGCCACAAGGATGCCATTTTTATCATAACATGAGCTATGAGAGGAACCAAGCTTGAATTTTGGGTTCATTGGATAGATCTTTGTCTCTAGATCAAAAATAATTTATAATATGTCCAATTTGGCCAAAGGAGTCATTTTTTATGATTTTTCAAAGATATATAGCCCTATGACTCAGATATATATACAGCTAACGGCAACTCCATGACATGTGCGATCATGCCATCACGAATGCACCACATCCCATCAGAACTCCATAGTTAAGTGTGCTTGGGAGAGAGTAGTACTAGGATGGTTGACCTCTTGGGAATTCCTCATGTTGCACCCCTATTTTGACCTTATTCTTTCTTTCTTTGGCATGTGTGGGTCACGTGCGCCGCGAGTGGGTCCGGAACTGAATCTGGGTCCACCTAGGACACAACTACGGTCAGAATGGAGCCTGCATTGGAAAATTATGTGCCACGAGACTCAGATATATACAGGCGATGGCAGTTACATGACTTGTGCAATCATACCAGCACTAATGCACCATATCCCATCAGAATTCCACAGTTAAGCTTGCTTGGGTGATGAGTAGTACAAGGATGGGTGACCTCTTGGGAAGTCCTCGTGTTGCACCCCTTTTTTGACGTTTTTCCTACTCGTTTCGGAACTAGGGGGTCCTGTATACTACGGGTGGGCTCGAAACTGGTTTTGGGGCAACCTTAGACAAGAATACAGTCGAAATGGGGCCCGCATTGGGAAGGTGTGGCCCACATCAACATCCAATAAGTGTTGCGATAAGAGATGGGTTCATTAGAGGGCGAGCTATACTGGCGTAGGGAACTTATAGAGATCCTTATCGACCTTGAACGCAAGTTAAGCACAAGAAGGACGTGGTTCACAAAAGATTATGTTTGGACATTAAACGCCACCAACCATGTGAAAGGAGGCCACGAAGATGCCATTTTTATCATAACATGAGATAGAAGAGGAACCATGCCTTGATTTTTGGGTTCATTGGATAGAATATTTCTCTCTAGATCAAAAATCATTTATAATATGTCCAATTTGGCCAAATGAGTCATTTTTTATGATTTTTCAAAGATATATAGGCATGTGACTCGGATATATATACAGCTGCCGGCAGCTCCATGAATGGTGTGATCATACCATCACTAATGCACCGGATCCCATCAGAATTCCACAGTTAAGAGTGCTTGGGCGAGATTAGTACTAGGATGGGTGACCTCCTGGGAAGTACTCGTGTTGCACCCCTATTTTGACCTTATTCTTTCTTTCTTTGGCATGTGTGGGTCACGTGCGCTGCAAGTGCGCCCGAAACTAAATCCGGGTCCACCTAGGACACAACTATGGTCAGAATGGAGCCTGTATTGGAAAATTATGTGCCAGAAGACTCGGATATATACATGTGATGGCGGTTACATGACAAGTGCGATCATACCATCACTAATGCACCAAATCCCATCAGAACTCTGCAGTTAAGCATGCTTGGGCGAGAGTAGTAGTAGGATGGGTGACCTCCTGGGAAGTCCTTGTGTTGCACCCCTGTTTTGACCTTATTCTTTCTTGCTTTGGCAAGTGTGGGTCACGTGCGCCACAAGTGAGCCCGAAACTAAATCTGGGTCCACCTAGGACACAACTACGGTTAGAATGGAGCCCACATTGGAAAATTATGTGCCACAAGACTCGAATATATACAGGCAACGATAGTTACATGACAGGTGCGATCATACCATCACTAATGCACCAGATCCCATCAGAACTCTACAGTTAAGCGTGCTTCGGCGAGAGTAGTACTTGGATGGGTGACCTCCTGGGAAGTCCTCCTATTGCACCCCTTTTTTGACATTTTTCCTACTCGTTTTGGCACTCGGGGGTCCTGTATACCGCGGGTTGGCCCAGAACTGGTTTCGGGGCAACCTCATACAAGAATACGGTCGAAATGGGGCCCGCATTGGGAAGGTGGGGCCCACATCAACATCCAATAAGTGTTGCGATAAGAGATGGGTTCATTAGAAGGTGAGCTATACCGGCGTAGGGCACTCGTAGAGATCCTTTAGGTCATGTTGGTCTTATCAAAGGGTAAAGAAGGGAGTGATATGGTTTTCTAGTTTACATGTGGTGTATAAAAGAAGATAAAGGAAAAGGGAGATCAGTAGATACAAACGTTGGTCATGTAGTACAAATTGTGGGTGGAGGGAATAACCTCATGGACCAAACTATGCTAAACGCTACCGGGGGACTATAAAAATACATTTTTCTATTATTTAACATTCAAGGATGTTGCAGAGAAAATAAATATTTTAAACTTCAACATCTTCTAATTTTGCATCTAATCCCCTTAAAATTTTGAGGTTTTCTTGGACCCAAGCAAGAAACATAGATAGAAAATTTATGTTTGAGTGGAAAATATTTATAAATCCAAAACCAAATTTAAGAAACAAATAGTTCTATAAGATCTACTAAATCAAAGGGATTCATTAAAGTTTTCCTTATTTCATTTATTTATAATATTGTGTCTATCTTTGGTCCACAAGTATATATTCCAAATATGATCTCCAACCCATTCTTAAATTACATATATGGATTCCCCATCCTTAGTGAAACCTAATAAAAGAATATTTAATCCATGTGGGTCCACAAGCCCTTGATACTTAGGTGCATTGAACCAAAAGTTTTATTTTTTTTAGTTAGATGTACTTAAAATTTAATGAAAATGCTTCCCTAATTTCTATATATATCACCCAATAAAGATTTAGGATAAAAAGAGACTTGATATATCCAAGTTAAGGTTCTTGTTAGTTTATGCAAAATCGATGTAATTACATTAACCAAAATTATTTCACCTTTGCAAACCTTATCTTCTAATTTGCAATAGGGGTTTGGGACGTTCATATTTCTCAATTATGTAAAATTCACCATAAGAATGGACTTACCATGCTTAGTTTTTTTTAATGAAGATTTGAATTATAATCATAAATAAGGAAATTTAAGGTTTCCCTACAAAAAATATAACACATTTTACTAGCTTGATTCCAACATCGATATGTAGTTTTGGGTTTTGTACCCTAATTAGATGACCACATAGTGAAAAAAATCTTATTAAATTGGTAAGATTCAACCTAAACTAGGGACATGCAATTGTATTTCAAGTTTCAACCCCATATAAACAATTTGTTTCTTATAACAAAAGATCATATAAGGATCTCAAACCTATATTTACTTAAAACTTATAGTTAGGACATGCTTTATCAAGTGACCTACAAGTTCTACTTGGCCCAAAGAAACTAAAATAGGGTTCTAGACATGATCAAGTTAAAAATGTGTACTCCTTCATTCAAGTTTACAAGTTAGACAAGGTTATCCACTAAACCTATATGCAACAAATCATTCTAGTTATATTGTAGATTATATATCATGCATACATATCTTTTTCATGGGTATTCATAAACCTTATCTTTGTTCTTATCATAATTCATTATGGCCACCAGACTCTTTTACATGGACTCTAGATCCAAGATGAGAAAGTCAAATTGGATAGTAGGTCTCAATTTCATTTGAAACTAAGACCCTAAATTCCGACATGGTAATACATGACTCATACCTATCATAAGGAGTGGAATTGCTACATAAATTTAGAGCTCTCAATATAGAGTCTAGTCCCTTCCTAGTTAGTGTAGGACTATGATCTACTCATGTTACTCAAAGTTGCATCAATATCCTTATACTACTCATCTCATATAGAACAACTATTATCGCTCAAACTATCATCACTCACACACTCATTTCTTGTCACTTTTAAGTACATATCTTAGGGTTTCATACCCTTGGAGGATATAGATTTTGCAACTGGAGGTTTTCCGCTCATGCAAGTAAACATATGCACGCATCATCCACTATGATTTTACATAGATATAGAGTTCTTTATAATTTTGGGTGCAAGAATTATACACAAAATTTATAAATAGCTTAATCATTGTTATGGTAACTAAAGTATCAAAAACATGGAAATTCTAACAAGTTGACCAATAATATTACTATTTCCAAACTACAGCTAACTAACTAGGCTTATGTCAATATCTAGATATCTTTCACCTAAATAAATTCTTTATCCAATATCATTGGGGTTGATGGATCTCCCTAGACCTTTGTGTGTGGTTGCATCTAGTATTTATCAATAATTCATACTAAAATGCTATTAAACTATAATATTATAAGAGAAAACTGATTTTGTTATTTGGTTAAAATGGAAACAAAAGCATAAAATGAGTGTACAAACATCAAATCTAGGTTATTTACATGTAGAACTATAAGGATAAGAGTTAGAACAAGGTAGAAACTTGTGATTTCCAACCTATATATTGGTTGTCTGATGCACCTAGTGTTTTTCTTCCTTAGCTTAATGCTTATCATCATGTTTCTAGAAGAAGTAGATGAGAAGGGAACATGTAGGTTCACCAATTATTACTATGTATTGAAACATCTAGGAGTACCACCAAAACTTCAATAATTTCTATGTTTGGAATCTAATAAATGTTAATAGAAAGAAAAATAAGTGTGTATACTTCATAACATAAAGTAAAAAATGACAAATTGTATAATAACAAAAAAAGAAAAAGATGATAGTTGCAAGAACAAAAATGTGAAAATAAATAAAATTAAGGAGTTGAAACTTGTATCTAATGATCATAGATATGTACAGATAAACCCCAGAATACATTGATACTATATTACATAGCCTACACATACTTAGGATTCTAAACTAGGCATTCATTTAGAAAAAAGTATAATGAAAAGCTACAATTATTGTTAGATGGAGTGAAATAGTGGGGTGTATCATCCTACACCTTCCCAATGCTGAATATTGCACACGAGACACCTAGTGGGGAAGTTGGACGAAGTATGCATAGGACAAAGTTAAAATGGAATGTGGATAGTGCAGTGATAAGGGAAAAGGTAATGAACTTAACTAAATTATATTTTCTAACACATCATCTTAAATCCAATAATCAGGTGGGTTCCCACATCTAAACATTTGTCCAAAGTGGTCACTAAAACCCACTTGATTCTATCAAGTTTCATTTTATATATTAAACATGTCATGTTTCCAAAAGGACATATGAGTTGTAACTAATTTATCCTTCACTCACCTTGCCTTAATTCAAAATGATAGAATCCATGTTTTTAACAAAAAAATGAATCCTACTAGAAATAAAAAATTGGTTGGGTATATAAGGGTAGACAAAGAACCTTCGTCATGGTCATAAGCTTATAAGTCTTAAACATAACAACATTCCCAACCTTAATGTCATGTGAACCAAAGTCAAACCTTATGGCTTCATCAAATTATATTTCTCTATCATCACGGCATGTCCAATGAAGTTTTGCAACAAATATAACATCCTTAATACCTAAGTGGATTAGTTCGTAGGAGACCTAAAAACCTAAATAGTAATTCACTATTCTTTATATACCAAAATTCTCCTAAGATTAAATTATCAAGGTGAGTTGTAAGTGATTTAATATGATGTATATCAATGATATGGTAACAGAATCTACCCAACAATTTGGTGTGGCATGACATAATTAACAATTTTATATAAAGTTTGACTTCTTTCTACCCTGTATTAGTCCCAGATATAAATTAATCACTAGAAATCTCACTCCATGAACCGTAATGTGGACATAATGGATTCTATGTGAGGTGTTAGAGTCCACACTTAGATATGTTGGTTGATATATAAATTTGACTCATTCTCCCATTTATTCCATCAAGAATTTTTATTGGTCCACCTGATGATCTCAAGATAACCAAATAAGAATGTCCATATGAAATAATCATCATATTTGTCCCATCATAATGGATAATAGAGGTATCAATAAGAAAATAAATTGTAGGTAGAGTGGAGTAACTCAATCAACCAACCTCTTCCTATCTACAACACTTTTATTTTCTTCCTCCATTCTCTCACACATCTAATTAAACAAATGTAACATTCCCAAATTCTACCATCTTGAGAGTTAGAAGTACCAAGAGGGCAAATATGAAAATGCTAGTAATTGTACCAAAGAGAAGTGTGGAAGCATAATATGCTATAACATCCTAAAATTTTCAAACCTTATAAAATGACCCCTATTTGAAACCCTAATTTGGGTTGCTTCGAAATTGATGATTAAAACATATAATAATGTTATTATGGTTCCCAAATATGTTACATAAAGCAAGTTCGATAATTTTTGAACTTAATTGAAAATCAATATCATCAAGATAGCCCTAATTATTAAATAAGTAACATTTAGGGTTTAACATGAAATATACCCAGTAAAAGTTCTTGTTTTGGCCTAATAATTTTACCATAAGTTGATGTTTATAATTTAATGATTTACCCAAATTTCTATCCTCAAATTCATTTTAAGTCATCCCATATAATTAATTAAACATTTATGCTAAAAAGAGAAATATAATAAGCTAAGATGGTCAAATCAGGAAAATAACTATATTTTTGGGTTCCTTGTGTCCCAATTAAGTAACACACGAAGTTTTCTTAGATTTGGAGCCTCCTAGATAATCCAATTGAACTTAATAAGAAAATAACCATAATTTAATATATATAACCCTAATATATCTTTTTTGATCTGCACTTTGGTCAAACATTTTTTAAGGGTCATGCTGACCCAATTGGGCCACACTCTCGCGGATCCAGCCACACGTGGGGATACCATCTCCTCCACCCGAGTCCCGCACAGAGCGGACTCCTCAGTAGCGGCTCTCCTCTATGATCGCAATCTCCCACGCCGCTCTACCTCAGTAAGAAATAGTTGGCTTTTCACAATCCTCAAACTAAGCCGGACTCCCTCATACCAATTTTGTTCGGGTTTCATCCAGTAGATCTCCCACTTGATGAGAACTCCCCCTCTCTTCCCCTATTTCTCGCTCCGGTTGGGTTTCTAGCTTGCCCAGACCACCGCCTATATTAGTCAAGCCCTGAGAACGTTCGCCAATCTTCAAGGAATCGGTTTCTGCCGCCCCTTTGCTCTCTCACACCTCCGCAATTGCTTTGTCTACTCGACTTGGCAGCTGGCCCCTCCAACGAGCAGCAACATCAACTCAAGCGCCACTGACGATCTGAGGCACTTGGGTATGCCTCCTTATCTACTCTGAGATATGTTGAAGCCCTCAATTGAATCGGATACGCAGTATTTTCTTATTACCCCTTTTTCTCTTTGCTTGCTATTTTTGAACTGCTGGTTCTGCTTTACGCCTCTCTGGACTTCTTATGGCCTCATTTTCTTTCTTTTTGCCTTTGACGACATGTACCGGATGCGCTCAAAGCGCTAGCATCTTTCGGGATGGCCGCGTTTCTTCTCCAACCTGACTCCTGAGTCAGCCATGTCGGAGAGGCCATCTGGGGCTTCCGGCCACAGAAGATGCTCATGTTTGGTTCTTTGTATTTGTCAGGCCATCACGAAAGTGCCCATCACCTAAGTTTTCCTCAACGCAAAGAAAATCATGTTCTGGCCTTCTGGATTCACGGAACCCATACGATGTGTTCTTCTTCATTTTGGGGGAAAGGATCGCAGGCTTTATTCTTTTTTTAGTTTTGCCCCCCATGTCACGCCTATAATCATAAGATAGGGTATGGGCATATCGGTCTTTCTGGTTTTGTATTATCTGATCTTCAGGTAATTTTAATTCTTTTATGTTGCTCCTGATTGGTCAGGCCTTAATAATTCATAACTTCTGATTGGATCGTCCTATAGAAATGAGTCATATATGAAAGTTGATCAATTTTTCAAGATCTACAAGATGGAGTAACTTTTATAGCATATTTTGATGTCATTTTCCCTATTTTGATCAAGAACCCCAAAACCCTAGAAATTAGGTTGAATATTAATTATTAATGGATGATAATTGCTTTAACAGGGTAATTAGGGTTTCTTAACCCCAAGAATGTGTTTAGGGTTTCATAAACCTAAGAAGAGCATCTAGGTCTTCTCTAAGAGAGAGGTAAGTGGTCCATGCACTTTGAACATAAATATTTGATTGATTGTATATATGTATGCATAATGAATGTTGAATGTCTTATTTACTATTTTAATTGTTAAAAGTCATTGAATTTATACTAAACTGAATGCCATGTTTAATGTCAATATTATTGTATCATCTTCATGCACTTTAAGAGTAAATTTAAAGTTTAGTTTTAAGAGCAACGTCAGAGTTTTAAGAGAAAGATAATAATTAAAAGATAACTTATATAAGATCCTCACTAAGAGTCTCCTCAGAGAAAAACTAAGAGGCACTCCGATGCATAAGAGAAGAGGCACTCCAGTGTAACCCAAGAGGCACTTCGGTGCAGAAGAGAAGAGGCACTTCGGTGAAAAACCTGAGAATTCTTATATATGTCAAGATAAAGACTTAATTTAAAAGCAATTGCGTTTTCTTTTCAAGGTCTAATGCTTAAAGTTTATTTCTAGTTTACATGTTTCTTTAAGATATAATATGTTCAATTCCACTTACCATTTTGTTTGACGCATGGCTGGGGGCGTGATGCCCACAGGAAAGGAGCAACGTCAAGGACAAAGCTAGTTGAGGACCAGTTGAAGAAGGAGCTCTAGGACATCTGAGACCAGACCTGGTGGGGTGCCAACTATCCATAGATTAGATTTCCTTTATATTTATGAATTGTGTGTTTTAGTTTTAGCGTGAGTTTATGAGAAAGTGTAGGATGTTTAAGGGTAATCATGTTTAGTTTTGTTCATGTATGGTTTATGTTGAGGACTTGAGACATGAGAATTGTAAATTATGTATCCTGTGTTGGTTTAATTAAACTTTATTTTTATGCAATGATAATCATATTTGTTTCATCCCAATGAGACATATGCTTACGCTTAGTGTTGTGCGTGTTTTAGAAATTGGGCTGTTACAATATGGTATCAGAGTGAAAAATATAGTTGGCCACCAGGCTTTTCTCAAAATATCATATAGTTTATGTTCCCTCTTGTAGATGGCTCCCAAGAAGAGATCTGATAAGGACAAGGAGCACGTAGATGGAGAAGGAAGCTCTTCCAATGGAGAAAGTGATCATAGTTCTTCTGGAGGGGCTAACCCTAATGGTAACCCTAATGCACCTCTAGAAGTGTTCATGAAGGCTCTGACTGATGCTATCACTGGATAATGAGGAAGACCACATCAACTGAGGAACTAGGAGTTGACCTTAGTTAACTTCCTGAAGATCAAGCCTGATTCTTTTGCTGGAGAGGAAGAGCTGGACGTGGTGGGCAAAGTAGAAAGTTGGTTGTAGAAAATGGAGCATTGTTTTTGTGACCTAGATTGCCCTAACCCATCTAGGGTTCATTTTGGGACTCACATGCTCAAAGGTGCTTCTAGGACTTGGTGGGAGAACTTGCTAGGTTCTCGTGAAGCTGATGCTCCTCCATTCACATGGTAGGAATTCATAGAAGCCTTTAAATATCATTACATATTTGAGGCTATGATCGAGAAGAAAGAAGAGGAGTTTCACAACCTTTGTCAATGTGGTGATATGACAGTCACACAATACGCCATGAAGTTTAGAATCTTGCAGAAGTATGGATATGATTATGATGAACAACACAAGGCGAAAAAGTTCATTAGAGGTCTCAAAGAGGATCTTAGATTTGCTTTGTCTGGATGAGGACACCGCACCGTGCAAGGTGCCCTAGATGCTGCCCTTGAACTAGAAGACCACCCAAGAAGAGCATGGAAGAAGGACAACCACTCCAACAACAACCACCATAATGACAAGAAGAGGAAGGCTCCAACTGAGGTTGTTTCAAATCAACCTGCCAAGACCCAATGTGCCAAGTGCTCCAAGTATCATCTAGGAGAATGCATGTTTGGAACCGGAGTGTGCTATGCATGTGGTGAAGCAGGCCATCTTAGACCCAACTGCCCCAAGTTTCAAAAGAAAGAACCCAAAGTCACTGAAGCACCTAGAGAGAAGCGACATGCTAGAATTTTCACCATGGTGGATGATGAAGATGATGAGAATGAACAAGGTATGGTTTAAGTTTCTTTGAGGTTATAGTTGTAGTTAGACTTATCTTATGTATGAACATGTGTAGGAGTAAGAGTTAAACCTTTTCATGTTAAGGATAAGGAAAACCCTAAGGTGGGTAGAACTCTGAAAATTTTGAGGACGAAATTTTTATAAGGTTGGTAGAATTGTAACATCCTAAAATTTTCAAACCTTATAAAATGACCCCTATTTGAAACCCTAATTTGGGTTGCTTCCAAATTCTTGATTAAAACATATAATAATGTTATGATGGTTCCCAAATATGTTACATAAAGCAAGTACGATAATTTTTGAACTTAATTGAAAATCAATACCATCATGATAGCCCTAATTATTAAATAAGTAACATTTAGGGTTTAACATGAAATTTACCCAGTAAAAGTTCTTGTTTTGGCCTAATAATTTTACCATAAGTTGATGTTTATAATTTAATGATTTACCCAAATATCTATCCTCAAATTCATTTTAAGTCATCCCTTATGATTAATTAAACATTTATGCTAAAAAAAGAAATATAATAAGCTAAGATGGTCAAATTAGGAAAATAACTATATTTTTGGGTTCCTTGTGTCCCAATTAAGTAACACACGAAGTTGTATTAGATTTGGAGCCTCCTAGGTAATCCAATTGAACTTAATAGGAAAATAACCAGAATTTAATATATATAACCCTAATATATCTTTTTTGATCTGGACTTTGGTCCAACATTTATTTTAGGGTCACACTGACCCAGCTGGGCCGGACTCTAGCGGATCCAGCCACGTGTGGGGAGACCGTCTCCTCCACCCGAGTCCCATGTACATCAGACTCCTCAGTATTGGCCCTTCTTCGTGATCACAATTTCCCATGCCGCTCTACCTCAGTAAGAAATAGTTGGCTTTTCACAATCCTCGAACCGAGCCATACTCCCTCATACCAATTTTGTTCAGGTTTCATCCAGTAGATCTCCCATTCGACAAGAAATCCCCCTCTCTTCCCCTGTTTCCCGCTCCGGTTGGGTTTCTAGCTTGCCCAGACCACCTCCTATATTAGTCAAGCCCTGAGAACGCTCACCAATCTTCAAGGAATCGGTTTCCGTCACCCCTTTTCTCTCTCGCACCTTCGCGATTGCTTTCCCTACTCAACTTGGCACCTGGCCCCTCCGACGAGCAGCATCATAAACTGAAACGCCACTGACGATCCAAGGCACTTGGGTATGCCTCCTTATCTACTCTGAGATCTTTCGAAGCCCTCAATTGAATCGGATACGCGGTATTTTTTTATTACCCCTTTTTCTCTTTGGTTGCTATTTTCAAACTGTTGGTTGTGCTTTTTGCCTCTCTGGACTTCTTATGGCCTCGTTTTCTTTCTTTCCGCCTTCGACGACATGTACCGGATGCGCTCAAAGCACTGGCATCTTTTGGGATGGCCTCGTTTCTTCTCCAACCTGACTCCTAAATCAGCCATGGCAGAGAGGTCATCTGGGGCTTCCGGCCACAGAAGATGCTCATGTTTGGTTCTTTGTATTCGTCAGGCCATCACGAAAGTTCCCATCACCTAAGTTTTCCTCAACACAAAGAAAATTGTGTTTTGGCCTTCTGAATTCACGGAACCCATACGATGTGTTCTTCTTCATTTTGGGGGAAAGGATCGCAGGCTTCATTCTTTTTCTAGTTTTACCCCCCCCCCCATGTCACGCCTATAATCGTAAGATAGGTTATGGGCAAATCGGTCTTTTTAGTTTTGTATTATCTGATCTTCAGGTAATTTTAATGCTTTTATCTTGCTCCTGATTGGTCACGCCTTAATAATTCATAACTTCTGATTGGATCGTCCTATAGAAATGAGTCATATATGAAAGTTGATCAATTTTTCGAGATCTACAAGATGGAGTAACTTTTAGAGCCTGTTTTGATGTCGTTCTCCCTGTTTTGTTAAAGAACCCTAAAACCCTAGAAATTAGATTGAATATTAATTATTAATGGATGATAATTGCTTGAACAGGGTAATTAGGGTTCCTTAACCCCAAGAAAATGTTTAGGGTTTCATAAACAAAAGCATATAGATCTTCTCTAAGAGATAGGTAAGTGGTCCATGCACTTTGAACATAAATATTTGATTGATTGTATATATGTATGCATAATGAATGTTGAATGTCTTATTTACTGTTTTAATTGTTAAAACTCATTGAATTTATACTAAACTGAATGCCATGTTTAATGCCAATATTATTGTATCATCTTGATGCACTTTAAGAGTAAATTTAAAGTTAAGTTTTAAGAGCAACATAAGAGTTTTAAGAGAAAGATAATGATTAAAAGATAACTTATATAAAATCCTCACCAAGAGGCTCCTCGGAGAAAAATTAAGAGGCACTCTGGTGCATAAGAGAAGAGGCACTCCAGTGCAACCCAAGAGGCACTTCAGTGCATAAGAGAAGAGGCACTTCGGTGCAAAACCTGAGGATTCTTATATAGGTCAAGATAAAAGACTTAATTTAAAAGAAATTGTGTTTTCTTTTCAATGTCTAATGCTTAAAGTTTATTTGTAGTTTACATGTTTCTTTAAGATATAATATGTTCAATTCCACTTACCATTTTGTTTGACGCATGGCTAGGGGCGTGATGCTCGCACGAAAGGAGAAACGTCAAGGACAAAGCTAGATGAGGACCAGTTGAAGAAGGAGCTCTAGGATATCTGAGACCAGAACTGGTGGGGTGCCAACTATCCATAGATTAGATTTCCTTTATGTTTATGAATCATGTGTTTTATTTTTTGCGTGAGTTTATGAGAAAGCGTAGGATGTTTAAGGGTAATCATGTTTAGTTTTGTTCATGTATGGTTTATGTTGAGGACTTGAGACATGAGAATTGCAAATTATGTATCCTGTGTTGGTTTAATTAATCTTTATTTTTATGCAATGATAATCATATTTGTGACATCCCAATGAGATATATGCTTCTGCTTAGTGTTATGCATGTTTTAGAAATTGGGGTGTACATATACAGACATGAAAAAACAACCATAACATACACCATGGCATTTCTCAACATTTAACATGTATATAATTACGACATGACTTATTACAATTTTAAAATACATACTGAAAGGATAATTTTACAAGTATGTGAATATGTATGCTAATCGGTATCCTAAAAAATAGGTACAACCCGAACACTGCTCACTTCATGTCTTTTCTCCCATGCTAGCTCTAAACCTAGAAAATATGTGAAACAACAAATCAACACAACATGTTGTGTGCATGGGTAGAAAGATACATATATTTATGGTTTTTATAACATTGAAATGAAAGACAAAAAGATCATAGAAAATAGTTCTTTATTAGGCAAAATATGCTAATTTTAGTCAATTATCTAGATGAGTTACATTATCAAGGTGGACTAGTACCAAAACTTATACGTTGGGCCCTCTCCCATGTACCAAGTGCTCTGGGAAAACTCCCCGTACACAATGTTCTCTAGGGAGGTGTACTAGTCAACATTAATTCATTCCCTCATAAGGGGGATAATGAACACCTTAAATAACTTAAAAAGGTTTATAATAATTTATATTTGAAGTGGAAAATCACCTAGTACTCATAGAATACTACATCTAATACTTGCAAATAAAAGAGCATACATAGATATCAGGATTCAACCAAGAAAACCATGTCATATAATTAAATAAATCCAACATACCTAAATTTTGAGAATCCTAATTATCATTGATCATCTAAATATTCGGCCATCACATAATTAATAGGAATTAATCATCATTAGAACAAGGTTCACCATTATTAATAGTATTTTAGGTCCAAATTAGGGTTTTGGTAAAACCTATGATTACTAACCAAGAATATGTGTCTTATTTTTTCCTACTAATCAAGAGGTCATTCTAGGGGTCCGGTCCAATTTTCTTAATTTTCTAGTGTTTGGTCTAGTTTATGTGATTAGTATGGGATTTAAAACATGTAATATGCCAATAATGAGAAAAGTCCTAAAATTTCTCAATAATATTAAGATCATAGTCCACATTTAGTTCCTAGATGATACTAGGGTTCAAAATTATTTTTCTTAGAAATTATCTACATCATTTTCTAAATATTCCAATTTTCTAACCATAGAAAAGCATCATCTTGTAAATTAAAAACAAGAAATAATACTACTTCAAAGGTATGATCTATCAATTTCATAATAAAGAGGGCATTTTTTTAAACCTAGAAATGTTTTTTTGGTATTTATTGGACAAATGATCTATTTATAATGCATTTTCTTAGAAAATGTCATTTTTTGGATATTAAAAGAAGTTTAACTTATCATTGCCAGAGGTGATGGCTCTTGATCGATCCATGCCGGCAGGACTAGTTCCTCAACCCGCAACCATGGCTAGTTTGGTTGGGGTCCAATTGGTTTATTTTATGGCCTGATCAGTTCGCCTAGATTGCATGCTAGACTAATTGGTTCTTGGATTTAGATGTTGAACCTATCAATCTTCTTCTCTGTCATGATCTAAAGTCTTGTGGGAGACCTAGGTGCCTCTGCACATAGTAGCACCAGCAACAAATCAACATTTAGTACCCTCTCTTGGTCGACTACTAATGCTGCCTCTATCTTCAAGGCTAGCACAATTTCATTTCCCGTAGCCACAACTCTTCTCGCGGCCTGTTTTTTAACTTTTTGTCAGCATCGTCGCACACTAGAGCTCTGACCATAGAGCACGAGAGAAAAAATCCTCCATGTCTCCAAAGTTCAGCCTCATGATTGTCCCCTCTACGAACTAGGGAGTAGTTGTAGAATAGTTCATCAGTGAGGGATATGGCATGGTCCTCAACTCCTTGTATGACTCAGACATGATGATCATGCTTGTGGACTGGGGAAAAAGATTATCATCTAATATTTATGGTGATCTACTAAATGATAGTCCGCTAACTAGGATCTTTAGGGTGTCATCGAGGAGTAGTTTCTAGAATGAGGATATTTCTCCCTACGATCACCTCGCCCAAATGAAACGTCGGTGGAAAGAGAGTCCTCCAAGGTCGCACTGCCTGAAGGTGTGAAAGCATGTTCCTCTCACATCACAACTCCTCATTGGTGTCTTCCTAGACATGGGAGGAAATGGAGCTCAGACTATGGGTGCAAAAAGAAGGTAAAAGCAACCTAGTATTATGTACTGCCACCTAAAGCATTATGGTGAAACACTAGACCATCTTGCACTCTAGCCATGTCTTTAAGTTAGCCTCCAATGCTCCATAAAGCTCCGCAACCTTGGCTAGATCCTTGATAATGGCTGAGTTGGATTGTGTGAGATGCACCTATGCTTCAATCTAGTGAACGATCTCCTAACCTCATAAGGTTTCAGTGGTTATTTTCATCAACCTACTCATCTTCCCCACCCTCCCTTCCATTTATTTGCTCTTTCCTTCTGCCTATACATTGTGTCCATTGATGGAGAAGAGGTAATGGGAGATATTGGCACAGTCTCTCAGATCTAGAATCCTCACACACACCATAGGTCATGACTCTAAACCTAGATCCTACAATTCACTTCTTAACAAATATAAAAACATCAATATCTCTCACTTCGTTCATCCAAATAATATAGAATTTTAGGCATTAGTTCCTCACCATGTAAACTAGCATTCACCCAAGTTTGAACCAAAATTCCAACTTCTATTCACTAAACTTAATTCCTCAAATAACCCCATAAATAAGTGTGCAACCTTTAATTACTACACGTCAATTCATCATCAAATCTTCAAAGAATAGGTGCGACATTCATCATTTGACCAGATTATGCCTTAAGGTACACCATTAAATACTTTTAGTCCAAACATGACTTTTAATACCATACTGGATGCAAACTCCTAAAGTTAGGGTCATCACAACAACTCTTAAATCATGTGAGGGGGAGGATAGGAAGGTAACACTTAGGAGGAAATTGTGGGTGCCAATTTGTTTATGCATTGGTTGAAACTCTTCAGTAGGTGGTAATATAAATTGAGTTATAAATTAACTTCAAAAAAAGGGTTAGGACAATAATATTATTCATAAGCAACACCACACATAAGAAATGAGTAAGGTAGAGCAAAACCAACTTGATGATATTTTTTACACCTTGAAATCATATCTAGTGAGTACTACAAACTGGGAAAGGATGAGGGAACATGGAGGACCCACTAGAAGAATCAAACAAGTAGGGAAATGATATTCACAAAGGATTTTGGGAAAAAAGTCTAAGTGAATTAAACAATAATAATGAGTTCAAATAAGAAATTATTATCTAGGAAGAAAATAAGATATGTATATAATCAGGAAATTAGAAAAATATTAAAGGAAAGCATTGACACTCCATCTTTGGACATTCAACAAAAAACTAAGAATACATCATATCGTTTCTAACTATGAAAATTATTTTATTTTCCCAATTTTTTTTGTATTTTCACCTATTTAATTCATGCATCTACCCATTTTGTGATTGTTCGGGGTTCACAGGTAAATGAATCCTTTACCAAGATTTATTTGACATTTTGAATTCAATCGAGATTTCTACTAACCAGATAAAGCATTTTCTCAACTGAGTTCCTCATAAATTAAATATTATATCCAAATATAGTTGTATACTTAAATATTTTCTAATATCTCTTCGAAAAAAATGATTATCCTAAAATGAAAAAGTTCAATGCAAATCTATATTTTCATTGGAACCCCAATTTGACATGGACTTGATTTCCTATTTTCTCATGAAAAGAGAAAAGGGATTGCTTGGCTCCCATGGTTTCAATACTCTCCTCCCTTTTCCATTTCCAATTCAAAATTTTCCCAAAGTCACAACTATATATTAACAATTTTTTCTATGATATTAATTTACATATAGCCAAAGAGGCATAAAATAGAAAAAGGTGCAATAACTTTTTGAATGGGTATCCACCTTTATGGATTGTGTTGTCCCACTAGGATTGTGGTGTGGAAGAATCATGTGTTCTCCAATTTGTCTCCATCTATGGAATGAATCATTTTGCAAGCCCCATGGAGCTAGTCCCTCTTTCATTTCCTAACATTGTGTAAAAAAGGATCGACACTGTAATTTTCTTTTCTTGACCTAGAACCCCTCCCTAAAATCTCTGAAACAACTATATCTACCCCACCATAAGAAACACCATGAATCTATAGGTATGTATGCGCAAAGATCCAATCATATGATGAATGTAATGGGGCTCTAGATACCTAATTTGATAATGATAAAGGTAACCCCATCTATTATGTCTATCTCAATTATGATATGATCATACAAACATGGTAGATGTATAAAGAATGTTGTTACTCGATGACATATGCCTTTAGTTAATGGGATGAACAATGAGATCATATGTATGATAAGAGTACATGCACTTTTTTTATGGCCCTAGTCAGATATTACCGTGGAAAAAAAATAGAGGACAATAATACATAAGACTAGAGTGTGTGTTTGTTGATGACATATCTCATTAGTCATGATTTTTGATATCAAATCAAGGACATTTGTACATTTTAGAGAACAATGTATCATACATACTCACCATGAGAGTGATACATGGAGACCATGCAATGGTAGTCAGAATCATCTCTCATTGTGATAGTGGTGATTTTTATTCTTAGACCTGAAGTCACTATACTCATCACATGTCGTTCAATGTATTTTGACATCGTCCAACAAGACCTTGAATAAGGGTTTCCATAAAGGTGATGCTCGGGTATGTGGTGACACATGGGGATTGAGTGTGAGTGATATAGATGTGATTGTAACAACTACATGAGATTGATATCTAGTCCACTTCATAAGTAAGTCTGTGAAACTTATGGCCATACTATGTGATATATGATCTCACATGCATCTCATACAATCTGCTATAGTTCAAGGAACATGGTTTGAAAGTTGAGAGTACGACAATTCCATGCCTCGTGTTAAATCTGGATATCAGAGACAAAGGAATGATGTGATCACTATAACATTGATCATAGATTGTAGGTCAAAGTTGTTATCCAACTGCCAATTACTTGGGCAACAATGATGCCTTTCTAGATACCACTCATTACTTTTGATGGCATAAATTAGTTGTGGATGTTCAATGCCAACTTAACTTGGAACCTATAGGGTCACATAGATAGGACACATGTAGAATAGGAGTTTACTCATGAATATGGTTTAACTTGATTACTAAAGTATTTAGTTTAAACAACAATGGATGGAAAATGACTAACTAGACTTTGAACCGACCGGTTTATGTGTTGAACTAATCAATTCAAGTGCCAGGTCAATTTATACTACATTGGTAGAACATTGCTTAAACTGGGACATGAACTGACTGGTTCAATTGGTGAACCTATGGTGCGCTCCTGCTAGAGGGTTACAACACCGGCCAACTAGGGTGGCCGAGTGCAATCCACGAGGTCGGGAGGCACGGGATGATGGATGGGATCCTTGCTTTCGAAATTTATATGGTCCCAAATCAAGTCTATCACTAAAACTAAAACAATGCGCCTGCAAGCGTACGGGGTACTGTTGTAGTATAGATCAAAGGCAAGATGCGGGGTCGAACCACGGAGATAGAGGGGGCGCTAGAGTTAGAAAGCGTGAGCTATGTTCCTTATGTGGAGCTTAGGGTTTTTAGGGTTTGAAGGTTTGTTTGATTGATTAAGCTAAACGAGCAAGTAGGAAAAGCAATGTGAAACTAAGTTATCAAAAGACTAAATTAGCAATCTGAGTTGACAAGCTATCTAAACAAGAGCAAGAACGAATTATACCAAACTAAGCAAGCAACTAACAATTTAGAGCCTAAGTTAACTACTAAGCAAGATGAAAGATCTAAATTAACACTAGCTAACAAAACGAGGCAATTGACTAAGTTAGACTAAAGCAATTGAACTAAGCTAACATTAACAAGGAAACAAAGCGATTAGGGTTTTAAGCAAGGTGATTAAGGTGGGTGGGCCGTTTGGGAAATGTCACTTTGATTTTAGTTGGGGGAGTTCATTAAACATGCATGGTGCTCAATTCATATCTAGATTACCAAACCAAACAACAAGGGAAATGCCATTAGAACATACCCTATACTACTAGTAGAAGACTAGGGTTAGGTGTAGTTCAGTGAGATTGGCCAAATCTAGGTTTCTAGGGTAAGTGATAGTGGACAATTGAGGGTTGAGGGTAGAGATGGGAGTGGAGATGAGGGGTTTAACCTCATGCCACTAGCCATTCTAGCCTTTAGAAGGCCCTAAGCAATTGCACCACTCTCACTTACACTAGCCACTTAAATCTCACACTCATTTGTAGGGGGAGGGATGTGTATGTAGGAACAAAGGGGGCTAGCTAGGGATCCACTAATTGGACCTAGGAGCCATTCCTAAGATTGCCACATACACTCCAATTCCTCCTAGAAATGAAGTGTCAGATTTAAGTGGCTAGTGTAAGTGAGAGTGGTGCAATTTCTTAGGGCCTTCTAAAGGCTAGAATGGCTAGTGGCATGAGGTTAAACCCCTCATCTCCACTCCCATCTCTACCCTCAACCCTCAATTGTCCACTATCACTTACCCTAGAAACATAGATTTGGCCAATCTCACTAGAACTACACCTAACCCTAGTCTTCTACTAGTAGTATAGGGTATGCTCTAATGGCATTGCCCTTGTTGTTTGGTTTGGTAATCTAGATATGAATTGAGCACCATGCATGTTTAATGAACTCCCCCAACTAAAATCAAAGTGACATTTCCCAAATGGCCCACCCACCTTAATCACCTTGCTTAAAACCCTAATCGCTTCGTTTGCTTGTTAATGCTAGCTTAGTTCAATTGCTTTAGTCTAACTTAGTCAATTGCCTCGTTTTGTTAGCTAGTGTTGATTTAGATCTTTCATCTTGCTTAGTGGTTAACTTAGGCTCTAAATTGTTAGTTGCTTGCTTAGTTTGGTATAATTCGTTCTTGATCTTGTTTAGATAGCTTGTCAACTCAGATTGCTAATTTAGTCTTTTGATAACTTAGTTTCACATTGCTTTTCCTACTTGCTCGTTTAGCTTAATCAATCAAACAAACCTTCAAACCCTAAAAACCCTAAGCTCCGCATAAGGAACATAGCTCACACTTTCTAACTCTAGCGCCCCCTCTATCTCCGCGGTTCGACCCCGCATCTTGCCTTTGATCTATACTACAACAGTACCCCGTATGCTTGCGGGCACATTGTTTTAGTTTTAGTGATAGACTTGATTTGGGACCATATAAATTTCGAAAGCAAGGATCCCATCCATCATCCCGTGCCTCCCGACCTCATGGATTGCACTCGGCCACCCTAGTTGGCCGGTGTTGTAACCCTCTAGCGGGAGCGCACCAAGCTTTTTGGCGCCATTGTCGGGGATAGAGGTGCTCGACCTAGTTAGATAGTGTAGCTTAGCCTTTCCTTTTGCCCTCACCGTTGCTATTCTTTATTTTTTGTGTTACTCTTGCATATTGGTTCACTAACTTGGCTCTTTGTTCTTTGTTTGTGATTTGCGCAGGTGACAGCTGCGCATTCGCAGCACGCGTTTGACTTGCACCGACTTGGTGGTTTATGACCCCGAGATTGGGAGAAGAAGACGTCAAGCGTGCCGCAATCTACACCGAGGGGACGAGATGGCCGATAACAACCCGCCACCAGAAGTTCCTCCACCACCGCACCGCCCGCTTCATGAGTATTTCACACCGGGGAACTACAATTCCCCCATCGCCACACTAGTTGATCAAATGCATGGACAGCAGTTTTCCATCCCACTGGCACTCTTGGGGCTTCTTCCCACGTACTACGGAATGGAGAACGAAAATCCTTATCACCATATAGATGCATTCTTGGAAACGTGCTCCACATTCCGTACGCCTGCCGCCACAGACGACTCGATTAGGAGGACGCTTTTTCCTTTCTCTCTCAAAGAGAAGGCCAAGGAGTGGTACGTTTCGAGGCCCGAGCTCATCACATGGAATGAAGTAAAGAATGAGTTTCTGAAGTTCTTTCCGATAGCCAAGTTATCCTACATGAGAAGGTGCATCATGTCCTTCTCCCAAAAAGAGAACGAACCCTTCCATGAGGCATGGGAGCGGTTCCAGAAGTTGCTTCGTGACTTCCCTCACCACGAGGTCCCTCTTTGGCAGCTAGTTCAGGCCTTTTACACTGGGCTTGAGGAGCAGAGTCAAAACAATGTAGATTCTTCTTGTGGGGGCATGTTCATGGAAAAGCCACCCGAAGACTCATGGCCGATGTTTGAGCATCTAGCCGAGAACTCTCACCACCGAGCTTCTACAAAAGGGGGGCATTGCGGCTGGGACTACACCTCCCCATCCTCCTCCGTGGCTCCCGCACGCAACACCGCCAACCCTGATATGATGAAAATGATGGCAGATATGATGCAAATGATGAAGAATCAAGTGGGTGGCTCTTCTAGGCAACCCGCAATGGCTGTGGAGACTGTAGACGAGGAAGTTAACGCCTTACATTCCTTTAGTGGCCGCAACAACCAGGGCCCGATGTCCCAATCCTACACTCCCGAGTGGAGGAACCACCCAAATTTCTTGTGGAAACAATCAAATGAGGATGGACAAGGACAGGGGCAGCAGAAGCCACGATACAGCTCCAAATTTGAGGACGAGGTTCTTGGAAGGATAAGAAGCCTTGATGAAGTCAAAAAGGATGTTAATGCACATGGCCAGTCTATAAGTCGTCTTGAGCAGAGGCTGGATCAGATCTCCCTCTCTTTGGCTAGAAGAGAAGAAGGAAGACTCCCCTCTCAACCTATGCCAAATCCAAACAATGATGGGACTTTTCTAGGAAGCACTTCGAGTGCTTATGTTCCGTCACCTTGCCAAGCCCCACCGAACCCTTATGCTCCTCCGCCTCCTCAAGCGCCACTCAATTATCAATATGCTCCACCTCCACCTCACACTTACCAAGAACCACCCCCACAATATCACCCTCCACCACAACAACAACCGCAACCCCAATTCATCCTCCAAAATCCCAATTCCCCTCACCAAAGGCCTCCACCACCCCAACAGCCACAACCACCTCCACAAGCTCCCCCTTCTACCACCCATGAGCATGTGAAGGTTGTGACTACATTGAGGAGTGGTAGGACTTTGGACAGACCCCATGGTACAGTTGTTGGTAGAGATGACACCGAGGCAGAGCAGGTTGATACTGAGATGCGGATGGATGATACTGTGATGAGAGGCAGTGTTGATACCGTGACACCGAGCAGTGATACTGTGATTCCAGTGATACAGGTAGATGATACTGTTGATTTGGACCGCTTGGGATCCCAACTCCCGCCATATCCTGATGCACTTGAGGAACCTTCTGCTGCAAAGAAAAAGAAGAAGCATGCGGATGATATCTTGGAGATCTTCAAGCAAGTGAAAATCAATGTACCTCTTCTAGATGCAGTCAAGCAAATTCCGTCCTATGCAAAGTTCCTTAAAGAACTGTGCACCTTCAAGAGAAAGACAACAGGGAGGACACCTAAGAAGATTAAGCTCACTGAGCAAGTGAGTTCCATTCTCCAACACACCATCCCCCAGAAAATAAAAGACCCTGGTGCCCCCATCATCTCATGCTACATCGGGGCGCATCGCATAGACCAGGCTCTTCTTGACTTGGGGTCTAGCGTAAACTTGATGCCTTATGATTTGTTTGCTGAGCTCCAAATGGGAGAGTTGAGGCCGGCCCATTGCACTCTACAGTTGGCCGACCATTCTGTGAAGACGCCTAGAGGGCGTGTGGATGATGTGCTGGTCCGTCTTGATGAGGATATGTCTGCCTTCTTCCCAGCTGATTTTATCATTCTTGATATGGAAAAGGAAGCTAGAAAGGTGCCAATCATCTTGGGGAGACTTTCTTAGCCACAGTTGATGCCGTGATCCATGTGAGGACGGGGACCATGTATGTTACATTCATGCACATGAAGATCCGGTTGAACATCTTTAAGTCTTCTACTACAGCTGAAGTGATAGGGGCCACCGAAGAAGATTGTTATTTGGTGAAATGCCTAGATGAGATTGTTGAAGAGTTCCTACCCGCTTGGATTGAGACTGCTACTCAAGGTCGAGGTCTTGAGCCAATTGTTGAGTTCCCTGACGACGATGATGAGGATGATGAAGAGTGCAAACTAGCCTTAGTGGTTGCAAGCCAGGACCTCCCCTCTATTTCTGCACCTTTGAGGAACTCCTTGGAAGCGCCTCCAGTTCTTGAGATGAAGAAACTTCCTGAAGGATTGAAGTACGCTTTCCTTGGCTCAAATGGCACCCTCCCGGTGATCATTTCCTCCATTCTCTCTCCTGAGCAAGAAGATGCCTTGATGGAAGTCTTGAGGAAGAACATCCAAGCCATTGGATGGTCTATTGCTGACTTGAGAGGGATTGACCCCTCCATTTGTGTGCATCAGATATACTTAGAAGAAGATGCGAGACCGACCCGTCAAATGCAAAGAAGGCTAAATCCAAAGTTGAAGGATGTTTTAACTCAAGAAGTTGTTAAGTTGCTTGATGCAGGGATCATCTACCCCATTTCTGACAGTACGTGGGTGAGTCCCATCCAGGTGGTGCCCAAGAAGGGCGGGATTACAGTTGCAGAAAATGCCGATGGTGAGCTTATGCTGGTGAGAGAGCAATCCAAGTGGAGAATGTGCGTGGATTACCGGAAGCTCAACGAAAAGACAAAGAAGGACCACTGCCCACTTCCGTTTCTTGATCAGATTCTAGAGAGATTGGCTGGGCAGAGCTTCTACTATTTTCTTGATGAGTACTCAGGATATTTTCAGATTGCTGTGCATCCGGCGGACCAGGAAAAGACAACATTCACTTTTCCAAGTGGTACATTTGCCTACCGGAGAATGCCATTTGGATTGTGCAATGCCCCTTCCACTTTCCAGAGATGTGTAACCTCAATCTTTGCTGACATGCTTGAATCGTCACTCGAGGTCTTCATGGATGATTTTTCAGTTTTCGGGAAGACCTTTGACGAGTGCTTGCTACATCTAGCTGCGGTTCTGGAAAGATGTGTGAAAGTTCGCTTAGTTCTATCTTGGGAAAAAAGTCATTTCATGGTACCTGAGGGTATAGTTCTGGGACACCGAGTTTCGAAAGATGGGATTGAAGTTGACAAGGCCAAGGTGGGCCTTATTTCTACACTCGACTTTCCTTTGACCGTAAGACATGTTTGATCTTTCTTGGGACATGCAGGATTCTACCGACGTTTTATCAAGGACTTTAGCAAAATCTCAAGACCACTCTGTCGATTACTTGAGAAAGATGTTGAATTTCAATTTGATGACAAATGTGTGGGAGCCTTCAATCATCTAAAAGAGAGGCTTATTTCTGCTCCTATCATGCAGCCCCCGGATTTCTCTTTGTCGTTCGAGATCATGACGGATGCATCTGATATGGCGGTGGGGGCTGTGCTGGGTCAACGCATTGGCCGAATTCCTCATGCTATCTATTATGCAAGTAAAACGTTAGACGATGCTCAAAGAAACTATACGACTACCGAGAAGGAGTTGCTTGCGGTGATCTTCACTCTTGACAAGTTTCGGCCGTATCTCTTGCAAAATAAAGTGACAATCTACACAGACCATGCTGCGCTGAAGTATCTCATGTCCAAGAAAGACTCAAAGCCAAGGTTGATCCGATGGATTTTGTTGCTCCAAGAATTTGACATAGAAATTGTGGATAAGAAAGGAATAGAAAATGGTGTTGCAGATCATCTCTCCCGTCTTGATGGACCTTTTGATGTGACAAGTCCAATCAAAGAGACAATGCCACATGAACAACTCCTCTTAGTCTCATCTGTCCAAAAGCCATGGTACAAGCACATAGCAAATTTCCTAGCTAGTGGGAGGATACCAAGCATGTGGACAAGAGAGGAAAGCAAGAGATTGTTTGCTATGGTAAAGAACTACATTTGGGATGACCCTCACCTCTTTAAATATTGCCCGGACCAACTCATTAGGAGGTGCATTCCGGAGATGGAGCAGCAAGAAGTCTTATCTATGTGCCATTCCAGAGTGTGTGGAGGCCATTTTGGAGAGAAACGCATGGCCGCCAAAGTTCTTCAATGTGGATTCTACTGGCCAACATTGTTCAAAGATGGTCATGACTTTTGTAAGAGTTGCATCAAGTGCCAAAAAGTGGGCACTATCTCCAAGAGGGACATGATGCCTTTGTCACCTATCTTGGTGGTAGAAGTGTTTGATGTTTGGGGGATTGACTTTATGGGTCCTTTCCCCCCTTCTTTTGGGTATGTCTACATCTTGGTCGCCGTAGACTATGTATCAAAATGGATTGAGGCTGTGGCAACAAGGACAAATGATCATAAAGTGGTGTGTGATTTCGTGAGATCCAACATCTTTAGCCGTTTTGGTGTTCCAAGGGCTGTGATTAGTGATGGCGGGAGTCATTTCATTCACCGCACGTTTGAAGGACTGCTAAAGAGACATGGGGTGAACCATCGTGTAGCTACTCCTTACCACCCTCAAACGAGTGGTCAAGTTGAGTTGGCAAATCGGGAGATAAAGCTCATTTTGGAGAAGACGGTGCGACCGGACTGTAAGGATTGGTCACTTCGACTCAATGAAGCTTTATGGGCATAGAGGACTGCATATAAAGCCCTGATTGGCACTGCACCGTTCAAGCTTGTCTATGGTAAGAGTTGCCATTTGCCGGTTGAAATGCAACACAAGGCACTATGGGCCTTGAAGAGGATGGACTTTGATGAAGAGAGTGTTGGAATGAGAAGAAAGTTTCAATTGCATGAGCTAGAAGAGATGCGACATGAAGCCTATGAAATGTCAAAGAACTACAAGGAAAGAACCATGTTTCTACATGACAAGATCATAAAGAAGAAAGAGTTTGAGCCTGGAAAAATGGTATGGCAGTACAATTCAAGGATGAAGTTCTTCCCCGGAAAGCTTCGTTCTAGATGGGAAGGTCCTTACCTTATCAAGAAGGTGTACCCATCCGGAGCAGTGATCATTTGTGCAAAAGAAGGAGCTAAGGAATTCGCTGTTAATGGGAAAAGGCTGAAACCTGTCGTTGAAGTCGGCCCGGACAAGGCCAACCAAGACTTTGATGTTGTTATGCTGGTAGAAGAAGAATTTGATGAAGAGGAATGCTTAGATGAGGATGAGAAAGGGATCTACTACAAAGATCTCTTGAAAGTTCCAAAGAAATGAAGGAGCACAACAATCAATAAGCCTGGCTGAAGGCGGTAAATTTAGCGCTAGTGGGAGGCAACCCACATCGTTTGAGACTCTCAACCCTTCTTTTGATACGTTAGTTTTGTTTTACAACAAATACACACACGCACACTTGTGCTTTACAATTTTTGTTTGAGTTTTGATGATGGCAGGTGATAGACATCAGAGAGAGAGGATCTAGAAGTTAATCGTGGTCATTAAAACCAAAAGATCATGTTTTGAAGTTTGAAAATTGAAAATACAAATCCACCACGACCGTGGGGTTGGACCACGACCATGGCATAGGCGGCCAAACACGACCGTGGCTCTATGCCACGGTCGTGGGAATTAAAGCACCAAATTGGCCAAAGTTACAGGTTGTTTTGAAGATCGGCCACGACCGTGGGGAGCTGCCACGACCGTGGCGATGGAGAGTGCCAACGACCGTGGTCCCCACCACGGCCGTGTTAAAAAAGGCTGGCCACGACAGTGGGCAACGGCCACGGCCGTGGGAGTTAGTGCTGCATTTTGGCCGAAGTTACAGGTTGTTTCAAAGATCAGCCACGACCGTGGCAAGTCGACCACGACCGTGGCTTGAGGACAGAGCCACGACCGTGGCGGACCACCATGACCGTGGCGAGGTCAGACCAAGGAGTTCTTCATCGAAAACACGACCGTGGCACCCGCCACGGCCGTGCTACCCAACCCTAGCCACGACCGTGGCCCTCCGCCATGACCGTGGTCGAACCCGGTTCAGAAAAACAAAATATACTTTTAAGTGTCCAAAAACGACCCTCCCCCTCATTCCTTCATCTTCCACCTCCAGAATACATCCGTGGCGACAGAAAACGACATTGGGCTCCCCCGTTTGTCACCTCTAACCCCCAAATCCACCTCCTTTTGATCCCCAATCCATCCCAAATCGACCCCAGCCATCCCTCTCCCATTCCCACCGTCCAATCTCTCCCAATTGCACCTCCATCTCCTTTTCCATCTCCATTCCGCCCAGCAGCCCCCCCCACACAAAACCTCCACAAAAACCCCTCCATTCTCGCCCAAATCCACCACTAATCATATAACCATCATCCATATACATCTATCCTTCCTTTCCACCCATAAAACCACACCCACACTACCTTCTCCACCAAATCCGAAAATTCCCCTCCTAACACCACTTCCACCTCCATCCTCACCATGAAGAAGTTTGGGAAAGCCTTAGCCAAGGGGATGAACATCATCACCGGAGGGAAGCGGCGTTCTAAAAACGCCTCCTCCGAGGTGTCTGTTCCATCCCACACCCCATCACCCACCGCTTCCGCCCATAACTCCCTCCTCTGGTCGCAATCGGTGAGCGGATCACACACCCGCTCATCCGATAGCCACCATATCACAGACGCTACCTACGAGGGGGAGGACGAAGAAGAGGAGGAGTCCATGGAGGTTGACTTGGACAACTTTATTGATGAACTCGAGCCGGTGGCCGCGAAGAGAAACCCAAAATCAAAAGCGGCACCGTCCTCATCCAGGCTGCCTCCAAAGCCCACACCACCCCGCCACTCGACGTCTCAGGTGACGGCGAGGCGTGGTGTGCAGCCGCAACCCTCGCGGCAATTGCAGCACGACGAGGAGTAGTCGGCCCACTGGTACAATTTTGATACCAGCTCGGGGTCGCAATCATATGCGATGGAGGAAGAACAAGATAGTGAGGAGGAAGAGGTGGAGCTGGAACCGGAAGGAGAAGATGTCGTGACATTTTTGGAGGCAGACAGAGAAAGAACCCTGGGCAAAGCACAGGCGGGAGTGTCCTATGGAAGAGGACACAGGCAAAAGAAAGCTCATCTCATTTACCCCGAGTGCATGACAAGGTGAGTCGTCGCCTCCAGGTACGGTTACGAGAAGACCATTGAGGATCTTGGAATCAAGGAGATAGTGGAAATGGGATTGAAGACAATTGGGTTGTGGGGCGTTCTTTTCACACCCCAACCTACATATCCCACATTGACCCAAGAATTCTTTGCCACTCTGGAGAAGACAAAAGTGAGGGGTTGTGATGCACTCAGATTTGCCATGATGGGAAACATGCACACCCTCACCTCCACTGAGCTGAATGCTATCTTCGCCTCTAATCCTGAAGAAGCCATGAAATTAGATGACGGCATGGTAGAGAGAGATGGCACTCTGGACTATGCATATTACTGGAAGAAATTCACGGGCAAAGAGGACTACTACGCGGGTAGATCAAAAACTGCTGCTATATGTAACCCGCTGATGCGCTATGTGCAGAAGGTCGTGGCGAACACTATTGTGGGGAGGTACGATAATCAAGGCTCCATCTCCCAAAAGGATATGATTGTCTTGATCGGTATGCACCACAAGAAGTACATTGACCTTGGAATTCTTTTGATTGATCACATGAAGTCCATACCCTACAAGAGCACAAAACCCTTTGTCATGGGTGGGTTTGTGACTTCTATTGCACTTGCGTTGGGATATGATCTCTCGGGGGCACAAGACGCGATTGAGGCAGAACATGTTGACCTCAACTATCTGACGCGTTCGCACACCATAAAAACGAAAGATAAAAGAATGTTTTATTTGACTACAAGTGTGCAGGAGTTTGAGCTTGAGCTGCCTTATCACGCAGAACCCCTTATTTCCGTATTGGGACCTGGCGACAGGTTGAGGGAAAAATTGATGGCATGGCAGCTAGACCACCCGAGAGAGTCGTATACTAGGGGAGCCGCTGCCGTACAGGAAGACGTTGCTGAATCAAATGTACAAGGGCAGGAGCATGAAGCAGAAGAAGCAAGGCAGCCCCGAAGAACTAAAAGGAGGGATGAGGGGACATCCCAGCTGCAGCCACCCTCAGGGAACGCCTATGACATGGCTACCATCCAGGCACACCTTGAGAGTATTCAGAAGACTCAAGGTGACATGAAGCTCGTCCAGCAGTACATATGGAAAGATATACAGCAAATGCATTACCAGATCAACCACTTGTACCAATACCAACATGCCCAAGCAGCACGAAACCCCGAATGGGGTGCAGACTTTTGGGGTGGTATAGCTGGACATACACAGGCGTATCCTCCACCCCAGGACGACTACTGGGGGCACTACTATCAGCACCCTCCTTCCAGCTCGGCTCCAAACTCAGCTCCTCCTCCAGATCCTCCTCAGATGCCGGAACAGCCACCACAGCCTTGATTCTTCCCCTATCTTCCCTAAGCTATAGTTTCATGCTGAGGACAGCACGATTCTAAAGTTTAGGGTGGGTAGGGCGGTATGCATCACTCCTTGTCTCTTTTTGTCATTTTGATAGCACCTCTGCCATCTAGTTTAGTTTTACTGATTTTGTTGCATAACATGTAGTTCATTTCACATGTAGTTCATTTCTGCATTTTTGAGTTTTTTTATAAATTTTGCTTCTTCAGCCATGCATTGCATCTCATGTAGGTTTTTGCTAATTTTTGCATGTTTTAGCTAGGATTTACTTGCTTTTTACCTAAAATTGTGTTTGAATGTGATTTAGTACAATGTGACACATTCTTGGCCAATTTTGCCTAGATTTGATGTTTCTTGTCCAAAAAGCGTGTTTTGACTCAATCTTTACCATATTGAATGAAATTGTTCATCTTTGACAAATATAAGATGATATGCTATGATAAAGTGCTATGTGGTATCAACGAGTGACTTCTTACATGCTCGTCACCTCCCTTGGGAATGTGTTGGATTGATTGAACTATGATCCGAGCAAGCATAGAACGTTTAATGTTTGTGGAGTTACTTGATTGATATATGGATTTCATTTGGTTCGTTCATGTGATGTGATATCTATGGTGAAGTGTCGGACTAGTTTTTATGTAGGAGACCTTATGTGGAAGATTATGCCAAGTGACCCCTCTTTGACCCGACCACTCTTTCATCATCTTCATACCTCTCCGCCTCATTATAAGATGCCAAAGTGCACATATTAGCCGTGGCCACCTCCAAAAGTTTGGGGTGGCCACATCTTTATCTCCCCGCTTCACTCTATCTACCATATGCCCTATCTACACCAAGGGAAAGAAAAAGGAAAGAAAAAGAAAAACAAAATAAAATAAGAGGATGCTCCTATTTAAGAGCATTCAAAAAAAAAGATGAGTGTGTAAAAACACTCCAAACCTTACCGCAACCCTTTCTTCTCTTTTCATAACCATGGAGCTAGGAAACATTAAACCTAGCTCACTTTATCCCTTTTCCGCAGCCATGTGGGTCATTTGGCGTAACTTGAAGCATAAGGTTGAAGGCATGAAGGTGAAACGACACTCCTAGTCATCGGCGATTAACATCATCATGAAACGGTCTGCCCGGAACCTTATGGATGAGATATTGATAACTTGTGCAATCCATGCATTATATGTGAAGTTCTTGTGCTATGTGCTCCCTTCATGGTTGGTTTGTGAAAGTAGAAGAGGAGGAAAGTGATTTGCATCCAGAAAGCTTGGTGCGCTCCCGCTAGAGGGTTACAACATCGGCCAACTAGGGTGGCCGAGTGCAATCCACGAGGTCGGGAGGCACGGGGTGATGGATGGGATCCTTGCTTTCGAAATTTATATGGTCCCAAATCAAGTCTATCACTAAAACTAAAACAATGCGCCTGCAAGCGTATGGGGTACTGTTGTAGTATAGATCAAAGGCAAGATGTGGGGTTGAACCGCAGAGATAGAGGGGGCGCTAGAGTTAGAAAGCGTGAGCTATGTTCCTTATGCGGAGCTTAGGGTTTTTAGGGTTTGAAGGTTTGTTTGATTGATTAAGCTAAACGAGCAAGTAGGAAAAGCAATGTGAAACTAAGTTATCAAAAGACTAAATTAGCAATCTGAGTTGACAAGCTATCTAAACAAGAGCAAGAACGAATTATACCAAACTAAGCAAGCAACTAACAATTTAGAGCCTAAGTTAACCACTAAGCAAGATGAAAGATCTAAATTAACACTAGCTAACAAAACGAGGAAATTGACTTAGTTAGACTAAAGCAATTGAACTAAGCTAGCATTAACAAGCAAACGAAGCGATTAGGGTTTTAAGCAAGGTGATTAAGGTGGGTGGGCCGTTTGAGAAATGTCACTTTGATTTTAGTTGGGGGAGTTCATTAAACATGCATGGTGCTCAATTCATATCTAGATTACCAAACCAAACAATAAGGGCAATGCCATTAGAACATACCCTATACTACTAGTAGAAGACTAGGGTTAGGTGTAGTTCTAGTGAGATTGGCCAAATCTAGGTTTCTAGGGTAAGTGATAGTGGACAATTGAGGGTTGAGGGTAGAGATGGGAGTGGAGATGAGGGGTTTAACCTCATGCCACTAGCCATTCTAGCCTTTAGAAGGCCCTAAGCAATTGCACCACTCTCACTTACACTAGCCACTTAAATCTCACACTCATTTGTAGGGGGAGGGATGTGTATGTAGGAACAAAGGGGGCTAGCTAGGGATCCACTAATTGGACCTAGGAGCCATTCCTAAGATTGCCACATACACTCCAATTCCTCCTAGAAATGAAGTGTCATCAAAAACCTCAAGACAAGCAATTCATACAAGAAGCACAAACCACATGCAATAAGATTGGAAAAGAGATGGAAGCAGGAAGTAATCATCATGAATATGAATTGAGTTCATTACAAGAATTTATCCCCTAACATGGTATCAAAGTAACATTTTAATCCCAAACAGCCCACCACAAGGGGGCTTAGCTATACATGATCATGAAAATAGGAAAAGAAAGGGGTAGAAGAAGGGAAAACGCCATGAAGCTCGATGTAGTGGCCTCCTTCTTCACCTACAAGCAGCTGCAGACGACCTCCCTCCTCCAAAGGTGTAGGGGTGCATGAAAATGGAGAAATGGATGGATATAAACCTAGAGAAACTAGGTTTCTATGGTGGAAATGAGTGGAAAATGGATGGAAATGGGGTAGATTGCAAGGAAATGGGTGGATTGGAGTAATGGAGGCAAGGAAGCAGCTAGGGTCGGCTAGGAGTGCTTAACCCCGAGCCCTAGAAGCAACTAGTGCTTATATAGGAGCTAGGGTTAAGTGGGGGTAAAATAGGAATAACAATGGAAAGTTATGTAGGGTATGTGATCACCACGGTCATGGTGGGTGTGCCACGGCCGTGGTGAGGGTAGTGGGGGACGACCGTGGGGTGGTGAACACGGTCGTGGGGTGAAGGGAGTGGTGAAAAAGCAAAGTAGGGTGGTGGCCACGGTCGTGGCGGAGTGCCACGGTCGTGGTGGGTAGCATGCACCACGGCCGTGTTGGGTGACACGGCCGTTTTGGAGGAGTCGGGCTGACCGTGGGGAGGGGCCACGGGCGTCTTGATCAGCATCGGCCACGGTCATGGCAACTTGGCCACGGTCGTGGCTTTCTGGGCAACTTCCCTGTTGGAAACTGATTTTTCACAATTTAATTCCCACGACCGTGGCAGGGTGCCACGGCCGTGTTCTCTTCCACTGACCACGACCGTTCTGATGGCCACGGCCGTGGTGTCTTCAAGGGCCACGGTCGTGGCAGGTGACCACGGCTGTGGGATTCTGTGGATTTCCCTGTTGCAGCCTGTTGGAATTTGGCAATAAAGCCACGACCGTGGCATTGGGGTCACGGCCGTGGTGAGGCTTGACTTCTTGATTTTGCTTCTTACTTTGTCAATTTCAGATGTCTTTGCTCGGGGATGATTCTTGGCCACTGGAGGTAGGTTGAGGGAGAGTTTGGGGCCTTCTTTGGGTTCCTCCCTCTCTCTCGTCCATCTAAGCATGGTCCAAGTACCTGAAAAATAGTGCAAAGAACATCCATAAGCGTATTTGCAATGATACTCATATTGGGGAGAATAACCTGTAATTCTAATGCATTTGAATGTGATAAAAGTACAAAATGACACGAGATACTGCCCTAGAATAGGGTTGGATCAACCTACTAGTTCAAGGTTTGAAATGACCAATTCACATTATGAATCGCCCGGTTCAATGATCAATATGATTAGGTACAAGATTGATGTTGATTCCATGTTGTGCATTAATTGAATATTGAAAACCAATGTGATTGAGAATAGTAAGCAAGTGAACCGACATGTTCACGTGTTGAACTGATCATTCACATGTGAACTATCCAATTCAGTTGTGAATCGACCAGTTCAACATTCATAGCTTTCAAAAAAATCATGAAATTCCATCTCTTCCACTCTTAGATGATCTGGAAACCTTGACCCTGGCCATCCTATATAAAGGGGGGCAGTCTAGGGTTTCAGAGACAACAATAAGCTCTTACAATTTGTGTCCTCACTAGTTGTCGTAACTAGAGAGCTCGAGCAAGTCTTGCCCATAAAAGGAAGGGACATCAAGGGAGAGACAACATGGGAGAGAGAATCAACCCTAGTAGGTTGATGTTCAAAGGGACAACTCCTTCTCATTGACTCTGGTAAAGCAACATGGAGTTCCCGGTGGTCCATATAAACTACATAGAGGCATGGAGGCAATTTCTACCATGCTAGGAACACAACAACTAGCACCGATTGTGGTGCTACACTAGGATGCCATCGTCTCCAGTTGTTTGCGTGCGTCTTGCAAAGAGTGTACATCACCATGCACGAGTTATCACTGGACTTGCTCTAGGACCAAGTATATATATTTCTACCTTATTTCCTAGATACATTGCTATTGATGTGATCTTTTGGTTTGAGAATTGAGCATTAGTTTTTGTTTCCCCTACCTTATTTGTCATTCCAATTTCATAATAATGTTGTTAGAGCCTGGTCAATTTACGGTGTATTTGGATTTAAATCGATATGATCAGATTTATTTTAATGCATACGATTGCTAATATTTAAATAATTAATGTGTGAGTATCCAATTAAATACCAAATATGATCCCACAAATGTATATATATATATATGAAATCAATAGGTGTTAATCTAAAAGGGTTTTGATGGTGGTTGAATGCATGGTTATGGATGAAACACACGTGGATTGTGTGCTTGGTTGTTTGGTTTAAAACTAGTCATCAAAATGACCAAAATTGGGTGCAAGTTGACCAAAAAAGAAATTGGTGTAAAGTAACCAAAAGTGGATAGAAAATTATCAATATTTTGCACCAATTGACGAGAATTAGGCACTAATTGCCCACAATAAATTTGGGGCAAAGTGACCAAAATTGGATATAAAATGATAAAATGATGTTGTAAAATGACCAAAAATATGGGACATAATGACAAAACATGGGCGTAAGGTGACCAAAGTTGCCTGAAAATGGTCAAAAGTAGGTGTCTAATGGCTAAAACGAAGCGAAATGTCAAGAAAATTTGGGCACAAAATAACCAAAATTGAGAACAAATGATTAAAATGTATATATAATGACCAAAGTTTCCCGTAAAGTGACCAAAATTGAGGGAAAAAATACTATAAGTGGCGTAGTATGACTAAAATTGGATGCAATGTGATCAAAATTAGGCACAAAATTACCAAAAGTTAGACTCAAAGTGACAAAAATATGGCACAATATAAACAAAATTGGGCATTGAATGACCAAATCTGGGTACGAAGTGACCAAAAGTAGTTGTTGAATGACAAAAATTTTCCTCAAAGTGACCAGAACTGGGTGCCAAACAAGAAAAAAAAGGTGCCGAAAAATAAAAATTAGAAGTAAAGTGAACAAAATTTGACATAGATGGCCAAAATTTGGTGTGTATTAGCCAAAACTAGCACAAATCATTCTCCCTATTACTTTCACTCACTCCCATTACTTCCTTTGTAATTCCCGAGTCCACTGCCCAATGCTCTAGTAGAGTTTTAGGAATGATGACTGGCCCCACAGACCACCACTAGCCTTGTCCTCATTCACGTGCAAGCCAGGATAGACTTTCTGATTGGTCACCCATCCTATTATTACTCTAGGCTAAGCACAAAAGAGTTCTTTAGTGATGGGTTCCCGAAAAATGAGATGCACCTTGGTAATATGGATAATCCAATCATTCCTTTTGAGATCATTTCATCTGAGGCCTCAAATCATGTGATGTTACAAACTCTCCCACTTATGTTCTTGATGTCCAAGTTAAGGCTCAACTATATGGCCTCCTTATCTCTCCCCATTTCATTGTATGCCCAAATGCACCACATAAGCCAGGATCAACTTCTTGACTGGTCACCCATCCTAGTACTACTTTGGGCTAATCACACTTAACCACAAAGTTCTTTAGTGATTCCCCCCTAAAAAGGAGGTGCACCTTGGTGATATGGGTAGTCCAATCATTTCTTTTAAGATCATTTTACCTAATGCCTCAAATCGTGGGATGTTACACTATATTGCTGTAACAAACTAAAATCTGGGTACATTCTTAATTTGACGCTTTTCCTTTCTTTTATATCCTTTTTTACTTGATGTTGAATTTGTGGGAATTATTATTGGTTTGGAGTATATTTGATCACTATTCATGCCAATGTATGAGTTTGTATGAAAATGTCTCAGTTAATGTTTCAATCAGGGTCTAAGATGCAAAGTTACCACTTAAGTGACATATTAATAAAATAATTTCATTCTAGAACTTCTCTTAGCCTTAAATAAATAATAATGGTTTGAACATGATATTGTAGAATTAAATAATATAAGTTGGTGAAAAGTGATAATAATGTATAAAGGAGATAAAACTCATAAAAAAGAAGACTCAATGGATAAATATAAGTATAGATCCAAATTCCTTGGGTCTCAATTGATTTGAGTGTCAAATTTCACTTTCTTTGCATAATAATAAATATTTTAACTCAATTTGGCAAATAAAATAGGAGTAAAGCACAAAATATGGAATGAAACATTAAATGACTTCAGAAGAGAAAACAAATCTCGAATTCAAAATCTACATGCCAAAGTTAGCCTATGAGTGAATTTTCAACTCATTTGGACAATCTTTAATGTTATAATGTGTTAGGAGATCGAAAGGATAATTAAAATATTAAATAATGTGTTAAATAATTCCAACAGAGGAAATTAATGGAAAATTTGTATTCAATATATTTGAGTTTTCTTGAGGGTGATGTTTCACATTAATTGATGATTTCTAGATTTCTCTAATGTCTAGGAAAGAGATAATATGATTTACTTTAAAAGAATGAACCAAATACTTAGACTCCAAAATTGAAAACTAATGTCATAATCGGATTCTACATGTTCAAATTAGGCTAGGTGTCAAATTTCAATTAATTTGGAGTTCATTTGCACCTACAATTGAGGAGAGAGAAAAAGTGAAATTATTTAATATGTCATTTATTCCATATCAAAGTCAGATTGTGATTTAAATGTCATGCAGACATTTCCTTTTTTTGTTGATGAGTAGTCAATCCTGACCCTTGATCTGAGATCTAACAGCTCTGGAATTGTCTCCTAGCTCGCATCAGACAAGGAACATGAGTCTCAATTTTTTATTTTTTAAATCGCAATATCTCCCTCAAATCTTAATCTTTTTCCATGATTTCTTCGCCTGTTGTTTCCAAATTGGATTCCACATCAAACAAGACATTACTTGTGATCTTTCATGGTGTGTAAGTGATTTTCCTAATTTGTGGGCAAGCAGCTTTGCACCCACTTTCCTCATCCATGTCTCACACATCCCCACCTATATATACCTCTACCCTTATCTTTCTCAGGTACATTGTGAACCTCCTCTCATCCCAATTGCATCCTTTCTTGTGTGCATTACTGGTGGTGATTCCGATTTGGATTTGAGCTTGTGGCATTTCTCCTTGGGTCTTGATATCATCAACATCTCAATTGACGAGTGTCGTCAGTTCATTGAACCCTGGTCTTTGTTTCCACATATTTGCTTTGTCAAATCATAGAGTATTGTAGATTTGCCCAATTCTCCCAAGATCCATGCCTGCTACTTCAAGCAACAATGGAGTGTGGGTGAAGGGGAATATTTTTCCTTGGTGTTTTTACTCTCCTACCCTCATTATTTCCTTTTTCTTGTGTTTTCTTGTTGAGGGCAATTTGGTATTTTAGCCCCTCATTTAATTTTCTTTGGGTGAGGTCAACTGGGCCCCTGACTGAGTGACTTGGCCGCACCCTATTGCACCAAGTTAGCTGGGCCTGGTCATCTCTTTCTCCCTCTTTCTCGCACAAATTGCTTATTTAGCTTTTTGGTGATTGGTGATCGGTCAGAATTTGTGAAAATCATATCTTTTGCTCTATTTGTCCAAAAACTATAAATAATTATATTTTGAATTCAAAAAAATGATATCCTTTTAATAAAAATGTTTCTAGGGTCTAATTCCAATGTTTCCAAAGGTTGGTTTTTAGGAATCTAATAAATTATATAAAAAGGCATAGAAATTGTAACTAATTCATATAATCTCCCAATTAATTAAATAAATATGTTTTCTTTATTAGGAAAACATAATAAATCAATTGGTTTAGGTTTTTTGACCAAAAGCTGATATTTTCCAAAATGGTCTAAAATTAGGGTTTCATTACACTTATATACAATACAAACCCTAATACATGTGATTAACTTGAATTTAGGAAAAGGTGATATTGGAATCTTCTAAGTTAGTAAAAAGTGAGTACTAGAACTCTAAATTGAGGTATGTGCATCTTATCCCTTAAGTTGGGCATTTTTTATAACCAAACCCTAATTTCCCAATGAGGCATGGATTGAAAATTTTTGTTCCTATCATTGCTCTTTTTGGCATAATTACTTCATTACCTGCTTGGGTCTTGAACCCACCCGCCATATCATTATTATTTATTTGTTAATCTTTCCATATGATTTATTTGAGCATGATGATATGTTTGAATTATTAGCTAATATATGGGTACTTATGTACAACCACCCATAGTTGGGCATGTGTTATTTCATCCAGGGAAATTTAATTACTATTCTCATATATAAATATTTTTTAGGTGTCTAGAAATGTGTTTACTCTCCCCTCACCTATTGGTTGGGGTCTGGTAGGTGCCTCATCCCTACTTAGTTAATTTTGTCTAACTTAATCATTCATGATTTTTTTTTTATTTGTTATGTCTTGAATCCTATTCATTAAGTGCCTCATGCTTTTGAATCACCATATTATATACCCTTTAATATCCTTGTTGTTCTTATTCTTGATCTTATTCCTTATTTGACACATACCTTGTTTTTGTTGGTATGTATTCTTAGAGAGCCAATCATATGATGATTGGGATAAGGCATTAGATACATGATTTGATAATAATAAAGGAAAGCTTCCAATTCATCTGTTTCACTCAGTTATGAGATAATGAGGATACAAAGTGAATATCTAGAAAATTATATTACTCAATGGCATATGGTGTCAAGTTACTAACCTTGTAGATGAGATCATATGGATGTTAAGAGTACATATACATATTGTTATGGCGTACCTGATCAGTTGTTATTGTGGAAGGTTTATAGACAACAATTACACATAAGATCATAGTGTGAGTTGGTTGATGACTAAATCTCATTAGTCATGATATAGCAATATCAAACCAAGCACACAAATACATGTTAGAGATCAGTGTATCGGACAGACCCACCATGAGACTGACACATTGAAGTCATCATTATGGAATTCATAGTCAGCTCTCATAGTGATGGTGGTGGTTGAGGTTCTTAGAACTGAAATCACTGCACTAATCACATGTCATTGGGTACACTTGGACATCATCAACGTAGTCTTGAAACATGGGTTGTTATAACGGTGATGAATGGGTGAATTTGACACATGGGGACTGACAGTGAGTGATAGACATGGGATTTCTCCCTCCAATAAGAGTATGATATCCAAGGCTTCTTGATTAGTGAGATGGAGAAAAGTATGGCCATACACATGTGAGTCAATATATAATATTTAGGTTACACATATGTCATTCAGCCTGCTCTTATTCAAGGAACAAGATTGAATAATAATGAGGATGACTACTCCATGCCTCTAGTTCAATCTAGATATCAGTGGCAAAGGAACTATACAAACACTGTAACACCATACACAGATTGTAGGTTGATGTTTCCCGTCAACTTTCCATTCACTTGGGTAGGATGTGCGACTAGGCACCACTCTTTGCTTGTGATGTCATAAGTAGTTATGGGTTGGCAACTAAGAGTTTTAAGGTTTCAGCAATAGATTTATACTCAGGTGTAGCTTTAGCCATAGCTACTTTCAACACTCCTTTACCTACATATCTACCCCAATTAGCTTGATTTTCATCTCCAAGGGCGATGACCCTCCATGCGCTATCATAACTTTGACGCATGAAGTTTCCTCCGGACGAGGAATCTAAAAATCTTTTTATATCATCGTCCACACCCCTATAGAAAATTTTGATGAGTTGGTTCTTAGGAATTCCATGGTGTTGACACTTGCGTAGAAGCTCTTTGTCAGGACACATCCTGTTATCACACAGACAACAAGACGTCACACAAAAATGGGCGGAAACACCATAAACCACATATTACCGAAAACACAAGTTAATTAAAACTGATTGCGGAAAGTAGATAAAAGAGAACTATTATGTTCAGATCCTCAACCTACAAGGAAACATGTTGTATAAATATGCACAAGCCTTGATATAAGCTCACAGCTTACAGAAAACCAACTGCCTTGCCAGCACATGAGTTCATCACCAATTTATACATACATAACGGCCACATCAGGCCAGCAGCAGGATATAACAAAGGTACAACACCTATACATCATGAAATGTCAACAAAACACCTCTGAGGACCTAAGAGTACATGGATGACTCTAGGACTCTACTACAAAAGCACCAAAATAGCAACATGTCCATCTCTTGCCTTCTAATACTCTTCCTCTACCTACTCGACCGCAACCTCACGACCACCACCACATCTAGCGCGACCACCTAAAAAGGTTATAAACTAGCGGGGTGAGACACACAGTCCCAGCGAGAAACATAACTCCCCACTGAAACTATAAAACCTCATAAGGTTAAAAGAAGATAAAGCATATAGCTGGTAAGGACATATAATAAGAGCATCATACTGAGCAAGACTATTATCATCATCAATCTTATTAAGATATTCATGAGGCCTATATCCTGATTTCCTTTATGGAACCTGATTGCCAAGATAAGCTTTATAAGAACTTATCATAAGATATCAAGATCAGATAAGTAATTATAAGAGATAACTGGGTTATCTACATAAGCAAGGCCTCAACCAATGTTCCGTGTTTTTCTCTAAGAAATATCTACTATTCGGCTGGATTACGTTTTATTATGCCCTGAGGAAGTGAGTTGTCCCTGCTCAAATCCAACCTTTGGATGTGAAGCCCAAAAATCCGTGCCATACAAGGTCAATGGGAGAGCCGGACTCCATGACCTCACCTCCTCGTTGTCAATGCACGAAAACAAAGAAGTGTTGACCTAGAGGTTATACATTACCTATATTTTGATAATGACTTAACCATTCCACTCATATGTATCTAATATGTGTGTTTAAGATTGTTTGCAGGCATTAGGTACATGAAAATGATCTAATATACAAAGCCCTAGAATGGGTCAAGTTCAAGTCAAAATGGCTACAAGTGTGCATTTTGGGGTTTCTATGTAAATGACCTTAGAACATCTATGTATTCACTTGTAATGATGAATTGACTTGTAACTTAGAAGAGAAAAATGTTTGGGACAAAATTCACCGAGTTCTAATCACTTTAAATGCAAATTAGAAAATTGATTACAGGCACTTGGTCGGTCGAGTTTCCCAAGCTTGAAACTCAATCGATCAGTCCTTGGTTGATTTTCTAAAGATTGCATTGGTCGAGTTGTGCTTGCACAGAACTCGACCGATCAGGTCACTGACCATTTCAAGTTTAAATGGTCGGTTGATTTTTGTCAGGACAAACTTGACCGATCATTTAAATATTGGTTTTGTCTTTTACTTGATCGGTCTAGTTACCCCCATTGAAACTCGACTGATTGCACTGTATAGAATTTGCAGAAAAAGTGATGTGACCATTGGTGAAGTGTTTTGGGCAAAAATAGAGTCATTTTCTTGAACAAAAAATGGATATTTTTGTGTCCAAGTGTCCCACAACTTAAAGGGACACCCTCAACTATAAATAGACCCCCTTGGAGTTCATTCCAAGCTGCTCTTCCATTACAAACTTGGTTCTAGCATAGTTGAGAGTGTTCTAAGCCCTTGAGCCCCTTTCCCTCTCTAACTTCAAGATAAATTCGTGAGTTATGAGTGAGTTAGGTCCATGTGTATGAGAGTTATCCCTTGTATGATGTATAGCTCTCCTCTCTCTGCCTACCTCCTATTCCCTTTGAAGATTGATTGAAGCTGCTTCTCCAAGTGAAAGTGAGGTTGCTGCTGGTCTTCCCCGAGTGAAGGTGAAGATTATGGTTGTTCTTCAAGAGTGAAGATAGCTTGTTGCTCCAGATCCCTTGGTGAAGGTGAAACATGGAGAAGCTCTCCAATATAAGTAGAGGTGCAAGGCAAAGCTCAAGTAAGATGGGTAAATCCTACAAGGCTGAAGACTAACGTAAGATTGGGTAAGTCTTTTGAAGAAGGCTGAAGAATCTTGCTTCGTTGGTAAGTCCTTGGAAAGGTAGAAGATCTTAGATTGAGAATTTAAGTCCTTGGTTGTGTGGTTTAGGTATCTTGTAATCTTATTGTGATATATAAGAGAACCAAGTTGCAAATCCTAGAGTCTAACCAACTCTAGGTAGTGGACTGACATCGCTCCTAAGTTTAGGACGTCGAACCACTCTAACCACCTATCCAAGTGCTTGCTATTCATTGTCTCTTATCCTTTCTTTGAATGCTAGATTAGGACTTCAAATTGTTGCTTGGTTTAGTTTCTGCACTAAGTTTAAATTGGTGGTCTAATTGATTTTGTGAAGTGTGTGTATCTCTATTCACCCCCCCTCTAGAGCCCATTGATCCAACAAGCAGGACCGCAATCTCATGCTTATATGGCCTCAACCTCAGGGTCAGCTCCGCAAGCTACCCATATCTCTAGCTCACCTTGACACAGGTGCTAGTATACTTTTTGAGCCTCGGGCCTGATCACCGTGCTCTTGAGTCATGAACGCATTCATGCTCTAACTCATTGAGTCATCAGCCTATTCACCATGCTCTTTACCATACGGAGTCTACAACCGAAGTTGTACTCTAATCCTCCTATTTTTAGCTAGGAGAAAACCCCGCATATTCAACAATATGCGCTCTTGGTAATCTCACAAGATAAACCTATTTCACCATCACCAAATTCTGACGATGATGTATCTATGGCCAGGGCAAACTACATGATATGTTCTACTATAATTAATTAGTATATTTTAAGTGAGTTGTTGAGGCAACCAAGTTATACAACATCGAGTTACATTAACATTGTCACTATCATGGGATCTCAATCCCTCCTCACAGATTGCTACTGCCTCTCAAGGCATCATCATCTTACATCATCACTTGGGAGAACAATCCCTCATCTCATCATCAAGAGGATAACACCTCACTGGGCACTCGGCCCTCATCAGGTCCTCAGACCTATCTCATCATATTGGTGATGCATGTTATCTCATCAACAAGGATTATTATCATTTAGTGTTATTCAAAGCACATATACCTCATAGCTCTTACCTAATTAAGAATCCATTTAATATTATTGCATGGTTAGTATGCCCATTAAGAGAGATAACTTAAAATCACCATACATAGCTCTTACGGATTATCATATCATTAGGATTTGCAGATGCACGTGTCATGATTATAAATATGTGTGTCATACTGTATCAATTACATCACGTCTATCAAATAATGGGCATCCATTTATGCTCTTTACCTTATAAACATGGCCAAGTATCTTATCATCTTTAATGGCATCATCTTTAGACATCAAACATAGCATAGGTTTGCAACTATCATCCACATATCAAAAGATGCAATTACATGATAAAGAACTACTACCTAGGGTTTCCAGGTTGGACATAAACCTGACCACAGGTGCTCACTACCCTCACTAGAAGTGTGACGGGTAGTGAAACCTTTACTATAGGTAATATTGGGCAGGGTAACAACCCTTGCTACAACTTGTCGGCCAAGGCACTTAGCCTCACCTATCGTCCAACACAAACTCAAGGTGTATCGGGTAACCAGCTTTATGGTGTATCGTGCAACCATAGAAGCATGAGGGTATCAGGCATCAACTACCCTAACGTTCAAAGCTTGTATTGGCCAGTAGCATGGCGCCCAAGCTCATTTGTGTAGCGTCAATCATACTCACTGCAACAACCAATACTAAGGCGCCACAAGAAGGTCTATCATCCAACAAGACCAAACACCTCATAACAGTCACCACAAGGTACTCACAAGGGCCACCACTCAACCCATGTTGGGCAAGAACCCGACCCAACATGTATCGCCCAAGAATCCAAATAGAGATATCAACTAGGCACTCTATTGGCTAAGGGGGCAGCAACCACTAGGTCAAAGGATCATCTAGATCAAGGCATATCACCCAAGCTAATCATCAAGGTCATGAGAGCCATATCGGGCACAAATCCAACCAAACACATCATATCAACAAAGATCAAAACCCTAGACCAAGGGAGGTGTGTCGGGCAACACTAATACAAGGTGTATCATGCAAGGCACCAAGCTCATCCCGACAAGGTCATCATCAACCTCATGATCACCATCATTAAAACCCTAAATGATCAATAGGATTGGCTCACCTCTCAACAACCAAGAGAGAGGGGTTTTGCAAAAACGCCATCACTAATCAGGCAACATGATGGATCATTTCCAACTTAGGTCATCACTCATCCAAAGGCTCACCTCTCAAATCCATGGTGAGATAAGAGTGTTGCTCAAGCAACTAGAGTATAGACTCACCTCTCAACAACCAAGTGAGAGGGGTATTTCCTTTATCCCTAGAGCCGAACTCACTTCTCAAGACCAAAGGAGCGAAATAGGTATTCCCAAAAGGAAACACTAATATATGGGTTCGGCCAACTAGGTGCAAAGGTACACAAGAAACAACAACATCATCAACAACATGATCACTATATCCACAAGATTAAAGGTACATGCTACAACAAGAATCATATCTAATAACATGCATGGCCGATCATGATCATATGTGAACATGCAACATAAAAGAAGGTAGTATAGTTAGGGTTAGAAGTTATGTAACCTGCCTTAAGCAAGCGCCAAGCTCCTAGCACCAAGAAACACCTTCGTCTACCATAAGAGGAAGAAGAAGAAGACTCCAAAGAGAAGGATCAGCCACCAAGCTTAGCTCCTCCAAGGGTATCGGCCACCAAGGTAGCTCCTCCAAGGGTATCGGCCACCAAGGTTACAAGGGAGAGGTGTCGTTCAACAAGGAAGAGGGGAAACTAAGGAACTAAAGGGATCCTTAGCAAGAGAAAAGAGATACGTCTATTGAAGAGGGTGGAGGAGAAAAAAAGGCAATGTGTCTCCCACCTAGGGACACTTGTCCAAGGCAATGCCACCTTCTCATCCCACTTCATACACATGTCCAAGGCAATTGCCACATGCAAGCATCATGCACCAAGTGTCCACTAGAGTGGTGAAACAAACGAAGATAAGAGTCAAAGATGGTCTATGGCCGACACACCTCACTCCCTTGCCCGACACAGCCCCACGGGCGACACTACCATGGCCAACACCAAGCTCTCTTTCCCGATACAGGGTCCAACAAGGCAGAGCAAGGCTCAAACAAGGCAAAACAAAGCCCAACAAATCTCAAAAAAGGCCAAGGCATCTCAAGAAACGAGCCCAAACTTTCCTCTCAACTCTAGAGGAAGCAAGGAGAGATAAAATCATCTCTCAAGGTGACAAACTTTCTCATCAACCCTAAACATAGGTTATTTGCAAGTAGCACCTCCAACTCTCAAAAAAGCTCAAGAAAACCCTAATCACCACTAGAGGTGATTAGCAAGCAACTAAACACAAGGTTTAGGTAAAGCAAATAGGATAAGCCCAAAATAGAGGTCAGGGTCCTTACAAGCCATAAACCTCTACAAAGGGATTTCATCCTCAAAATTCAAAGAGAAAAGCGAGGGATACTTCCTCCTCATCTCTTCCTCGAGCTCCCACGTGGCTTCCTCAATGGCACGATGATGCCAAAGAACCTTCACAAGAACCAGGTCTTTCCTTTTTAACTTCTTTACTCTTCTGTCAAGGATCGTCATTGGACCTTCCTCATAGGTCACATCTTCATCGAGCTCAATCTCAACTAGATATATCAATGTCCCTGTGTCTGGATGACTTTTCTTCAACATGCTAATATGGAACATTGGATGTAACCTATGAAACTCTGGTGGCAGCTCTAACTTATAATCTACCTTGCCAAGACGTGCTATTACCCGATATGGCCCCATATACCAGGGTGCCAGTTTGCCTTTCCGACCAAACCTCAGCACGCATTTCCAAGGTGAAACCTTGAGATACACTTTGTCTCCCACGTGGAACACTAAAGGTCATCAGCGATTGTCTACATGAAACTTATGTCTGTCCTGTGCCGCTTTGAATTGTTGCTATATCACTCTAATCTTCTCTATTGTCTACTACACTAACTCAGGACCCAAAAGTTGATACTCACCAGAATCATACCAACATAAAGGAGATCTGCACTTCCTTCCATATAGAGCCTCATAAGGAGCCATGTGAATGCTCTGCTGGTAACTATTGTTGTAGGTGAACTCTATCAAACTGAGATGTACATCCCAACTGCCTAAGAACTGCAAAACACAAGCTCAGAGAAGATCATCTAAAGTCTGAATAGTCCTTTCAGACTGCCCATCTGTCTGTGGGAGGAAAGCAGTACTGAACCTCAACTGCGTTCCCAATGCTTTGTGCAACTGTTCCCAGAAACGACTTGTGATCTGGGGTCCTCTGTTAGAGACTATCATTGCGGGCACGCCATGCAAATGCACTATCTCATCTACATACACCGGAGCAAGCTTCTCTGCAGTATACATTGTCTTTATCAGTATCAAGTGCACAGACTTTGTCAATCTGTCCACTATCACACAAATGGAATCGTAATTCCTAGCTATCCTTGGTAGACCAACTATGAAATCCATGGTTATATGATCCCATTTCCACTGCGGTATCAGCATGGGTTGTAACGTTCCTGCCGGCTTCTGATGCTCAGCCTTAACTTGCTGGAATACTGCACACCTAGCCACAAACTCGGCTACATCCTTCTTCAAGCTAGGCCACCAATACAGGTCCTTCATATTGTGATACATCTTGGTGACTCCTGGATGCATAGCATACATTGATGTGTGTGCTTCCTCGAGCACTAGCTTTCTCAGATCATCAACATCGGGAACTACCATCATATTATGATAACAAACTAGTCCATCTTCGGACTCATGGAACCCATCACACTTGTCACTGCCGAACTTTGACCTGATCAACTACACGGTATCATATGGCTGCTGTGCTTCTTTGATTTGTTGTCTCAGTGTAGGCTTTACTTGCATCTGTGCCAACAGTCCCTCCAACAAGGAAACTTTCAACTGCACATTCATCTACCACAAAGTGACAAGCATATCCCACCTATGGTATACCAAAGAGCTCAACTATGCTTTCTTCATGGGAAGAGAAGAAGTCTTTCTGCTGAGCACATCAACTACCACGTTCGCCTTACCAAGATGATGCTCAATGGTGAAATCATAATCATTGATCAACTCCATCCACAGATGTTGCCTCATGTTCATCTCACTCTGTGAGAAGATGTACTTCAAGTTCTTATGATCTGCAAAGATCTGACACATTCCCCATAAAGATAGTGTCTCCAGATCTTTAACGCATGAACCACCGCTGCCAACTCCAAATCATGTATCAGATAATTCTCCTCATGTTTCTTAAGCTGTCGCGAAGAAAAAGAAACCACATGATCCTCCTGCATTAGCACACATCCTACGCCTTTCTTGGAAGCATCACAGAAAACCACATAGCCTTTCCCAGGCTCTGGCAGCACTAGCACTGGAGCACTAGTCAGCTTCTCCTTCAATCTTTGGAAAGCTTGCTGACAACGATCATCCCAAACAAAAGGTACATCCTTGATGGTAAACTTTGTTAATGACAACGCAATCACATTGAAGTTCCTTATAAACCTTCGGTAGTATCCTGCTAGACCCAGAAAACTACAGACTTCTGTTGGAGTCTTTGGTTGCTCCCAATCTACAACTGACTTCACCTTCTTTGGGTCTACTTTGAGTCCTTCTGCAGATATCACATGACCCAAGAAAGTTACTTCATTCAACTAGAACTCACACTTACTAAACTTGGCATACAACTGATGTTGGTGTAGAAGAGTCAACGCTTGTCGAAGATGTTGTTCATGCTCTTGACTGTTCCGACTGTAGATCAAGATGTCATCTATAAAAACCACAACAAACAGATCTAGAAATGGATGGAACACCTTGTTCATCAGATCCATGAAAGCAGCAGGCGCGTTGGTTAGCCCAAACGGCATAACCACAAACTCAAAGTGACAATACCTCATCCTAAATGCTGACTTTGGTATGTCATCATCCTTAATTTGCAATTGATGATATCCAGACCCTAGATCGATCTTTGAGAACATTGTAGCTCCACACAACTAATCGAATAGATCATCTATCCTTGGCAACGGGTACTTGTTCTTGATCGTAACTTTGTTCAGTTGCCAATAATATATGCACAACCGCATCGACCCATCCTTCTTCTTAACGAACAAGACTGGAGTACCCCAAGGTGATGTGCTTGGTCAGATGAAACCCTTATCCATCAACTCCTACAACTGCTTCTTCAGCTCTGCCATCTCAGCTGGAGCCATCTTGTACGGTGTCTGTTCAACTGGTTGTGTTCCCGGTACCAGATTGATCTCAAAATCAATCTCTCGAGGTGGGGGAACACCGGGAAACTCCTCTGGAAACACGTCTGCAAACTCTCGAACAACCGACACCTCCTCAAGGCTAGGACCTTTCGCCTTGGTATCTACAACGTGATATAGGAATGCCTTACATCCTTTCCGCATCATATTTTCTTCCACCATAGCTGACACCAAACATGTCGGGAGAATCTTCCTATCTCCTTGCAAGATCCACTTATCTCCACCATCATCAAACACTACTTTCTTGGAACCACAGTCCAACACAACCTTATACTTCTCTAAGGTATCCATCACAAGGATCACATAGAATCCATGCATCTCAAGTGGTATAAGATCCACTTGTATACTGTGTCCCTAAAAAGATAGAATACAAGATGGACACACCTCTCGAAGCATCAAGGCACCATCAAGAGGGGTTTCTAACAACAGGCTATCTTTCTTATAGCTAATAGGTAAAAGATAGTTTTTAAGCATAGTTTGTGTGATAAAAGAGTGTGTAGCACCCAGGTCAACCAGAATAGATATAAAGCAAGAAGAAGACAAATCAGAATGAAATAACTCCATCGGACCTGCCACCACTCACGGGTTGACTATCGCCTCCAACTGAATCATAGCATAGAATCGAGTCGTTGCTTGCTATCCACGTCCTCTGCTTCCTTGAGCAGACAATCCCACTTACAACGCTTGACCACGTCCTCGCCCTCTGCTACTACTGGGCTGCTGTCTATCTGACCCTTGCTGATTCTGCCTCAGCTGTTGTGTCATTTCAACATCTTTCCTTGGGCAATTTGACCTCAAGTGCCTAGTCTGTCCACAGTCGTAGCATGACCTGCCTTCTATTTGCGGCCTAGATGGCCCTGTGATTGTTACCAAAGCTATAATATCAGCTTTGGATGGAAAAAATCCACACCCTCTTCCCTTATTTAGAGACCACTGAGATGGTACACGAGAACTCAACATCGCGGAAGGTGCCAAAAAGCATGGCTTCTTGAAGCCATCAGACCTCTATTTCTAGAACCGAGCAGGCCTTTTCCTGGTCATGGACTCCCTTTTCTCCCTAACAGACTATTCAATCCTGCGGACGGACTCCACGAACGTGTCAAACCGCTCCCGATTCTCCAAGGCAACAACATGTGTTGTCAGCTCAACACTCAAACATTTCTCAAATCGCCTGATTCTCTCATCATCTATTGCCTCCGTATGAGGACAAAACCTCAGTAGGTCCATAAACTTGGCTTCATACTCGGTGATTCTCATCAATCCTTGGCGCAAGCGCTCAAACTGGTTGGTCTTCTCATCTAGATACGTCTTCAGAAAGTATCTACTGACGAACTCTTGCCAGAAAACCTCCCAACTGATCACCTCACCGGGTCGCTTCTCCTCCTTGATGGCCCACCAGTGGCTAGTACTACCTTTTACAAGGTAGACAACGTGCTTTACTTTGTTTGCTTCGGGGATGTCGAGGATCCGAAAGGCCTTCTCAAGACCTATCAACCACATATTTGCATCTGCTAGATCAGCCGTTCTAGCATAATACGAAGCTCTGACTCGGTGAAGCCGCTCGAAGGTCTTTCGAATACCCGATGTTTCACCATGGGGAGCCTGTGCTCTTGGCTGAGGCACTGGCACACTTTCCACCATGTGATTCATCGTAGCCATCAACTACCTCATAAACTATTGGTAGGCAGGGTTTTTGAGAATGTTGGGTCAAGTTGGGGGACCTCAGGCACCCGATCTTCATGTGCCTGCACTCTTGGTCCATCAACTAATGTAGCATCACTGCTCTCGGCAGCATGTTCTTCATGGTTTCCAGACATCTTTAATCTTTATCTTCCACTGATAGTAGAAGGTTATTGTAAGAAAATCTGGAAAACTCACAAGAATAGACACAACCTAGTTCTAGATCCCTGTAGAATCAGTGAACCTAGAGCTCCGATACCAAAACTTGTCGCAATACATCCCATTATCACATAGACAACAAGACGTCCCGTGAAAATGCGTGGAAACACCATAAACCACATATTACCAAAAACACAGGTTAATTAAAATAGATTACTGAAAGTAGATAAAAGAGAACTATTACATTCAGATCCTCATCCTATAAGGAAACATGTTATATAAATATGCACAAGCCTTGATATAAGTTCACAGCTTGCAGAAAACCAACTGTCTTGCCAACACATGAGTTCATCACCTGTTTACACATACATAACATCCACATTAGGCCAGCAATAGGATATAAAAAAGGTACAACAGCTATACATCATGAAACATCGACAAAATACCTCTGAGGACCTGAGAGTACATGGATGACTCTAGGACTCTACTACAAAACCACCAAAAAAGCAACATGTCTATCTCTTGCCTTCTATTGCTCTTCCTCTTGCTGTTTGGCCGCAACCTCACTACCACCACCACGTCTAGCATGACCACCTAAAAAGGTTGTAAACTAGCAGGGTCAGACACACAGTCCTAGCGAGAAACATAACTCCCCGCCAAAACTATAAAACCTCAGAAGGTTTAAAGCAGATAAAGCAGATAGCTGGTAAGGACATATAATAAGAGCAGCATACTGAGCAAGACTATTATCATCATCAATCTTACCAAGATATTCATGATGCCTATATCCCAATTTCCTTTATGGAACATGATTGACAAGATAATCTTTATAAGAACTTATCACAAGATATCAAGATCATATAAGTAACTGTAAGAGATAACTGGGTTATCTACATAAGTAAGGCCTCAACCAATGTTCCGTGTTTTTCTCTAAGCAGTATATACTATTCGGCTGGATTATGTTTTATTATGCCCTGAGGAAGTGAGTTGTCCCTGCACAAATCCAACCTTTGGCTGTGAAGCCCAAAAATCGGTGCCATACAAGGTCAATGGGAGATCCAGACTTCATGACCTCACCTCCTCGTGGTTAGTGCACGAAAACAAAGTAGGACTGCAGTCTCATGCTTATATGGCCTCAACCTCAGGGTCATCTCCGCAAGCTACCCATATCTCTAGCTCACCTTGACACAGGTGCTAGTATACTTTTTGAGCCACAAGCCTGATCACCGTGCTCTTGAGTCATGAACGCATTCATGCTATAACTCATTGAGTCATGGGCATGTTCACCATGCTCTTTACCATACAGAGTCTACAACTAAAATTGTACTCTAATCCTCCTATTTTTGGCTAGGAGAAAACCCCACATATTCAACAATATGCGCTCCAGGTAATCCCGCATGATAAATCTGTTTCACCTTCACCAAATTCTAACGATCATGGATCTATGGCCAGGGAAAATTGCATGATATGTTCTAATGTAATTAATTAGTATATTTTAAGTGAGTTGTTGAGGCAACCAAGTTATACAACATCGAGTTACATTAATATTGTCACTATCATGGGATCTCAATACCTCCTCATAGATTGCTACTGCCTCTCAAGGCATCATAATCTTACATCATCAACTCGGATAACAATCCCTCATCTCATAATCAAGAGGATAACACCTCACTGGGCACTCGGCCCTCATCAGGTCCTCAGACCTATCTCATCATACTGGTGATGCATGTTATCTCATCAACAAGGATTATTATCATTTAATATCATTCAAAGCACATATACCTCATAGCTCTTACCTAGTTATGAATCCATTTAATATACCTACATGGTTAGTATGCACATCAAGAGAGATAACTTAAAATCACCAGAGGTAGCTCTTGCGGATTATCATGTCCTTAGGATTTGCAAATGCACATGTCATGATTATGAATATGTGTGTCATACTGTATCAATTACATCACTTCTATCAAATCATGGGCATCCATTTATGCTCTTTACCTTATCAACATGGCCATGTATCGTATCATCTTAAATGACATCATCTTTAGACATCCAACATAGCATAGGTTTGCAACTATCATCTATATATCAAAAGATGCAGTTACATGATAAATAACTACTACCTAGGGTTTCCGGGTTGGGCATAACCCTCACCAAAGGTGCTCGCTACCCTCACTAGAAGTGTGACGGGTAGTTCAACCTTTACTACAGGTGATATCGTGCAAGGTAACAACCCTTACTATAAGTTTTCGGCCAAGGCACATAGCCTCTCCTATCGGCCAACACAAACTCAAGGTGTATTGGGTAACCAACTTTATGGTGTATCGTGCAACCATAGAAGCATGAGAGTATCGGGCAGCAACTACCCTAACGTTTAAACTTTTATTGGCCAGCAACATGGCATCCAAGCTCAACCCTGTAACGCCTATCATACTCACTACAACAATTGATGCTAAGGTGCCACAAGAAGGCCTATCATCCAACAAGACCAAACACCTCATAACGGTCACCACAAGGTACTCCCAAGGGCCACCACTCAACCCATGATGGGCAATAACCCAACCCAACATGTATTGCCCAAGATTCCAAATAGAGATATCAACTAGGCACTCTATCGGCCAAGGGGGAAACAACTACTAGGTCAAAAGATCATCTAGATCAAGGCATATCACCCAAGCTCATCATTAAGGTCAAGAGAGCCATATCGGGCACAAAGCCAGCCAAACACATCATATCGGCTAAGATCAAAACCCTAGACCAATAGAGGTGTTTCGGGAAGCAGTACTACAAGGTGTATCGTGCAAGGCACCGAGATCATCCTGATAAGGTCATCATCACGTCAAGATCACCATCATTAAAGCCCTAAAAGATCAAGAGGATTGGCTCACCTCTCAACAACCAAGAGAGAGGGGTTTTGCACAACCTCCATCACTAATCGGGCAACATGATGGATCAATTATAACGTAGGTCATCACTCATCCAAAGGCTCACCTCTCAAATCCATGGTGATAGAAGAGTGTTTCTAAAACAACTAGAGTATAGACTCACCTCTCAACAACCAAGTAAGAGGGGTGTTGCCTATATCACTAGAGCCAAACTCACTTCTCAAGACCAAAAGAGAGAAAGGGGTATTGCCCAAAAGGAAACCCTAATCTATGGGTTCGGCAAACTAGGTCCAAAGGTACACAAGAAACAACAACATCATCAACAACATGATCACTATATCCACAAAATTAAAGGTACATGCTAGAGCAAGAAACATATCTAACAACATGCATGGCCGATCATGATAATAAGTGAACATGCAATATAAAAGAAGGTAGTATAGTTAGGGTTAGAAGTTATGTAACCCGCCTTAAGCAAGATCCAAGGTCCTAGCACCAAGAAACACCTTCGGACACCACAAGAGGAAGAAGAAGAAGACGCCAAAGAGAAGGATTGGCCACCAAGCTTAGCTCCTCCAAGGGTATCGACCACCAAGGTAGCTCCTCCAAGGGTATCAACCACCAAGGTTGCAAGGGAGAGGTGTTGTTCACCAAGGAAGAGGGGAAACTAAGGAACTAAAGGTATCCTTAGAAAGAGAAAGGAGATACATATATAGAAGAGGGTGGAGGAAAAAACAAGGCAATGTGTCGCCCACCTAGGGACACTTATCCAAGGCAATGCCACCTTCTCATCCCACCTCATACAAATGTCCAAGGCAATTGCCACATGCAAGCATCATGCACAAAGTGTCCACTAGAGTGATGACACAAATGAAGCTAAGAGTCAAAGATGGTCCATGGTCGACACACCTCAATCCCTTGCCCAACAATATTTAAAACGATTGATTTGGTTGAGGTTAATTAAACTAAATGCAAGAAAGTAAAATAGCAGAATTAAAGTTTGTTCTAGATTAATGATATGGAATCGCTGGGATGGTATCGAGTTTCACCACCCCTGCACATGCAAACACATCCAAACACATAACATCTAGGCAAGCATCTAAATGTCCAAATGGAACTGCTGCAAACCCTCCCGGAGGGATGTTTAGGCCCACATAAACATCCCCTTAGGCATCAGATTTCTCATCGCCATCCAGATCATGCACTTACAGTTCCAAAGATACAACATCCAACTAAGGATGTGGCCCTCCCTCAGGGATGTTTAGACCACAGAAGCGTCACCGTAGGCTAGATGTCTCATCCCCTCATGGATCATACACTTATGACCTCAAGGAAACCCATTATGTTTCCAGTATGGGAGTTGACTGTGCGAATCAACATACATGTAGGCGATTAGTCTACAAGCAAACATCGACGATTAACAAGAATATATACCATCCAACTAAGGATGTAGTCCTCCCTGAGGGATGTTTAGACCACACAGGCATCACCGTAGGCTACTTGGCTCGTCCCCTCATGGATTATACACTTACGACCTCAAGGAACCCTCTCAGATATCTCGTCAAGGAGTCTACCTCATTAATCGACATTCCATACTACAAAGAGAAGAGCAAGCTGAAAGCAAGCAGGTAATCAACTACAAGCATATCAATTAGCAATGAAATGAAAAGGTATATACATTGCCTTGGAATTTTTAATGAAAAGACATGGTTGCATGGGAAGCGGGGCTAGTCACCGCACCCCAGCAAAAAGGAAATACTCAATCATGATACGAGAAATAAGAAGATTAAGAAAGAGAGAGGAATCTACCATGAGCATGATGTAGAAGGTGGTCGCAGCTCGGTGAAGATGATGTGATCTCCTACGTCATGTTGGAGCAGATATGGATGAAGAACGAGGGATGCCAAGATAGACTGGGTAGTCTTTCTCACTCCTCCTTCCTTCTCTTCTCGGTCTCCTTGAGTTGCACCAGGAATGGCAGGTGAAGTGATAGCGGTAGGGTCGGACCAACGTTTAGGCAGCCTGTCGGCGTCCCAGTACTGATGCCCAAAATGAGGACCCTGTTGGTCCTATTTATAGGCTTGGATGGGGTCCTCACATTTTTTGTGTGATTCCAGCTCAAACGGTCTTGAGATATTTGGCTCCAAATGGCTTGGTGTAAGTCATCCTTCAAATGGTTTTGATTTGTACTTTTCCAAATGGTCCCGTATTGCATATGACTAAATGGTTTTGATAAGTACTTTTCCAAATGGTTTGGACGTGCCCTTTTTCATACGGTTTCATGCAACTTTTCCAATCATCTCTATCAGTCAGGTGATCCCTTTTCCATACGGTCTTGCAAGTCCTTTTCCAACCGGTCTTGCACTTTAGCAGCTCCATTCGGTCTTGCATGCTTAGTGATCAAATGGTTTTAATAGTAGCAGCAAACAGTCTTTGTATATTATGTCCAAACGGTTTTGATAATTTTCCAAATGATCTTCTATGCATGTGATCACACGGTTTTGATAGTAGCATCAAACAATCTTGGTATATTATGTCCAAACGATTTTGATAATTCTCCAAACGGTTTTCTATGCATGTGATCACACAGTTTTGATAGTTATTTCTTCCTTCCTTTGGTCTGCATAGACTGCATGTACCCTTTCCAATCGGTCTTGCAATTTGGTATGGCATGCCTTTTCCATACGATCTCATGTACATAACTTTTCCAATCGGTCTCACAAGCTCATCTCAAATGGTTTCACATAGTTTTATACAAACAGTTTGACAATGCTTCATTTGGTCTGCTTCCCTTTTCTCCAAACAGTTTGGAAAGCTAGCTCAAACAGTCTGCAATGTATCCACTTTATCATTCGGTCTTCACTACATGTGGTCCTCAAACATTCTTGCATGCACATAGCTATCCCAACCGGTCTCATGCATAGCTTTATCAAACGGTTTTGCAGTTGCATCAAACGGTCTCACAGCCCCAGCTCCAAACGGTCTCACAAACTGGTACTCTCCAAACGGTCTTGCAGACCGATACTCTCCAAATGGTCTTGTAGACCGGTACTCTCCAAACAATCTCGAGGTGAGTACATCCATACGGTCTTGGGGCCGTATGGGTGAAACTGTATGGTCAAGACTACATGGGCTAGTGAGGGTAGATCAAGGGAAGATAAAGGTGGGTTCCATATGATTTGTTCAACCTCATCAAGACCTGCATAAAATTGATATAAACTCAGTTAGGAACCTTGATAATTGAACCAATTAGGAAATTTTACACATTTTAATATTTAGTAATTGAAATTGGATGTATTGAATCAAATTTGGCCCAATATGGTAATTGAATTCCATGATGAATATTCATTCATCAGTACCCTATGGTTCAAAATATCAAGAATGGTAAGGGAATATCTACGGATTAGAATGCACATGATAATCTACAAATAAAACCTACCAATTGGGTAAATTGCATAAAAGTCTGCAATGTTTCTAAAATTGCACAAACAACATTCAAATAGAACCAAATGTGAAACCTAGGCTCATTTTATGATTTCAAAACACATTAAAAAGTTAGATTAAGGTCTAGAACATATAATAAGGTCATAAAATAGACTTTCACTGAGGTATTTGTGCATAAACCCTTTTATTGGTACAAATAGTGAATAAATGTTCACCAAACCACTATAAACTCCACTAATTAAACATGAGCGACATAAAGGACATAAATGAAAGGTAAAACTTGGGAAAAAGGGTTTCATGGAGATTACATCTAAGATTCAGTATGTTACAAAACTCCACCCCTTTAAAAGGATTTCATCCTTGAAATCTCAAGCAAAAAGAGAAGGGTGAGTACATAAAAGAAAGGTTATGATGTTGTTTGGGTGGTGATTGATCGACTTACAAAGTCTTCTCACTTCTTACCTTTCAAAACCAATTAAAAAGTTGTGGATATGGCTCAGTTGTACGTTGAGTGGATCGTTTGCCTACATGGAGTATCGAAGGTGATAGTTTATGAGCATGACCCAAAATTTACTTCACGTTTATGGGGTCAGATTTAGGAGGAGATGGGTACTAACATGCATAAATCTGCGAGTACAGTTCACCTTTGAATTTCAAAATGACACGTTCACCACCTCAATCCATCACATAATCACGAAACAAGTCCTCCATAATTTGAACTGTACTCGTAGATTGACCATCAGTTTGCGGGTGGTAAGTAGAACTAAAATGCAAGTTAGTACCCATCTCCTCCTAAATCTGACCCCATAAACGTGAAGTAAATTTTGGGTCATGCTCATAAACTATCACCTTCGATACTCCATGTAGGCAAACGATCCACTCAACGTACAACTGAGCCATATCCACAACTTTTTAATTGGTTTTGAAAGGTAAGAAGTGAGAAGACTTTGTAAGTCGATCAATCACCACCCAAACAACATCATAACCTTTCTTGGACTTAGGGAAACCAGTGAAAAATCCATAGTAATCTTCTCCCATTTCCATTCTTGAATTTATAGTGGGTGAAGAAGACCACCAGGTCATTGATGTTCTATCTTGACTTGTTGATAGGTCAAGCACTTCACAACAAACAATGTTATATCATTCTTCATGTTCCTCTACTAGAAGCATCGATGAAGGTCCTTATACATTTTTGTTGTGCCAGGGTGAATAGTGTACTTAGACCCATGAGCTTCACTCTGAATTTTCTACCTCATGTCACCAACATCTGGAACCCACAACCTATGTCACAAATAGACAAAATCGTCCCCTCCAATAAAGAAGTCAGATTGCAATTTCTCATCTAAGACCTTCACCCCTTCAAGCTCGAAACTTTCTAATTGTGCAGTAACAATTTTTGAGATCTACGATGGTGTAATGGTCAAGCTAGCCATATGAACACACAACCTATCTTCATCCACTGAATTGACAAGCTGGGGTCACCAACGAGACACATGCTCTAGATTTTTCCACACTGAACACCTCAGAGAAGCACAAACCACATCCTTTTTGCAACTCAAAGCATCGACAACTACATTTTCTTTACCGAGATGATAGGTGATGGTAAAGTCATAGCCTTTAACATACTCCATACACCTTCACCATCGTAGATTTAGATCCTTCTGTGTCAATAGGTACCTCACACTTTTATGGTCAGAGAAAACTTCAAACTTCACACCGTAGAGATAGTGTCGCTAGATTTTTAGAGCATGAACGATGGTAGCAAGCTCTAAATCAAGTGTAGGCCAATTAGATTCATTCAGTTTCAATTGGCGGGAAGCATAGGTGATCACATTTTTGTCTTGCTTCAAGACACACCCTAAGCCTTGTTTAGAAGCATCAATGTAGATGACATAGGGTATGCCCTAGACATGAAAGGCAAGAATGGGAGCAGAAGTCAAACACTCCTTCAGATTTTGGAAACTATTCTCAGATTTTGGTGTCCATGAGAACTTGACGTCCTTTCATGTCAATTTGGTTAGAGGCAAAGCCAACTTAGAGAAGCTATTGATAAACCTTTGATAGTGACATGCTAAGTCAAGGAAACTACAGATCTCTAAGGGATTCTTCAGAGCTTTCTACTCAGTCATAACTTCTACCTTTGTATGATCAACAACTATATGTCTGACAGAAATCACATGACCCAGAAACATCACTTTTTTCATCTAGAACTCACATTTTGAGAATTTAGCATAGAGTTGATTTTCTCTCAGTGTGTGGAGCACAATCTGCAAGTGTTCATGATGTTTTTCCACTGTCTCATAATACACCAAAATGTTATCAATAAACACCACAACAAACTTATCAAGTAGAATACTCGGTTCATTAGGTACATGAAGGCAACAGGGGTATTTGTCAAACCAAAAGGGATGACCAGGAATTCATAATTCCGATAGCGAGTTCTAATCGCCGTCTTTGGGACATCTTTATCCTTTACACCCATTAGGTAGTATCCACTCTATAGGTCTATCTTTGAGAATATTGTGGCAGACTTCAGGTGATTGAACGTGTCATCAATGCGAGGCAAAGGATAACAGTTCTTCACCGTCACTTGATTGAGCAGGTCGTAGTCCATGCACATCTGCAATGAACCATCCTTCTTCTTCACGAACAAGATAGGGACTCCTCATGGAGAGATACTGGGGTGGATGAAGACCTTGTTAAGAAGCTCTTCAAGCTACTTCTTTAGCTCAGCAAGCTCGATAGGGGCCAAACAATAAGGTGGCTTCAAGATAGGTGAAGTCCAGGGTACAAGTTCAATGGAAAACTCCACCTCATGAGTTGGTGGAAAACATGCTAACTCCTAAGGAAAGACATCGGGAAAGTCCTTTACCACATCTATATGATCTAGAGCAGGAGGTGTGGCATCAAGAATGATTGATGCTAAGTATGCTCTACACCCTTGCGAGACAAGTTTTTCAGCTTTGAAGGAAAATATGACAAATTTCCAATCCTTTCACTTCCTATGCTTAATGGATAGTCTCTCTCCATTAGGATGCAACAAGACAACTTTCTTTTCCTGACAAAATAAGGCAACATCATGCTTCTTCAACCAATCCATGCCCAAGATAACATTAGGCAGACATGTTAAGCAGAATAATATCTAAAGGAAACATCTTTCTAGAGATACAAAGATCTAAGGTAGGGAGGCTAAAGTAAGAAGAGCATATCCTACCACTAGGTGTTTCTACATCTAGCACATGGTCCATGTATTCAGATTCAAACTCAAACATGGAAGCAAGCTGAGAAGACATGAAAGTGTTTGAAGAGCCAGAATTGAAAAATGCCTTGATTAGATGCATATTGATATGTAAGGTGCCTTCTACGACTTCATTATATTCACCCACTTCTTTGACATTGAGAGCAACCACCCTTCCATTCTTCCTTTCCACATGTAGTCGCAACTGGTTTGGGTTATTGTTGTTCCTCAGAGGGGGATTCCATCGAGGCTATTATGGATGATGTCCCAGTTGTTGGGCTGGAGCATGTCCTCGCTATAATCAGGTACAAAAGGTTTGAATATGCCCAACCTAGCTGCATTCATGGTAGGTAGGGGGAGGTTGGTCATCTCTATGAGCTGGAGCATTGTTGGCAGGCCATCTCCTAGGTGGATTGTGGTGGGAGCATCGGTTGCACCTCTCTCATCCATGGTTGTCATAGGGATTCTTCCTTTTGTTGTTGTTGTTGTTGTTCCCCAGAGATTGGAATCCATGATAGGACTCAATTGCCAATGACTTGTCCACCATTTGTTGGAAGGTGATGGGGAGTTGTGGAACAAGGTTTCATCCCACCTGGTAGTTTAGACCCTCCAAGAAAAGGGTTGATCTTCTCTCAACTCTGAGGTCTTTGGTATAGCGTTCTAGGAGGAGGAAATGTTGAACGTAATTGGACACGCTCATGCCACCCTGCTTGAGGCTGTAGAACTCAGCCTCCTTCTTCCTTAGAAAGGCAGGGAAGATATACTTCTCGTGGAATAACTTCAAGAACTGGTCACAAGTCATGGTGGAGGTGTCTCTCGTATGGGCGGTGTCATTCCACCAAACATGGGCCAGTCCATCCAGCATGTAGGTAGCGAACTGGACTTTCTGGTGAGGAGGGAACACCATGCCCTTGAAAGTCCGATCTAGAGACAACACCCAATTGTCAACTTTTTCCAACATATTAGGCTCACTTTTACCCTTGAAGTAAGGCGGATGCATTTTGATGAAGTCAGTGAGACTGAGCTCTTTGGGCTTATTGTTGTTTGCAGCAATAGCGGTGAGTTCCCCACTAGGGTAGTAGAGAGCAAGGGGTGTAGCATTGCCAACTCCTATTCATGCATGACGGTAGGGGTTCTAGGATTTGTATGGTTCGTCACATTATGCCCTTGTGGTTTCATAGGGGTAATCAAACTACTGGAGTCATTCTAGACAGACTCTTTAGAGTTGTTGTTGTTGTTCATGTTGTCAAACATGTCACCCCTCCTAAAAAGAAAGGTTATCATGTTAGGTACCCATGAGTATATTGACATAGATGAGAAAGGATTGTCTAGGGCTACTTTTGCCTAAAAGCTTGCTATTTTGGACAATCCATATCAGCTTAGGTTAGGTAAGTATCATATGGATCTAGGAGTCCATGTAAACCAAGCTAGTAATACGGAAGAAAATATTGCCAACCCCTAAAACCCTGATCTTATCTATACACCTTTACTTCAACTTCGTGCCCTAATAGTTTCCTAAAGGCTCGGACACCATGCTGTAAAGAGGCGAGATCACCTCCTTACTAAAATTTAAAGGAAGTACAAAACATCCATCTTTTTAGAAAGACAAAAGATATTGAGGGATGCATGTATAATATGCCAAGTAAATAAGCATGCACAGATACATATAGAATGTCAATAGTAGCAGAAAAACAACGAAATAAAGTTATAACATGGCTTTCATAATAGTTCACAACATATGTTTTTCGGAAGAAAAAGATAAGAAAATGAGGGATCTAGCTTTAGCAACCTAGACATTCTTCAGAAGAAAACTTGAGATCTACTCCTGGCGTCGATTTCCTTGGACTTGGTCTTCACCTTGCTCAACACCTAGGTGGTTGGGAAAAACACCCAGAAAAAGGTAAAGGAAAACAAAGTATGTGTCAACAAATATTAATAGGATATCAAGGTAAAGAAAACATGTAAATAAAGGCTAGTTTTCATCATAAGATGAAGATTTTAAGAGCATGATGCTATTTTTAAATAGATGCTTTCCATAAACAAAAATAATAAAAGGTTGCATGTATGATAATTATGACTACCTTATGATTGAGGCACCTACCAAACCTCAACCTATAGGTGAACATAGAATTAATACATTCCTAGTCACCTTCACATATTTTATGGGGGAGTATAAGACATTTCCCAGGGAGAATTAATACATGCCCTATCTATGGGTAGTTGTACATAAATACAACTACTATAGCTAAATAGACCATAAAATCAACATGCTAGAAAAGAATTCAAGGTAAGTAAAAGCATCATATCAATTAAAACATGGCAGTGGGGTACAAGACCCAAGAAAAAGAATATCATTACTGATTTTGAGGCAATTTAAAAAAAGAATCATGAATAGAGGGAATAGGGTTCATTAAAGCCTCATTACAAAAATATAGGGTTTGATTTGCAAATATCCCAACTTAGGGTTTAAGAATGCACATACCTCTCTTATTGATATCAATTACCAACTTTTACCACTTTAATTGAGTCTAAGTTCCACTTTTCCTATTTTCAATGTATTAACATGTAATAGAGTGAGATAACAAGATACTAAAGATGGAGATAATAGATATGTACCCATTTCTGTATTCAAGTATACCGATTGGTTATTCATTTCAGAGCTTAGAGTCTCTAGTACAAAAAAATTTCATTTGGAAACTGCAAATTTGATAAACAAAATATATCAATGTCACTGCATTGAGTACGCTATTAAAAATATGTAACCATAAGTAAATAGTAATATAAAGTTGCTTGGATAGAAATGCCATAATAAATATGAAGTATAAACAAGGTGGGGACACTTAACATCGTTCCTCTATATATCATGTTTTAGGTTTCTTTATCAATTATATCAACATAGGCCTTTGACCATTCCTCAAGGAAGGGTCCATGAGGGGAATTTGAGGCTCAAATCCTATATGCTCCCTATTTATGCATGAGGGACCTCAGGACCAAAGTCAAAGAGCTAACCCTATTTCATTTGTGCATTGTACCCTTACCCTGAGAATTCAGGCAGGTACACAAGGTTATATAATGGATTTCTCTACATTATGTTCAAGGTTTTTCAACATACTATTATCAACATGGAATTAGTATTCATAGGAAATAGTATCCCAAACAAGTAATTATCTAGCCATGAATTCATACAAGAATGCATACAAACAAGCCAATATCATAGTAGGGCCAAGTGATTAAGTGTACCTTGTGAGTAGAGTACACGTTATGATCCATGAGTGATATTCCTTTTTTTTTCACAAACTAAAATGGACCAAACATGTGAAAAAAAAAGAGTGATATTCCTAGAGAAGGCCCAAACGAAAATGGACCAAACATGTAAGTGGACATAATATGGGGTATAGATCAATAGGGTTTTGATAATCTAAACATCATATGAGTCATGTGAATGTTTCCCTAGACTTAGTTCAAACATAGTTTTTAAAGGTTTCAAACATCCTTGCAATGATTTCACATAGCACAAGGATCAACATTTAGTTCTAGATCTAAGTGAACCATCCACATTAGATTAGATATAAAGGTGAGAAAATTTCTAGTTTAGAGTTAGGGGGAAAATGAGATTCAGATTATCCTCCAAGGTTTAATCATATATGATCATGACTAGTCATTCTAGATCAATTTCATGCAATAGTTTCATATTCTTAGGCCATAGGATCATATGAGTGTACAATATAGATCAAGTGGGTATTGAATGTCAAAAATATTATAGAAATTATTGATTTGAAGTAATTAGGACATACTGCATTTTATCATGGCAAGATAAGTCATAAAGTTATTGTTTGAGTGCAAAGAGACCATACATGTTAAACTTAGAGTATTAGCATGAGATATTTGTTCCTGTGGAGTAAAATTCTCAAGTTAGGTTAGTGATTTCGAAGTAGAATCATTTCATCATGGCAAGTTAAACCAACATCCCAATATGCACAAATAATACCAAGTAACCACTTCAAAGATCCACTTTTTGGTCATGATAGGTTAATATGATAAGAGATTTCATTCAAATGATCTAATGTATTAAATCACGTCCAAAAGGAGCCAAACATATTGATTATCATAAAGGGGTGACATAATACCATTAACATTTTAAAAGGGATAAGAATATCATATTGTTCATCAATTTTAAGATCATACAAGGGGGTTTTCAGTGAAATAGGGAAGTTATGAACATAATTAGTAGTAGAACAGAGTTTCATTATGTATATGAAATTTTTCTAGTCAAAACTATATGTTACATCATGACATTTGGATATATAAATAGGGAGTTAAGGTAGATTGAAGATTAAGTGCCTAATTATAGGTTTGGGGAAAGATCTTTACCCAAAAGGCCACTAAATAGGCCGGTGACACCTTTCTCTCATGGGCCCATAGGGATCCTAGGTGCACACACGTCGCTTCATAGGGATGTGGAATTCATAAGAGGGTCGCCACATCTGTGAGCCTTGGCTTGGTGATAGGGTGCGGTCCTGACCAAGTTTGTGCAAGAGGGGGAAATTGGGGAAGGACTGTAGCATCAACACTTGGTCAGTTTCCCCGCTAGCGGGGAAGGTATGGCCCTGTGTGCTCATGGAGAAATTTGATTGATTAAGTGTCACTCATGAGGTGGAGTGAGAAAGAGAGGTGGGGGTTGGGAGGGTGTGAGAGGGCATGGATGAGGAAGATCTGGTCCATGGAGGTTCGATCCAACCCACCATGTTTCATCCCTAACCTCAAGTTAGAGTTTCTCACCCAAGGATGGTGGCACTGACTTGGAGGGGTGTACATGCATGACAACGCTTGGGTAGAGTTGGGAAATAAAAAAGGGGACATAGGAGGAGAGAAAGAGGGGTTTATGGCAACGAGGGTTACTAAGGTTTGGTCTAGGGTTTTCTAGGGCTGGAGTCTATGGAGTAGGTAAAAGAGGGGTGTGGACAGTGCCTACCTACCCTTGTTGGCACACCATAGGCCATTGGCGTGGGTTGTGTAGTCAAAAGGCATGAGTAGGTGGCGAGGATGAGAGACGGGGAGGGTAAAAGTTACTTTAGGTACCTAAAGGACCTTCTGTAAGAGCAATTCCAAACCAGGGAGGGAGACGACTCTGGGCCCTTCAGATCATGGCCTAGCCCATGGCTCACAAAGATCCAAGTGACCACATTTGTTGGTGTGGCATGAGGTGGATCATTAGAACATTAGAAAAGAAGGGGAGGAAGGAAATTTCATGGGTTGCACGCCAACTGATTGGGCCCAACAAGCGTAAAAAATTTATAAATTCAATTAAATCATTTATAATTTCACCCAATCTTCATTAGTGCATAACTTGGGCTCTGAATGTCTTATGAGGTGATTTTTCGGGTCATTGGAAAGATAATTAGAAGCTCTACAATGTACATACATGAGAGATTAAATTATGGCATTCATGTGGTTTAAAAAAATATGCATTATTGTGATATGTTAAGAAGTTGAAACTTTGGTCTAAAAACAAATTGAGTGTCAACACAAGACACATGTACATAAGATGATTCAACTAAGTACCGAGGCACATTCAATCAAAAAATTAAATTCAAGAGTGAGAAGATTGATCAAGGATGAAGTTCATAGTACATGTATGTGGGGAGAGAAAATTCTAGATTATCACAACCATAGGAAGCTCCATTGCCAAGGAATTAGTAGGAGTCAAGAGTTGTAGATTCATGGTTGATGTTCCCAACGGTGATGAAGAAACTTGGTGGCAACACAGAGGGTGTCAGGGCTAATTGAAAGGATGGGGTTCTTTTGGGGTTGGTAGGTGAACTGATCGATGCCTTATATAGGAATGGGTGGTAAGGAAACTAGGGTTCCCATGTAGCCCTAAAGTCTAGGTTTGTCAGTAGTTTTTGAAAAACCTAAATACAATGAGGTAGTGACTCTGTGAGGGCTCATCTGAATCATCTCTCTCCCCGATCTAGTAGGAAAATAATTAGGAGTTAAGGTGAGGATTGTAGAGAGAAATGGGTGAAGGAAAATCGTGACCCTTATAGCTCTCGTTTGCCATTCTGACGTGAGGTAGGGGATGACTGGAGTGTCGTTTGATCCTTGATTGATGGTCCTTAAGCTACACGCTTATGAAAGGGGTCGGGCCCTGATTTCTAAAATTAGTTTAATTATTACATTTAATTATATACTTCCTATAAACCCCCACTTTAGGTAAGAGTATTTATATCATTTATCTCTCTCCTTTTATCCTTTTTATCCTAACTTTCAAAGGAAAGTCTTGTTACTTTTTTCTAGGTGTGGGCGAGATTTGAGACTAAAAATAAAACTTAAATACACTTTTCTTTGTTTCCAATTCATTCTTTTCTTTTCCAAACATGGTTGGATTCTTACTTTGATTACTTTTTATATTTGAATAATGTGAAAGTGAAACCGAATCATTAGTGGCCATCAACACCTTTTTTCTAGAAAATTTCACATAATTCCAAATGTACATTATTAATTATCCATTATCTTTTACATTTCACTTAATATTGGATTTTCTTTCTTCCTTCTTCCCTATATTCATTTTTGAACTATTGAAATCACTAAAAACTATGAAAACTAATGAAAAGGGAAATTTGCAAGACAAATCCATACTTTTAAGAAAAACTCACCAAGTTTACAAAATATCTCACTATTCAAATATTTGCACTTACAAATATGTATATACATGTGAAAAACCATGTTGTAATAGAGAATCTAATTCTCTTGTTATTAAAGGTTACATGTTTCCATATGAGTTGGTGCACTTCATATTGAATTGCTTGACATAAGCGATCCATACAAAATAACAAATATGTAGGGGGAAGGGGATTGCCTTGATTGGCAGCCCTAGATGGATGAATATGAGAGATTTGATCACCACTCCAAATGTTGATAAACTCCCCTAAAATAATGATTTGCATTATAATATTTATGATGTTCTATGAGAGATGAGTCTTGTTGAGAGAATTAAAGATCAAGTCCTAGCTAACCACATCATATTCCTTGAGATGTTTACTTTGATTGCCACTGATGGATTCTTTGTTTTAGTTTACACCATTTAATAAATAGTCTCCTGCATTACTATGATGTTATCATGCAAGCTTCTTCCTAGAGTGAAGCTTGTTTGAATCGGATCAATCCATTCATTTAGCTAGGCATTTATCTTGTTAACTAGGACTTTAGAAATTACTATCACACATAAATTACTTAAAGAAATAGGCATTAGATTATTACAAGAAGTAGGATTTTGGGTTTTAGGAATAGGGATAATTGTAGAATTCATAGAAGAAGGTTTTAACAGATGGCCTTTTAATGGATCCTGCAAAAAGGATATGTGATCTTCTTTAATATGCTACCAGTTGGTTTGAAGCAACCTTGTGTGCATGCCATCTGGACCAGGCACCTTCTGATGCAACATTACAAAGATGCTTGGCTTGATTTCTTTTTCATATGGTATGTTGGAACATTGTAGGATTTGATGATCTTGAAGTTGAGGAAACTATCCCACATATGTTGTCACCTTATGTAACTAAGAACTATGATAAGGGTAAGTAAAAACAATAGAGAAGAAGTCACACACCATCACAGATGGATCACTCTTATTCTTAGCCCAATCTTTGACTCTATTTTGAAGCCTCGAGAACTTACATAACCACCTTCTTTTCTTCACAATGGTGTGGAAGAATATTTTGTTTCCATATCCTAGCTTTAACCACACATAATGTGCTTTTTGGATGCACTCCATTTCTTCTAGTCACATATCCTGCAACACCTCAGTTGAAGTCGATGATTCGATCTTCTACCTCTGAGTTGTAATGTTCAACAAGCTATTTTTGAGCAAGGAGAATCATGATCATAAGAGCCTTTTTCTTTTTGCATCTTTCTTTTCTAATGGTGATGTACAACGTCATTGCTTTGTACATGAAGTTCTTTGCATTATTCATATAGCCCTCTCCATCCTCTAGTGTGACTTGATGATTGAGTTGAAGTCATTATGTTGATTCCATTGTGGTAAGGTGTGTGGTCTTCTCATTTGTCTTGAGGTATCATGTACCATGTTAATAAGGACTGGAGCATGATTTGATTTAATGCATTCAACCACCTCCGTTACTGCATTATTAAATTTCTTAATCCATAGTTAATTATCTATAGCTCCGTGCAATCTCATTTGGTGAACCCCCCATCTAAAAGTTCATTAGTGGTCCATGTTCTCCTAAATCAACTAGCTACATGTAGTGAGAGAGTTGGTGAAATCATTATATATCATGGCATCCAACCTTTTACCCCTATCTTCTCCTCGAGTAAGATATGAAAAATAAAATTGCCTATTGTAATCTATGGTTCATTATAAGTTGAGCCAATTTGTTGGAGAAATCCCCAAAACAATCTTTTATCTGACTGTCTATCCTTCTCACTACCATCTTCTCACTGTATTTCTCCCTTCCATATATCCCTTACTTCTATCGTCATTTTACTCCTTTCCCATATTACTTCATCACTCAAATCCTCTACCCTTATTATTTCCCTTCTTACAAAAATTATCATCATTGTCACCCTCTCCCCCTTGCTCCCCTCTCACTCTCCTCCATTCCCTCTATTGCTGTCTCATTAGTTCACTCCATTACTTCTATCCTCTGTGTCTAATACTTCACTCTTCTTTTCCATACTTCCCTCCCTCCGATCAATTTCCTCTAATTTTCCTTCTCTACCCTCATCACTTCCCTACTCTTCCCATTTTACTTCCTTCATTTTCCATTTTTGCTTCCCTACTCTAATATTATCTTTCTCCAAAAAAAAAAAGTGTGGCCTACTCACCCTCTCCCCCACTCTTTCTCCCTCTCCCCCTATCTTTCTCCCTCTCTGCTCATTCACTAGTCAGCCATCACCGACATCACACCCTCAACCTTCCCGAAACTACTCTTCCATGACCTTGCCATGTCATCGTCATAAAACCATCTTTCTCCCACTTAAAATTTCTTAAAATCCAACAAAACTACCCAACCTCCCGGGCTTAACCCGCCAGTGACGTGGCAGCACGAGTAACGCAAACATTTTTCGTGCAATGTAAAGCGCCGAAAATAGCTTGCTGACGCTGTATGCTAAACCAACTTGTCCATAGTACCTCCATCCCAGCATGCTGGTGGGCGAACGGAAAGTATAAAGGCTGCTAAAACCAGGGGCCTAGCTCTCAAACCGCCGGCGGGAGCATGCGCCTGCACCATTAATTGCTTGCAGGACCATGGAGTGTGTGTCCCCCGTGTATCTTGCTGCCAAGAGAGACGATCGATCCGGTTCATGCACAGGAACGAAGCCGCGAGGTGCAAGTAGAGCAACGTAGGCCTTTGAGCAGCCTCTCCTTTCGGCTCTAGGATTTGCTGTTCCTGGTTGTATGAGTAGGCTGCTCCTCCTTTTGAGTAATGGCTTTAAAACTGGAACCCATGCACGTTGCACATCTCCATCCTATAGGCCGGAAGATGAAGTGTTTGTCTTCCCAGTGTTGTGAGATATCGATCGAGTTACGAACTTGTCGGTCGCTTTCCTGCCTTCTCACTTTCTCCCTGGGTACAGTGGACGTTCCCGTAAAGTTGCCAAACAACTGGGGATCGTCATGCTCAACTTGAGGGGGCCAATGCATCATAAATGCAATGGAGAGAAGCTCAGAAGTCGGCATGATATTTCCTATATATGAATTGTTCTTCCTGAGTGAGGTAGTTTGTCGGGCATGTATCTGTTGGCTACAGCCCCATGCAAGCAATAGCTTAATTGGGGGATATTTGCCGATGCATAGTTCTGTGAAATGTCGCGTACAGATCTGACAACATAGGGTCACTGACGTATTTATGCAGATAACGTGAGACAACAAAGAACTGATCTAGCTAGTCAATGAAAAGATGATTTTTTAGCCAAGGAGACCACTACTGAATGCCAACTAATCACCTAGTGTAGCAAATGTGCGATGCATTTAGCGGGTGAGAAAGAGAGAGGATAATGAGATAAGATCAGTGATCAGCCCATTGGTTTCGAAGAAGGGCGGATTAGTTCAACAGTGGTGCAGGACCATTAGATTTAATACTCAGAAGATAATTGATCTTTCTATAGAGCTCCTCCGCACTCCTGTTTGTGTGGACGAGGGTCATATCCCTTCATTGTCCCCTTGTCTTCTCTGAATTTCGTTTCCCATTTATTGCTAATCAACTGATTAGTGACCGTTATCATTGTCTTAATGACCTCTCAGCTTGCCAATTGGAAGAGAATGGAGAACCCAAGAAGATTCCTCGATTTCAGGGCGTTCGGTGGTCCTGAGAGTTGATGGGGCCATACATACCTCCCAACTCCTCCATGCTACTCCACGAATATTATTTATAAGCCCACCATTCCAGTGTATTAACTTTGCGATTATTGGCTTTTCTTATACTGTCACAAATTAAAAATCATAACAGGCGGTACATCCACTACGTATAGCACTGATAGAAGGTTGGTTAATGTTCTTAACCTTCCCTGCATGCAGTAGTGATCAAGCCTATTTAGGCGTGGAAGGTCTCATGCAAAGAAACCCAGAGATCGGCATAGAATTATCTTTTTTCGAGTTGTTCTTCCTGAGTGACGGAGTTGTGGGATGTGTATCTCTGGGCTACAGCCTCACGCAAGCTATGGCTGTATTGAAGGATATTTACTGGTGCATATTATTGTCAAACGTCGCTTATAGTCTGTCAACATCGAGACGCCCACGAACTTATGCTTAGAAGGTGAGGTAATAAAGCAGGGATAATGCTAGAAAATAAACAGATGATATTTAACCAACAGGAGATAAATACTTAATGCAATTAATCACCAAGTGTAGAACATGTACAATGCATTTTAGAGGGTGACAATGATAGATGATAGATAGGTAGGATAAGTGAAAGCCCATTGGTTTGGAAGAAAGGCGGATTTGTTCAACAGGGCAGCAGGACCATTAGAATTTATACTTAGAAGATAGCTGACCTTTTAATTGAGCTCCGCCGCTGCATTCCTGTATATGTGGACGAGATTTGTCTCTCATATCCCTTCTTGTCTCCTTTTCTTCTCTGAATTAAATTGCACGTTTATTCCCTAATCAGCGTTATCATTGTCTTACTGACCTCACACACTTGCCAAATTGAAGATTTCCTCAAATTTAGGTCATGTAGTACTGGTCCTGAGAGTTGATGGGGCCATATATTCCTCCCAACCCTTGAATGCTCCTCCACGATTATTCAATTACTACTATTTCTAAGCCCACCATTCAAATGAAACTTCGTGATTATTAGCTTTTCTGTACCATCTGGAATAAAAAATCGAAATGGGTGGTACATCTACTAGGCGTACTTGGACAAATAGAAAGTTAGTTAAAGTTCTTTAGTCTTCCCTTTATGCTGTGGTGATCAAGCTATGGTTCTACGTTGAAGGTCTCAAGGGTCAAAATAATAGCTGTTATCATCGTGTTAGGATCTGTTTAGTATGGTGTGTTTGAATGGTAAAGAATGAATTCGTTGTATACTTATAGATTGTGAATTTATATGGTTACATCGATTTATACCCAACTTAATTAGTCCTTAGATCGCATTGGATAGAGGGGGAACGGGGATACGGATGCAGGAGTGATTAGGGGTGTGAGGAAAAGTAACAAAGGGAAACAAATTTTATAGTCTTTATTTGCTAAAATGGGAGGCGAATAGAACGAGGTAACTAGAAAAAGTGAAATTCATGTGCCGTCAAATTCGTGATACCTCATCGCGGGAGATACATATTTCTTCATCTTATTTTATCTTTGAAAAAAAATTAATTTAGCACACTTTCAGAAAAATATTTGTTAACATAGCACACTTTATAAAATATTTTTCAAAATAGAACACTTTGTTAAAAAAAAGTCACTTTTTATAGAACTTTTTGTATCCAGAACTGAAAAAACATGTACTACACAACGCTTGCACTTGTATTTGTTCCACACGACTAGTTTTGATGACTTAATGGCATGTATTGAGATCCTACTTTCTTTATATAAGAATAACACACCTAGTGAGTATGCCAAGGCCGGTTCAAGCTTACGACGCCAAACGCATGAGTCAGTCAGAGACACCTACCTCTGCCCAGAACATCGTACTAGGTAAGCTCTAAGATGCACATTAGCCAAAACAGATGTACATATCATGTTGTTTTCATTAATATTGAACCGGAAAAGACTCCATTATATCTCTTGAGACAACGAAGTCCAGCTTCCTGGGCTGACTAAACAAAATCCTGGAGGCCTACTGGAATGAAGTAGAGTGGTTGTAGATATGCTTGAATTATGCTGAAGCCCTTACTTTCCATTTTGTATCACCGCAGGAAATCAGATTTAAAACCAGTTAAAAGAGGGAGAGTAATGTTATCTTTTTGTAGCTCATTGTCAGAGGTATATATTGTGTGACCAATTGCCCCGTGCTTTGCTTTACTAAAACGAATTTCTTCCCATCACTCCCTTTTCTAGTTCCCAGAGGACCAAGAACATTCGTGTATGCGCCTTTTGTTGAGCCTCTTTTCTGCCTTTGCAAATCTCGCGGCATTGTGTTATGTATACCTAAGTTTCTTTATGAGTACTTACATTCTTTATAAAAGAAGGTAAAAGAACCAAAAGCCGGCTTAACACATCAGTGACAATCTACTACGAATGATGTGAAGGGAGGGGATGCGGAATAGTTCACCATGTTTGGTTAATAAAGTGATAGCATAGTGATGGAACAAGAAGGAATAGCGTCCATTGATGTATGTGTATTTTCTACCACTATTCACACTAAATAAGTTCAAAGCGTAAAAAGATGGCAGACTTGGCGGCATACTAAGGGATAAGCTTGAAGACAAATATACAAAGATGAAGGAAACATATGGATAAAATTCATAGGAAAAAGTAATACCATGAACTGCAAACTAAAAAATTTATAGTAAAAAATAGAAAAAGTAGTAGAAAAATAGAAAAAAAGGTGAACGGAAAGAAAACATGAATCTAGGTGCATGTTGTGAAACTAATTAGAGGAACTATATTTTTTTCTAGGGTGGACGGAACATAAATTTGAAATATGAAAATATAGATGGAAGTTAAATAAATTGAGGGGAACTTAAACAAAATTTAGAAGAATTAATTAAAACATAGACTTTGATCAATATATAATTCTTTTTTGAGAAAGATAAAAGAAAAAATAACCAATTTAGCTTTCTTTCATAAAAAATTCCAACATAACACATTTTCCAAAATATTTTCCAAAATAGCACACTTTATGTAGAACCCTCCATTCAGAGGGTCGTTTTCTGTATCCAAGTTTGAAAAACGTCACAAATATTGGCGTGGTTATTTCCAAAAAAAATTGAAACAAACATAAAAATGTACAAAGCTTTGAACTTGATGCCAGATAAAATGTCAAGTTGAGAATGCGACTTTGGCATTTTTTATTTTTTTCAATCTTTTTTTATTTTAAAATAAATATGTCAATATTTGTGGCATTTGAGGTCCGAGTGTCGAACTCAGAGAAACATTCACCAAAAAATACTACTTACTGAAACCTAATCAATCAGGTCTAGAAAAATGATTGATAGTTTAATAACTAAGAGTAAGGCATTAAATCTAAAAAAATATTTGTGATCAAGAATGTATAGATTCCTCAAGACTATAGTTTCACCCCGGCATGCATCTCTTGAAATTCTATTTCATTTATAATTGTTCACCCTTAACTCTGGACTAAAGACTTATAGCAAGTATTACCCACTTCTATAGTGTAGTACACTACCAAGACTAAAATAAATCCCACTTCAATGAAAGTTTGGAAATTAATTAGGTGCATTATCGATATCTCTAGGCTGTTCTTTTACAGTCATAAGCCCTCTCCCGAGTTGTGATATAGTTGAGAGGATCTATGATTTGTCCAACCTCGAATCCCTCTCCTAAAGTAATTAGCAACTGATTGCTTTGATTATCGTGATCAAGCATAAATAAATTGATAAGATATCATAGATTCACTTCCAGAATGAAGAAAATAGATTATCAGTTCATAGAATTCAAATACAAAGCAATATCAGACTACTTCCAGGTACTAAGAAATATGGAGATTAGCCCCACATGATTTCTATCATCATACAAAGAGAAGAAGAGGGAGAAAATAAGATAATAATGAGAAAATCAATGTGAAAATCCCTAAAGAAGTTGTCTCGACGATCCCCTCTGAAGAACACCTTGATTTGCAACATTTCCACCACAAATTTGCACTCCAAAAGTGTGTGGAGATTTCGGTTTGTGGCTATCTCTTTTCTCTCCTACTCTCCTAGCTCCATGCTCTCCTATAGTGTGATAAAACGTGCTCCCGCTTTTGGCCGCACTCCCCTAAGGTCATTAGTGGGGTTTTGGTCGTCATTAAGTCATAGCTGTTGGATCTGACTTAATCTCAGATCTGAACTGATCATGTGATGGTGGTACCACTGATAGAGGTATGTATCGATGGCACTGAGTTGTCAGCTAATTTGTAATTTTCGAATGTGTCAGTACCATCGACAAATCTATTGATAGAACTGAGTTGCTATCTTCGAGTTCTGATGTTATCTGAATGCTAAAATTAGTAGAATCAACAGGTGCAGGTGGCACCAAGACAATTAATCCCCAGTTCTAATGCTCCCTAGATTGTGAGTCGGTACCACCATGATTTCATATAAGTACTCAATTTACCTAAAACAAGGGGAAAATATTTAGGTCTAAGTCATAATTGATAATTTAGCATGATTCAATACATAATAATTGATGCAACAACAATTCACAGGCTAAAAATGAGAAATAATGCATAAATATGTCTCAAAATGTACACAAATTTGCTAAATAAGTCTAAAATATAGTTTGTATAAAGCAATTGAAAATCAATGCATGAAAATTCCTTAAGCTTGAGTGTTTCTCATCCTTGAGCAATGCTACTTTTAGATCTATTTGATTGAGTCAGTGTAACATCCCACATTTATAAATAAAACAAGTTAAATTCTTTAGTGAAAATTTTCAACTTTTCATTCCAAAATCCTATAGCATGGATGCAAGTTACTCAAATATAATGAACTATTCCACCAACCTCGAATTTTGGCTCAACCAACTCACTAGGGAAGGGATAATTTCCTTAATTTCATATTTTTATACATGTACACTAAGATAATGACCTAAAAAAATTCATGGACAAAAATTTATCAAAACCTAGATCTAATTGGATAGATAGATTCTAGACTCCTTAATCTAACCATGGTCAAAATTTAAAGTCAAAGGGACTTCATTTGACCCTCTAAACCAATTAGGAATGATTTAGGTTAGAGTTTAGACAAGATCGAATCAACATTTATGGAATGCATTGAATTTTCATAAGGTTCTTTGATTTTTCAGTGTCATGTGACCCTCTAATCTTAGAATCTGAGTCGAACTCTCTAGTCTGCTAGTTATCCACGATAGGGGGGCTCTCCACCCTCACCTGAGACCATGGTCTTTGGAACTCTATAGTCCCCAACCTTCCTTCCTCATCATGGTTCTCTCTCCCCAACGAGTCCCGCCCGAGAAAACACCGCCATGAGTTCCATCCCATCCACCCAAACATGATAATCCTGGGTTCTATAGGACTTCATGCCCTAACGGAGAAATGCCCAATAGGGATAAGACTCCTCTCACCACCCAAGTTTTTGCAGGTGCCATTACTGAGACCCAAACCCCTATTTAAGCATCCCAACACCACCTCCAGACCCATATCAATGTTTCTATCCTCCCAATTTTATCTCTTGTACCCTAAGCCACCGCCGCCTACTCGATCTATTTTTCGGCAAACACCTTACATGTCCCAGCCTTCTCCTCCGCCTATGGCTAATTGGAGCTTTGATACAAACCCTCATTACTCCTCCTTCCCTTTTCCATCGTCGCTTTTCTCTAAGTTGTCTCCAACCACAGGGTCGACAAGATCGGTCCAACCAGATGTGCTTAGCGGGTGTCTGCTGTCTGTCCTACCATGTTTTCCCCCATTTATTCACTACCCAACTTCAGTGGGTTGTCATGAGGTTAGATTCATCGAGCTTTTTTTCTATTTTCATTGAATATTCCTCACATTCACAAAGCTAGTTGCCCTAGTTTGTTTCCTTCCATGGTGGGAGCAGGTTTTGTGTCTCTGACCACCAAACAGGCTGAGTAAGGGCTTGTTTTCTTCCAAACTGTATGGGTAAGATACAACACATGTTACCTTTGGCAGATATCATCTCTTTGGTGAACTTTGATCAGGGAACCTAATCTCCAGTTCTACACCTCGCATCATGGTTCGATAGGATGAATCACAAAGACCAGTTTCCATTGTTTCCCTCAGTTAGATGTTTGATTGTCACACACCCTCATGGGCATCTCGAGGAATTTTCCGCATCATCCTTTCTACAAATCAAGTTTTTCTAGCCGCATGGGACCTGTGCCACATAGATATGAACCACTGAGCCACATAATATGTTCCTAGGTCCAGTCCGTTGATCAAGATTTTCTACCAAAGTGGATTTTTGATGTTTTCTAATTGGTTGTTAATTCAGAAATCCATAGTAAATCAAAGCCTTATCAAAACATTATGCAAAAATAGTCTTTGGAAAGGATTTTTTAGTAGAATCTGATTATAGTGCTTTCAAACCCTAATTCCATCCCCTTTGATGGTGTTTTCTTAAAAGACCCAACTTAGGGTTTAGGATGGTGTTTAAAGTCATAAATAATATAAATCATGTTATTTTTAAGAGGCATAGGGTTTGACTCAAGATCAAAGTAACCAAGTTAGGATTTTCTTTGCTCCAGGTAAGTGGGGCATACCACTATACATAAGTACCTTGGTTAAATTGTATGATATGTGTGGTTCATAAATTATGCTTCCAATTTAAAGTTCAATGCTCTAATCATGTTCACATATAAATTGCTTGATAGTTTCTATAGCCTATGTCTTATAATTATCATGATCATTAAGATTATAGATAATGGTTAATGATTAATGATGAAGGATTAATGAATTTAAACTTTAAGATTTAAGAGGGATAAATCCCATCATGATTAAAAGTTTAATGTTCAAGATCATGCTAATGTTCATTATAAGAATCATGTTATAAGAATTTGATTAAGTATTATATGCTCTCACCATCATGGACCTCAAGGGGTCGTTATCGGAATTTGTGCCAATTATGGGCTTTCATAGCCAATCATGGACCTTAAGGGGTCGTTATGGTATTCTTAGCCAAATCATGGGCATTTGTGCCAATTATGGGCTCTAAAGTGGGCAAATCATAGAGAGTGCATATTTTACTTATTCAATTCTTATTTATGCTAAGAAATTATCTCAATAATGCTTAAGTAAAATTCATGTCAAGGTTTTCTATCAAGTCAATTGTATGTACTTTCTTTTCTTATAATGAATATACTACCGCTTACTGATGTACGTCTTTGTTTACGCATGGTCATGGGACAAGATGTCCCTAGATCAAGGAACAAAGTAGAACTGAAGTGATCCCTTCAGAATATCTGACATGAAGGAGACTTTAGCTTGATGGGGTGCCATATACCAGTCCATAGATTATCTAGTCTATTTTGTCATTTCATGCTTTAGATTTTCTTAACTTACATGTATTAGGTTTGAAATTAAGATGAGACAGTTTGTGTTTTCCTTTTGAAGAACAATGTAAGAATCTATATTTCAAATTAATGCATGGTGTTTCATTTGTCTTATTGCTATGTATATCATGTTTTCTAATGTTCCTCCAAGCCTAGTGACCCATGTTGTGGGCAACATAGGGTTTGCTTCCTCTGATGTATATATGTGCTTGGAGGGGCATTATAATATGGTATCAAAGCAACAAGTAGATGGAAACTAAGCTAAAGATTTATATGTTCTAACCCTAGGTATACCGTGTTTTTCAAGATGGATCCTAAGAAATTTGACAAGGGAAAGAATAACGATGGTGCTAGCTCTTCTAGTGAGGGAAGTGGACTAAGAAGGAACCCTAAGGCAACCCTGGAGGTCTTAGTCTAAATGCTCACCAATGCCCTAGGACAAGGACAACATCAACCCAGACAACTGACTTTAGTAGACTTGTTGAAGATCAGGCTTGACTCCTTTATTGAAGAAGATGAAGATGATATCATCACCAAGGGAGAAGAATGGATTAGAAGCATGGAGCATTGTTTTCGTGACTTAGACTGCCCTCAATAGTCTAGGGTTCACTTTGCAACCCACATGTTGAAGGGAGCATCCCGTACATGGTGGGATAACTTCCTCAACTCATGGGCAACCGATGCACCTACATTCACATTGGAATGATTTGTTGAAGCCTTCTAGGAACAATATGTGTCTGAAGCCATGATAGAGAAGAAGGAGCTATAGTTTTCCAACCTAGCTCAGGTGGGTGACATGACGGTTATCCAATATTCCATGAAGTTTAAGATTCTATAGAAATATGGTTACAACTATTATGAGCGACGTAGAACTAAGAAGTTCATCCAAGGACTCAAGCCTGACCTAAGCTGTTTTCTATCCGGAGGAGGCCACAGAACCATTCAGACTGCTTTGGATGCTGCCTTAGAGCTAGAAGACCACCCCAGAAGGTATTACAAGAAGGAACCTCCTCAGAAGAACAACCAGTATCAATATCAACCTCCCAAAAACCATAAGAGGAAGGCACCTGAGCCTGCTATAGAAGTTGAGAAGCCCCTATGCCCAACATGAAAGAAGAATCATGCAAGTTCATGTAGGTATGGTACAGGAGCATGCTTCTACTATGGAGAGAACGAGCATCTCATGTCAAGTTGCCCAAAGCTACGTACAAGGATGCAATTCCAAATCAGAATAAAAACCAAGACTCTGCCTATGAGGCAAGCTAGGGTCTTAGCCATGGACTTAGAAGATGATGATCGAGGTAACCTATAATTCAAATATTTCTAGCCTTAAATGTTGAGCTTATGTCTTTATGAAGAGCCATGTGACTTAAGGAAGGGATAAGTGAAACCCTAAGGTGGGTTGTAGACCATGAAAAATTTTGAGGATGAAATTTAGTTAAGGTGGGTAGAATTGTAGCATACCAAATTTATAGATAAAACAAGTTAAGGTCTTTAGTGCAACTTTCAACTTTTTTTTCAAAATCATAAAGCATGGATACACGTTACGAAATATAATGAACTATTCCACCAACATCGAAGTTTGGCTCAACCAACTCACTAAGGAAGGGATGATTTCCTTAATCCATATTTACTACGTGTACACTAAGATAATGATCTAAACAAAATTCATAGACAAAAGTTTACCCAAACCTAGATCTATAATGAGAGATAGATTCTAGACTCCTCTATCCACCTCTAGTAGAAATTTAAAGTCAAAAGGACTTCGTTTGACCATTTAACCCAATTAAGAAAAATTAAGTTTAAAGTTTAGATAAGATTGAATCAACATTTATTTAATTCATCAAATTTTCTTAAGGTTCTTTGATTTTTTCTTGTCATCTCTGTAGTTTAACGAGGAAGAGTTGTATTCACTATTGATAGGGCACAAGTTAGTTCTTGTTAAGGATGTCAAAGTTGTTTAACCTCCTATCTTGCGAAGCTTCTGCACTTCCTACTAATTCTATCCTTATAATGATGCCCGTCAAGATCAGTGAACAAGTAAACTTTGAAAATATAGAACAATCAATCAAAAATGGAGAAATTTCTAAAGTACCAATAAAAGACATTTACACCAAAGGAAAATTTAAACTCATCTCTAACTATTATGTAAAAACAATAGCGAAAACCATCTCTATAAAATCATCTTTGTAAAACTTAGAACTCCTCTCTAAAAAGGATATAGAAAATCTAAAAAATACTACAAAGTACCACTATCTACACTTAGGGTTGGTTCAAGTTTCAGCCAAAGCCTAGACGATAATGTCGGCGAGAGGGGGAAGAAGGGGAAGAGGGGGGAGAGGAGGAAGAAATGGTGGTTGCGGTGCATATAGCAGCCGTAAGAGAGAGAACAGAGATGCTGTGAACAGTGAAGGAACTCTGGAGGATGGAAGTGCAGACGACAACCTACAAAGGAGTTTGGACACAGGGCAATAGGCCAGCGAGAACCACCCAGGCGGAATTGTCAGAGTGGCGGTTCCTCTGGCAGGCTTTTCTTTTGAGTACGCTGGCATGCGTGGAGCGTCGGAACTAATGGAGCAAGAGGCGGGCGAACAAACGACGTCAATGACTGCTGACGGCGCGGCAGTTGGAAACTCAACCGTCGCGTTGGTTTACTGCACGGATACCTACACATAGGCGGGACAAAAAAGTCGTATAGTGCGGCTGTGGGCAGAACAATCCAACTGATCGATGTCAATTGTTAGGAAGGGGAGAACCACACCTCCTTCCTCGACAAACTGTTTGAGAGCAGCCTGGAAGATGTGGCGGTTCAACTGAAGGAAACGGATGGAACCCCCGCCATAACCATTGAAGAGACGACAGTGGAAAGGCTCGACAAGCCATGAACATACACGGTCATTGCTCGCCTTCTGGGGGCAGATGTTGGTTTCATGACTATGAGAGATAGAATCAAGTTGTTGTGGAACCCTAAGGGTCGGTTCAATATGTATGAACTTGACCTGGGCCTTTACGTAATCCAACTCTCTTGAAAAGAGGATTACGAACTTGCCATGACAGGAGGTCCGTGGAGGTTGTTCGGTTGCTGCTTGGCCGTATGGGATTCGCAACCTTCTTTTAAACCAATGCAGGAGATGCCCAAGCAACTGGTCACCTGGGTCAGGATACACAACCTCCCTCTACATCTCTATGTCCATACGCTATTTGAATACATCGACAAGGCTTTGGGAAGGCTCATCAAGCTCGATGGCCACACTACTTTCAGGGCAAGGAGCAAATTCACTCGGCTTGCGGTTGAGGTGGATACTACAAAGGAACTGCGATCGACAATCATCATCTATGGGGTGAATTACATGGTGGAATATGATGTCAACCGCGATACGTGCTAGGTGTGTGGAAAAGTAGGACATAGACAGCAATACTGTTGTACCACTGTCAGGTAGAACCCTCAAACCCAGGACACGGCTGACAAAGGTCAGCCGTCTAATGGGTGTACGGGGAACAATGATGACGAGTGGCAGACTCAAAGAGGAAAGGGGAGGAGGAATAGAAGGCAAGGCAAGGGAGGCAGGAAAGGGCGGATCGCGGCAACACAGACACTACGAACAGATTTGCCAATCTGGAAGGTGATGAAGCTGAGGGCGAGGGCTCGCAACAACAAACCATCAACAACATCGGTAATGGTCAGACAACCAACTACAAGGCTACGGATAGACCATCTAAGGTGTGGCAGCCAAAACCCACCGGCCCGGCGACTCACAATACGCCAAAGGAGAGGACCAAGGTAAAGAACAAACTGCCTCAGAATGCTATGGGAACCGGAGGTGCTACGTCGATTAGAGACCAAAACCATATAGTGGTTGAACCTAACGTCGATGAGGTAATCGTGGTCATGGAAGAGGATCAGGCGAGCAAAGAGGCAGGTGGCGTGAATGAGAAGGAGATGAAATCGGTACAACATGAGTAGTTGGAGGAGACAGCATCTCAGAAGGTCGAGGATGGCCTCCGTGTTGGAGATGGAACAAACTTAACAATGACCGACATACCGATCGCCGCAGACGGCCCTGCCGGAGATAACCCACAAACCGAAACTACGGCAGCCATCATTCCAAACCCCTTACCTCTGGGGAGAAAGCTGAAAGGTAAAAGACCCAAAATGAAGCCACATAGATAGGATCCCCCTTTCAAGCGACGAAGAAGATCAACCAGTAAAGGTGATCATAAGAAGGGAGAGGAGACTGCCGGTAAGGAAGGGCCATACAAAGAAGATGAGCAACACCCCAAGGGGGAGCAACAATCTTAAACCTTTCTCTATGTCTGACATCATCTGCTGGAACTCAAGGGGGATAGTTAGCGAGAAGAGCAGGTGTGCGTTGAAAGAGTTGTTGATTATACATAAACCGTAACTGGTTGCAATCCTTGAACTGCATATTAGCGCTGAAAGGGCGATGGGCACCATTGTTAATCTAGGTTTTTCCAACTCACACCGAGTTGAGGCGAGAGGCTACTCAGGAGGTATTTGGTTGTGTTGGAATGGGGAGAAGTGTGCCGTCGAGATCATTTGCTGCCACCGTTAATTCATCACCTGCAAAATAGCAGACTGCTACTGGGTCACGGTTGTGTATGCGAGCCTGTAGATTGCTACTCGACGTCTGATTTGGAAACACATAGCGGCCCTGGGGCAGAGGATCAAAGGACCATGGATCTGCTTAGGCGATTTCAATGCTATCGTGAATCCCAGTGAGAGAAGTGGTACCAATGTTTTCAATAACCAGGAAGCCGCCTTGTTTCAAGATACAATCATGGAAGCCGATCTTTCTGACCTTGGTTTTTCTGGCAAGAGATTTACTTATAGACAAGGGTTTCTTCAAAAGAGGTTGGATAGGGCGATGGGCAATGCTGAGTTCATTGCCAATTTTCCGAATGTCGTGGTCGAAAACCTCCCCAAGATGGGTTCGGACCACTGCCCTTTGCTCGTTCGAAGAAATGACAGGGAGAGCGGGTGTTACAGATTCAACACTCGCCCCTCGTGGCAAGAAAGTACTGATGCGATGATTTTGAGTCGCATTTATAGACTTGTGTGATATGTGTTTTATGCATTTATTAGTCATTTTCATGGTTAATGTTGCATAATTCATTTATTTTGGTCTATGCTACTTCTTTCTGTCAAATTCCCTTTATTTAAGCATTTTGAGTATTAATTATCAAAAGAATATATTTTGTGTGAACTTATGTGGTTTTGTGTGTTAATTTCAGGAAAAACAAGTATTTGCTACCGTCGATACCATCGACGGTGGTCGATAGTATCGACACAACCACAGGCGCACAGCCACAAGGACTAGGAGAAAGTCGATACTATCGACAGGGATGTCGAGGGTATCGAGATCCCATCAGGTTGCGGATGAAAATGAGGTCGATACTATCGACACACAGTCGATACCATCGACCCAGGAGGCTACAGTGACGGAAAAGGACAACAAACGACGCCTTAGAGTGTCGATACCATCGACCCGCGTCGATGGTATCGAGATGACATCAGGCGCAAAGACAAAAGAAAAGAGAACTGCCGCTATCACGCAGGGTCGATACCATCGACTCGCGTCGATGGTATCGACACCGTCAAATACTTGTTGGCTTTGTAATGATCTTAATCGCAGGGCTGTAATTCATTGACAACCTAATTTGGGAAATATACCTAATGACGGCGCCCAAGGGGGATTCATCACGTCATTAGCCGCTGCACACATCCTGGAGAGCAACTAGGAGAAGAACGGGGCACGAGAGCACGCCCCAACCGATCCGGACGCTGAAGAAGACGAATTCCACCACCGAAAGGCGGGAGAATGTGTATTCCACGCCAAGGATCGCTTGGATCTTCTCCGTTCAGGGATTTTACTCTTAGAATCGAAGAAAAGAGAGGCGGGAGTATGCAAATGAAGTCCCACACTATCATTTGCTTTTGGCTTTGCTAATATATACAATAGTACAATAGTTCGGGATTTAGAGTCCGATTACAACCACAGACCCGATTGACATAATGTGTGACACACATAGTCATACTTAAACTTAGACGGCTATGACAATACAATCAGCATTTGTCTATATGACTAGTATTTACTACTGTACCCTTTATGTCTGAATACTCCCACGCAAGCTGAGCCGCAGTAGCTCGAAGGCCCAGCTTGAAAGTTAAGGTTCTGAAAATGTGTTTAGTGATAGCTTTGGTGAATATATCAGCTATTTGCTCCTTGGATGAAACATAATGCGTGACAATATATCCAAGCGCCACTTTTTCTCTAACAAAATGATAATCTAACTCAATGTGTTTCGTTCTGGCATGAAACACTGGATTAACAGAAAGATGCAAAGCACTCAGATTATCACAGTATAGGACAACTGGAACTGGCAGAGGAACACACAAATCTTTGAGAAGAGATGCTAGCCAGGTTAACTCAGCAGCAGTGTGAGCAAGAGCACGATATTCTACCTCAGTACTGGAGCGTGCCACAGTTGATTGCTTTTTGGAACTCCAAGATATGCAGGTTGATCCAAGAAAGGTACAATAACCACTGGTGGATCGTCTAGTCAATGGACAGCCTGCCCAGTCAGCATCGGAGAAAGCTGTAACCAGTAGAGAGTCTTGCGCATATATTTGAACTCCTTTATTGATTGAACCTTTGATATACCGTAGAATACGTTTAACAAGAGACATATGTGAGGTATTAGGGGTATGCATGAACTGACAAGACAAATTTACTGCAAAGGTAAGATCTGGTCATGTGATGGTCAAATACTGCAAGGAACCTACTATTTGTCTGTACAATGTAGGATCAACAAGGGTAGTATTAGAGTTAGACAATAGTTGTCATTGAAAATCAGGTGAAACAGGAGTTGAGATAGGTTTACAATCCAACATGGCATGTTTGTGAAGTAAGTCCCTTGCATACTTGGACTGATGTAAAAGCAAGCCCAAGGAGTTATATTCAACTTCGATCCCTAGAAAATAATGTAGCTTGCCCAGATTGCGTAAAGCAAAAGTGGCTTACAGCCGTGTAATGCAGGTATCTACTGTAGTTGAATCATTGCCAGTAATGATAATATCATCCACGTATAACAGTAAGAACATGATGACAGAATTACAGTGATAAATGAATAAAGAGGGATCAGCTCCACTGGCAACAAATCCCAACTCATTCAGAAACAAACTGATCTTATTATACCAGGCTCGTGGAGCTTGTTTCAGACCATATAATGCTTTATTCAGCTTGCAAACATACTGTTGACGATCATGAGTATGTAGACCTGGCGGCTGTTCCATATAAACGTCAATATCTAGAGTGCCATTTAAAAAGGCATTACAAACATCAATTTTCTTAATATTCCATTTTCTGGAGATAACAACAGTCAGAACAACTTTGATGGTTGGAGATTTTACAAAAGGACTGAAAGTTTCTAAGTAATCCACTCCTTCTTCCTGAGTGAATCCTCGAGCTACTAACCTGGCTTTAAGTCGGTCAAGTGAACCATCAGGCATGAGATTTGTTTTAAACACCCATTTGCAGCTGACGACATTTGTATGAACAGGTCATCGTACTAAAATCCAAGTGTTATTATGAGCAAGAGCTTTCAGCTCGTCCGGCATTGCTTGTTTCCATTCAGGATGAGTCAAAGCTTGTTTGACATTGTTGGGTGTATAGGGGACACCACTAATACTTAAAGCATACTTAGAATTTGCTTGAAGCATTTGAGCTTTCGAGTGAGTTATCATGGGATGACTGTTTAATAGAGAACTTGGACACACAGGTGGTTCAGATCTTTCAACAACAACACTATCATCAATAGCATGCTTGTTAGAGTCATTATTCGAGACAGAAACTTCACAAACAGACTTTGTATCAGACGAGGAAACATCACAAACAGAATCAGCAGCAGCAATACCACTAACTGCAGATTGCATATTTGAGTCACGACGTTTGGCAGCATTAGAAGGAACACCTGCAAGAGTCACATCCAGATTTGCAGACGATACATCATGTGACAAAACATTGATTGGAGTACTACACCCCATTTTGTGTGCAACCTGGTCATTATCCTTGTTAGTATCAGTAGTTGTTGAAATAAGCGTTGGACAGCCTTGAACAAATTCTTGATATGTTATAACAGTGCCGCTTGAATGATCTCTAAACGCATGTTCTTTAAAGGGAAAGACACTTTCAGCAAAAACCACATGTTTTGATAAGAACACACGATTTGTAGAAATATGCAAACATTTATAACCCTTGTATTGCTCACTGTAGCCAATAAAAACACATGGCAAAGACCTTGGTTCAAGCTTGTTCTTTGCTATATCTCATAGGTAAGGATAGCAAAGAGAACCAAAAACTCTTAGACAATCATAGACAGGAGTTTTGTTATATAAAACTTCGATTGGACATTTCAAATTCAACACAGAAGAGGGTAATCTATTGATCAGAAAATTTGCAGTAATGAAAGCCTCAACCCAAAAATTCTTTGGAACACCAGATTCAAACATTAAAGCCAGACCAAGTTCAACAAGATGTCGATGCTTTCGTTCAAGTGCTCCATTCTGAGCATGATCATGAGGACAAGATATATGATGAAGAATACCTTGGTCATCCATGAACTGCTTCATTTTTAAGTTCACAAACTCTCCACCTCCATCAGATTGAATCACCTTAATAGTAGTATCAAATTGATTCTTTATCATGGTATTAAATGAAACAAACGCAACAAAGAAATCATCCTTGTTCTTTAGAGGTAAAATCCAACAATATCGACTATAATCATCCATTATTAAAGCATAGTACTGAAAACCATGACGAGAAACAGTAGGTGCCTTGCCCCAAAGGTCATAATGAATTACAGAAAATGGTCGTGATGACCTTATATGTTTGGAAATGACAGGTAGCTTTCTACTTTTGCTAATTTCACAACTATTACAGATTCCTTTAAAACTATTTGTACTGCAGATTTGCTTATTCTGGATCAGAATTTACAGGATCTTTGAGTATGGATGCTCTAGTCTTTTGTGCCATGTCACAGCATCAGTCCTTGTGAATCTATTTGAGAAGAAAGCTTGAGGTCCTCCTTCCTCCAACAGATACATACCATTTCTACACCTCCCTTGGGCCAAAGTTAGGTGGTTTCTCACATCCTTTATGTAAAAAGCATCATGAGTGAAGATAAAATAACAAGGATAGGTGTTAGTAAGCTTAGAAACAGATAACAAGTTACACTTTATAGTGGGAACAAGAAGGACTTTTTGCAAAGGTATTTTGGTTTTATTAGAAATGTATCCATGTCCAATATGAGATATTGATGCATAGTTGCCATTTCCCATCATTATCAGATCAGATATGTTGTAAGGTGTTATATTATTAAATTTACCTTCATTCTTTGCCACATGATCAGTAGCTCCAGAATCCACGTGCCATTCAGTAAAATCATTATCATTCACTCTCAGTGTAGCCAAAGCAGTAGTATTTTCAGCAAGAGCATGTGGTACCTTAGTATGTTGATAGTTTGTATCAAACCTGTACCAACATTTGTAGGCTTCATGACCTGGTCTGTGGCAGATTTGACAAAATATCATCCTTCTGTTTGTGTAGCTATTTCCAGAATCAGTATTAGCTTGCTTTGCAGCTTGAGGAAAACCTCTTCCTTGAGAACTGTAATTGAAGTTACTATTGGATGGACCACTTCCTAAAATACCAGTATTATAGTTGGTAGAGTAGAAGTTAGTTTGACTTCTTCCTCTCCCCCTGCCATATGATCTTCCTCTGCCATTATTGTAGCTATTATTCTGTGGTACACTATTATTTTGACTTGTCCTTCGAGTACCAGAATTGTTTTCTTTGTCAGCATAAAAGACAGTAGCAGACAGAGTGTTGACTTTCCTCGTTCTTCTTCTTTCATAATCTTGAAGTAAAGATAGGATTGTAGTATAGGCAGGTATTGGAGGCTTTAACATGGATACTACAAAACTTTCATACTCAGACCCATCCAACCCATTCAGCAGGGTGAAAATTTTCTCCTTCTCAGTCACATTATGTCCAATGACATTTAATTGATCACAAATGCTTTTGAAACTCCTCAAGTACTCAGTTATAGTAGATGATCCTTTTTGAAAGGTACGAAGCTGTGATACTAACTCAAATTCTCTAGATTGAGATGACTCAGCGAATTTTTTGTTCAGAGTTTTCCATACAACAACATCTGTCTTGCAACCAATCATTTCACCCATAACTTCTTCAGACAGAGATCCACAAATCCATCCTTTAACAAGATGATCAGTTTTGGTCCACACACAGTATTTTGGATTTATGTCCGACTCTCCATCTTCAGCAATGACCATAGCAGGTTGCTTTTCAGTTCCATCTAGAAATCCCTCAAGGTAGCAGCTTTCAGCTAAGGTTCTAATCTGGGATTCCCACAGTAGAAAATTGTGTTGATTGAGTTTAATCGACACAAAATTTGATACATTTAGACCTAAGGGATATGGATATTCAACATCCATAGATGCTTTCCCTTTGCTTATTACAGATTCACTAGAGAATTCCATACTAATTTTACTGAGAAGAGCGAGACAGATCGAGAGCAGGATAAGAAACTGGTTTGTCAAACCTGAAGAATTGAGGCACTAGAAGCACAGATGAGCAGAATCAAATCAGTAGATCAGACGATTCGTCGAGGATCGAAGACTGGAAAGGAAGCCCCGACAGCAGATGATGTAGAAGAGATGTCGACAGGATCAAACGCCTGACGAAGTAGAGACAAAGGAGACTGGATCTCTTGTACAGACTGACGGAGATCACTAGGCGATGAATCAGCCGAAGACCAGTAGATCCGACGATTAGTCGGAGATGATTGGAGACCAGAAGGAAGCCGAGACAACAGGTTGTTGGTATAGAAGAGATGAAGACAAGGATGAATGCCTGCCGCCCGAGCCTTGTTGTTGCCTTCGTCGCTGGACGCCTAATCTGATTCAAGCTGATCCAGGCGAACTCGAGAACTAGGATGATGAGGAAGAGAGAACAGAAGCAGATCGAAACACAGATTGGAACAGAATCCTCGTAATTAGCCGTGTAGAAGAGATGACGACAAGGATGATCACCTACTACCCAAGCCTTGCTGTTGCCGTCGTCGCTGGATGCTTAATCTGATTCAAGCTGATCCAGGCGAACTCGAGAACCAGGATGATGAGGAAGAGAGAACGGAAGATGAATGGAAACAAATCGGAACACAGATTGGAACATCATCCTCGTAATTTGCCTTTCTTCTTCCCCAAGTTAGGGTTTCTCTCCTTCTCTCTGAGATCGTCGAGCAGTGACACTCGGAAGCTCTGATACCATCTTAGAATCGAAGAAAAGAGAGGCGGGAGTATGCAAATGAAGTCCCACACTATCATTTGCTTTTGGCTTTGCATATATATACATCTGTACAATAGTTCGGGATTTAGAGTCCAATTACAACCACAGACCCGATTGACATAATGTGTGACACACATAGTCATACTTAAACTTAGACGGCTATGACAATACAATCAGCATTTGTCTATATGACTAGTATTTACTACTGTACCCTTTATGTCTGAATATTTACCACTCAATCACGTTTTTCTCCATGTTGCCCTTTTTCTTCTCCACGTTGTATTCTGAGATGAACATGCGGGGCTAATCCCCATTGTCTTTAGTTCCGGGAGTAGCCTGAGAATTCATTGTATGACGATTTTATCGTAGTAATTCATATCTTATCTCTTAAATCCCTGGTATAATTTCGTTTTCTCCAATATATTGTTATGCTTGATCACCATAATAATAATCTAATACCCTTAATTGCTTTGAAAGAAGAATTAATGGTTGAAAAGAGACGAAATTTACATTAATTGACAAATCCCTTGAACAAGGTGGTGTAAGATTAATGGTGGATACCGAGAGGTCGTTTTTAATGCACCTAGTTTAGGGTATAGGTTACTAAGACGGTGGAACCGACCTAGACATAGGTAGTGAATTGTACCACGACAGTGGACAATTCTAATTTCAGGCCACTACCCGGATAGAGAGATAAAATTGAGTAACTATATAGAATTTAATACAATGAAAACCCGCGGTGAAACTGCAATCCTAAAGATCTTCTTTTGAATTAATTAAACCAAATTTAATCAATTTCTTGCTTTGCTTTATTTTTATTTTTCTTTTAATTTTAACCACAACTCTCAACTTTTTAATCAGCTTAGCTGATCGCAAGTAGTTAGTAAGAGTCTCCGACAATTTCACGTATCCCTGAGTTCGACTCGGGCCTCACAAAGGTCTATATTACTTCGACGCGTTCACTTGCGTTTCTGCGCACAGTAAAATTGCGTCAAGTTTTTGGCGTCGTTGCCGGGGATACGGCAAATTGTCGGCACTACGAGTGCTACAGGAGGCCACTCTAAGCCACATTTTTTTTAAATTTCAAAAATTCATAATCTATCTTCTAAATATTTGCAATCGTCAAGCATTGTACTAAATTTTATTTTTCAATTTACAGGTACTGTGCATGGTGCAGACGCGTAGTACAGACTACACGAGGCAAGCACCAGAGGATCCGCTACCGAGATCAAAAGACGAGGAAGAGTATAATCAAGATCAGCTGGAGGATATAGCTTCTAAACTTGAACAAGAAGAGATGGACGAGCCATAGACAATATGGGAGAAGATCAAGGCTTCTTCCTCATCCGCTTCCAAGGGGCAGATCAAGAAGCAAGCGGTGAACATTCCGACATACAAGATTGATCCGTCTTTAATCAACTTGGTGAAGTCGAATGCTTTCCATGGGCTCAAAAATGAAGACCCCGTCACACACATAAGTCAATTTGTGGAGAATTGTGATATGATAAAAATCGACAGATTTCCACAAGATGTGCTCTACTTGAAGCTCTTCCCGAGTTCTCTAGCGGGAAATGCGCGCGAATGGCTACACAACTTGGACGATGAATACGTGGAGTCTTGGGACCACATGGTGGGTGTTTTCTTTGAGAGGTTCTTTCCGCCCGAGAAGACCAATGACATGATAAGAAAGATCCATAACTTCACCCAACAAGCAGGAGAGACTTATTATGAGACCTGGGAAAGGTTTCAGATCATGCTCAGGCGATGCCCGCATCACGGGCTTGATAAGGAGACACAAGTCATGATCTTCTATTTTGCTCTCTTCGAGCATGATAGAAGCAACCTTGATTCAGCCAGTTCTAGATTCTTCTTGAATAACACGGATACTAGATGTTGGGAAATCTTAAAGAACATGGCTAAGAAACAATCGTGGGGTGAAAGAGGCGCCGTGGAACAAGTTCGAGTGGCAGGTGAATCTAAAGCAATAAAGGAGCTGAATGAGAAGATGGATCTTCTCGCAAAGAAACTACTTGCAAAGGAGGATACTGAGTCCGAGGATGAGGCTCAAGTTAAATTCATGAGGTAGCAGCAAGGCTATAGGAATAACGACTATTCATGGAGGAAAGACAAGAAGTTCTCCTGGAAGGATCCAAATAACTTCTTGCAGGATCCGGACGCTAAACCCCAGCCAGTAGCGGAGGATAAGAGCACAGAGCTTCTCAATCAAGTGATAAAGCAAAATCAAGAACTCATGACTACTTTCGGCCAGCAAATAAAGCAACAAGGGGAGTTTATGAACCAATTTGGGCAGACACTACAGAGCCATGGGGCTCAAATGAGGACAATAGAGACATCCACAGCACAAATGGAAGCAGAGATAGCTAGTTTGAAGAAGCCGACGCAACCAGGTTTTCCGGGTAATACTAATGTTCCAGGAGGAAACCAGCAGGCGAAGGCCATCTAGCTAAGAAGTGGCAAGAAATTGTTAAATCCTAGGGTTGATGAAGCAAGTAAACCCCAAGCGGAAAATGAAGGTGAGGCAAATGAGGAGTTGTCCATACCGGTCACTGAACCAGTTGATGACATAACAGTGGGTGCTACTGAAGATCCTATTACAGAGGAGGAGGAGCCTCAGAAAAGGACACCCTATGTGCCATCGCATCAAAGGGCACATGCTATCCCGGTCCCTTATCCGAACAGCGCTAAAGCAAGGAAGGTAGATGCCCAATTCAAAATGTTTTTAGACAGTTTCAGAAAGATTTAGTCAATATCCCTCTATTGGAAGCTATTGAGAAAATCCCATCTTACGGGAAATTTCTGAAAGACATCATCACAAAGAAGAGAAAAATTCTGGATACAAAGGTTGTTGTGCTTAAGGAGCAGGTGAGTGCCTTCATCATGGGCACATTGCCACCAAAGAGGCAAGATCCAGGCTGTTTTAACATCTCTTGTTACATCGAGAAAGTCAAATTTGGTGAAGCACTATGTGACTCGGGGTGAGCATTAATTTGATGCCCCTTTCTACATTCAAAAAGTTGGGATTAAAAGAGTCACGGCCAAGCAACATGACTATCCAATTGGTGGACAATTTAGTGGTAAAGCCATATGGGATTTGTGAAGACGTCCTAGTGAAAGTGGATCGATTTGTATTTCCAGCAGATTTTGTCGTCATGGAAATGCAAGATGAACAAGGCAATGAGCTACTACTCGGACGACCATTCCAAGCTACATCTGACATGATACTTGACATGGGGAGAGGTCATTTGACCTTAGGTACAGCCGATGACCGTTTTGAGATGGTCATGCCTTCCAGCGTCACTTCACCTAAATCCAAGGAGCAATGCCACATGGTAAAACATTTTGATAATAATATCTCACTTTGTCTAGGGAAGCCATTTCTAGATATGGCTCATGTAATGACCAAGGTGGACAAAGGGACTTTGGCTGTAGACATCATGGAGCAGACCAAAGTGGTATCCCTTTGTAAGGCTGTAGGGTTCCCGAATGATGAGGATGAGGACATTCCTCCCTCTACGGAAGATGATGCTATAGCGAATTTAGTTTTTGATGCATATCCGGAACTACCACTTGAGGCTTGTTTAGTCAATATCACTCATGATTGGATGAGAAGCAAATCACTCAAGGAGTGTGCCAAGATGCTTCAGATTTTGCCATGCTTCTATGTGAGGTATTATGAAGATTTAGGTGAACTTCCCCCACCGCTTCAATCATCCTTAATCAGCCCATTGGATTTGGAGTTAAAGCCACTGCCACCACACATCAAGTACGCCTTTCTAGCTGAAGAAGACAAGTTACCTGTCATCATTTCTGTATATCTGAGTGCGGAAGAGGAGGACCAGCTGTTGATAGTGCTGAAGAACCACCGGGGAGCATTTGGGTGGTCTATTGCAGATATCAAGGGGATTTCCCCTACCTTGTGTCAGCATCAGATTTGGCTTGAGGAGGGAGCCAAGCCGGTGATTCAACCGCAACATCGACTAAATCCGAGCATGATGGAGGTTGTGAAGAAAGAGGTGATCAAGCTTCTCTCCGCAGGTATCATCTATGCGATTTTAGACTCGGCATGGGTGAGTCCCACGTAGGTAGTCCCGAAAAAGGGGGGAATAATTGTTACTCAAAATATTTTAAATGAACTTGTCACCACCCGCTTGGTAACTGGGTGGTGAGTTTGTATAGATTACCAACGTCTGAATGCCGCTATGCTAAAGGATCATTTTCCTCTTCCGTTTATTGATCAAATTCTAGAGCGCTTAGCCGGCCGATCACACTTTTGTTTTCTGGACGAGTATTCCGGGTACAATCAGATTTCGATTGATCCTAAGGACCAAGAGAAATCTACTTTCACTTGTCCCTATGGAACTTTCGCGTGTCACCCCATGCCCTTTGGATGATGCAATGCACCAGCGACTTTTCAGCGTTGTATGCTCGCCATTTTTTCTGATATGGTAGAACGCTGTCTAGAGGTCTTTACGGATGATTTTTCAGTTTATGGTGCTTCTTTTGATGAATTCCTTTATAATCTGGATAAGGTGTTTCAAAGATGTGAGGACACATATTTGGTCCTCAACTGGGAGAAATGTCATATGATGGTGAGTGAAGGGATAGTGCTAGGACATAAGGTGTCTAGCAAAGGTTTGGAGGTAGATCCGGTAAAAATTGAAGTAATTTCTAAATTACCTCCACCAAATTCGGTAAAAGGGGTAAGAAGCTTCTTATGCCACACCGGATTTTATCGTCAGTTCATAAAAGATTTTTCAAAAATCGCCAAACCTCTATCTGAGCTTCTCGAAAAGGATGTCGTTTTTTATTTCAATGACAAATGTTTACACGCGTTCAACGTGTTAAAGGAGAAATTGATTTCTGCACCGGTTGTTCAAACACCATATTGGACTAGGCCGTTTGAACTCATGTGTGATGCATCTGATTTCGCTGTAGGAGCAGTGTTGGGACAGTGGGTGGACAATAAACCCGCCGTTATTTTTTATGCCTCTAAGACTTTGAATGATGCCCAACTAAATTACATGACTACTGAAAAAGAATTGCTTGCTGTTGTTTTTGCTTTTGAAAAATTTCGGCAATATTTAGTTGGATCGAAAGTAGTTGTTTGGACTGACCACGCCGCTATTAAATATTTGATGGAGAAAAAAGATGCCAAACCTAGATTGATTAGGTGGATCTTGCTCCTACAGGAATTTGATATCGAAATCAAAGACAAGGCGGGGATTGAAAATATTGTAGCGGATCATTTGTCTAGGTTAGAGAGGGTAGATGAAAAAGATATACACATACCCATAACCGAGATATTTCCAGATGAACAACTTTTGAAAGTCAGTTCTAAAGATCTGTGGTTTTCATATATCATGAATTATCTTGCGTGCAGGATCATCCCGGATGATTGGACATATCAAGAGATGAAGAAAATTTTCCATTCTCTATGATATTATTTTTGGGATGACCCCATTCTTTTGAAGCAATGCAGGGATGGTGTCCTACGCATGTGTGTACCTGAGGTGGAATACGAGAGTGTTCTTCGTCATTGCCACACTCTACCTATGAGCGGACACCATGCGAGCTCTGGTACGGCTGCCAAAGTACTGGAAAGTGGCCTATATTGGCCTACCTTGTTCCGAGACGCCTATGAGTTCGTGATGCAATGTGATTCCTGCCAAAGAGCAGGTAACATTTCAAAGAGACAAGAGATGCCCCTAAATGTTTTCCAAGAGGTTGAGGTATTTGATCTATGGGGTATAGATTTCATGGGACCCTTTGTGTCCTCAAATTCGAATTTATATATCCTTTTAGCTGTTGATTATGTGTCGAAGTGGGTAGAAGCAATACCCACAAGGACTAATGATTCTACTGTAGTGTGCAGGTTCGTTAAGGAAAACATCTTCTGCAGGTTTGGAGTGCCCCGAACGATCATTAGCAATGGGGGTACACACTTTAAGAATCAAAAGTTCTCGACACTATTGAAGAAATACGGGGTCAAACATAACATAGGTACCCCGTATCACCCACAAACTCAAGGATAGGTGGAGGTCTCCAATCGCAAAATTAAGAAGATCTTGGAGCGTATGGTGGCTTCCACGAGGAAGAACTGGAGTGCCTTACTACCGGATGCATTGTAGGCATACAGGACGGCATACAAGACACCTATAGGCACCACACCTTTTAGGTTTTCGTACGGTCGGGCCTGTCACTTACCGGTGGAGTTAGAGCACAAAGCACATTGGGCGTTGAGAAAGCTCAACTTGAGTTATGATGAAGCGGGGAAGAAGAGATTACTTGAATTAAATGAATTGGATGAGCTGCGGATGACTGCATATGAGAACTCTCGGATATACAAGGAGCGCACTAAGTTGATCCACGATCGCCACATTCAGATGCGCACCTTCAAGAAGGGAGATCGTGTGCTTTTGTTCAATTCAAGGCTGAAGTTGCATCCCGGGAAGCTAAAATTCCGGTAGAGTGGACCATTTACGGTGGAAGAGGTCAAACCACATGGCGCAATCATGGTGCGCGATGCCGAGACTACATTTTTGGTGAACGGGCAGAGGTTGAAGTTATATTTTGGTGAAGATTACACGAGGAAGGTGAATGAGGTCAAACTCATTTCACTTTCAGATGCATGATGTGCTTCAAGTCGTCTAGCCTAAGATGTTAATAAGGGCGCTTGTTGGGAGGCAACCCAACCATTGGTACGTTAGTTTAGTTCCTTTACATTCGTAGTTTGATTTGTTTAAACTTAGTTTGTAGTGTAAAAAAGATACCATGATCGTTTGCTGCATGTACAGGGATGAGGCAGAGTCGATATCATCGACCCTTGAGTCGATGGTATTGACCATGGTACAGGTTGGCGACTGCAAGAATCACACTGCGTCGATACCATCGACGGCCTCGTCGATGGTATCGACATACCAACTGGTAGATCACAAGCAGCGGTCGATGGTATCGACATGGGTGTCGATACTATCGAGATCTCTGGAGATTTTCAGAACAAATCGTCTTAGGAAAGTCGATACCATCGACGGGCGTGTCGATGGTATCGACACATTCATGCAAAGAAGGCGGCGGCTGGGCCTCATGAGGGTTTTCCCTAATCAGAGAGTCGATACCATCAACTTGCGTCGATAGTATCGACGAGCCACGTCAACGATCTGCGAGGAAAGATCAACAGCGATCGTAGACTAGTCGATAGTATCGACGAGCCACGTCAACGATCTGCGAGGAAAGATCAACAGTGATCGCAACAACAAGGAAGTCGATCCGGGGGACAGGTCGATACCATCGACTTGTGTTGATAGTATCGACGCGTCAGCAATCCGGGCCCCGCGGATCCAGCCATCAACAACCGTCGATACTCACGGAGATACGGATCATGCTACCCGAGTTGATACCATCGACTCGCGTCGATGGTATCGACGGGAAGACAGTAGCGCCGACCACAGCTATATATGAGGAGTATTTGCATCAAATGACATCACACCTATAGTGCAATTCTCCTTCACTTGTGTCGAGCGTGTTCCAGAGTTATCCAAGCCCGACGACGAGCATCACCGAGCAATGTTCTTCATCGAGCGGAGATTCGCTTCTCCGATCTTCACCGAGCTCCCTTCCTATTCCCCTTTCTCTCGCAATCATGGTGCACGTAGCTGGTGCGTCGTCTTCACGCGCGAACCCGATGGATATCCCAGAGTTCGTGCCACCTCCGGCCACGTCAATCACACGCCCGCGGTGATCCATCCATCCACAGAAGTCAAGAAGATTTACGAGGAGATCTTAAAGAGGAAGATCGAGCCGACCCGTTATGTTGAACGGGAAACCATCCGCAACTTGGGGTTCGAAGCTAACCTCGACTACGTCCTGAAGGGTCAGGCCCGACACACGGTAAGACAGCCTGACGAGCTGGAATTTCATGCAGATGGCTAGTCGTTCTTCGGCGAGTGGCCTACTTACAAGGAGTTGGTGGTTGAGTTCATGGCGTCACTGGACGTCTGTGTCGTACCCAACGACGTTATAGACACCGACCGCGAGTGGATCAAGGGCAAGGTGTCGTTCTGGCTGTACAACAACGACTATACCCTTACACTCCGGTAGTTCAACAAGATCTTCAACTGGAATCACTCGCAGCATGACTACCGGTGACCGGACAACCTCATCGACTACGATGCAATCTTCTCCGAGCTGGTGACAGTGCCGCTGGGCAAGTCAGTGAGCTACCATAATGCTGCAGTAGCTGATTTTTAGCACCCCTTCGTCCGGATACTTCACCGGATGCTGAGTTCGACGTTGTTTGCTAGGGGTGATTTGGCCCTCAGCAAGTTTCAGGAGACAGATCTATTTTTCTTGTATAAGCTCCTGAAACGTCAAGAATACAATTGGGGAGCCTTCTTTTTGCAGAGAGTTTTGGCGATGAAGAGGAGTACACGAAAAACGCCAATTCACTTTGGCGGGCTTATCACCAAGCTGGCTTTCTACCTTGGGTTGAATTTCCAGCAGATTACTCCTCTCTCCACCAGGAGCAAGGTGAACTTGCAACATCTTCACCACTCCAACCTCATCCTTCTTCAAGATGGTTTGGCGTATGCGCACTGCCACGTCAACCATGCTTACCAGGAATGCTCACTTCCTGATCCGGTCTTCAACATCGAAGGGGCACAACACTTCCGATGGCCTATCATAGCCATCACTGACTCCGATGAAGATGGCGGAAACGATGACGGCAACGACAACGACAACGACAAGGCTACAGAGGAAGAGGAGGCATTCACACCTCTTCGGACACGCATGGCACCACGGAAGCATCCTCAGATGCATCCAGGTGCATCTTCATCATCACAGCCTCCACCACCACCACCACCCTCGCAGCAAAGTGAGGATGTCTATTCTATGTAGGGCATGTATACTATGCTGCAAGACATACAACAGACACAGCAGCATTACATGGCGATGTACACCGGTATTCAAGACACTACTAACCGGTTACTGGACAATCAAAGGGAAATGTTCGAGAACGAGCGTCTTCTCCTGGACAACCAACAACAAATTCATGATCGGTTGCAACGGATGGAGATGCAACAGGAGCCCTTTTACGACCACTATTGGAGCCAAAATTACTTTGGAGGCTATCCACAACCTCCACCTAGGGCCCAGTTTGATCCAAGCTTCCAGGGGGAGTATCCGTCTTGGGTCCCTACGGCTCCGCAGTACCCGCCTCCACCTAAAGAGTAAAAGCGGTATCTCTGTTCCAACCTTTAAGATTGTTTTTGACTATGAGGCCATAGTCGAATTCAAGCTTAGGGGGGGTGTTGGAAAAACTCTATCTTTTATTTTCTCTATTTTTAGTTTTCTTGTTTTTGTTTCTTGTCATTTATTTCCTGCAATTTTAGTTTGTCTGCAGGATCCACATTCTATCTAGTGTAATCGTGGATGTCGTTAATCTTGAAGTCATCTCAGTTGCATGTGCATGGGAATTAAGGGAAACTAAAAATTTTTTGAGTGTTCGCAAGCCTGAGTGTTGTTTAACCCTGATCACCTGACTTAGAAAATGATTTGTTTTGTCAACTTTAAAATAGAAAATCACAACTGTACATTCCTAATGATTCATGAAAGTGGACGGAATTGGTTGTTTGAGCCTAAACTGACCAAATGATAATGAGACTCTAATTTGAAGTAAGAGAGAAAAACTTCTTAACTACTACACATGTCAGTAAGGAGGGACACATAATATTTTTCAAAGGTTCAGTCAATTAGTTTTGTGATCTGTCCACCTCATTGCTTTTCACAATCCACCAAGACTTGGAAGTAAAGTACGGTTTTGACCTTTTTGATTGCATGTCATGTAGATAGGACTTGCATTGCAATCACCTTCATATGTTTTGCAAGAAAAATAAAAAAAAATTTAGAATAGGTGTACATGCACATTACCCTTAGGTGCATGTCATTTAGCTGCATTCATAAACTTTATGCATAAAGTATATCATGTACCTCATTTATTCTTTAATGGTGAATTAAATTGTTCCATACCTTCCAAATAGTGTAAATATTTGAGTCATGCAGAAAAAACTAAGCCCAATAAGTATTCATTGACAATTATGGATATAAGGGTTTGAAAAAAAAATCTGAAAAAAATCTGAAATTGAGAAAAAAAGAGAGAAAAGTTATTGAGAAGCAACTAGAATAAGAAGGAGAAAGGAACTTAATTTCACCTGCATTTCAAGATGAGTGAGTACATGATGTAGCTTAATTAGACATCCATCTCATTTTGAGATGGATTGTTAGTGCATGCATTATTCCACCCGATCTTAGGCATTAGGGCATTTTTCATGTGCATTTGCATCATTTAGGGTATTTTTGTTTTATGCATGTTGAAATCGTATAATACTTCAACTTCTTCCATGAGCCACCCATTTCATCCACCCGTTGCTCGAATTGGTAGGCCACCGTGAATTTCTCCTCACTAATGAATATCAGGAGAACTGCTTCCAAGTAGATGTTAGTTAGGGTGAGCAACGTAGTATAGGAGATCACAAGATGCACTAAGTCTGGACCGGCAAATTTTATTATGTTAACTGCCTTATGTGATAGTGTTCATCAGTTTTGAGGTCAATATCTTTTATGGATGATTACTGTCGCCTTTAGGGTAATTATCATTCTGTGGTTAGCGAGGACCGGTATGTGAATGTGCAGTGGGAGTCATATGGGATGTTTGTTGTGATGCTTTGTTCTTTAGTTGACTCTGGAAATTCTATTATAAGGTTTAGTTGCTCGAGGGCGAGTAATGTTCAAGCTTAGGGGAGTTTGATGCGATGATTTTGAGTCGCATTTATAGACTTGTTTGATATGTGTTTTATGTATTTATTAGTCATTTTCATGGTTAATGTTGCATAATTCATTTATTTTAGTCTATGCTACTTCTTTATGTCAAATTCCCTTTATTTAAGCATTTTGAGTATTAATTATCAAAAGAATATATTTTGTGTGAACGTATGTGGTTTCGTGTGTTAATTTCAGGAAAAACAAGTATCTGCTACAGTCGATACCATCGACGGTGGTCGATACTATCGACACAACCACATGCGCACAACCATAAGGACCAGGAGAAAGTCGATACTATCGACAAGGATGTCGATGGCATCGAGATCCCATCAGGTTGCAGATGAAAATGAGGTCGATACTATCGACACATAGTCGATACCATCGACCCAGGAGGCTACAGTGACAGAAAAGGACAACAACCGACGCCTTAGAGTGTCGATACCATCGACCCACGTCGATGGTATCGAGATGACATCAGGCGTAAAGACAAAAGAAAAGAGAACTGCTGCTATCACGCAGGGTCGATACCATCGACTCGCGTCGCAAGTCGATGGTATCGACACCGTCAGATACTTATTGGCTTTGTAATGATCTTAATCGGAGGGTTGTAATTAATTGGCAACCTAATTCGGGAAATATACCTAATGATGACGCCCAAGGGGGATTCATCACGTCATTAGCCGCTGCACACATCCAGGAGAGCAACTAGGAGAAGAACGGAGCATGAGAGCACGCCCCAGCCGATCCGGATGCTAAAGAAGATGAATTCCACCACCGAAAGGTGGGAGAACGCGTATTCCACGCCAAGGATCGCTTGGATCATCTCCGTTCAGGGGTTTTACCACTCAATCACATTTTTCTCCATGTTGCCCTTTTTCTTCTCGACGTTGTATTCTGAGATGAACATGCGGGGCTAATCCCCTTTGTCTTTAGGACCGGGAGTAGCCCGGAAATTCATTGTATGACAGTTTTATCATAGTAATTCATATCCTATCTATTAAATCCGTGGTATAATTTCATTTTCTCCAATATATTGTTATGCTTGATCACCATAATAATAATCTAATACCATTAATTGCTTTGAAAGAAGAATTAATGGTTGAAAAGAGACGAAATTTACATTAATTGACAAATCCCTTGAACAAGGTGGTGTAAGATTAATGGTGGATACCGAGAGGTCGTTTTTAATGCACCTAGTTTAGGGTATAGGTTACTACAACGGTGAAACTGACCTAGACATAGGTAGTGAATTGTACCACGACAGTGGGCAATTCTGATTTCAGGCCACTACCCGGATAGAGAGATAAAATTGAGTAACTATATAGAATTTAATACAATGAAAACCCGCGGTGAAACCGCAATCCTAAAGATCTTCTTTTGAATTGATTAAACCACATTTAATCGATTGCTTGCTTTGCTTTATTTTTATTTTTCTTTTAATTTTAACCACAACTCTCAACTTTTTAATCGGCTTAGGTGATCGCAAGTAGTTAGTAAGAGTCTCTGACAATTTCACGTATCCTTGAGTTTGACTCGGGCCTCACAAAGGTCTATATTACTTCGACGCGTTCACTTGTGTTTCTGCGCACGGTAAAATTTCGTCAAGTCCTAAGTTTCCAAACCTACTAAATAGGACTTGGCACCCTGATCTACCCTTCCACGGTGCCCTCATGGAGGCCCAAGGTCCTATTGCCGACTAGAGCCACAAGGTGCTCAAAAACAAAAGGTGGAGGATTTACCGCCTCTTGGACAACATAACACGTTTGCAGGTGGACTTAGCGGAACAATTTAACCCAATATATGTAGCACTGTGCAATCAGATGCTGGATGATCTGGACGTCATTCTTAAGGAGGAGGAGGAAGACCTTAGACACCAGACGTATCTGAGTTGGATCGTCGACGGCGATAATAATAGTTGTTATTACCACAACTTCATCAATCCGAGGAAGAGACGTAATAACCTCATTGCCTTAAAAAATGCTGCAAGCGAGTGGGTTAGAGGCAATGCTAACCTCATGGATATGGTTGTTAACCATTTCAAAGGTATTCTTTCTATACCCAATGATGAAAGGTCGTACAGCAGCAACCATTTCCCAGGCTCCTTTCGGACCCCGACGGAGCATGAACTACTAGCACTCAGCGCAACACCGACCATGGAGGAGATTTACAACATCGTAAAAGACCTTGATCCCATGAAAGTGGCAGGACCAGACGGGGTCAACACACATTTTATGCAAAAGAACTGGGGAACGATATGGCTGAGCTTGATGAAAATGGTCCAGGGTGTTGTGGTCAAAGGGATTATTCCCAACGCTCTGTTGTATTCAACGATCGTTCTTATTCCTAAAGTGGCCAGCCCTGAGAGATATGATAACCTCAGGCCCATTTCATTAAATAATGCTGCATTGAAAATCAGCTCGAAGCTTGTGGTGCAGAGGCTAAAAGACTTCATCCCTAGTTGGGTATCGCAGGCTCAAAGCAGTTTTGTCCCTGGCCGCTGTATCACAGACAACATCACCCTGGTCCAAGAGGTGATCAATGTGATGAAGAGGAAAAGAGGAACTAGGTTCATGGCCATTAAAATAGACCTGACAAAGGCTTATGACCAAATGGATTGGAGGTTCGTCTTAGACACGATCCATAGAACTGGGATACCCATGACCATCATCAATTACATCATGGGTTCCATCACAAGGGGTAGCACTAGCATTGTGTGGAATGGTAAGACCTCCAAAAAGATTAGGGCGAGTAGAGGCCTGCACCAAGGGGATCCCCTATCCCCTTACCACTTCGTGTTATGCCTAGAGAGGCTAAGCTAGTTAATCAATCAGAAGGTGGAGGAGGGAAAATGGAAACCTGTGAAGGTAGGGAAAAGATGACCGACTGTTTCACATGTCTGTTTCGCAGACGACCTGATCATCTTCGCTAAGGCAGGGAGGGATTAGATGCGGATGATTCTGGACTATTTTGATGCTTTTAAACAGGTTTCTGGGTAGGCTATTTCTATAACTAAATCGAAGATTTTCTTCTCCAAGAGCATCGACAGAGATCTCAGGTAGAAAATCACGAGCTTAAGTGGCTTCCAACAGACGAGAGATCTTGGGAGATACCTTGGTGTACCCATCATCCATGGCAGGGTTACCAAGAGCATGTATGGTGACACCCTTGATAGAGTTATCAACTTGATATCATTGGATCTTCAATTGGTCAACCATGCTTAACCCTAGACCTCCAAACGGTCTTGGGTGATCAACAAAGGGTCTTGAGACCATTTGGGTGATCCCCAAATGGTTTTGAAACCATTTGGGTCACTCAACCCAAACTTCAACATAATTTAATTATTAAAATCAGCAATTAACACGATTAGGGTTTAGATGGTTGATGGGCCTTTGATTAGTGAACCAATTGGAATTAATTGATGATTTTTGGTAGGTAATTAGTCTACATTATTCTCAACAGTCCGCCAAATGTTCAATGCCTGGTCAACGCCTCCAAACGGTCTTGGACTGTTTGCTTCCATGCATTCTTGTGAAACCGTTTGCATTCAAACGGTTTGAAAACTGTTTGCACCAAACATTTTGGTAAACCATTTGCTAAAGGTTGGGAGACCGTTTGCTAAAGGTAATTCTTGGATAATCTTAGGAATTAATGTCATCATATTCTACCTCTGTTCAACCAAGAACATGGTCTGTTCTTCACGAAAATGATAGCAAGAACACACAAAGATATCTAAAGAAGGAGTATAAGCAATGATTTTTAGGAAAGAAGGATGCATTAACAAAACTTAAGGGTTAGAGTTATAAAACCCGCCTCTACGACTGATCCAAAGCTGCAATATTCATAGATTTAATGGCGGATGAAGTCCAGTAGTTGTCCAAGGTCCGTTCTTCAAGTTTTGGATGGAGAAGATGGCTAGAAAGGAGAATCGTGTGAAAAACACCATGAATCTAACCTTATATGGTGGTTTCCACCATGAATTCGAGGTAGATGGTGATCAACACTTACCAAGTCAGTATGGTCGTCCTTCCTATGGTCTAGAGCTCCTTCTTGGTTGGTCCAAGGAAAGTGATGAGAAGAGGAACTAAGGAAAATGATCCTTTGTGTTGTTGGAAAAGATACCTTATATATTTTTGGATATTTTCAAGGAAAGTGAAAAGAAAGGGATTATCTCCTTTTATTTCCCAACTAAAACCACCAAAGCTTCCTCCATCCTTGGCCACATTTCCACCTCATGAAAAACTCCTCCATTATCCAAGGTTTAAAGGAAAGAAACAAAACACCTTAAAGATTTGTATATTAATATCCATCTTTATTGGATATTGCTTAATATATAATTATTGTGAGTAGTTTCCACTTCTACCATAATCATTCAAAAGAGGTGCCCTTCTCATGTTCTTTTCTCCAATTGATGCCAAGAAACATGAGAGCTCCTCTATATGGTATATATTACATGTTGGACCCTAGGTTTTGGGTAAATTGCACTTTAACCAAAACTAGGTTTTAAAGCACAAGGGTTGCTCTACAAGCTGTATCTTGGTACCCAAACTTGTGAAAACTGTACCACTTAATCATATACATTCTTATGATGTCTCAACTTCAGAAGAGCATCTTAACATGTGCAATTTGCAAGTTAACCCCTCTATTTGGGTAATTTGCACTTTAGTCCATTATTAACAAAACAATGTTTCAACATTATGTAAAAAGGATTGAAATTGGAATATAAGTTTCTTAAAAGCCTTAATTATATTTCAAAGGATAAAAACAAGCATCTGACCACTTATTTAAGAAAAACACCTAGGGTTAGTACATAACCCAGGTCAGGGATGTTACAAATTATCCACCCCTTACAAGGATTTCGTCCCCGAAATCATTACAAAACATATTAAGAGAAAAGATCAGGGTATTTCCTTCTCATTTCTTCCTCTAGTTCCCACGTGGCTTCTTCAACGCCATGGTGATTCCAGAGAACTTTCACAAGACTTATGTCTTTCTTTTTCAGCTTCTTAATTCTCCTATCAAGAATCGATATAGGTCCTTCTTCATAAGATACATCATCATTCAACTCTATTTCCATAGGTTGCAGAACAGATTTTGTGTCAGGATGACATTTCCTAAGCATGGAAATGTGGAACACTGGGTGTAACGTTTGTAACTCTGATGGTAACTCTAGCTTATAAGCTACCTTTCCAATCCGTTCGATGATTGGATAAGGCCCCATAAACCTAGGAGCTAACTTTCCTTTTCTTCCAAATCTAAGAACTCCTTTCCAAGGTTTGACTTTGAGGTACACTCTGTCTCCAACCTGGAATTCGAAAGGTCTATGACGCTTATCAACATATGACTTTTGCCTATCCTGTGCAGTCTTTAACTGTTGTTGTATTATCTTAATCTTCTTAGTGGTCTTCTGCTCAAGATCAGGACCTAAAAGTTGACATTCACCTGTTTCATACCAACATAGGGGAGATCTACAATGTCTACCATACAAAGCTTCATAAGGTGCCATGTCAATGCTATGTTGATAGCTATTGTTGTAGGCAAACTCTATCAAACTTAGGTGCAGATCCCAACTTCCTGTGAACTGAAAAACACATGCTCTAAGCAAGTCCTCCAAAGTCTGTATAGTCCTTTCTGATTGCTCATCTATCTGAGGATGAAAGGTTGTACTAAACCTTAACTTTGTGCCTAAAGCTTTATGAAGTCGCTCCCAAAAATGACTCGTAAACTGGGGACCTCTTTCAGAGACAATGGTAACTGGGACCCCATGTAGCCGCACTATCTCATCTACATATAACTGTGCTAACTTCTCAATAAAATAGGTTGTTTTGACAGGTAAGAAATGTGTTGTCTTAGTCAACCTATCAACTATTACCCAGATGGAATCATGTCCTTTGACGGTTCTAGGTAAACCAACCACAAAGTCCATTGTGACATGATCCCATTTCCATTGTGGTATGGGTAAAGGTTGCATTGTTCCTACATGCTTCTGGTGTTCAACTTTAACTTGTTGACACACCAGACACCACATAACAAACTCAGCAACATCTTTCTTCAAACCAGGCCACCAATACATATCTTTCAAGTTACGATACATCTTGGTGCTTCCTGGATGCATAGCATACATTGAAAAATGAGCTTCTTCCAGGACTAACTTCCTCAAGTTATCCACATCCATCACTATCATTCTATCATGATAACAAGCTAGGTGATCATTTGAATCATGGAAACCTTCTCGTTTCTCATCGCCATATTCTGACCTAATCAATTGGACTGTAGCATCAACTTGTTGTGCCTCCTTAATCTACTGTCTCAAAGTAGGTTTTATGTGCATCTCAGCTAACAACCCTGATAACAACGATACTTTTAACTGTACATTATCCTGCCTTAAAGAGATAAGCATATCTCTCCTAGAGCACACCAAAGAATTCAACTGTGCTCTATCTAAGACTGGTGTTGCTGATTTCCTACTCAAAGCATCAACAACTACATTGGCCTTCCCTAGATGGTAATCAATTGTTCAATCGTACTCCTTGATTAACTCCATCAAGTGGCGTTGCCTCATGTTAAGCTCATGCTGAGAAAAGATATACTTTAGGTTCTTATGGTATATGAAAATCTGGAATGTTTCTCCATAAAGATAATGTCTCTAGATTTTCAAGGCATGAACTACACCATCTAGCTCTAGATCGTGTGTCGGATAATTCTCCTCGTGTTTCTTAAGTTGTCGAGAAGCAAAAGAAATCACTTGTTTATCCTGCATCAACACACATCCTAGTCCATTCTCAGAGGCATCACATAAAACTATATATCTGTTCCCTTGCTCAGGTAACACAAGCACAGGTGCACTTGTCAATCTCTCCTTCAACAGTTAGAATGATTGCTGACACTTGTCACTACAAGTAAAAGGAACATCCTTCCTGGTCAACCTAGTCAAGGGTAAAGCTATGGAACTAAAGTTCTTAATGAACCTCCTATAATAGCCTGCCAACCCTAAGAAGCTTCGAATCTCCATTGACATATTCAGCTATTCCCATTGCAGGATAGATTCTACCTTTTTAGGGTCAACACATATACCTGAAGCAGATATTACGTGCCCAAGAAAAGAAACTTCTGGTAACCAGAACTCACACTTGCTAAACTTAGCATATAACTTATGCTCTCTTAGCAAAGTTAGAGCTTGACAAAGATGATGTTCATGCTGCTTGGCATCTCTACTGTAGATCAGAATGTCATCTATGAAGACAACAACACACTGGTCGAGAAAAGGTCGGAAGATTCTATTCATGAGTTCCATAAATGCAGCTAGTGCATTAGTTTGTCCAAACGACATAACTGTGAACTCATAGTGACCATACCTTATCCTAAAGGCAGAATTAGGTATGTCACCCTCCTTGATACGTAACTGGTGATATCCCGACCTCAAATCTATCTTTGAAAAGATAGTTGCACCACACAACTAATCAAAGAGATCATCAATCCTCGACAAAGGATACTTATTCTTTATCGTTACTTTATTTAGCTGTCTATAATCAATGCACAACCGCATTGACCCATCCTTCATTTTAACAAAGAGGACCGGAGCACCCCAAGGCGAAGTACTCAGTCGGATGAAACCCTTTTTAAGCAAATGTTGTAGTTGTTTCTTGAGTTCAGCCATCTCAGCAGGCGCCATCCTATATGGTGTTTGTGCTATAGGTTGCGTATCCGGGATTAGATTAATCTCAAAATCTATTTCTCGGGGCGGGGGTACACCTGGAAGTTCTTTAGGAAATACATCTTCAAATTCCCTAACTACAGGAACTTCAGTAGGATTAAGACTCTCCGTGGTGGTATCTACCACATGGGCCAAGAATGCATAACATCCTTATCTCAACAACTTCTCAGCAACCATAGCCGACACAAGATAGGTGGGTAGAATCTTTCTTTCTCCTTGAAAGATCCATGTGTCACTATCATTAGTGAACACAACTTGCTTGGACTCACAATCCAAGACAACCTTATACCTTTCTAAGGTATCCATCCCAAGGATTACATCAAATCCATACATCTCAAGTGGTATAAGATCCACTTGAATGCGATGTTCAGAAAAGAAGAGGATGCAGGGAGAACACACTTCCTACAACACAACATATCCCATTAAAGGAGTTTCTAACAACAAACTATCTTCTCTATGACTTGTAGTCATGTTGCAGTCAAGAATCACTCTTCGAGTGATAAAGGAATGCGTAGCACCCAGATCGATTAAAATAGATACAACATAAGATGTAGACATATCAGAATAAAACAACTCCATCTGACCTGCCACAACCCGAGGGTTGATCACTACATCAGGTGGATTCATCGCGTAAAATCTTTTTGTTGCTTGTGGTTGATTTGGTGCCTGATGACTAGGTGCCGATGATCCAACTTGGGACGCTTGTGCATGTCCTCTGGCATTGCCTGGAAACTGTCTCCTTTGAGATCCTTGATGAATCTGCCTTTGAGGTTGAGTTACACTCACTTCTCTGGCTCTGCAATCTTTCATCAGATGTCCCATCTTTCCACATATGTAACAACTTCTGTTCAGTTGTTGTGGTCTGGGTTGTCCTGTAACTGACATAGATGCTGAGCTATGAGCTCCTTCTAAAGGTAAGCTTCGTCCTCTACCCCTATTTGACATCCACTACATATGGGTACTGAATCTTGGTGGTGGTGTAGGTACAGAAAACCATGGTTTCTTAAAACCTTTGGATGAGGATCCTTGGAACTGGGGATACATCCTCTTGTTCTTGGTCTATCTCTTCTCTAACACAGACCTCTCTATCCTCCTGACCGACTCCACAAAAGTAGCAAACCTTTCCCTGTTCTCCAGAGTAGACCCAGGGGTGGTCAACTCAGTGTTTAATCCTTTCTCAAAATGCCTAATCCTTTCTTCATCTGTTGATGCCATGTGTGGGCAGAACCGCAACAACTCCATGAACTTAGCCTCGTATTCGCTAATGTTCATAGGTCCCGGCCTTAACCTCTCAAATTGAGAGATTTTCTCATCCAAGAATGTCTTAGGAAAGTATATGTTGACAAATTCTCATCGAAATACTTCCCATTCGATCTCCACACCTGGCATTTTCTATTCTTCCATGGTCCACCAATGACCATCACTCCCCTTGAGAAGATACATAGCATGTCTAACCTTCTCAGCCTCTGGGATGTTTAGGATTCTAAAGGCCTTCTCTAGTTCAGTTAGCTACAAGTCAGCATCTGCTGGGTCAGCTATTCTAGTATATTCTGTGGCTCCAACCCGGCGTAGTCGTTCAAACGTCTTGTCGGATCCTCATCCTTCTAGATGGGTAGGTGCCCTAGGTACATGTATAGGCATCCTATCAATCATGTGTATCATGGTAGTCATGAACTACCCAAACATGGCTTGGAAAGATGGATTCCCCATGTCAGCTGGGTTGAACTGGGTGGTTCAGGTACATGTTCTTCCCTTTCTTGGTCTCTTGCACCTTCTCTAGGTGCAACAACACTACTCTCAGCAACATGTTCCTCGTGTGATCCAGACATATTTAGTTTTCTCCTCTCCTCCTATATGAGCAGAAGACACTATCAGATATACTGGAACACACTAGAACAAACTCTACAATCCTAGTCCTATGTCTCTGTAGACTCAGCGAACCTAGATCTCTGATACCACTTAATTGTGATGACTCATCCTGAAGAAAATGTTAATAACGATGCAAACATGATTAATTAGCAGCGGAATTACTGAAAATCACAAAATTTTAAAACTTTTTGTAAAGAAACCACAACTGTAAAACTTTTGCATAAAGAAATGAAATAAGTTGTTTGCAAGTTGATACATCAGTAAATCTCTGTATCATTACATCTCGAGAGTCATAACATTGACTATCCTGTTAAGTTGTACATGAGAAGTATACAAAAATTCTCGAGGCATTAAGCCAAAAACCTTAGATCTATATTAAACCATCTACTGACTCCTAGGACCTGAGAGTACAGAGACGACACATAGGACCTTCTATACACAAGACCTAATAGACAGTGACTCCACCTGTGGATAACTGCTGTTCTTGATGTTGCTGTTGTTGCTGTTGCTGCTTTTGCTCACCCACTGAAGGGTTCCTCCTCCCTCGGCGTCTACCTAAAAAGTTGAATCCCACGGGAGTGAGACAATTGAAGAATTGTCCCAGCGAGAGTTATAACTCTTCGCCAGAAGCATTGTTATTGCAAATAATGGAATCACATTGAGCAGTAGAACTATAAATATTCAACAACAAGTAAAACATTGAATAAGCTAAGTAGAGCAGCATTCTTTAAGCAATCATTTCAATTATAACTTGATTGAGTAACAAGTCATTTACTCAGTAAGGAATATGAAGGACATGTATATTACTGGTCCAATTAGGACTAAATAAACAATGCATCATCAATCATTCTTTCTCATAGTTCAACCTAAGCAATTATGCTACACGGTCGATTACATTTTATAAACATACTTATGCCCTGAGGAGACGAGGTATACCGCTCATACTCCAATCGACCATTATGAAATCGCAATCGGTACCATATATAGGTCATCAGAAGAGCCGAATTTCTATGACCTCATCTTCCTCAGTCAATGTGAGGATTATCATGCAGGACATCTTGTGTCTCTACCATAATAGCTATCCATGTATTCTGGCACTTCGCTATTAGAGTTACAGTGGCATGTTGTACTCTCTTCGCAATCGAGGGATTTCTTATTTATCTCACATCGATTCGACATTAACAACATCATCGGGAGATTAGTGATACATAATCCCGGCATATACATATAATGAAGGATTGAGATATTTGATGTTTATCTCACATCAATTCCTCCTTTATGATGTAAGTATATTCACATCCATAACCCCCACATACTGAAAAGTATGCTCTCCAGGAGTTCACTTAGGAAAACTTGTTTCACCATTATCTAGCTTCTGACGATGATGGATCTATGGTCAGGGCTCTACATGATACCATTATACTTGATTATTTAAGTACATTATGGCATTCTTTTAGCATCAGACATGTTTTTAAGCATAAATTGCCAAAACAATTGCTATAAAGAAAGAGTACTTATTTGTATCAAGTTCAATTCACTTATTCTTAACATTGGGATATCAATCCCTAACCATCTCATCATTGTAATTCAGGAATATGGTTATTCAAACCCTTAAATCATTAAAACACTTGTTACCAAGTATCATACTGCCATCATGTCATTTGATAGTATAAACAAGATAATAATGATGATGATATTTCTTATGGCTCATATAGCCTATCAATCTCTTATGTTACCTTTTCACTACGCAACATAACATATCATTTCTTACAAACTTGTTAAGTACTTTTGATAAGAAAAGCTTCATATATAGCTCATACCTGGCTATGTTCAATATTCCATACAACCTGCATGATTAGTACAGATGAATGCAAACACTTCTATTTTAGATCAGTATAATGCAAAACATTAATAACATCACTATTTAAGGGTTGCACCACTATGCCCTTGTCATGGTTAAGGTTTCCCTTTTTAATTCAATTAGGGTTAATGACTTATCATTGCATTACCCAACCATAGAACTTCATGTTATACAGCATAACCCAAAATTAGGGTTTACTATTCACAATACCTCACATTACCCTAGATTAGGGTTTACTATTCACATTATGAATTATGATCATACCTTCGTTATATATTAGGGATATTTCCATTACTACCCTCAAATTAGGGTTAGAATTCATTAACCACTATAATTAGGGTTTCATGATCTCACTAGCATGGATCATAGCCTAAATAGGCATTGCTTCATATTGAGAGTCCATTACTTGATTACATAAGAAATATTTTCTCTCTCATCCCTTATATGAGTTGATGCTTTCATCACCCTTGATTAGGCTAAGTCAACTCAACATTGAGATCATGGCTATGTCATTACTATTGTGATCATTAAAGCTTACTCATTCAAAGAGTACTAATCACTCTATCCCGTCAAGGATACCTTTATTATAATCATCATTCATTATAACATGCACTAATTAACTAATCACTTGGTCTTTTAATCACTTTAAGTATCCATGAGGTTTAGGTTAATCAACCACCAAACCATCTTGACCCTTAGATCATCAAACGATCTTGACCAACATGGACCTCAAACGGTCTTGCACACTAATCCTCCAAACGGTCTAAGACCGTTTGGACCTTCATGTGGTATTGGTCTGCCATGGAGACCGTTTGGTAAAGTAGACCTTCAAAACAATTTGCTAAAGTAGAGGTGATGACTGTTTGGTCAAGTTTGACTTTGAAACCGTTTGGTGGTGAAGACCGTTTGGTCATGTTTGACTTTGAAACCGCATGGACACAACCGACCTTGAAACCTCATGAGACCAAATGGTTTGGGATCGTTTGGTCCCAAACGGTCTTGAGACCGTTTGGACTCAAACGGTCTTGAGACCATTTGGACCTAAACGGTCTTGAGACCGTTTGGTCCAAACCACCTCAAAACCGCAAGGACCAAAAAGTGTCTCAACCACTTTAATTGAATTAGGGTTTCCAATGTTGGACCCCTCAATCGATCATGCACATGTTAGCCAATCATCAATTGGGTTCAATAGATCAACCTTCAACTGATTTGACCCTCAACTGACCCTCAATTGATCATCCATTAGGGCTTGGATCAATTGGATTAGGGTGTGGAATCGATGACCCTTCAACATACTTCAATGTGAGTCTAATTGATTTGAAATCATTGAACCATCATTCAATTTGGTCATGACCTGACCCCAAACGGTCTTGGGATCATTTGGATGACCTCCAAATGGTCTTGAGACCGTTTTCCCATTATTTCATTCAAAAACCAAATCATTCAATTAAGGTTTGGATCCTAGGTTTAGTCACCAAATCAGCAATCGATTACTCATCAACTTGATATCATTGGATCTTCAATTGGTCAACCATGCTTAACCCTAGACCTCCAAATGGCCTTGGGTGATCACCAAAGGGTCTTGAGACCATTTGGGTGATCCCCAAACGGTTTTGAAACCGTTTGGGTCACTCAACCCAAACTTCAACATAATTTAATTATTAAAATCAACAATTAACCCGATTAGGGTTTAGATGGTTGATGGGCCTTTGATTAGTGAACCAATTGGAATTAATTGATGATTTTTGGTAGGTAATTAGTCTACATTATTATCAACAGTCCTGCAAATGGTCAACACCTAGTCAACACCTCCAAATGGTCTTGGACCGTTTGCTTCCATGCGTTCTTGTGAAACCGTTTGCATTCTAACGGTTTGAAAACCGTTTGCACCAAACGTTTTGGTAAACCATTTGCTAAAGGTTGGGAGACCGTTTGCTAATGGTAATTCTTGGATAATCATAGGAATTAACGTCATCATCTTCTACCTCTGTTCAAACAAGAATAGGGGCTGTTCTTCACGAAAATGATAGCAAGAACACACAAAGATATCTAAAGAAGGAGTATAAGCAACGATTTTTAGGAAAGAAGGATGCATTAACAAAATCTAAGGGTTAGAGTTATAAAACCTGCCTATAGGACTGATCCAGAGCTCCAAGATTCGTAGCTTTAATGGTGGATGAAGCTCCAGTAGTTGTCTAAGGTCCTTTCTTCAAGTTTTGGATGGAGAAGATGGCTAGAAAGGAGAATCGTGTGAAAAACACCATGAATCTAACCTTATATGGTGGTTTCCACCATGAATTTGAGGTAGATGGTAATCAACACTTACCAAGTCAGTATGGTCATCCTTCCTCTGGTCCAGAGCTCCTTCTTGGTCGGTCCAAGGAAAGTGATGAGAAGAGGAACTAAGGAAAACGATCATTTGTGTTGTTGGAAAAGATACCTTATATATTTTTGGATATTTTCAAGGAAACTGAAAAGAAAGGGATTATCTCCTTTTATTTCCCAATTAAAACCACCAAAGCTTCCTCCATCCTTGGCCACATTTCCACCTCATGCAAAACTCCTCTATTATCCAAGGTTTAAAGGAAAGAAACAAAACACCTTAAAGAGTTGTATATTAATATCCATCTTTATTGGATATTGCTTAATATATAATTATTGAGAGTAGTTTCCACTTCTACCATAATCATTCAAAAGAGGCACCCTTCTCATGTTCTTTTCTCCAATTGATGCCAAGAAACATGAGACATCCTCTAGGGGGTGTATATTACATGTTAGACCCTAGGTTTTGGGTAAATTGCACTTTACACCAAAACTAGGTTTTAAAGCACAAGGATTGCTCTATAAGTTGTATCTTGGTACCCAAGCTTGTGAAAACTGTACCACTTCATCATATACATTCTTATGATGTATCAACTTCAGAGGAACATCTTAACATGTGAAATTTGCAAGTTAACCCCTCTATTTGGGTAATTTGCACTTTAGTCCATTATTAACAAAATAATGTTTCAACATTATGCAAAAAGGACTGAAATTGAAATATAAGTTCCTCAAAAGCCTTAATTACATTTCAAAGGATAAACTCAAGCATCTGATCACTTATTTAAGCAAAACACCTAGGGTTAGTACATAACCCAGGTCAGGGAAGTTACAGACAAAGTAGGAAAAGATATGATAGATCCCACACTTAGGCGTACATGATTAACTTATCCAATCTATTAAGCATGATGTTCAAACTATGAGCCATTAGAAGAAGAATTTACTATAAACACTATTACAGAAAAATAATTTCAAATAGATAAAGATTTATTGAGAAGAGACTTTCTCTTTAAAGAGACTAAAGAAAAGTTTGATAGGTTCTTTGATCATTATAGTGATCAAGCAAGAACACTCACTAGAAAATAATGGTATAAACACATTAAGGATGTCACTAGAAATGTCCTATTATTTTAATGGTTTGAGGAGAACCACATCACACCATTTCTAAAGACCTCGAAAAATATGTCTATCACAAAAGCCTCTATTACATGGAAATTAGATCTTAAAGATGAAGAAGTAGAATCTATACATCTTCCTTTAGAAACCATAAATTCTTAAAAGAAGAAATTCCATCCACACAAATTCTCATGACAAAAATTAGGCATGAACCTGCTACACAAGAACAAATTGCTAGAATCATCAAACAAAACAATTATTCCAATTCATGTCTTCAAACTATTGCAAAACAAACTGATAGGATAGAATCCATTCTGAAGAATGTTAAATCCACCATTACCTATAAGAATAATGATCTAAAAATAGTCCTATAATTATGCCAACTACACTCTCGACAAATTTCAAATTAGGTAAGAAAGCTCCAATCCAATTTGATAAAAATCTACAAGATATAACCAATGAAATCACAAATCGATTACGACAATTAAATGTCAGAAAAAAAAGTATAAATATCTTAACCCAAGATGAATCATCTGAAGATGAACCCATAGATATATCTCCTGAAGATGTTCTTTCCTTTGAAAATAACCTAGATGCCTCTATGAGTAAAATTACATCCTCCAAACCAAGTTATTCTAAAACAAAAAATTACTATAACGTGCCAACACCGGTCTACCTACAATTTGAAGAAACTCTTGATATTCCCTTATTTCATTTTATTGGACAAACCCTTGTGGAATGGAATATAGATGGCTAATCTGAATATCAGATATTACAAACATGCTGCCAAATGCTGATCTATGCTAGGGCATGTCGTGCCAACAAAAATTCAAAACATTCTATTGTAAACATGATTGTATCATCTTTCATTGGACAGTTAAAAGGATGGTGGAGTAACTATCTCAATGAAGCTCAAAGACTTGAAATATTATATACCACTAAAATAGATGAAAATCGGAATCACATAAAAACTGAAAAACAATGAAATTATTTTTGATTCAGTTTATACATGGATTGTTAACATATTACAACAATTCATTAGACATACTAGTAGTGTAACTCAAAAAACAAGAGAACAACTTATGAATCATAGTTGTCCATCTCTGTTATACTTTAGATGGTATATAGATGTGTTTCTAACAAAAGTTCTCATATTCTCGGACTGTAGCAATGTAGTTTGGAAGGAAACATTTATTAAGGGTCTCTCCGTTCTCTTTGTTGAAAAAGTTAGAGAAAACATTAGACAAAGTTAGTACAGTTCTATCCCTTTAAAACACATATCTTATGGAGAAATTATCCAAGTAATAAATCAAAAAAGCATGTCCTTTTGTAATGACCTCAAACTAAAGGATCACTTAAAGAAACAAAAAATGTTAGGAAAAAAGGAACTAGGAGATTTCTTTTATCAATTTGAATATCAGATGAATGTCCCAAGATCATCATATAAAAAACAAAAATATTCAAAAGACAATAACCCAGGGAAGATAAGAAGACAAAGTTATCATAAAGAAAATAGGTTTAAAACCCCTAATAAAAGAAACAAAAAAGATTTAACATGTTGTTCATGCAACCAAAATGGACACTTTGCTAACAAGTGCTTTATAAGAGGATTCAAGAAGAAGGTAAAAAAATTACTCCTAAAATCTAAGATCCTTACACTAGATGAGTTTGACAAATTTGTTTCAAAACTAAACCTTAATTATTCCTCATATTCTTATACTAATGAATAGGAAGACAAAGGATGTCTATGTAACTGTTATGAAGTATCAAATTCATCTAATAGTCTATACATGATCACCTCTGAGCAGCAAATTATTCTAGAAATTATAGATTCAATCCCTAATAAAGAATAATGAAGAAAGAAACTAACAAAATATCTAGAAATGATAAAGTCAAGCAAAAACAAGATACAAGTAAAACCAAAGAATACTACTCCTTTGATCATGTAGTAAAAAGACTAGAGAGAAAGAAATATAAGACCATATCAAACACGACATGGTTGATGACTTAAGAGAATGAAACAAGAAATACAAGATCTAAATGATAGAGTCAAAACTCGTGATACACTAAAATATATTGATGAAGAATACACATATAAAACCTTCTCTACAAACATCAGATAAACACCCAATAGTGTAGTAGAAGAAGAAAGGAAAACAAATTACATATTATGATACAAGAATATGTTAGGAAAAAATGGAAAGCCCAAGTTATTATAAAAATGTATCAAAACTTTATCCTAAAAGGTATAACATTATTTGATTCAGAAGTAGGCATAATTGTATACAATAAAATTTAATCCTGGAAAAATATAGAAAAGAAAACACCCGTCAAGTCAATTTATCCACCAATGTCTATATATAGAGTAATTCCAAAATACTAGAAGCATATATATGTATAGAAAATATTGATATCAAAATATCTTTTGTTCTAGCAAAAAATATTTCTGAAGAATCTATCATTGGGACACCCTATTTGAATAGCATTCTACCAATTAATGCTGATAATGAGGGAATACATGTTATGATTCAAGAAAAGGTAATAAACTTCAAATTCAAACAACAACATGATACTTGCCTCATTAAGAAAATTCTAAATTTTTAATAACAAAAATAATCTTAAAAATAAACTACCTAGCAATAAGCAAAAGGATATTGTTGATAACATTATTTTTGCACTATTTGATATAATTTCTCTCTTTAGGAAATAACAATAACCTCGAGCTTAGGGTCTAATGTGATCCTCCAGCAGCCATTATCAATCAATACTGAAAGCATTAATTCTTAGAATCAAAACTACAAAGATGAGGTCGTTCCAATGACAAATAGAACAATGGATATAATGACTCTAAAAGAAAGTGAATATTGTCCAAAATGTTGTGACACTTGCTTCACACTAGAGAAAAATGACCTTTCTAAAGGTATTGATTATATTATTCAAAAATATTTCCCTAAGGCATACCTATTTATTTTGACTATGGTTGGAAAAAATATATACTATTTTGAAAAGTGTTAAGTGAAACAAAGAGTGCAAAAATTATGCACTACTCCACGGATATCTCCTCAGAGATTGAGCCAGAATATTCAACCTTAATGATTAAAAAAAGTCCTCACTTTCAAAGTATGGAACATATACAAGAATTCTAACATTCCTAGAACGTTCAAAAGTGATCTCACTCCATACTATTTCAACTATTAGGACTACCAGCAAGCCTGGGAGAATGTCATGTATATAGAAAATTAAGATTACAACCATTCTTGGTCTATGAAGTTCGTCTATCAAATAGATATTCCCAAATGGTGGATAGAAAAATTTTGGTCAAGATTTGGGCCTGACAGAGATATCTTTCCTAAAGCTTTAGACAAGATTATACCAATAGGAAAAGATGGTGTTAAAGAATGGACCAACATCATAAACCATTTCTCCATCTATGGAGTTCCATGGATAGTCAAGTGGTCTTGGCAGATATGTACATGTTATTACCTAGTATCCTTAACTCGGAAAATAGAAATCCGATGGTGGGAAAAATACAGTGGTGAAAAATTTGAAAAGAAAATCCCTCTACCAAGGATTTTTCTTGGGGAAATCTTTTACAAAAAGGAATTATCTGATTCAAAAGAAAGTATACAAAACTATGCAATGATCTTTTTTTTAATTGATGATTTATTCATCCCATCGTCTGGGCTTGAACCTTCGACCTCTCGGTCATACAACATCAACTTTACCAACTCGGATGCTACATCTTTGGAAAACTATACAAAGATCTTACTAAAGAGACCATATATATGTTCCCAAAACTACCTGAGGTACAAATACAATTACTAGTATTCCAAAAATTAATAACGATATTGAAAAAAGATTAGAGACAAAAGGTCTCATAAAAAAAGAATCTTCACCATTGTAAAGAAAACATCTCTATTCTTGATAAGAAGAAGAACTAGCAAAAGGCATCTCAACTATACAAAAGAATCTGTACTATTTCAAGAAAAGCCAAGGAAGATCGAAGGAATCTTTATTATTCACAAAGAAGAAACAAAAGAATCTTTACTATTCCAAAAAGGAAGAAAAGAATAAAAGTCTATGACAAAGGAACTTCAACTATTGAAGAGTAATGGAAGAAAACATGGACACCACTCGAAGAGGCTTCTTATAAGTCCCCAAAAAGTCTATGAATAGACTCCAAGGCAACAAGGGAAGGCAAGCTAGTTTAAGAAATTTTGTGTATACAACACTTGAGCCTTGTAATTCCCATCTACCACCTCCTCTAGCTCTCCCTTCTTCCTTGGTGGTTACTTGTAGTAGGCTACAACCCTTGTAATCTCTTCTACTGTGTGTTCCTCCCTTTTGTAACCCCCCTTCTTTCATATATTGTAATCGCCATCCATTAGTATAGATATAATCGTTTTGTCTACATAGTTACTTGAGATTGTGTGCTTGTGCTCTGTTGAGTTCTCCATTGTCCATCATTCCTCCTCTGTGCTCCATGCAATAGTTATTATAGGTGTGATTCTTCATGCTAATGCTTCCCTGTGTGCTCTCCACCCTTTATAAGTTTTATTTATATCATGATTAGGTCATTTTACTCTAGATATACTAAAAATAGCATGTATCATAAGGCACTTGATTAAATTCCCATCAAAAGAGTTAGTGTTGGTGATGAAGATTAGCTAACATTGCTTCTATGTGAGGGACCTAATTGAACAAAGTGATTGAAAAAAACCTTGTTTCAAAATTTTAAAATGATATTTCTATAAATAAGTTTTCAAGTTATCAAAGAAATGAGACAAAGCCTTGATGTACAATACTACATGGAAATATTTTATCAAGTAAACAAGCATACATACAAATCAATTTTCAACCATACGACCATAGTCATATAACTATTTAAAAGTTTTTACCCAATTTAGAGATTCCTATCCTATCCTTCACCATCTAGATCACAAGAAACCACATGGTTAAGAACATGATTACATGCATTTATTAGATTCTCATCACTAATGCTAATTGGATCCATTTTAGGGTTTTGAATGAGTTAGTTTCGAAGTTGGTGATTTATCTAGATGTCACCATGAAGGCATGGTTTATTTTGCATGTCATTTTGATGTTCCATTCATTTTATATGGACATTACTAGATTTATTTCACTAAGGCACATTTTAGTGCCAAAAGTCTTACAATTGAGCAACCAAGTCAAGATTCATCAAGAAAAGAGGATCAACCATAAGAGGTTGTTTGGTCAACAAGATAAGGACATAAGAAACATATGAAGAGTTGGGTGGATGTCACCTAGGGTCTAAGCATCATTGTATAAATATTGTATCAACGCATCAACATTCATGCAAACATAAACATATTTTGTATGCCAATAAGGTTTAATATGTGATTTAACATGTGACTTATGTGGACGTCCAAATAAGGGAATACAAGAATAAAAGATTCAACTTATATTATAAAGGGGAGTGCATTATAGTACTCATATTGAAATCAGGACACAAGTATAGAAAGCAAGTGTAGTGTCACACACTAGATCAACACTAGTGGACTTAAGGTCACACTACTACCATGCCCAACTATGGGGTGAATCTTAGACACTAGAGTCACAAGGCATCACATAGATACTGATTTGAAGGATCCAATATGCATTAGGTCTAGACCGCATGGGACTAGGGTATAACAATTCAAAGACATACCTATGTCGTATTCATGCATAAAAGCCATATAGTCAAGATAAGTGTAATAGGGGAAATGAGGAGTGATATAGAGAAATTGAGAATGTAAATTTACTAGCTTTCTAGGTTAGAATGAGTTACATATTCAACTGGATCAAGATTATAAAATGATCAAGTTCTAGGGTTGAAGTTCATATAAATTTCACATGTTCATCTAGTTCAACCAAATAAAAGAATTGTAATTTGGATCAACATTTAGTTTATGAGTGATCACAAGCTATTGTTTTGATGATTAGATGTTCAAAAGTTTATTAAAGGTCAATAAATATGAAACATGTTAAAGATATTCCAAGATCAACTCTTTAGAAAAATAGGGTAATGACTAATGGAATTACGTTCTGGAACCAAGCCCAAAGATTAGATCACATCGATATGATAAATTTGGTATATAATTTTGCATATTTTGGTTAATGGATGGGGGACATATGAATTTTTTGAATGTTTTCATAAACAAACTTTGCAAACAATAGGTGGGATATTACCATATAATTCCTTTGATTTTGGGATCAATAGGGGTGACTGATAGGCGATCAGGCAGTCTAGAACTGCATTTGGATTTACCTCTCATGAATGCCCGCATGGATAGAGGGGCAATAGCGTGTGGTGCTCCACCTAGGCCTATATTTGATCCACCCTTTCATGACTAGTCCATTAGGCCATGAACCTTGTCCATTGCTACCCTTGGATCTGGTCTAGGGTCGCAGTATCAATTGAGATCTAACAACCCATTTGTCACCACAGTCTCCTTGTTGTGTGTGATTGTAGCACCTTTCCATGATAGATCCCTGCCAATGTGAGAAGAAGGCGACAAAGTAACACCACATAACCTCACAATGTTGTCGCCAAAGCTTGTTGGGTCAGCCCAAGGCCAGTAGGGGTCTCACCCATTATGAATGGGCTAGGGGCCTTGTCCCTAAGGTGGTGGTGGCAGAAGTTTCTCAAGGAGTATCAGGGTTTTGGTAGGTTGAATATGAAGTTAATGGAGTATTTTGATATAGATAAATAAGGGAAACAATTGGAAAAAGGAAAGGGGGTGTTGAGACCAGTAGTTTGTTGTTCTATTTGGGAAAAAAAGAAGGAGAATAAGTCACGGATTGGATGAAGAAAAGTAGAGATGTGATTGTTGTATTAGTGGTGCACATGGATCTATGAGACAATTCCTATGTTTTCAGATTGCAATATAGTGCCCCTGATTGATCGTGGTTGGATATGGGTGGGGCATGGTCTTCCCAATGCAAATTCCCAACATCATGCCCAATAAGGCCATAGCTAGCAAAAAATCATATCAGACGGGGGTAAGATGAGAATTAAAACAACATTGAAGAGCCCATTATCCAAAAGTCATGACTTGATAAAATAGGTGTGATTGAGGTGATTCTTGCATCATGGAATTCATATTTGAATTGTACACAATTTTATACACATTAGAAATCAAGAGAAACAAACATAATAGAGACAACTTCACTTGCAAGTTGGTAATCACATTACATTATGACATCGTGTTAAATATTTCTTATTAATGTTACACATTGCAAAATTGATCATAGATGTGAGCAAATTGGGGTATAACAACACTTCCACTATGAAAATTATATTGAATTTTGTAAGAGAGCACTCGGTAAGAGAGAAATAGTACAATAAGTGAGAGAGAAAAGCTAGGTCGTCACACTCGTGAACCCTACTATAGGATCCATGACTTATCTTAACCCCTTAATCCTATTTTTCACCTTTATCACTAGTTTAGATTCTTGTGTGATGTAAATTTTACTTGTGGAATTGTCTACATTTTAACCTAGGTTGAGGGTTTCCTTGCAATCTGTAGATAGTATGTTGTTTGTTTTCTTCTTTTCTTTGTGTGGCCTTTGTATATACTATTGAGTGTTTTACCCTAGCTTTGTTTCTATTCCATCAGGAGAGAATTGATGGGTGGGTACGACCTTACATCAGTTGAGGACCAATGTAGGGGTATTTGGGTCCTCATTGATTGAGAAATGATAAAACTCTTTTGCCTTTTGATAAATTTGCATGTGTGCCTAGTTTTTTTTGGGTTGAAGGGAAACTATGACATCTTATCCTTCCATCAATACATGACTCATGGAAGAGGTTGTCAATTTGACCTTCTATAGTTCTTTCAATTTTCTACAACTAAAATAGTTGGTTGACTTAGAGATGGGATTTTTTTGGTTGAGTTCAACCAGAAGACTACAACTTCTGCAGTGATAGTTTTGTAAGTGTGCTCTATCAATGATTCTTTGAGGTGTGTCTTCTAATGTTTCTCTGAAAATTTTTAACCAATGACAACAAACACAACTTTCCTACTAGCATCTACCAGTGAGATGCACATCTACCCAAATCAATGGAATGTCAAGGTCCTACCACCAATGAAATAAATGTCTAATGAAGGTCTAGATTTTATATATTTTTTGAACTCTTTCTCTTTCATTTAGGGATATAGATACCATGTAGTTTTCCCTTCTCAACGAACATGTTCAAATGAACCATAAAGTTTTTTGTAGAGAGATATGTCATCAGTTGATGACAACCAATGAGATTTCTACATTCATTGGTCGTAACTTCTTATTTTTATCTAACCCTCATTCTCTTCTTTGTTGATGTATGGTGAGCCATCAGGTGGTTCCAAGCATAGATATGAGTAAGTCGAACCACAAACTCATGATACTTTGATGATTTTTGGGCATTTCATCATCTTAAACATTTTGTAGATGGTTTTTCTCTAGGCACTAGTACATTTTTGACCTCTGGTGTCATTGTTCTTAGCATTAGTTTTAGAAGAAAATTTACACTATAGGCCTATAGCATCGGTTTGTAAAGCAAAAATGTCACAAGTGGTCATGTCTTACCAATTAAGAAAAATACGAGTACAACTTCTATTATAATGTCAATTTTTTTGTGAAGAGATGACATCACTGAAAGACAAAAAAAAATTTAGGGGAATATGTGAAATAGGACTTTTGAGTCAGTTGTCTAAAAACCAAAGACAAAGTCCTTCCCATGAACTAGTTGTACACAAAATGTCTATGTCGTCGGTTGTAATCCATGAAAACCAACACAATAAGTCATGCCCACTGCAAAATGTTTTACCTCCAAAAATCTTGTGGTGCTGGTTTCTTCCTAAAGAACCGACGACCAAGGGTTGACATCACATCCCCTACAAAAAAATATTCCCCCCAAATTAGGTTATGTCATTGATTTTGTTGCTAGAAACGGATGATACATGTCTTAGTGAGGTTGGCGATTTGGAAAACCAACAAAAGAGAATGAACTATGTCATTAGTTTTATGTAAAACCAACAAAAAATAATGAACTATGTCATCAGTTTTAATGAAAATTGAAGACACATGTCGTAGTTAGCTTGACATTTTCAATAGGGATAGGTACATATGGCGTCAATTTATTAGTGGATAATCAAAGATAGAGAATCATCTATGCCATTGGTTTTTTTTAGATAACCAATGACACATGTCTTAGTGAGGTTAGCATTTTTTAGTGTGGATAACTACATATGGTGTCAGCTTATTAGTGGATAACTGATGATAGAGAATGAACTACGTATCAATTTTTCTAGAGAATTAACGACACATGTATTAGCAAGCTTGGCATTTTTCTAATAGGGATACGTACATATGAAGTTGGTTTTTTGGTGGATAGCCGATAACATAGATTGAAATATGGTGCTAGCTTTTTTAGGCATCCGATGACTTATTACTTAATATTGTCAGTTTGTAAAAACCGATGACTATATTACACTTAATAGCACCGAGAAAATTTCTTTCACCCATTATCTATTTCATTTCCCCCCTGATACATAGCTTCTATCTAGCGATGATGTCTCCACCGCCAACTCCATGTGTTTCTTCCTCCTTTGTAGCCTCCATTGTTTCTTCCTACACAATTACTATTGTTTCTCCTCCACCACCACCTCCTTTATCAAGTCTCTATTACTCCTTCTCTACCGCTAACTCCTATATCAATACTCCTCTACTGTTCTACCTCCACAGGAACTTCTCTTTTGCTCGACTACCACTGTTGTGCCACCACTGCTTAGTTGCGCTGCCACTACCACTAGTTCAAGGTTTTCATTGTTGCTTCTCTGCATCCAATGTTCTTCCTTAACCTCCTCCACCTACCACTACTAGTTGACTGGTTCTGGTGATGTGAGCATCTCCCCCCTTCTCATTGTTGGTAACCCTTACCAAGGTTATGGTTAGCTAGATCATGAACACCATGCCTAGAGAACTTATTTGCTCATTCTTAATTTCTTAAATACTCTCATTACAAATTAGAGTATGTTGAATATGTTGCTAATGTTGAATAAGTTGAATATGCTACTAATGTTGAATTGTACGCTACATGAGTGTTGACTTTGTTGCTAATGTTAAATAAGTTGATTATCTTGTGTATTGCGTGAATGTTGCTGATATTGTAAATGTCGGCTTAGATCTAGTTAACTAGACCTAATCACTACCAAAATTTTAATGTGATATGAATTTATATAAATATAATCCCTAATATTTTTTAAACCTATAAAACATAACTATAAAACTTGTTGGCCTAGAAAACCATCTAAGATTTAGTCATTAGGAGTAAACATAGGATAGTCCCCGATTAGCGACAATTTCTTGAACAATTGATCTCACTTAGGATGTAACTGCACAATGTGTGTTCGGTTGCAAGAAATTTCAAATAAAATTTCCCAGTTTATTCTTTGGGAACATATGTAGATGGGTATTCTCACATTTACATTGTTGTACTTGGATAATTGTGGGGAAATACTGTCAGGATCTTTTGAAACTGAGTACACATTATACACTTACATGTGCAATTAAGTGCTCAAGAAGTTGATAAGAGGTACACATTCATCATAGTGAATGCTCATCAATGATCGTGTCAATTATATCATTGTTTATGATGAAATTGACTTAGTAGTGAATACCTAATTCAACACTCATTTCCCATCTAATCATAGAATGGATTGATAAAAAATGTCCATCCCAAATCACTACATCCTAAAATTTATTTACTAGTCTTGATCGGTTTGTATGATTTACGGAGGGACATATGAAATGACCTAGACAGGTGTTCTATTGTCCATGTAGGAATTGTAGTAACAACTTGAATGTCGACACTATTTAAGAAATCAAAATTCATGTCAGGTGAAACATTCTTGTAAAGGGCTATATAGAATGATATTGGCATGGAGAGATTCCTACTATAAGATGATTAGATGTATATTGCAGTACTTGTGTAGAAAAAGAAATTGTCAATGATGTAGAAGTGGACGAACCAATGACTAACCTCATTTTATCTCTCTTTTGTTATACTCTTCCTCTCTCTATTAGTGACTTACATCACTCAATTTGAGTTTAATTACACAATTTGAGTTTAATTACACAATTTGAATAATTTGATGCCTAATCATAGTTACTTGCGCCCATGTTCCGATATATGATATAAATGTGCAATTTCAAACGATATACCATCCTTAATACATCCCTAAATTGCAAGTGAAATTGATCCACATCAATGAGACATCCTTACCTCCTTATATATTTAATGTTGTAGTGCTATTAATTATGAATCTAACGACACAAAAATTACCTCAATTGGACAATCATAGTCCAAGATATAGACATTTGAACTTTGCTAGTTAATCTTTGATTAATTTGATTTGAAGCCTTAATGTGCCAAATCTTGGCACGACCCAAATGGGGTGGCATCTCCTTTCACTTGGGAGGCTATTTGACTCTTACCCTCTTAGCCAATCACATATCCCAAATCATGAGCCTTGGATAATGCTGAGATCGAGCAACTAGCATATCATCCTCTTCCTCCATACATACTACTAACACAAGCCGCACTGGCCGCCACACCTACCACGTCAAACTTCACCAATAACACCATTCTAGCCTCATTTTCAACATTTGACCGTATTTTTAACCTATAAAACTTCTTCCCAAGTCGTTTCACACACTTGTGGGCCCTCTAACCCTATTTTCTTCTTCTCCTTCAACCTCCTAACTGTAGCTTCTACTTTGTATTGCCTCACAAGTTGGGTGCGCCACAGGCACCCTCACGCCCAAATGAGACCACGATTGAGTCTGCAGGGCCAAGGTGTGGCGAGTGGCATGTTTGTTGGGCCACCCTACACCTTCTGTCCTCCTTCCACCTATTGTTAAGGGGTCAGGAAGGGTAAAGAAGTTGTGGCTCACACATGTGGGTGTAGGATATAGGCCCCCAACCATTGTGATGGTGAGTGATGGGTAGCGGCCCCGTGTGGTGAGGAGTGATGGCGAGGCAAAGGCTGCTGATGTGGATCCGGAGGCTGATGGTCAGGATCAGGTGAGCCCTGAAGCCATTGTTTAGGCATAACTCAGCCTTGATCATGGAGATTGGCACAATGTTGCTGAATATAGAGTGATGATCATGGATCTAAGGGTCTTTCTAGCTTGTTACACAAAGGTATATTCTTGAATCTCATTTTCTCTATAGTCCCAATGCAAAAAATGAATAATGCATATCCCAATCATCCTAAGTCCAAATTAGGCAAAATTACATATCAAATTGATCCACTCAACGATACCTACAACTACAGAATGGTATCATACCTTAAAAATGCTTCCTATTTCACTATTTTTCAAAAAATACGAACTTTGATTAGGTTGACCATATTGGATGCATATTGATGATAAAAGTTGTACCTTTATTGCTCAATTTACCAACTAATCACTTAATCAGTACATTTATGCAACCATATGATAAATATATCCACCATTGTACTCCCTTTTCTATGTTGTAGGCATATGGCCCTAAATGCATAAATATACCCCTATTATGTTAATGTTTGGTCATACCTTAATTCAAATGCTAAGTTTGATATATTTGATGCATCAATCTATATTATATCTTTCAAATAGTAATTTCATGATGTTTTGTGACCCAATTGGCCAAGGACAACCCTATTCATAATATAATGATGTATGTGCTCTTCTCGACCTACATGCCCATATATGGCTTGTTTGGGGTTGTTGTGCGTTAATGCTTATGTGAATCCTTTTCCCGTGACCCCCTCTCTCAAACCATGGATTACTCTATCCTTCATGATGTTATAGATGTGGATGTCCCACCTAAGTCACATGTTAAATATTGATGGTATAGGTGAATTGTGTTGATTATTGAATATATGTGAATATGTTGATACCAATGTTGGACTGTAATGCCTTGACCCTTAGGGACATCCACCTATAGTTGATTATGCTCTTTATGTCCATAATGTTCTCATCCAAATCACCTCTTATGTTTGTACCTCTTGACTTGATGATCCATGGCCCTTCTTGCCCTATTATGGACCCTTTAACCTTGAAAGGTACATATGTAACCAAAACTATTTAATGACCATATAAAATATATGGAACCTTGAAATGACTTGAGACTTGAATCACACCTATGCGATGGAATCTAAATCAATTAAAGATTATCAAATGTACTAATAAGAAACTTGGAACCTAACTTGGCTAAATCCCTAAAATGGAACCAGTTAGGGTTAACGATGAGAATCCAATACATGTATGTAATCAAGTGCTTAACTAGGTTTTTCTTAAGATCTAGATGGTCAAGGATAGGTTATGAAATCTGTAAATCATGTATGGGCTGTAAATAATTATATTATTATGTGTTTCTTCATGAAAATGTGATGCATATGTATGGTTTTTTACTGCTTAATTATTTCCATGTAGTATTCTATTTTTGTACTCAATGTTTATCTCATTATCATTGTTTTATAACTTGGAAACATAATATAGAAACTCCATTATACAAAAATCATACACCAGCCTAAAGTTTTGGGATAAGGGCATAAGGCTCTCCGTCCTACTTGAGTTGTCAAGATAGGGTGAACCATGTCGATAAAAGGGTTATCTCTTGGCGATGACATTGAGTTCCCTTAAAAATTGGATTAGATAATCTTCAACACCCTCGTAGACATTTACAATGAGAATTTAGTCCATGAAAGGCCTTACAAATAAATGATATTGATGAATGCACATAATGATGGTATAATTGAAGTAAAATGATATAAAATGCAAGCTCTTGCCTTGCAAAAACATAACTTATTTATTCATGTTCGTCTACTTCTACAACTCATTTTAAATTATGCAAAGCTTATTTATATGTATCTTTTAGCCCTATACTCAACATCTCGTGAGCCGATCCGCCTTGTTTCATGTATTTTATAGGTTTAGAGATGGCTAGAAGCTGATGGGCCTGGTGAGCTATGTCAGGTGTATTTGTTGTAAGATCCCTAGTGTACATGAGAATACTTGTGAAAAGTTTGGCTTTTTAATATATAATTGAAATATTGTACTAAGATAATGTTACTAAATAATACTTATTGAATGTTGAGATAATGATTGGTGATTTTATGTTGTTATGTGTTTAGTATGCTATGCTTTACATTTCCGCATTCATGCGATGTTAATACCATGCTAGGGACAGACGCCTAGGTTTATCATAATTGACTTGTAGTCATTTGGAGTTAGGATTTTGGTAACAACAGGTTCCCTGATAGATTGTATCAGAGCCTCAAAATAACTACACCAAACATCAGTCACATGAAACACAAACTAAGCACAAATTTACATCACAAACCTAGAAACTTATTGTGTTTTCCTTTATGGACTATATTCACTTAGCCTGTAGGTTAGAACCTAGATTTTCTAGAACTTGGTGTAGGCTCGTGCAATCCTTAGAGACTTTCATTTCTCCTCATCCTATCTTGTAGTATGGGTTCTAGGTTTAGGAGAGTGAGAAAAGGGAGACCTTACTACAATCCTAGACATATATTTGTAGTATGTTCTTCGGGTAGCTACACATGTGCACCATGTTCTTACTAGTTCTCTAAGTATCATGGTACTATATTTAATAATGAGTGTGGTAACTTATTTTGGTCTTGGCTTTCCTTGAAAGGAATATGGAAGTTTTCTATTATTTGTTTAAATGTTGAAGAAAACCTATTTCATGTATTAGAACATGTACATATGAAAAATGTTACCACACATAGAAAGGTAGTATGTATTCATGTGGTCTAATAGAAAGAGATGTAACATCAGTCTAGATGAGTGTTCTTAGATGCTATTTGTAGTCTCTAGAGTTGTTTAGAGCCATGATACAAGTTAGGCAAGTAAGTAGCCCATATGACCTAAGTTGTTGTTGTTGTTGTTGTTGTTGTTGATGATGATGACGATGATGATGATGATGATGATGATGATGATGATGATGATGATGATGATGATGATGATGATGATGATATGATGTTTATGATGATAATGATGATGATGATGATGATGATGATGATGATGATGATGATCATGATGATCATGATGATGATGATGATGATATGATGTTTATGATAATGATGATGATGATGATGATGATGATGATGATGATGGTGTCAATTTTTATGATATGGGATGAGTTAACAGTCCATCCCCAGTGAAACTTAGAAAATTGTATGGTACATTTACCTAGTTGATGTGCTAAACATAGTTAGTGAGTTGGCATGCTTTCTTGTGATTAACCTCGAACATGTGAAGATATGGTTTCTGATATATGGCTTGAGAACAACATAGGCCTCAATCTCTTTATAAAGCAGGACCTCTAGTGTGGGACATATGAAAAGGGTGAACCTTTTATATGGTTCACCCCATGATGGGAGAAGGTTAGAGTACCTAAGTTCCAAGTTACATGAAATGTCAAAAAATATGAATGACAAATTACATGATGATGAGTCCCTAGATAAAATACTTCTAAATATATTAGTTGAGTCACCAAGTGTGTGGTCCCTTAAAAATGATGAACTCTAGATTCCCCATGAAAAGATCTAACCCTAGAGGAAGAGGCAATAGAATAAACAATGTTTGATATATAGGTGAAGGAGATGTTCCAAGGCCCTAACAGAATGTATATGATGTGTGATCTACATGATGAGCCTCATACCTGGGTTAGTGGGTTGATGTAAAGAAATCTAGCACTTTTTCTCAGCTTTGGGTAAAAGGTTGGTATGGATAGATGTTTTTAGTTAGCATGTTATCCTTGACATGAATAGGTCTTGTCTTGAGTAGCTCAAGCTTGTGGAACTCCTTTTGATATAAGTCTATTACAACCTTGATATTGGTGAAATTTGTGGCGATTGTCGTAGTAGTTGGGATACCATGTAGTTGTACTATCTCGTCAACATACACATGTGCAAGTTTCTCAAGTGTATATGTTGTCTTTACTTATAAAAAGTGTGTTGACTTAGTCAATGCGCCAACATTTACCTAGATGGAATCATGACCTTTGGCTGTTCTTGGATGTCCAACTAAAAAGTCCATTGTGATTTGATCATACTTCCATTGAGGTATAGGCAATGGTTGTAAAGTCCCCGCAGACTTATGATTCTCGACTTTAACTTGTTGGCATACAACACACTTATCAATGAACTCAACTACATCCTGCTTCAATCCTAGTCACCACTACAAATCTTTTAGATTCTAATACATCTTGGTGCTACCTAGATGCATAACATATTTGGATGAGTGAGCTTCTTCTAGAACTAACATCCTCAAATTATTAACATCTGGTACAACTTCTATACCATGATAACATATTGTCCCATCCTAGGATTCATGAAAACCCTCATGCTTTTCACTACCCAATTCTACCTGAATCTGTTGTTCTGCAATAGCATTCTGTTGCGCATCTATGATCTGCTGATTCAATGTAGGATTTACTTGTAACTGTGCCAACAGAACTTCTAACATGGACACCTCCAAGTGTACATTCATCTAGCGTAAGGAGACTAGCATGTCTCTCTTATGACATACTATAGCACTCAACTGTGCTTTATCAGAGGATGATTACATAGAATACTTCTTACATAGAGCATCTTCCACTACATTTGCCTTCCCTGAATGGTAATCTATAGTGCAATCATAATCCTTAATCAACTCCATCCAACGTCCTTGTCTCATGTTCAACTCCTGCTTGGAAAGGATATATTGTTGGTTCTTATGGTCAGTGAAGATCTCATACTTATCACCATACAAGTAATGTCTCCATATTTTCAAGGCATGGACCACAATTAATATCTCAAGATCATGCGTCAGGTAGTTCTCCTCATGTTTCTTAAGATATCTTGTGGCAAAAGAAATCATGTTTTTATCCTACATCAACACACAACCCAGACCATTCTTGGATGCATCACAACATACAATATAACATTTTCCTTTCTCTAGGAACACTAACATTGGTGCACTAATTAATCTCTCCTTTATGATCATAAAAGCTCATTGACATATATTGTCCCAAACAAGTGAGACATCTGTCCTGGTGAGCTTTGTTAAGGGTAAAGCTATGGAGCTAAAATTCTTAACGAAGCTTCTATAATATCCTACCAAACCTAGAAAGATATGAACCTATGTAGGTGTTTTTGGCTGATCTGACTCTAGCATTGAATCTACCTTCTTTGTATCTGCATAGACTCCTATTCCCTAGGAAAGCTACTTCCTTTAACCAAAACTCACACTTACTGAAATTTGCATACAACTATTGCTGCCTTAGCAAAGTCAAAGCCTGATGCAAGTGTTACTCATGTTGTTGACCATCTCTAGAGTAGATCAAGATATCATCTATTAACACAACTACAAACTGATCTAGATGGGATAGGGACACTCTGTTCATCAGATCCATAAAGGTTGTTGGAGCATTGGTTAGCCCAAATGGCATGACCAAAAACTCATAATGACCATACGTTGTTGTAAAAGTTGACTTAGGTACATCATCTGCCTTAATTCTCAACTGATGATAACCCAACCTCATATCTATCTTAGAAAAAACTTTGGCACCACATAATTGATCAAAGACATCATTTGTATGTGGCAACATATACTTATTCTTAATTGTCATCTTATTCAATTGTCTATAGTCAATACAAAACTGCATTGATCCATCTTATTTTTTACAAACAGAATGGGAGAACCCCAAGGAGATGTGCTCGGCCTAATGAAGACTTTCTCAAGTAGTTCTTGTAACTGTTTCTTAAGCTATTTCATCTATGTTGGTGCCATTTTATATAGTGTTTGTGCTATGGGTGAGGTACTAGAAGCTAGATTGATTTCAGAGTCAATCTCTCTAGGAGGAGGTACACTAGGGAACTCATGGGGAAAGACATCCTCAGATTCTTGTAAAACTATAACTTCTTAGTATCCATAACATGTGCCAAGAATGCATCATATCCCTATCTCATCCACTTCTCTACTGTCATAGATGAAACTAAACATGTTAGAAGAATCTTCCTTTCACCTTAGAAGACCCATGAAACATCACCATATATAAAGGTTGCTATCTTGGCACTATAGTCTAAGATCACTTGATTCTTTTGCAAAGTATCCATCCCAATGATTACATCAAACCCAGCATATCAAGTGGTAAAAGATCCACTTGAGTGCTATGTCACAAAAAAAAGTTGAACACGTGATGGACATACTCCCCGTAACTAGGAAAAACCAACTAGAGGAGTTTCTAGATGAACACTATCTTGTCTAAGACTAATAGGTAAGAAACAACTACCAATCACTTCTTTAATAATGAAAGAGTGTGTCATACCTAGGTCAATCAGAATAGATACAAAACATGAAGAAGACAAATCAGAATGAAATAATTCCATCTGACCTATCATGACCCTTGGGTTAACAACTCCTTCTGACTAACTCATTTCTTAAAATCTAGTCATCCCCTATTGTTGCCATCTTCCTTTACCAACTTGTCATGATGAACCATCCTGTGAAGCTTGACTACATCTACCTCCACTATGATGTTGTCTCTACTGTGACCATTGTTGACTCTACCTTGTCTGTTGAGTCACTTCTTCATCCTTCATAAGGAAGTACCACTTAGTATGTCCACACTTGAAATAGGTATTTCCCTGATACCACGACCTAGACGGCCCTGTCATAGATACTGGCGTTGCACTATGAGCTCGTGTAGGTGGAAAACTATGGACTCTGTCTACGCTTTGTGTCCACTGTGAGTGAGTCACCGACCTTTTTTGAGAGTGAGGTGTTGAGTACCTGGGTTTCTTGAAGCTTCCAGAAGATTGTCCTTGGTATTGTACAAGCCTTTTCTTAGCCTTTGACTCACGTTTGTCTATCAAAAATCTCTCCACTCTACTAACTGATTCCACAAAAGTAGTAAACCTCTCCCTATTCTCTAAGGATGACACTGAAGTTGTCAACTCAAGACTCAGACCCTTCTCAATGTGTCTGATCCTCTCCTTGTTCGTTATAGACATATGTAGACAAAAGCTTAGGAGTTCCATGAACTTAGCTTGATAAGCACTGACTGACATATATCCCTGTCAAATATTCTCAAATTGTATGATCTTATCATTCAAGTATGTTTTTGGAAAGTACTGACTTACAAACTCTTGTCAGAATTCTTACCAAGTCATCACAACACTCAACCATTTCTCCTCTTCAATGGTCCACCAGTGACCAACACTCCCTTTCAGTACATACAAATAATGTTTAACTTTATCTTTATCAGGGATATTGACAATTTTGAAAGACTTTTTTCAATTTAGTTAGCAACATATTTGCATCAGCTGGATCGGATGGCCCCACATACTCCAACACTCCTACATGTCAAAGTCTTTCAAAATTCTTCTCAGAACTTTGTGTTTTAGCACCAAAAATGGTTGCACTAGGTTGATTCATAGGCATCCTATCCACCATGTGTGTCATGGTAGCCACAAACTATCCCAACATATCCCTAAAAGTAGGATTGGCTACATCAGTTGGGTTGACCTAAGGATCTCGTGTACAACATCAGCCCTTTCTTACCTCCTTGCACCACCTCCGGGTGCTGCAACACTGCTTTCGTCAACATGTTCTTCATGTTCTCTAGACATCTTTTATTCTCCTATTCTTACTCTGCATAAGAATAAGTAATCATAAGATCTACTTAAGGACACTACAATAGACTCAAACCCTAGTCCTATGTGCATGTAAACACAATGAACCTATAGCTGTGATACCAATCAAAGTCTGATGACAATCGCCACACTAAATGAGATTAATCAAAACAAATCACAAATTATCACTAATAATAATATTATTACAAAATACGGTAAATTATTATCACTAATAATAATATTTTCTTTTCTAAAAACTGTGAAATCAACTTGAGAAGACAAGTTCGCAGGAGACTGGGTATACAAATGACTAATAATTTGGTCTGACACCTAGGTGTGCCGATTCTCCATACACATTGTAATAAGACATTATACCTGGACACTATCACATCCATGGAATGCAAGATCTCCTCCTAGACGAACCGATCACTTTCCTTCACTGGGAGAGTAACTTTAGCAAAGTCGGTGCTAAGTGCAACCCCACATACATTATGCAAACAACTCAGCTACCTGTATTTATGTGTGACCGCATTGACCAGGTGATCCGCCACTTTATATGGGGAGGAACTGGAGGAAAGGGCATGAGCACTGTCAACTAGAAGAAGGTGGGGGCGAGAAAAAGCAAAGGCGAACTCAATATAAAATCAACCATATTACAAAATGAAGCCTTACTCTGGCGTCCTGCTTGGGAGTTTTATACAAATAGACAAACTCCTTGGAAGGAAGTCATCGAAGCCAAATACAACAGAAGCAAGGACAAAGGACTGCATACTAGTTCTAGAATGTGGAAATTCATTCTAAGGAAAGCCCCAGAGATTTTGAAACTTCGGGGAAGAGTCATTTTCAATGGGCAAACAACTTCAGTTTGGAACGATAGCTGGGTTCGTAATAACTACATTCCAGTTCTAAAAATAGGTGCTACCATTCTGCTTCATCTTTTAGATCATAAAGCTGAATCGATGGTCACTTTATCCGGGCAGTGGGACATAAGCTTCATGGCTGAGTGGTTTGATGATGAGACAATTTGAGACATCCTCAAGACACGTCCCCCCAATCCAAGAGTGAGAGCCGATAAATGGACCTTCATTCTCGACAAGAAGGGTTATTTCAGTACCAAGACGATCTACAATATGTTGCTTAAATGATGGAGAAGGCCTGTTGAAGGTTGTTGGGATAGATTATGGAAAATCAAATCTCCGCAAAGGATCAAGTACTTTCTTTGGAAGACACTTCATGGTGGTCTGATTACCAATTGCTACCATAGGACAAGAGGATTCACCACTGATGATACATGCCTCAGATGCAATGCACGACCTGAAACCATAATACATGCTCTGTGAGACTATCATTTCGGCAAAGATATATTGTCCAATTTGAAATATCAAAGTGGAGTCGAAGCATGAACTGATCCATCTATCCTTCTATGGTTCTATTGGATTTTCAAACAAACTCAATCCGAGGAAACTGCCACATGGGCAGCTTGTATGGCGAGCACTATATGGGATCTGCGGAATGAACACCTCTTCAATGACAATCAAACTAAGACGAGCATGGCAACCAGGAAGATCAGTTATGCAGTGCAGTTTTGCATTGATGCCTTTAGAGAAAGTAACCAATCTCCCCCTACAAAACTGATTAGTGAGGCTAAATGGTCACCTCCCACTCTGAGTCATACCAAACTTAACGTGGATGATGCTGTCAAAATAAAAAAGAAGGAGGCTTGTACCAGTTTAATCCAAAGGGACCCCACCGAGTCTTGGTTATTGGGTGGATTCCAAAAACTCAGAAGTAACGACATACTTGAAGCAGAAATGTTAGCGATTCTGTGTGAAATTGAAACTATTATCCCTCAGAACATGCCGATCTCAGTGGAATCTAATAGTAGGACATCATGCCTCAACTTTAACAACAACAAGGAGTGTCCAACAAAGTACGAACCATTGTACCATGCTTTCAGAGAACTCCAACACAACAACAAGACCTATACAACTAGCATACTGCAGAAGGAAGGAGAATAAAATAGCAGACACAGTGGCTAAGTGGGGCCTACGACATAATTATTCTGAAATGACCTGGGTCATTTGCCCTAATTGCATAGCTGAACATGTCAGCACTGAAATCGGGCATCTGACTCGCTCTGATATTATGAACCCTCATGTTAGCATGACTTAAAGGACAGGATGAATAAATCCTCTTGATGTAAAAAAAAGCATTTGCAATTCAATGTCTCAAGCAGAGTTTATCACAACAAGCCTTCAACACAGTCCATCTATATTCATTATATGTTAAATGATGATACACATTTATATTCAAATTCTATCAAGCCATAATTATTACATTTCACAACTTGTTTATCTGTACATCGCATTTATACGCAAACATGGCATAACGCCAAAATATATGTGTCAATATACAAAACCACAAAAACTCCCCAAAGACTAGAGAGTAAAAAGATGACACAAAGGACTCTACTACAAGGCTCTAACTGGTAGCATGTTGAACCTCTAATAGCTATTGATTACACTACTGCTCTGCACCTACACCACAACCTCGAGATCCTCATCCACAACCACCTAAAATGTCGTGGAACCCATAGAGTGAGATCAAACATCCCAGCGAGAGATATAACTCTTCATTGACATCTATTATTAGCATTGTAAGATAAAGGAGCTGTTAAGTAAAGTAGAAAATACTGATTAAGTAGTTTAAACATTTTCAACTAAGTAATGGAACGTTTTATACATTTATAATAAATACGAAGAACATGTATAACTATTATAAACTAAATAGTACAAGAATTTAGGCATGGGGTTATCCAATGTAATTTGTGTTTGACCCTAAGAAAATAATACTACACGGCTATTCAACCATATTTATCCCCTGGGGATTTGAGATGTAGCACTCAAATCGAACCGACCACTGCTAAGTCAAAATCAGTATCGTACAAGATTTATGGAAGAGCTAGACTCCATGATCATCACTAGCACTACTTAGTCAGTTCGAGACTATACCACTATTTCAACAATTAAAGGATATAAGGAGTTATCTTGATTGGTACCCCACATATTCAAAAATATGCTCTATGAGTTTCCCATAGGAGTTACTCGTTTCACAATCCGGCTAAATATTGACATTCAAGATGGATCTATGGTACATGGCAACTACATGATTAGGGTTTCACTTGATTAGATATACCAATTGGGTATATTTTAATGCATCAATCATGTTACAACGTATTAACCATAAACAAACTCTAAAAAATTAAGGTAGGATGCAACTTTAGAAGATATAAAACATATTAAGTGAGAACTTGTCTCATGATCACATAAATATGGAATTTCAAACCCTCAATTTTTTGCACAAAGCACATGCCATGTCATTGGACCAATTCATATAATTCTTACACTTTCAATATCACAGTATGCCTCATCATTACTCATAAACTCCACCTTGTATTAAATAGGGATCAAAATAGCATACTCCTAGTTATGATATTCATCATACCTGCAAATTATGTTATATAAGTAGAAGAGAGAAAGCACAATCATATAATAACAATCTCCAATTATAGTGAGCACACTCACCGTGTTATCATCAGATTAGGGTTTGGATACATGCACAACCAATTAAGTATCAATAACATTATATCTTCACCAAACCCAAATTCATAACTTCCCATATTGTTGAAGAGTATAAGTATTAAGTATTGTTATTAATGATAATCCATTGCTAATTACAATACCTTAAATAGGTCATTACATCATTTATTAATCTTATACACACTCATGTATATGTGTATCAACTACTCACAACACATATGAGTTAACCCCTCATAACACATGTGACTTAACCCCTCATAACACAAGTGTCTCGGCCAAACATAACATCCAAATATCCACACTAACATGGTGTCGCGACTGTGACACCATGAGACATGCAACGGGGAATCATGATCACATGTACCGCATCATATTGACCACACCTACATCTAGTCACGACCGAGACACCACCCAACAATATCACAACCTCGACACAAGAAAACACCAGCATGGCGTTGCGTCTGCAACTTCAAGGATAGGTAATGAGATGTCGTGACCGCGACAGAGCAACGTCGCAACCATAATCTATAAGCAATGTCGCAACCACAACCCTGAAGGTATTGTCCCCCTATCTCAAGGTGTTACATCCTTAACCTACCATGTACGAACATAACCAACTTAACTTTAACCTACTATACTAATTAACTTAACAAGACCATTAATCATGGCCATCCTACTTAGCCATCCTAGCTGCAATGACAACCAACAATCAAGTGACCATGCAACGTTGCTGCATCACAACCAGACTATAGTAACAACCATACATAGGTTTAGGAGGGTGTGTTACGATGGAAACCACCCCTTACAAGATGTCAACTATGACAGAAGACCAAGGGACATCTTGACCATATGCTCTACTCCATCACAGATTTGAACCATGGTCGAAACAGGAGGGTAACAGTAGGGAAAACCAAATGTGAATAGGGTGAATAACACCCTAGATAACGGTGTTCATCAAACCCTAAACACGATCATAGAAGATCAACAAAAGAGAAACAGTTTGAGATCCAAACGACAGATTCTTGTACATGTATAACATATTAGAACTTTTTCATATTCAAGTATAACAAACAATATAAAATGAGGTTTAAGATGCACATAATATAGTTTAGGAAAAGTTATAAAACCCGCTTGTTTTGAGGAGAAACAAACTCCTATGATCCCAAGCTCCAAAAGATTCAACCAAACTTCAGCACCTCGCCATAGGATCACCTCCAAGAAGAAGAAAGAAACCATGGTCACAATACAGCTCATGAAGGAAGAAAAACAGACCTAGCTGATCTAAAGGAGAAAGGAGAAAAGAGAAAGATTCATCCTTTTATTTGGTTAGGAGTTCCTCTCAAAATGCCACCATGGATTTTCCACATCCTTTGTCCAAGAAGGAAGAGGGATATGGAGGTTGTAGGAGAGAGGAATCATGATCAAGAGTAAGACCACTTACCAAGAGATGATTCTCTAAGAATCACCACCAAAAGTTGATCCTAGCACAAGATCTTCATTGTCCAAGATGGATCGGTCACCCAGAGTTGCAAGATTTGACCTTCCTTGCTCCTGGAGCTCCAAGGATGATCTCAAGGTAGAAGCAAAAGAAGTGTGGGTAGAAAAGATTTTCTTGCAAGGAAGATAATAGGTTATCAATCCCAAAGAAGGAGGGAAGTTGAAGATCTTGAGGTGTCAACATATTAAATCACCAAGGGACACTTACCCATCTAGCAAATAACCTTATTTCCTCTTGCATGCCTAAATAGAAATTTCCATGTTTATCCGAAAAAGTGTCATGACCTCTAAGGTCGGCTGCCCTCATGTCTCGAATGAGACACTCTCAAACACACCCTTGTCTCAACCAATACTCTTCAAGGTTGAAACCCTAGCTTTCACATGTACATGGTCAAGACACTAGAAGACAAGATGTTTCGACCTACCTCTCACAAGGTTGTCTCAGTCACGACCATGCATCCAAAGCATGTGTTTCATTCATGATCCTCACCATAAGTGGTGTAGGGTTACAACACTCAAACCCTAAGTCTATCACTTATCAACTTATGCAAACCCTAGAAACCCTAATAACACATGTTGATGTCACACCATCATACATGATTCAAACAAGGCACCTAATTGCATCATATGCTCTCTCATGATGACAAGGTACAAAGAACACTCTCTTCATGTGACATTTTGCAAGATAACCCTCTCTCATTGGTAAATTGCAAATTAGTCCAAAACATACACATACTTTGCAAGACAGCTCAAACATTAGTCAAATTGGAACATAATGAAAATATAAGCTTGTCACATGGCAATAAGAAACCTCAAGAACTTAAATTAAGGTTTAATAATCTCATAATACAAAGTAAGCACAATTAAACATTAATCTAGGTTCAAAGTCTTACAACATTGTTCGTCAATTGATAAAAATACATGACATAATCTCACTTAACTTAAGACTTGATATGTGTATGATAAGCCACTCTCCCAAACCAGACCTAATATGAAATGATACCATACATGAATGATTTTACCTCAAAATCAAGATCTTTAATTTATATGATGATGCATTGAGACATAAGCTTGAATAATGATGAGATACAATGCTTGAATTTCAGACCCCAGATGAAAACAAATGAACATAATGGATTAGACTTGGTAGAATTTTTGAGGAAAATGGAAACATGCATGAAATTTAGTATATTGTGGAAATACACATTCAATGATAGTCTCACATGAAATTCATGATAATAAACTTGTCCCTTTTGGGAAATTTATTATATATAGTTTTAGACAACACACCTTGAGTTTTGTGAGTACATGAACAAAATCCCTAACATTAGGATAAGGGGTTATTGAAACCTAATGCCAATATTATGTCATAACATGATACAAACACCCAATACTTTGTATACGATAGGGATGAGTACAAACATAATAAAAAACTAGTATGAACCACATGATGGGATGCCTTGAAATTTAGTTCCTGTTGGCTACACATAAGGTATATGAACTTTGACCTTCAACAATGACTTGGACAAATTTCTATGATGAAATTTCTTGTAAGGAGGGAAGGATGTGATGAAATTGATTTTCTCTCTCTTTGATTATACTCTTCATCTCTCAGTTAGAGACTCACATCACTAAATTTCTATTTAACTACATAATTAGAATAATGTGATGCCTAATCATAGTCACTTGTGCCTATGCTCCTATATGTGACATCAATGTGGAATTCTGAACATGTCCTCCTTAATACATCCCTATCTTGAAAGTGATATTGATACTCATCAATGAGAAATCATTACCTCCTAATATATTTAATGTTGTAGAGATCTTAATTATGAATCTGATAATGCAAAAATCACCTCAATCAGACAATCATTGTTCAAGATATATACATTTGAAATTTTCTAGTTAATCTTTGACTAATTTGATTGCAAGCCTTCATGGGACAAATATTGGCATGGACAAACGGGGTGGTGCCCCCTTTCAATTGGGAGGCTATCTGGATCTCACCTTCTCAGCCAATCAGATAGCCCACATCATGAGCCTTGGATAGTGGATTGATGCAACGACTAGCACATTATCCTCTTCCTCCATGCATGGCACAGACGCAAGCTAGCTTGGCTGCCACCTACCATGCCAAGATCCACCAATAACACTATTCTAGTCTCCTTATCAACATCCAACCCTATTTTTTTCCCTACAAAACTTCTTCCCCAACTCCTTTCTACTCTTTTCTCGCACTTGGTGTGCCCTCTAACCCTATTGTTTTCTTCTACTTCAACCTCCTAACACTATCTTCTTCTTTACGCTGCCACCTTAGTTGGGTGCTACAGAGCCACCCTCGTGCTTAGCCAAAACCATAGTTGAGTTTGTAGGGCCGATGTGCAATGGGAAGACATGTTTATTGGGCCACCCTACATGTTCTTTCCCCCTTCCACCCGCTGCTCTGGCGTCAGGCAGGGTATATTAGTCATTGCTTGCACGGGTGAGCACAGGCTAGAAGCCCCCAACCATCATGATGGCCAGTGATGGGTGGTGACCCCACACAATGAGGAGTGATGGTGAGGCAAAGGTTGTTGTCATGGATCCAGAGGTTGATGTCTACTAGGATCAACCGAGCCCCGAAGCTATTATTTGGGTCTAACTCAGCCCAGATCATGGAGGTCGATACCATGTGGATGAGTCTGGAGAGATGATCGCGGATCTAAGGGTCCTACTAGCTTGTGACATAAATGTTTAATCTTGTATCTCATTTTCTTTATAGTCCCTGTGTAAAAACTTGCAAAATGCATATCTCACTCACTCTAAGGCCAAATTAGGTAAAACTATTTATCAAATCGATTATCTCAATGAGACCTACAACTTGGGCATAGTCTTTGACCTTAAAACCCCTTCCTATTTCTCTATTTTTCTTAAAAGAAGAGCTTTGACTATGTTGACCATACTAGATGTATATTGATGATAAAAGTTGAACCTTTTTTTCTCAATCTACCACCTAATCATCTAATCAGTAATTTATGCTACCATATGGTATATATATATCCACCATTGCACTCCCTTTTCTATGTTTGAGGCATATGGCTCTTAATGCATAAATGTACCCCTATTATGTGAATGTTTGGTCATACCCTGATTCAAATGCTAAGCTTGTCATATTTGATGCATCAATCTATATTAGATCTTTCAAATGGTAGCTTCATGATTTTTTTTGATCCAATCATAATATAATGATGTATATGACCCCTCTTGACCTACATGCCAACATATAGAATTTTTGGGGTTCTTGTGTGTTGATGCTTATGGGAATCCTTTTCCCTTGACACCCTCTCTCAACACTGGGATTACTCGATCCCTTATGATGTTTCTTTTGTGGATGTCCCACCTAAGTCACATATTAAATCTTAATTTTATAGGTGAATTTTGTTGATTATTGAATGTATGTGAATATGTTGATATGACTTTTGGACTTTAATGCCTTGACCCTTGGGGACATCCACCTATAGATGATTATACTCTTTATGTGCATACTTCGTTGATCCAAATCACCTCTTATACTTGTACCTCTTGACTTGATCCTCTATGGCCCTTCTTGTCGTATTATGAGTCATTTCACCTTGTAAGATACATAAGTAACCAAAACCTTGTAATGACCATATAAAATAGATGGACCATTGAAATGACTTGAATCTTGAATCACACCAACTTGAGGGACTCTAGATCAATAAATGTTCATCAAATGTACTAATAAGAAACTTGGAACCTAACTTGGCAAAAACCCTAAAGCGGAACTAGTTAGGGTTAATGATGACAATCTAATACATCCATGTAATCTTGCACTAAACCAGGTTTTGCTTGAGATCTAGATGGTCAAGGATAGGTTATAAAATCTCTGAATTAGGTACTTTTTTCATAATTATATGACTATGGCTTTCTTGCTTGAAATGTTATGAATATGTATTCTTATTTACTTTCTCAATGATTTCCATGTAGTATTCTAGTATTTTACTGGAAGTTTATCTCGTTATCCTTCTTTTATAACTTGAAAACATAATATAGAAACTCCATTACACAAACCTCATGAACATGTATGAAGTTTTGGGGTAAGGACATAAGGGTGGCCATCCTACTTGAGTTTTATAGATAGGACAGACCATGTCGATAAAAGGGTTAGCTCTTGGCAATGACCTTGATTTCTCTTAAAAATAGTAATCTTCAACACCCTCATAGACTCTTCCAAAGATATGTTAGTCCATATAAGACCTTACGAATACTTCATATCGATGAATTCACATTATGATGGTATAATAGGAGTACAATGATGTGAAACATGTGCTCTTGGTTTGTGAAATACTTAACTTGTTTATTCTTGTTCGTTTAACTTTGCAACTCTTTTCAAATTACACAAAGATTATTTATATGTATCTTTTATCCATGTACTCAACATCTCATTTCTTGATCCACCTTGTTTCATGTATTTATATGTTTAGAGATGGTAAGAATTTGATCGGCCTTGTGAGCTATGTCAGGTGTATTTTTTGTAAGATCCCTAGTATACATGAGAAGACTTGTGAAACTTTGTACTCTTTAATATGTAATTGAAATCTTATGAAAAGACAACATTACTAAATATTACTTGTTGAATTTTGAGATTATGATTGGTGAGTTTATCTTGTTATCTATTCATGTATGCTAAGGTTTATGCTTCCGCATTCATAGCTTGTTAATACCATGTTAGGGACGGATGCCTAGGTCCAATTGCCATTGACTTTGTTGTCATTTGGAGTTAGGATTTGGATGATAAAAAGTTCTATGACAAAACTAATTATGATAGACATGGTTGATGTGATGCTAGATAGTTGTGAAGTGAGTCTTACTGGTCCACCTTACTTATATAGAAACAATGTGCATTATGTTAGAGATCTTTATACTTAGGTTGTATTAAGTTTACAAAGTTGAACGTTGTGTTGAGATTGCATACTTTGTAGGCTAACAAAATATGGAGCGACAAAATCTTCATGTCTCTATTGTCTTTGTTGAAAGAAATTCATTTTGAAGCCAACGAGCTTCCAATCTCAACATATGAACTAAATAAAAATGTTATGCTCGATGGTATTGGAGGCTATGAAGATACATACATTCCCCAATAATTGTGTGTTATTTCAAGAGGACTATGCCAATTTGAAAGATTATCCAAAATGTTTGGTATCAATGTACAACATGATAACATTGGGTAAGTACAAAACTAGTTCTCATGTCAAGTTGATGTGGTATCTACCGTTAATATCATAGTTTCAATGCTTTCTTGCCAATACCATGGAAACACAAATTTTATCTTAACATGCATAGGCAAAGAAAAACAATGATGGGATAGTACGACATGCGTCTAATTCCCAACAATGGAAGAAAATTGATTAATAGTACCATGAATTTGGTGAAGAAGTCCGGAGTCTATGACTTGAAATTTGTGCCAATAAGATGAATCCATACATCATATAAAGTATCTAACATAGCACTTTCCCTAATATGATTGTTATATTATACAACATACCACCATATTTGTATATGAAAACTCAGCACGTCATTCTATCCTTGATGATATGGGTCTCTGAACAACCTCGAAATGATATCGATGTTTTTCTTGAAGCTCTAATTTATGAGTTAAAAAATCTAGGAAGAATATGTAATGACCTATGATGCTTCATGTACAAAGACATTTGTTTTGCATTCTATGTTGTTTTGCACTATTAATGACTTTCCAACATATAAGAATTTGTTTGGATAAAGTGCAAAAGGATCTAAAGCAAGCCCTATAAGAGAGGATAACACATATGAAATATGACTATAGCATGACAACAAGATTGTATATCTTGGTCATAAATGGTTTCTTCCGAAAGTGCATCCTTACCGAAGATTGCACAAAGAATTCAATTTTCCAACTAAGAATCAAAGTGCCCCTAAACCTATATGAGAATTTTTATGAATGGGTAAAATAATTTATCAATACATTTGGTAAGAGATCACAATGTTTTCCTACATAGAGTGAAAAATCTTTATACATGAAGAGGTAAATGTTCTAGTTTATTTTGTATTGGAGTTCTTTAGTAGTTATGCATTGTATCAATGTCAAGCATGTTGAGAAAAATATTTTTGATAGCCTCATTGGTACTCTGTTGAATATACCAAGTAAGACTAAAGATTGTATAAAATCTAGAATGGACCTATGTGAAATGGGCATAAGGAAAGAATTAACAACAAAAGTTAACAATGGTCTAGAAATGTGTTTACCTCCTTCTTGTTACACATTGCCTAGACAAGATAAGAGAACTTTTTGTGCAGGGATACTCTTCCAATATGCGTGGATTGGTATCAATGAAGGATATAAAGTTGATAGGTCTTAAATCTCATGATAGTCACACTCTAATGCAACAAATGTTTCCCATGACTATTTGATCTATACTATCTAAGCATGTATGGTGTGCATTCACCATGTTTTGTTTCTTCTTCAACCTATATGCAACAAAGTTATTGATCATTAGATTTTTGATAAGTTGGTAAGGGAAGTGGTTGTTGCCTTATGCCAACTTGAGATATATTTTCCTCCTTCATCGTTTGATATCATGGTATATCTTATTTTTCTATTTGAATAAGGAATTGAAAATGTTTGGACTAGTTTTCTTGAATGTGATGTACTATTTTGAATAGTACATTAACTTTTTTAAAGGTTGATGTTAAAAAAATAGCCTAAAGGAAGTATTGTTGAGGGTTATGTCGTTAGGGAGGTTATGGACTTTTGTAATGACTTTTTGATCTGTAATGAAGCTCTTACCAAGGAAAAGAAGATTTATGCTTATTTTGAAAAAGGGACTTTAGGAGTATGAGTGCATGTAATTAGTTGTGAATTGTGGAACCAAGCACACTTGTATGTTTTAAACAACATCGACAAAGTGGGTATTTATATCACCAAACATACTGATTTTATCAAGACAAAATCATCAAGGCCATTCAATGTGGATTCTTGGTAGCATAATCGAACATGTATGACATGGTTTGAAGATGAAGTCTTCCACCAACTATCCCATACACCAAATAATGTTGCAGAAAATATCAAATGGCTCACCTTGAAACCACAAATTATTGTTGTCTTACAAAGAGTTTGACATAAATGAATTTTCTTTTTCAATGCATCAAGATGATAAGAGTGTCCTCCAAAATAGTGGGGTCACCCTTCAAGCGTATTCATGTATATCTCAAGTGAAAAGAATAAGAGCCCACGAGAAACTAAAACGTCTTATTATGGTGTCATTCAAGACATATGGGAGTTTGGCTGCAAATATTTTAGAGTTCTCGCATTCAAGTGTAATTAGGTTGATAACAACAAAGAAGTTGTAGTGAATTAATTAGGTTTCACATTAGTGGAGTTTAAAAATATTGGAAAGAAGGGTAAACCATTCATAATGGCATCATAGGAGAACCATATATTCTATATTGATGATCTTACGAATGAAAAATGGTCTGTCATTTTTCATAGTAAAAGGCAGTTCATTACAGATCCTACAGATGAAGAAGAGTATTATGACAAGTACGATGAATCCACTACATTTTGAGTTGGCTTCCCAAATGTAAATGTTGAAGCTAACACCTACTTATATATGCATGGAGATCATGTAAAAGGAATATTAATTGATCAAAGATCCAACCAATACTAGAGGCATGTATTTTACATTCTTTATGATAGTTATATATGTTTCATATCATATACATGCATTTTACATTCTTTATTACGGTTATCGCTAATAATGCGTTTGTTGACTTTTTTAGTATGACATTTATTTCATGTCATCTGACCATAAGGATGAGCATCGAGGTGATGTACACTGTTAGGACGAGTCTAGTGTAACTTGTATCATTTTATTACATAGATGTGCATTTTACATTCTCTGTCACAGTTATGTAAATTACATTTTTATCACTTATAGGTGTTTCTAGATAGTTTTTGGATGAGCATCCTAAGGATGTGCACCCTAAGGATCTTGTTGGGTCTGCTAAGGAGCAACGTAATTGTGCATGTAAAAGGGGCATCCCAGTGATGAACATATTAGTAGCACAAAGGGGTAAATGTCCAAAACTTGCCATTTATTTTGATGAAATAGGAGATCATATTGGGAGAATCTTGCGATATATAGGGGCTAGCACTCATAGTAAATTGGATATAACAATAGAATCTTCAGATAAAGCTCATCCTTCCACAAAACCCTACATATAGAAATACATAGAGATATTATATTTGTTACAACTCTATCTTCAAAAATACATAGAGATATTCACAACTTTATCTTTAAAAATATGTCATTAAGTATACGAACTTTAGAGAGCATCTTTGACCTTGACAAAAAGTTGCATATAAAAGGTGTTTCAACTCTATGGGAGGATACTAAGGATTTATAGGGCAAATCTCAGAAGAGAATACACAATGAGAAAAAAGAAGATGTTTGTCACTGGACAATGGGCTTATCTTGAGTTGAAGGTGTGACAAGTGTTTGTTGCCTCACGACAAATAGATAAATTCAATGTATTAAGCCTCCTCCTTTAGAATACATTCTTATGATTACTTAGACGAATTCAATGTATTATGTAATTAACATATATTTTGGAATAACTAGAATTTTCACAATGCTAAAAAAGAAAGGCAAGCAATGAATTTTGAAGACAACAACTTGGGTCTAGGTAGCTACACAAGGCGTCGCCAATAAGACTAGAAGACTCTTCTTCTGAGCAGCCTACTCCTGGGTCTGGTGAGTCTTCTACTACCCCTGCACATCTACTTTTCCATGAGGAGTTGATAGGTGCAAGGGCAAGCCACTTTGGGGAAATACTAAATTCTCAACTACTAAGGTGGTTTCAAATATTGTAAAAATTTAACTCTCAGAGTGCATGTTCATGTTTTACCTTAATTGTTATGTTTACTGACCAATTACTACTGATGATGATTATTTGGAGCTTTACGAGCAAATAATAGAAGGCACATTCATTTATGAGGGATAAAGGGATTAATTGAGGGTTTCTCTAGGTACTCCAGAGCATCTCAGACATGCTAGGACCATCGGGACTGGTGTTCGTATATGATCCTTTTTTGGCACATCCGAGAAAAACTAAAAATCAATCAAGAAAGGAAGATTTTCACAAGAGCAGGTATAATACATGATTGTAAAGGGAATAGAGGAAGAAATTAGATAGTTTCATGTTTCTCAGTTTCAACTCCTCTTCCAGTACTTCATTCACACCACTCTTCTTATGAGGTGGACCATCCTCAGACAAAGGTAGTTGGGAGTAATCCTATGGACCCTTCATGCACACCCAATATAAGTTCTTTCATGATATAATATGTTGTTTTTGGGTATATATAGAATTATATACAAAATTCTAAGCATTGAGGCATGCCATCTTGCATTACTAGAACCTAGATTCGATGTCATTGCACTGGGCACAACTTTTTCACCCCTTCTAGGTGACACGATTCATGGTGTTACATTGCTCAACAAGCCAATTATTTTGGCTATCAGGCTTGTCTGTGCACTTTGGAGATAGACACCACAACCATATGCCCACCCCAATTGGGACATAATAGGAGATGAAATTGGAAGTGTGGTTGTGTGGCCCAAAGTAGAATTTTTCCATGAAAATGTATGATAAATTTACATTGCATTTGTATTTGTGATTCTTTTCTATTTGTATATATAATTGGCAACTGATATTCGAATACATGTTGTAACACTTGCCCATTTATAGACAACAATATCATATGTGGAAGCAACAACACATATATAATATAAATTTCTAGGGCAACATTACAAATCTAGCATACAGAAACATGCAAACTAACCATAGCAACCGATTAAAAAGGTAATGTCGAACATTACGAAATTATGAATATGGGAGTCATATCTCCCTACATGAACTAAAAGGATAAGTTAAATAAAATCTTGGTATGGAAGGATTGCCTAAGATAATGTCCCACTAGTGATAGATTTCTTGCTTCCTTGAGTCAAAACTCCTTCACGGGCTACTCCTCACTATCTGTGGGCATCGCGCCCAAACCATGAACAAAGAAAAATAATCCTAGGTTAGAGTAAGTGTCATTGAATTCTAATAACTACAAGGAAGTAACTGAATTGTAAAAACTAGAAATATACAAATGAAACTAAAATCTTTATGTGCATCTTTTATTACACATTTTATCTTTTATGTGGACACTATTATGAAATAAGTCGTCTTCTGTGGCACTATGTGCCTTCTATGGTGCAACACACCTTTTGTGGCATAAATTCCTTCTGGTGACACTGAGGTGTTTTTTGTTCTAGGGAACCAAGTGCCTTCTATGGTGCAAAGCACCTTCTGTGGTAGAAACTCATCTATTCTGTGTACTACAATACTTTTGTTCTGTGACATTTTCTATTCTTTTCTCTTCTATTTTTTATTCTATTCTGATTCTGTATCTCAACTAAATGAGATGAGTTCTAAATTATGTGATCTATTATGACATTCTAAATTATAAATTCTATTCTGAATTCTAAAACTCAATTAGTAAATAACTATGATAAATTTCAAATCTAAATTCTATATCTAAATCTGATATTTTGAAAGAGATTCTAGATTCTAAATGCATGCAAGGGATTAACTTATTGGAATAAAATCTAATTCTGAGTTCTAATAATCCACATGTTTATTTCTTAAAATTATGCATGAATAATAACTTGAAACTGATAATTATTATGATCTAAGTATAAGCTATATGAGGCATAAATTCTATTGTACTGAATTGTAGCAATCTATGTTAGAATATTAGACCATGCATCTAATGGACTATTTTGAGAAATATAATTAGACAATATGAATTCAAAGGACATGGCCCACTTACTGGTGGTAAGCCAAATGTTGTCTGACAACTCTACTTCGAGTCTGGATCCTAACCTTCACCTAAAAGCCAAAGGATCTATCAGTCTTCATGTCTTTTCTTAGGGTCAAGACTTCTAGAGTTATTACTACCCTCGATTAGGGTTTCTAGGTGCATGTACTTGTATCTTGAGTGAATTCACATGAAGTGATATTCTAGGATGTATTATGTTACCATCTATAGATGATGTGTCATATGAGTTAGGGATAGGTTTTGACTACATTCACTTCTTCTTAACTTATCTTATTGATCTTACCCCTTTCCACTTCAGATCATGATTCATGTTTGGTATCTCAAAGAAATGGAAGGGTTCTAATTTGAATAACATTGATCTATAAATGTACACATTATCTATATGTTCTTGCTACATAGATTCTACTTATTTAAATTTATATTGTAAGATGGCATTATAATATCTTAACGTCATTATTAGTGGTTACTCAGCTTCAATGTAGGTAAATGGTATTTTTGATTTAGCCATTAGATTTTATTATAATCGTATAAACCATAAAGTATGACTAATTTTATTAGTTCACTACTTGTAATCATAAAGGTGTAACTAGTATATACTTGTTTGAATATTAGTTTAAATGATAGTCATTAGGGTGATATTAGGGTTTCATTACGATCAGAATATTTTTCTCAGTCTTTGGTTAAAATTTGGTATTTATCTACTACATGGATTATTTACTACGAATTTTCTCTTTGTTAAGAGCTTCTAGGCCAATACAAAATGAGATAAAAGAGTATCGGGTCAAATTTAAAACCTAGCACACACAACGTTGTGAAGACCATAATACCCTTCATTTTATTTACTTACATTATTCGCGTGATAGGGAACCAAAGTAAAATGGAGCGAACGATTGTTCTTCACAAGGTCAAGAACAAACTAACCTTTGATCGATTTTTCATGGAAGCAATATGTAATCTGGATGAAAGCAAGTGAACTGATCTCCTTGCGAGACCACAATGGGTTGAACGAGCATTGGCTTGTCACCAACAGTAGCCAGAACATCCTACTGTGGTTGGCAGAAGCTACTGCCTCCAGGTCCCAACCCCAAAGTCCAAATAAAGTGTCGTTCTTCGGAAATCACTGTCAGCGACTTCAAGAGGTCTCGATGAAGTAGTCAAACCATTGTTGTAGCCACGACGATGACCCAAAACATGGAATTGTCAGAAACTAAGAAGGAGACCAAGATTTGGGAAATGGGCATGTACCTTCCCTCTAGTTGAATTGAGGGTGTAAAAAGCTTCTTGGGGTCTAGACGTGTAGTCCTGGTTCCTCCCTATAGCCTACAGACCATCGGGGATGGTTTCTCAAGCTCCAGCTCCACCGCACCTTTTTCGAGAGGGAGGATGGGTGACTCATGTTAGATTTCAAGTGTAAGGGAAGATTGGTGGAGGTCCAGAGATGGTGTATGCTAAATTAATTGGCACCAGATGATGGGAACAAGCATTCTGGGAGGTGCGATTGAAGTTTGAAGATGACAATGATGTGGGGTGCTCTAAGTGAAGGTGAGAAAAATTGAAGGATGTTTAGGTTTTCGTGGCCTTAGGTGATGTTCTGGATTTCTTGTTTTAATATGGGGGTCACTCGCCAGAGCTTGACGGCTATGGCTAGAGATTGAGAGAAACTAGAAATTTGGGTGTTTCTTGATGGGTGAGAACTAGGGTTTATGTAAGGGCTTTATAGATGTGGGATGGTCTCCCGAAGCCAAAGGAAGAATTCATTTTGGGATTGCTTTCTAGTACAGGGAGAAATCCCCAGCCGATCAAGAATAGGAGTCCAACCCCAGGTAGATTGAGGTTGAAAATAAAGTGTACAGTCATGATTAATTCCTTAAAGCTGGTGCTCAAATCCAAGGGTTCAGATAAAACCAGATTCTAGGAAATTCTGAGAAATTAGGAAAAAAACATTTCTTTGCATCTATCTAGAGAAAAACATTAGACTAATCAAAACAATTCCAACCTAGATCAAAATTTTATCACACAACGCATTTCCCTTGTAGAATAATCTAGAAACATTAGTTTTTCATTTAAATCAATGTGTACACTAATATAATTAAAACAAGATAAAACCTATTACATAACTAAATATCTAAAGGGAACTAAATCTTGAAATTTCAGTGTTAATCTTAATTGCACATCTCCTATTACTGGAAAAAAATTCTAGTGCATTATCATAGTAAAGATTACTTAAAATTGACCCCTTTTATAAGATGTGACCATAAAGGATATGTCATTGTAAGAAAGTATCCAAATATGAGGATTTTACAATTCTACCCACCTTGAATAAATTTCATCCTCGAAATTTTTATACACTACCGACCTTAGAGTTTTACTTATTCTTTATTGATAATTCTCAACCATTCTTAGTTCATTACTCCTGTACTAAGAAGTCTAAACTATGTGTTCATAACATACTTCTCCATAATTTAAATACTAGGGTTAGGTCATACCTTCCATTATCTGGTCCTCATCTACCTCTGTTGCATCCATGGCAAACACCCTTGACTGATGCTTCTCTCCCTAATTATAATGGTCTTACTTCTACTGCTTTGGAAAATTGAAATTTAAGTGGCCTTCATCACCACATACATAGCATACTAGCTGCCCAATATTGCACTCCCAACCATGGGGCTTTTGACACTTGGGGCATACTTCGACAGGTGCTTTCTGGACTCCTCCTCCTATAATTCCTCTCTGAGTTGTTGCTCCTTTTAAGTCCTTCCTCTAGTTGTTTTGTCCACCATTCTGACCTTTATGATGATAGTTGCCTTCAGAAGATTCTCCATTCCTCAAATTTCATCTTGGGTGGTCCTCCAGCTCCAAGGCTGCTTATAGGGCTTCTTGCACTGTCTTGATGCCACATCCCACCAGAGTGAAGCTGAGATTGGGATTCAGACCATGCATGAACTTCTTGGCTAGATGCACCTCATCTTTAGTTCTGCATTTTTGCAGCATGTACAACTTCATTGCATATTGGCTGACAGTAGAGTTGTTCTTCTTGAGGCACTTGAATTCCATCTCCTTCTTCTCAATCATAGCTTATGAAATGTAGTAGTTCTGGAAGGTGGTGGTGAACTCCCTCTAGGTCAGTAGTATAGCATCAGGTCCTCATGCGTTGAAGAAGTTCTCCCACCAGACGCAAGAAGCACTCTTCAACAGATGTGTCCTGAAATGAACCTTGGAATGCTCAGAACATCCCAGATCACGAAAGCAATGCTCCACATTCAAATGCCACTCCTCAGCACAAGTTACCACATCTATCTTAGATTCTCCAGAGAAGGTCTCTAGATTGATCTTGAAGAATTCTACTAGGGTCAACTCCTGGTTTCTAGGTTGTTGGGGCCTCACATTCTGACCAGTCAAGGCATCAATTAGGGCCTTGACCAGCACATCAAGAGGGGAACTGGGGTTGCCATCAAGGTTGCCTCCTCCAAACATCTCATGATCACCCCCTACATTATAGGAGTTGTCCTCTCCATCTATGTGCTCCTTACCCTTATCACACTTCTTCTTAGGAGCCATCTGTACAAAAGACATGTATGAGGGTTTATCTAAAGATATCAACCACTAATGGTTGTTTAAATTCTCTGATACCATATTGTAACGCTTGCCCATTTATAGACCACAAAATCATATGTCGAAACAACAACACACATATAATATAATTTCTAGGGAAACAATACATATCTAGAATATAGTAACATCTAAACTAACCATAGTAACTGATTAAAAAGGTAGTGTCCAACATTATGAAATTATGAATCTGAGAGTCATATCTCCCTACATGAACTAAAAGGAAAAGATAAATAAAATCTTGGTTTGGAAGGATCACCTAAGATAATGTCCCACTAGTGACAGATATCCTACATCTTTGAGTTTGAACTCCTTCATGGGCTACTCGTCACTATCTCTGGGTGTCGCGTCCCCAACGATGCACAAAGAAAAATAATCCTAGGTTAGAGTAAGTGGCATTGAATTCTAATGACTACAAGGAAGTAACTGAATTTTAAAAACTAGAAATATAAAACTAAACCAAACATCATTATGTGCATCTTTTAATACATATTTTATCGTTTCTATGGCACTATTATAAAATAAGTCTTCTTATGTGGCACTATGTGCCTTCTATGGTGCAGCACACCTTTTGCGGCATAAATGCCTTCTGGTGACATTGAGGTTTAATGTGTTCTATGGCACCAAGTGCCTTTTATGGTGCAATGCACCTTCTGTGGCATGAGAGCCTTCTATTCTATGTACCACGGTACTTCTGTTCCTGTGAGGACTTATTATATAATATAAATTATGTTATGGTGAGATTTTCTTTCTTTTCTCTTCTATTTCCGATTCCATTTTGATTTTGTATCTCAAATATTTCAGATGAGTTCTGAAGTATGTGATCTGTTCTGGCATTCTATAAATTCCATGTTGAATGCAAAACACCATTAGTAAATAACTATGATAAATTTCAAATCTAAATTCTATATCTAAATCTGATATTCTGAAAGAGATTCTACATTCTAAATGCATGCAAGGAACTGACTTATTGGAATACAATCTAATTCTGAGTTCTAATAATCCACATGTTGATTTCTAATAATTATATATGAATAATAACTTGAAATGAATAATTATTACGATCTAAGTATGAGCTATCTGAGGTAGAAATTCTATTTTATTGAGCAATAGCAATCTATGTTTGAACATTAGATCATGCATCCAATGGACTATTCTGACAAAGATAATTAAACATTGTGAATTCAAAGGACATGGCCCACTTACCTGTGGCAAGCCAAATGTTATCTGCCAACTCTGCTTCATGTCTGGATCCTAACCTTCACCTGAAAGCCAAAGGATGTATTAGTCTTCATGTCTTTTCTTAGGGTCAAGATTTCTCGAGTTATTATTCCCTCGATTATGATTTCTAGATGCATGTACTTGAATATTAAGTGAATTCACATGAGGTGATGTTCTAGGATGTATTACATGACCCTCTATAGATGATCTGTCATACGAGTTAGGGATAGGTTTTGACTACATTCACTTCTTCTTAACTTATCTTATTGATCTTACCCCTTTCCCATTTGGATCAGGATTCATGTTTGGTGTCTCAAAGAAATGGAAGGGTTTTGATTTTAATAACATTGATTTATAAATGTACATATTATCTATATGTTCTTGCTACATAGATTCTACTTATTTAAGTTTATATTGTAAGATGGCATTATAATATATTAGTGTCATTATTAGTGGTTACTCATCTTCAATGTAGGTAATTGGTATTTCTAATTTTCCCATCAGATCTGATTATAATCTAATAAACCATAAAGTATGAATATCTGTATTAGTTTACCACTCTTAATCTTAAAGGTGTAACTAGTGTATAATTGTTCGAATATCTATTTATATGCTTGTTATTAGGGTGATATTAGGGTTTCATTATGATTAGAATATTTTTCTCAGGCTATGGTTAAAATTTGATATTTTTCTACTAAATTGATTATCTACTATGAATTTTCTATGTCTAAAGATCTACTGGTCCAATCACAAATGAGATAAAAGAATATTGAGCCATACTTAAAACCTGGCATGCACAACGTTTAGAAGATCAAAATAACCTTCATTTAATTTACTTACATTATTCTCGTGACAAGGCACCAGAGTAAAATGGAGTGAATGATTGCTCTTCGCATGGTCAAGAACAACCTGACCTTTGATCGATTTCTCATGGAAGCATGATGCAATATGGATGAAAGAAAGTGCATTGATCTCCTTGGGAGACCAGGATGGGTCGAACGAGCATTGGCTCATCACCAGTAGTATCTGGAACAACCTACTGTGGTTTCCGGAAGCTACTGACTCTAGGGGCGGACCCCAAAGTCCAAATAAAGTGTCGTTCTTTGGAAATCATTGTCAGTGACTTTGTGAGGTCTCAATGAAGTCGTCAAACCACTTATGTTGCCACAATGATGACCCAAAATGTAGAATCATCAGAAACTAAGAAGGGCAGCCAGATTTGGGAAATAGGTATGTACCTTCCCTATGGTTGAATTAAGGGCGTAAAAAGCTTCTTGGGGTCTAGACGTATAGTCCAAGTTCCTCCCTATAGCCTACAAATCATCAGGGATGGTTCCTCAAGATCCTACTATGCACCTCCACTATGTCTTTATCGAGGGGGAGGATGGGTGACTCACGTTAGACTCTGAGTGTAGGGGATGATTGGTGAAGGTCCAGAGACGGTGTATGCCAAGTTAATTGGCACAAGATGATGGGAACAAGCATTTTGGGAGGTGTGACTAAAGGTTGAAGATGACAATGGTGTGGGGTTCTCTGAGTCAAGGTGAGAAAAATCGAAGAATGTTTAGGGTTTTCGTGACCTCGGGCGATGTTCTAGATTGCTTGATTTTATAAGGGGGTCACTCTCTAGAGCTTGACGGCTATGGCTAGAGATCGAGAGAAACTAGGAATTTGGGTGTTTCTTGTTGGGTGAGAACTAGGGTTTATTTAAGGGATTTATAGACGTGGGATGATCTCTTGAAGCGAACAGACGAATCCATTTTGGGATTGCTTTCTCGTACACAGAGAAATATGTAGCTAATCGAGAATAGGAGTCCAACCCCACGTGGACTGAGGTTGAAGATGAAGCGTACAGCCATAATAAATTAATGTTGGCACTTAGATACAAGTGTTCAGATATAACCAGATTTCAAGATATTCCAAGAAATTAGGAAAAAAACATTTCTTTGCATTTATCAATAGAAAAACATTAAACTAATCAAACCAATTCCAACCGAGATCAAATTTTTACCACGCAACCCATTTCCCTTTTAGAATAATCTAGAAACATTAGTTTTTGTTTAAATCAATGTTTACACTAGTATAATTAAAATAATATAAAACCTAAATAATATATAACTAAATATATAAAGGGAACTAAATCTTGAAATTCTAGTGTCACTCTTAATTACATGTCTCCTATTAGTGGAAAAATTTTCTAGTGTGTTATCATAGTAAAGAATATTTTAAATTGACCCCTTTTCTAAGATGTGACCATAAAGGATATGATAATGTAAGCAAGTATCCAAATATGAGGATGTTACACATATAGATCATAGTACCTTAGAAGCCCCCTAGAATTCATCCTCCAGTTTCTCCTCAATTACATACTTGGATTTTGAATGACCTATTTGAATTTCTAGGTCCTAAATATAAACGGTGGGCACTATTGATACACAATTTAGATGAAGACTTGACTATGACGCTTCATATTCAGGATGACATTGTAGGTTAAGATCACGATAGTAGTGCATTCTTGAAAGATATTGTGAAGATGTTTTCTTATGATTGGTTGAATACAACCACGATAGAACTTTGAATTTGGTCAGATCTTATGGATAAATACCTCATTCTATATATGTGAAAATATATGAGGATTTATTTTCTTTTATATTAATCAACACATATATGTTTTGCAGCTACTTACATATGGTGTGTGGACAATTCACATTAAATGGTGTGGTACTTCTATATCCATCATTTATTAGCCACGTAGATAAAGATCCAACACCTGGTAATGATTATTACTCAACCACATTTAAATATTTTGTTATTGCAAAAAAGAGTGTAATTTTATCTCCTTTAATGTTGAATAAGTTCCAGGCATTTTGTTTGTAATTTGACTTATAAAATTACATTTCAATTGTTTTTTTTTGTCTACCTTCTTTTCACTCAATATAAGCATTGTCAGAGAGGAAACACTAGACATCCATTTAAAAAAAAAATTAAAGTACGTAGTCTTGATCATCATAAGTAAATAGTATCATTTGATAATTATAAAAATTAAATAAATTCTTCAAATCATTCTACTTATAGCTATTGGACATGACAATGCCCTATACAAAAGAAGATATATATGAGATATGAGAAGTGTGGGTAGAGCCTTTAATTGAAGAAGTCAACTTTGCATTTCACTAGGATCAAATATGAGTTTTCCAAACTTTGATGTCATGTTTCTATGTACATGTGATAATTATGACTTTTTGCAACTTCAAATTTACTTCAAGTGGATTTTTGGTGCATATGTGAATGATGTGTATATATATGCATGTTTATCAATGATTGTGAAGTGAAATTAAATCAATGAGAATTGCATGTGTAAATGTAATGAGAATGGAATTTGAGAAAGGAATTGCATGTGTGTTTTCTGAATTGTGCATGTGCATGAGAATGGAATGAAAATGGAATTAAGTGATGATGAGATCCGAAATGCTTGTGTGAATCCATTATGTGGATGTGGATTATTTGTATGTGTTTTCCATTGATGGTTTTGTAAGTATCCCGACCTATTGTTAAGATGAACACTTGATGGAACCAACAGTTCTAATGAAATTCAAATTCTACATCCTGTTGAATGTCAGACAGTAGGTCTATAAACATGCTATAAAAAGGCACACATACAACATCGATTCTTACAAAAGAACTGATGTTGTAAATCTACTTCATCAGTTTGGCAAAAAATCGATGAGACAACTATTCTAAAATAGTCAGGCCATCCAACACGGTTGTGCTACCTAACCCTCAATAGAGCCATGCTACCCAAAACAGTCATGTGGTGTTTCTCAGTATCATTAGTTCTTCTAAACCTAACCAATGACATAGAAGTTTTTTAGACCTTCTATAAGAGAATTGTCACGGAACCGTTCTTACCCCAATCCGAATCCTACTGCCTAAAAGGATTGAAGCACCCATCCCTGAGTGGCTCGATAGAATCTATCACACTGGCATATACAATAAGAAATAATAACTCAAAAAATAGATATTTAAAGAACAACTAACCCAATATGGAGATATATCCAATTTATTTTTGTCATCAGAGTATGCAGAGTGCATAAGCGATCTTATTCAGTATTCCATTAGTATTGCCTAAAATCAATAAAATCAAGACACAATCTTGCAATTGCATGGTACACTATCAAAATCAAGTAAAATGGTTTATAATAGAATACTATACTTGGCAGGACTTATATTCAAAAGAATAACAAGCAATTAGCAAAACCAACATTTATTTGACACGTTTTTCAAGCAATTTGACTTTTATTAAGAGTTCCAACAATGCTGTAATTCAAAAATCATGCTTATATATTTTGTGTGACTCTATTACCTCAATGTGATGGGGAAGTTTACTAGGCTCCTTCTCACCATAGGAAGATAGGAAGCCAATGTACAAGTCCCACCTCCAAATGAGGGGGTTGTTGTACTCAATTTCAACATTATCAACATTATCAATATCATCATCATTATCAATATACAGGCAGTCATAATGGACATGCAATTAATGATTTCATGTTTTTCAAAATATAGTATAAAAAAACAGAAGACTAATCGTAGGGAACAGTAGTTCATCCAAGTACATAGCCAAGTATATAGTCAAGAGATACATAAAAGTATATTCAATGCAATTAAGGAGGAGTTATATAATATTGTACCTTTCATCGAAGATTTCAATTATAGATCCACTAGTAATAGGTCGACCCTTCGAGTTAGATCCTAAAACACAATGTTTGGATCAAGGGTCAAGATCAAGGTATTGTTTCAATATTTGAGATTAGGGTTACCTTTTCTTAGGAAAATCTTAGGGTTAGGTCATCCACTTATGATTCATACTATATCAATATGTCAAACAATATTCATGTGTCAAGAATATTTCAAGTGTGGATGACCTACTTAGGTTTTCTAGCATCATATCTGTAAACCCTAATTTTATGATCATTATCCAAGTCATCGTCAAATTTCTAGTTCATCATTGTGATACTTAGTATAATTGAGATTCAAGATCAGATTGATTAAGGTAGAGTCATGAATCATACACATGATCAAGGTTTTTATAAAATTTAGATCCATTATCACAATATAAAGGTTAACCCTTAGTTAAATGTGCATGATTCACATTTTAGGAGAGAAAAATTACAAGATCAGATCTAAACTCATATTTTGCAAAGTTTGGTTTCAAGATGATCATTATAGTCAAAATTAGGGTTTATCAATGATTAATCATCATGTTGAATCATTAGACAAATTAAATAAGCAAAGGAAAAAGATATAGGTATACCAGTGAGCATAATTCGAAATTAGGCTTTCGGAGTATTTTTAATGGATGTACTAGATTTTTTTGATCGAAATGGACTACTTATTCATCATTTTTGGAGTTTGGATGCATTAGATACGATTTTTGCATGATCTGACTAATAATTACAATTTAAGAAGAAAGGGATATAATACCTCAATTGCGAAATGTGAGGGTCGTTGGATTACATGATTGAATGGCCAAGATGACACCATATAGGCACACATATCCTTTCCTTGGTGGCCCAGTTCAGAGGCTAAATGGCCGGTTCAAGCTCTTGATTTGAACTTGGGTCTTGGTCGGTTCAGTTTGCGTTTGACTCCTCTGGACCATCCGGTTTGGGGACTTTGTTTCTTCTTCGCATAGTCTCCCTTGTGAGCCCAGAAATGGGGTGGCAAGGCTCACCAGATCTAGGAGAAAGAGAGGGCGAGAGAGAGTGTGAGTAGGATGGGAGAGTTTGCCTTGGCTTCACATATGAGGTGGTGGTGGTTGATTGACGAGAGGGGGCGAGGATAGGGAATGCCCAATGTGAGTAGGGCGGCGGTGCCACAACAGAACAGGAGGTCGGGGATGCAAAAAAAAGTGTTTGAGGGCAAGATGGCATGTGAGGTTGTGCTCTAAGCAAAATGCGCTTGTTGCAGGCCCTGGGAGGTCCCTTTTATAGCATTAGGGGAGTAGATTTAGGGCTACAAAGTTCTTGCTCTTAGACATGGCCACTAGATAGAGAGGAGCAAGTAAGAGGCGGTTTGTTGGCGGTGCAACAATGCTCAAAACCTGGTCAAAATAGGGCTAGATCAATTTGAAATGGTTAGACGGTCATTTCTATTTGCTTGGAATTTTGAATCGAGGTCAAGGGTGTGAGATTGCAAGTCTTGACTATAAAGACACCTCCTCGCTGATTGCGGGAGGTTGATGATGACCTCGTAGCCACTGGATTAGTCATGGATCCATGAGAGGTAGATCCAAGGGCCAACAGTCACCCCGGATCCTTGTATGAATTGCTGACATGGCAAAGCTAAGAAATAGAGCAAATAAAAGGGGAAAAAGGGTTTTTTCAATACATAAATTTCAAGAATTCATAGTAAATAGTAGGAACCTCCAATTGATATGAAATTTGGACCATAGCTTCACAAAAATGTGGAAAACCTTTAGAAAAACTTTGAGAACAAAATGATGCATATTTATGGATCAATTTTCTTCTATGGACAAAGTGATGATTGATTCTAATTTGAGGTGTGATAATGTGTATAAAAACTACATTGATCACCATATTTCGTATTTGAGTCTCGAAATTGATTATGTAGCTAAGAAAAATATATTATGGCCATGAGTGAGTATAATCAGGGAAAAATAGTAATTACTTCATTATAATGTGAAAATCCACTTTGCCACATCCTTCCCTCCATAAAAAGGAATTTTGTCCCCAAAATTCAAGACATCCTCAAACTAGGAATTATCAAAAACCAGATCATATCATCAAATACTAGTTTATCCTCAACTATATAATCAAAATTATATCCTCAAAATTCAAATAGTACAATCATCATAATTGGGATTTCGTGTTCCATATCATAACTAACTTGGTACTAACATCATTTCATCATCGAGCAATTGAGTATCAAGGTCAATGCTTATATTGTTCAAAAGTGTCATATGAGTCACAAAAGCATCCTATTGATCACAAATTTGGAGAGATCATATTTTAGGTCAAACAAATAGAGTTCAAGTGTACAAGGTGACTTTCAATCCCAATATCTCAGGGTCTTAGACTCTACATTGGCCTAGGTGGGGTTATACGTCCATGATTTGAGATTTCAGATTTCAATATTTCAAGACCACATCATACTTTTGATATCATGATTCTCGGGCTCAAAATCACTAGAAGGTCTCACCCTAGTCCTAATGAGAGATAAACCCTAAGTCATAAATCGAGAAGTCAAAATAGTTATCATTTCAAAATTTTCAAAATTTGGGATTTTGAAGTCATCAATCATATATCTCAAGGTCCAAATAGTGTGATCATAGGATTTGTATCATTATTGAGATTGAGAATCATGAATTACAAGTCCATTAATCAATATCAAGAGTTGAGATCTTAAGGATCAAAAGTTATAGGTCAATATTTTTTAAGCTAGGGTTTAGATTCCTATTAGACCTTAGGGGAGATCACACATCTATATTCAATTTTGAGCAACAATATGCAAGCAACATTTGATCAACATGTCAAAATTTTATTATCATGGTTTCCAAGGTTGATGAACGATCTAGACCTAGGTCTATCTAGGAAGTCAACCTCAGCTATAGTCAGTATTGCCATATGTCAACGTCATTATCAAATCAATATTCAAGATCAAATATCAACCATGGGTTTAACCTATTAGGTTTAGGTCAAACAATCCAAATAGGGTGGAAGGGAATACCTTTCCAAACTCTAAATAATCAATAGGATGAAAACATAGAGATAGTCATAATAGGGATGTGACCTAGGTTAGGGGGGGTCATAACTACCACCCTAATCTAGAACATTACCAACATTAGTCATTATCAATTGAACTTATTCAAATAGGGTGAGTATTCATGATTAAATTATATTCCATAAGGTTATGACATCAAAAATTCAAGATCATAATAAGGCAATAATGTTGAGATTTTACAAAGTCAAGTTAATCTTTGTATTCCTTTCCTTTCATGATTAAGGTAGTGGTATAATTTGGAAATCAAGGATTTGAATTTGGAATTCGAGGAATTAGATCATAATAGTGCAAAATCTAGGCCCATAAAAGGCATCAATAGTCAATAGGGAATTTACTTTTTGTATCATAGTCTTACATCATGATTTTGTGAGTCATTAAGATTAATAGTTTGATGGCATAATCATGATGTGCATCAAAATAAAATACGAGTGTACTTAACTATGTTTGAGGTTTCATCAACAATAGGGCAACATGGGAATTAATCAAATCGAGACCTCATTATCAATGAGGTATAAGGTATAATCCATCCTTATTTTACCAAATCAAAATTATCAATGTTTACCTCAAACATAGCAAACAGGTAGTCAAGTTTTGGCTAAATTGAGTTTGCATGATGTTAAGGATCATACAAGAGTATTTGATTTCAAAATTAATTGATCAAAATCAAGTTTTCAAATTAAGTTCAGATCATAGCATCAACTTTAAAAAATGTAGTAATATTCATTTTCCCATGAATAAGCTACCCATAATCGAGACATCATGTGGTGAAAGGTCATGATAAGGACCACATGATGAGATGAGAAGACTACCTAATCTTCATCTACATGGGTGGCTTATGATTGTCCTTAAAGAAGAGATGAGATGCTTGAAGACTCTCTAGAGTTTCATAAGAGAACCTTTAGGTCCATTTATGAATCAATTAAGGTCAGGTAGAGCGGGGGATCTCAGCCACCATGAAAACGGATAGGGTAAATTATGCCAGAACCCCGAGCCTAGACAACTCAATTTTCACCATTATGGACTTTAGGGTTTTCTTGGGTGTAAGAGACTTGAGAAATTATTTACTTAAAGTAAATGGGAGTGTGTATGCTCTGATACCAACTATCACGAAACCGTTCTTACCCCAATCCCAATCCTACTGCCCAGACAATAGTAAAAGGATTGAAGCGCTCATCCCTGAGTGGCATGATAGGATCTATCACACTGGCATATACAATAAGAAATAATAACTCAAAAAATTGGATATTTAATGAACAAATAACCAAATATGGAGATATTTCTGATTTATTTTTGTCATCAGAGTATGTAGAGTGCGAAAGCAATCTTATTCAGTATTCCATTTGTATTGCCTAAAATTAAGAAAATCAAGAAACAATCATGCAATTGCACGGTACGCTATCAAAATCAAGTAAAATGGTTTATAATAGAAGATTAGACTTGGTAGGACTTATATTCAAAAGAATAACAAGAAATTTGCAAAACCAACATTTATTCGACAAGTTTTTCAAGAAATTCGACTTTTATTACAAGTTCCCACTATGTTGTAATTTGAAAAGCATGCTTATATATTTTGTGTGACTCTATTACCTCAACGCGATGGGGAAGGTCACTAGGATACTTCTCACCATAGGAACATAGGAAGCCAATGTACAAGTCCCACCTCCAAATGAGGAGGTTTTTGTACTCAATTTTAACATCATCAACATTATCAATATCATCATCATTATCAATATATGGGCAGTCATAATGGACATGCAATATATGTTTTTATGTTTTTCAAAATATAGTATTGAAAAATAGAAGACTAATCATAGGGAACAGTAGCTCATCCAAGTAAATAGCCAAGTATACAGTCAATAGATACATAAAAGTATCTTCAATACAATTAAGGAGGAGTTCTATAATAGAATACCTTTCACCGATGATTTCTAGTATAGATCCACTAGTAATAGGTTGACCCTTTGAGTTAGATCCTAAAACACAATTTTTTTATCAAGGGTCAAGATCAAGATATTGTTTCAATATTTGAGATTAGAGTTACATTTTCCTAGGTCATCCACTTATGATTCATGCTATATCAATATGTCATACAATATTCATGTGTCAAGAATATTTCAAGTGTGGATGAGCTACTTAGGTTTTCTAGGATCATATATATAAACCCTAATTTTATGATCATTATCCAAGTCATCATCAAATTTCTAGTTCATCATCGCGATACTTAGTATAATTGAGATTCAAGATTGGTTTGATTAAGGTAGAATCATGAATCATACACATGATCAATGTTTTTACAAGATTTAGATCCATTATCACAATATAAAGGTTAACCCTTAGTTAAATGTGCATGATTTACATTTTAGGAGAGATAAGTTACAAGGTCAGATATAAACTCATATTTTGCCAAGTTTGGTTTCAAGATGATCATTATAGTCAGAATTAGGTTTTATCACGGATTAATCATCATTGTTGAATCATTAGAGAAATTAAATAACCAAAGGAAAACGATCTAGGAATATCAATGAGCATAATTAGGAATTAGGATTAAGGAGTCTTTTTAATGGATTCACTAGATTTTTCTAATCAAAATGGACTACTTATTCATCATTTTTGGAGTTTGGATGCATTAGATATGATTCTTGTAAGATCTGACTATTAATTGCATTTTTAAGCAGAAAGGGATATAATACCTTAATTGCAAAATGTGAGGGTCATTGGATTACACGATTGAATGGCCAAGATGGCGCCACATAGGTGCATGTATCCTTTTCTTAGCAGCCTTGTTTAGAGGCTAAACGGCTGGTTTAATCTCTTGATTTGAACTTTGGTCTTGGTCAGTTCAGTCTGTGTTTGACTCCTCTAGACCGGCCGGTTTGGGGACTTTGTTTCTTTTTTGCATAGTCTTCCTCGTGAGCCCAGAAATGGGGCGGTGGGGCTCACTAGAGTGAAGAATCTCCAGGAGAAGGAAAGGGTGAGAGAGAGTGTGAGCAGGCTGGGAGAGTTTGCCTTGGCTTCTCATATGAGGTGGTGGTGGTTGATTGACGAGAGGGGGTGAGGATAGGGAATGCCCAATGTGAGCAGGGTGGCGGCACCGCAACAGAGTAGGAGGTTGGGGATGCAAAAACAAAGTGTTTGAGGCCAAAATGGCATATGATGTTTATCTCTAAGAAAGATGTGCCTGTTGCAGGCCTTGGGATGTCCCTTTTATACCATTAGGGGGGGTAGATTTAGGGCTAAAGAGTCCTTGCTCTTAGCCATGGCCACCGGACAGAGAGGAGCAAGCAGGAGGGGGTTTTTTGGCAGCACAATAATGCTTGAAACCAATTCAAAATAGGGCTAGATCAGTTCTAAATGGTGAGACGGTCATTTCTATTTGCTTATAATTTTGCATCGAGGTTAAAGGCGCGAGATTGCAAGTCTTAGCCTTAAAGACACCTCCCCACTGATTGCTAGAGGTTGATGATGACCTCGCAGCCACTAGATCAGTCATGGATCCACAAGAGGTAGATCCAAGGGCCAACATTCACCCTAGATCCCTTGTATGGATTGTTGACATGGCAAAGCTAAGAAAAAGCGTAAATAAAAGGGGAAAAAGGGTTTTTTCAATACATAAACTTCAAGAATTCATAGTAAATAGTAGGAAGTTCCAATTGATATGAAATTTGGATCATAGCTTCACAAAAATGTGGAAAACCTTTAGAAAAAAGTTTGAGAACAAAAAGATGAAGTTTTATGGATCAATTTTCTTCTTTGGACAAAGTGATGATTGATTCTAATTTGAGGTGTGATAACGTGTATGAAAACTACATTGATCACCATATTTCGTATTTGAGTCTCGAAATTGATTATGTAGTTAAGAAAAATAAATTGGGTCCATGAATGAGTATAATGAGGGAAAAATAGTAATTACATCATTATAATGTTAAAATCCACCTTGTCACGAGAATAATCTGGGACTTAGGTTTCTATACATAAACCAAAAATTATTTTATGATCTATAGCGTTAGTTGTTTTGCTTAGAACTGACAACACAAGTATTTAGCATATAATCCCTAGACAATATTATAATTGTTGTTAATATAGATTTGCCTTGTGGGTTTTTGTTTACATAGAAACCGACACTGGATATGTGGCATTTATTTTACCATATCCAAAAAACCAACGTAGAAGGTTATTAGATGTAGTGTCACCCACTTAGTTGTTGGTACAAAACTGACATTGTAGGTCCAGTTTAACCAGCCCTATAAGTGGTATGTGTACTAGTGAGGTTTTCTACATAGAGTCTTATGCCATGTTTCCACCTTATTTCCAAGGTAGGTTCTTTTGGGCCATGAAGCAGTAGTTGTAGATCTTGCTTGTCAGAGATCAGATCATGGAGAGTTTGCCTCCATCTTCATGAAGCATGGAGCTATATATTCTTTACACGAGAAAAGACTTATTTCTGCTTGTGCCAATTGAAAGATATAACCTTTGACTCATTCATTGCCTTCTATATTATTGAATGTCAAATATCTTTTCATCATATCTCTTGAAAAAGATAAAGGATGGTAGTTTTACATAGTTTGAGTCTAGATTTACGTATATCCAGACACCATGTCATAGTCACGTACCAAAAATTCTCCTTTTAAGTTAAATAGATATTATCGGCTACGCTTGAGATTAGATATAGTATTAAATGGCTTTGAAACCTAAATATTCCATATTTAATATTGTGATATGATTTTCATGATATCCAAATGATTTTCATGATATCCAAATGTTGCATGTAGTTATCTCTTGCATGTTGTAGATCTATAATACCTTTCTTTTTTTGTTTCACTATTGATAAGATGTTGGAATATGTGATAAATTTGGCACTTTTATAGGAAAAGGATGACCCTAATGTATTTCTTTATTCCTGACTATAAGTGCATGGTGGTGCAACAATCAATGGTTTTGAAGGGACCTACCACCCTTGATAATGTTGGACGAATAGACTTTATGTAGAATTCCTCAGAGTGAATAGAGGAATGGTATACATAGCTTGTCCTGAGAAGTTACACTATGATGGTTAAATGTTTTATGTATTGTGGAGTTATTACTTCTTAGAAACTTTCTTATTTATGTTAGTTTGTTTTGTACTTTGGCTGATGTATCCTTAGAGCAATATATCTAATAATCAAAAGAGAAACATAAGTTATAGAGCCATGGGTTCTAGATATATTCCCCTAGGTGTTAGGGGCAATAATATATGAGTAAAGCTTGTAGAAATATGAAGATGTGAGAATATGCTCAGAGCCGTCAATAATTGTATGTATGAAGACATTTAGGGTAATTGTACCCTATCATCTTTAAACTTTTCTTGGGACTCAATAAAGGTTGGTGGTCCAATGAAAATGTATGTGATTCAATATAATGAGGTGAGTTATGATATGGAGGGTTCATACCCTGTGTTTTGTGCCATGATCTGCATACCCAGTGTGGGTTGAGTTTTATGGATCTGCTTTTCTTCATATATCCATGTAGACTGGGAAGAGGGCTCCCTATCTTTTTTTACCGCAGTTTGACATGAGGATATCTGGATAGATCTAGGGAATCTAGATATGATCTTGTTTGAATTTCTAGGATACATTACTATCATCTAGCTAGCCGACTGAGTGATACGCCTAATCATCCCTGGGCATATAAAATATAGCATAGCTGAGTTATATGAATATTTAAGTTTCTTAGCGCTAAATATGGTTGTACCCTTGTATTGATAATATTTTTTACTAGTGGCACATATGTGTTATTTAACATTCTTTTAGGCTACTTTATCATAGAAAGGATGTGTAAGTTTGTACTTCTTAGTAAACAAAAAGTTCATGTGCTTCATTATACAACTATTTCATTTATATATTTCGTCTTGTAAGTATAAACATTTTAGATGTTTTATCATAATTATGGGACTTGGGATCTCATCACTATGTTTTTTGAACTTCTTAGGTGAGTGGTCAAACTATCCCAACAATGGCAAACCAGATCAACAAGGAGGAAATTGTGCCTAAGTCTTGAGGTGGGTGATGTATTTGTGAAGGTATTTTAGAGGTAGGTGATGTTTGTGTGACCTCTTGCATAGATAAAGAATATAGATATAAATTCTTAGTTAACCATGTCCACTATGATTTGGATGGGAATATTTTGTAGCACCATTGTCTACAATGATTTTTCACATTGTTGCTTAGCCAGTAGAGTTTGATTTATAAATTTTGTACTATTTACACACATGCTATATACTCGCAACTCATATCCAAATCTTACATTGGTTACTTTTTGTTGAAATATTCTGATCGTGGCTCTTGAACATTTTGCTAAAAAAAATTCATCCATAATAATTGTAGGGTTCCTATAGACTATCATGTAGACTAGATTTTTAATGTAATGTGTCTGTAAAATTTATAATGGTTATCCCTATGTGGTTTATAGGTTTGATGATATTATTATGTTTTTATCACTTTTACTTTGAGTAATTTTTCTCTTATGGCATTGGACAATTACACTTATCATCATCCCATTGATGGTAATATCATCACTGCTATTAATGAACGAGCCTCAAGGTATGCCTACTTGTATGTTAATATCCAATGCTCACCTTATAATGTCACATTTCATGTCACACTTAGTTGATTCCATTAGATTATATGAAGAGAAGAGAACAATATATCTTAATAAGAGTAGGTGATATATCCCATTAGTAGCCATCCTTAAATTACAACTACCCTAAATTACATTAGGCCCATGTTTGTTTGCATTCCCAATACCATTTTATATGTAAATTATTAATTGGTTCCACTAGATATGTCCTTTACATTGATATAATTATGCCCTTGTATTCAAAATAAGTTTAAGGTTCATTTACTACTCCAACACAGTACATGCAATCATTATTTCCCTAGAAAGGACCAAAACATCAAACTAGGGCATATAATGACCCAAAATGTCCCCAAGACCAAAATAGGAATAAGTCCTCGCATATGTATGATTTGTAAATGAACATTTGCATGTGTCCCTATGTGGTAGAGTCTATGTAGAATCCTACATTTCTATCTTAAAACTACAAAAAAGAACAAATTTATGATAGTTTGATGATTAGGCACAATTATGCTTGTCAAATTATTACAACCAAAATGGAGAAAGGAAAATCATACACATATGACATTTTTTATATATATTCATGAGACCTAACAAAGAAATAATCTGAAATTTCATATTAAAATACTTAGTTTAGATAACTTATACTTTTTTTAAAAATGCATTCCCCTACTAATCTAAAGAAATACCTTCGTAGAGGCAAGAGATACAAATTGGGCCAACAAACCTTTTTGGGTGGCAAACCCCAAAGATGAAAATGTAAATCTAAAGATGTTGATAATGAGATCATTACATTGGCATTAATGATATTTTAGATGTGCCACAAGAAAATGATATTTTGGATGAAAACCAAAAAAGGGTATGAAGTTATGCTTTGTATAAGATTTGTGTCTTATAAGGGTCAATTAGGGTATAAAAGGGTAATGTAAGGAATAAGTGAGAAACCTTTAATAGAATTTCTCTCAAACAAGTACCCAAAACCATAATTATTAGGTAAAGGTGTGAAAATCATTTTGAAACACGTCACAAATAGTAATGATGCACATACATTATTTTCACCAAGAAAATGGCATCAAAAGCTCCAAAATGAACACTTTTAGGGTTCTTAATAATGTATTTTATCATGTCATCCTGCAACCCCTCAAAGAATAGACTTTGATATATAATAAACATGTATAGAGGGAAAAGAAAATCCAAAAAATTCATATACAACATGTTATCCATCCAAATTAGACCATAAAGATTTATCTTTTAAGAAAGTTAGTCACATATAGACTAGGATTACAAATTTTATACGAAATATAGGAAATATAAGGTACGAAATTGTATATCACACACCTACATTGGTTGTGGAAATTTGTAATAGCAAGAACACCTTGAGAAACCTCATTTCCATGCCCACGTTCACCTCCCCAGCTCCTAGATGACTTCCCCATGGTGGATCTAGGTAAATCAAGGGTAAAAGAGAAAAACAAGAAGGTGATTTAGCTAGATGAGAAATTTTCCACCCTAGAAAACTAGGGTCTTTGTCCAAGGAGGAATAAAGTGTGAAGAACTGAAGGAAGAAGTTATTACGGGAGATGATATTACATTCTTGATGTAAAAATCAAGGTTGGGAAGCTTGGAACACCTTGGGGTTTATTGATGATATTACATTCTTGATGCACGAAACAAGGTTGGGAAGATTGGAAACATCTTAGAGTTGCTTGATCTTTGACATGCAAGCTCCTATCCATGTCCATCAACCTTCTTGCTGATTTCATGAACCTCCATGTCTCCCACAACATTTCCAAAAACACATGGGGTGTCAAAATGAACCAATAGGTTATATGAGAGGGGTTTATATAAACAAGAATGGGTGAAAATGTCAAAACTTCCATAAAAAGTCTCTAGAATTCCCATTGGTAAATGTAGGAATATCATTGATTAAAGTAGAATTATCATCAATCATCCTAAATTTTCCATCAATCTAGGCATTATTCTCACCATTCAACACATAATAACCATCCATCTATTACTTTTCTTGACCAGATAGTTAAGTAATTTGCACAAATGTAGCATCATCAGTTCACATGTCCAATCTTCTTCTTTATTTTCAACTTGAAGGCCTCATAAATTTCCAAGACTCCCTTATTATAGGTTTACTCATATAGCTTTATCATTTGGTTTCCATGTCTAGACTTTTCACTAGTTGTCAAACACATAATTCTTAGTTGTTTGCATAATAAGATCTCTCATCAATTTTTTGTAATAAAAACTCTCATCCGTTAAAACTTCCATCAATTTTATATTTCCTTCTATTTATCAGTTGATTAATAGATTTTTTCATCACTAAGCATTTCTTGGGATCCACATTGCTTTATGCCATTAGAACCTTCATCAGTTTTAATGCCATCGACATATGGCCATCCCTCAACCAACACCACTGGCATAACCTTTTATCTTGGGTTTGTGTAGAGGAGCAAAGATAGAACCCTAGTTTAACAAAGTTTGAATGCATCCAAAGGAAAATAAAAAAAACTATTATGAATAACGACATGATCCAATATAATGCACAACAAATTTGCAACTAAACCCACAATTGTTGTGAATTTACACATCTACTCTGTTGGCCTAGACATTATGGAAACTAGTTGAACAATTTTAACATGGTACCACAGTAGAAATTAGAGAAAAATAAAACATAGATCAAGTTAAATGAGCCCTAGAACCTAAAATAATCAAGCTTCCTATCAAAAATAAAAGCAATATAACATATTTTCTAACACCAAACCATAGCTCAAAGATGCTAGAATTCATAGTTCTTGATGGTCTTCTCCTCTTCTCCTCTCCCTTGTAGTTGTTTTGTGAATACTAATATAGGTTTCTGGTTCTTGGTTCATTAGCTTTTAAGGAGATCAAAATATCTAAGCTATAGCACCACCAATTGTGTTTGTCACTTAAACTATTGATCATTGATGGAAAGAGTCAGCGGTAAAGATAACATGCTCAAACCACATGTGTACTTTGCAAGTGTAAATATTAAAGTAATAAGGACAAAGATTCATGAGTTTTCAAACTCAAGGAGGTATGTAGATAGACAGTTTGAATAAGTAAACCCTAATTTGTATGTCAAATTTTGGATTTATTTGATTATTAAACTAATGGTTAAGAACTAAAAAAGTAATTAAGTTGGTTAAATTAACATCAAATGATGGAAAATCTCTAGGAATTATAGTATCACCAAGGTGCTATTTAGTGTCACCATCTTTCAAAGTGTGATATAATATGTAATTAAGTCAAAAACTCTAATTTTGGCATATTTTGTTCCTAAAATAGATTATGAAGAACGAACTACATGTATTCCCTCCTAGTGTTAGCCCTATTTTGTATCACATATTGATTGAGTTTATGAAAATGGCCTTGATAGAATGTCCCTCTTTTGATTCATTTCATGTCTAAGTTTATTACATAAGATGATCAAGAATGGATGATAGATTTAACAACAAATGCAATACATATTATGCAACAAACATTGTATTGCCAAAATTATATCATCAACTACAACATTACACCGAGCCACTCATGGATCCTAGAGATATAAAAGTTAGCCAAAAATGGTCTGCATAGTATCCTAGTAATTTTGGAAAAGATAACACATTGAAATAAATATATTGTTCATGGAGAAGACAATAATGGAGTGATCCATGTAAGATGGGTACAATCAAACATTGGTTCTATAGCAAAGCAATGCTTAAAGTTGTTGCAATTCACACTTTTGTATGTCTTTAGCACTTCCTCTCTCCTCATTCATTGAAGATCCAAACTTGTTATTTTAGGATTATATTAGGGACTGAGAGTGCTTATGTTTTATAGGAATCAAAAGATCAATTTCAATACTTTTACTAATGTTCATCATTGTCAAAGTTCATGCTACTAATATGGGTATCGGTGCCACAGACATGACTTTTCTTTTCAGATTAGGAGCATAGTCAATTCTACCAACTTGGTGTCACTGGCATAGGTAGATTTGTGCATCTTTAATTCTATAAAAAAACCTTTTCATTTCTAGAAGATGTGGTGGTTCTATAGACTTATAGTCATTGCCACAATATTGTGATTTTATTCTCAACTTCTCCAACAATAAAAATAAGAAATTTCTAGACCTAATAATTTCATAATAAAATATGCCTAATTATAACAAAAATAGGAACATTAAAACACAAATGATATTTCTTAATTTGGTATAGAATCGATGGAAAATCATTTAATAAAGATCACTTGGAATTGAAACCTCTAAATTTAGGATATGAACATATAGACAAATATGTGAGCGTCAAACCCCACTAATCTTGAATATTTCTTGTCTTTGAGAAACTATACTCATAGATTTGGTTGTAGAAGTCAGTAAAAAGTCAAAATTAATGAACTCAACTATCCTAACAACCCTCCACTACTCATAATCAAATTGATATTTTCAAGCCAAAAAATGGATAGCTACTCTAATGCAATCAACCATTGTCATAACACAAATGTTGACAATAAAATTAATGAAAATACATATAGATTAGAATAGAAAATCATGTCCAGTAGGATGCTCACCTGGTATCCCATATGATCTCTCGACCTACATTTCTCTAGAATGGATAACAAAATTTGGGTAGGTGCTAGTACCCATCTATAAATGAGTGAGGGGAAAATCATGATGATATCAAACCATATGTAAAAATGGATGGATGAAAAGGTGGCATGGAATAGAAATCACAAAATAAAATGATGAATCTATATGATGGTTGATGGTGATATTTTATCTTATTTATTTCTCTTCTATTAGCTAGTTGGGTATCATGTACTCAGGCCCATTAGCATCATCTTAATTTATGTTATGTTGTATCTTTAGTACACCATCACCCATTCCCCCGTCATTCCTCCTCCACCGGCATAGATGTTGGAACCAATATTCATGTATGAGGATCTATCTGGCTTGTGGCTCTCTTCAAGGTATGAACTCTTCCCCACCCTATATCTTGTATTTGTTTCCTATCGAAGCCTTTTAGTATTGCTTTCCCACCAACTCAACTCCAACCAGATTTTGAAAAATTAATGTGAGGCTCTTTGACACCCTAGATGGAAAGTGTTGATACTCGAGGAAATGAGAGCATTGCATGAGCATGGGGCTAAGGATCTTGTCCCTCCACCTCTGAACAAATATAATGTCAACTATTGATGGTTCTTATCAATCTAATTTAACTCAAATGGATCACTGGAATGATGGGCACGTCTTGTTACCAAAGGATTCAACCAAACATACAATTTATATTTCTTTGAAACCTTCTCACCGGCCATTTTCATTACTTCTGATAGGGTTTTACCATTCCCATGGACTTGGCTCTTTTCCAAATTGACATGAAAATTTCCTTCCTTCATTTTGATTTAGAGGAGTATGTGTATGCAAAGAAACTTCTGGGTTTTTGTACTCATGAGGAGTCTCCACAAAAAGTCTATTAACTCAAGCACCCTTTGTATGGCTTAAGGAATCACCACAAGTCTGGTTTAGAAACATCAATGGAGGTCTTGTTATCCTAGGTTTTTCTAGATCATCTAGTGATAACAATATTTTCTTTAGTTCTTCACAAGAAGCAACAATCATTCTCTCTGTATATGTTGATGATATCATTACCACCACTAGTGATGGCCATGAGATTACAACATTGAAAGAATCACTTCATCAACATTTTCATACCAAGAATCTTGAATAACATTTCTACTTCTTGGGCAAAGAGGTTCTATGTTCTTGTCAGTTAATATTTTTGTCTCAGTAGACATATGTCCTCCAGCTCTTGAAGGACTCGGGTATGCTTAATTCCAATATTTTTTCTTCACTTATGTGCTATCATAATAATGTTTTGTCTATGGGTTTCTTTCTTAAAATCATGAACGATATCAAGGAATAGTTGGGAAAGTCATTTGTCTTGCAATTACCCAACCATATATTGCCTTTTTTGTTAGTGTTGTTAGTCAACACATGGATAAACCTCTTGTGTGAAACTAGATTTCAGTATAGTGTATCCTACCTATCTAAAAAGTGCACCTAGCTAAGGACTCCTTTATGAAGAACCCCAAACTCCAGACTTCTCTTTAACCTTCTATACAAAAGTGGATTGGGCCAAAGATGTGAATGATAGGAGATCAATTTTTAGATTTTGTGTTCTATTAGGTGGTCATCACACCAGTTGGTGGAGTAAAAGGTATGTTGTCACTTGTTCTAGAATATAGGCAAAATATCATGCCACGGCACACACCTATTTTGAAATTCAACAAATGATGTCTACTTTTCACAAATTAGGTTTTCCTCTCTCCTCTTCAGTAACTCTCAACTGTGATAATTAAGCAACTATTCATATATAATATATTTTTCATGAACAAATCAAGCACATTGAGGTTGATTGTCACTTCTTTAGAGATTCTATTTGTGACACGAGGATCATTAACCTATGAATACACATAGGGGAACAAACTGTTGATATCTTCAGCAAGCCTCTTCCAATTTAATTCTTCTCTTATATGTGTGGCAAGATGGGACTCATATGGTTGGTAAGCTGAGAATACACAAAGTGTATTCTCCATCTTGAGAGAGAGCATTGGAGGTATTTTATGTTTTTTATTTTTCTCTTAAATTTGCTAATTGATCTTCTCCCTCTTAGGCCCAGTACATCAAACCTTGGAACAAGGATACATGGACATTCAGGATGCTTGAATTGATATTTGTTTTCACCCTACAATTTATTAAATAGAATCCACAAGTACTCCTCTATAAGAAGGGAAAGGGTAGTATCCATGTGTGGGTGTGTCAAACTGTAGGAGTGGTGCCCCTATGGTATCCTCATGATCTGCTCATATGTGAACATTTGAGAGAACTACTTATATTTTCCTGTAGAAGATGTAGTCTAGTGTAGGAGGAATCATCTCATCTATAAAATAAGGCTAGTAAATATATTTAAGAGATTCTGCATCCACACGGTCTATTGCACAATCAACATCAAAATTAATAGATGAAATTCGATCTTCTACCTACTCAACCTGCATTTCTGGTTCATCTCCATGGAACATTCCCATCACATCCATGGGTCCAACAAGATCTAGAACTAGAGTAGAGATATAACATTCAATTTATGGAGGTTTTTGTACCTTTTGCTGGAGTGGTAACTAATCATTTGAACTAATCAAATATGCGATATAGGTTGGTTGTTTCTCACATAGACACAACCAACATTGTTTGATCATCATAATCATATGTATTTGGACTGTCAATAGGGAAGGGTGGTGGTGCCATAAGCTATTAGAAGAGTTGTGGTTTCACATGGGTTAGTTGTGCCTCCATGATTTTCTTTGGGCATCTCCATCTTTGACTGTTTCTTCTTGGCCAACTAACATCTTCTAGAGGGCATCTATTCTCTTATCTCTATCATTTGATATTGATATACATAATGAGGCTCTTCACAGTAACTCCCATAGTACTTCTGTTGTAGTCCACCTCATTTGAATAATCATCCACATAGCATGGCTCCTCATAGTAGCTGCCAAAATATGGAATATTAGAATTGGCAAAATCTCCACCCTAATAATACATAAAATCATGCTCAGAAATGATTTTCCGCAATTCTACTTTAAACTATGGAGAAGTGTCAGGGTAGTTTATTGATGTATGGATGCAATAATCACACAGATGACATTGATCTAGTTGTATGAATGCCTAAAAAGTACATATTTTAGCTATCAGGCTTTGAAGAAAAACATGTTAATGAATCAAAACCCAAAATAGGTTTTTATAAGAAGAAATTATTAGAAACTAAAAGCGATAAACAACTAAGAAAATATAAGAAATAAAAATAAATAATGAAAACAACATAGAAGCTATAAAACAAACTAACAAATACAAAAAGTAAGGCATTAAAATAAACAAAAAATGAAAAAAAAACTAAAAATTACAAAACCAAAACAAAATTACAAAAGCAACCTCATAAAGAAAAATAATCTGGACTTATTCTTAATATACAAACAGATCCCAAAAGTTTGGTTGTCCCTAAGAACTGCATCAAATTTTGATGTGGACATTTGTGACTAACAAATTCACCTAGGAATGGATCCCCAAGATTTTACATAATCTATTGTACAATAACCACCACGTACATGCAGACAAATTTTATTGCAGTGCAGGTTTAGGACTGAACCCAAGGAACACATTTCTAAGAACAAATCTAAGTTTTTGTCTAACTAAGAGAAAGAAATTAAAATGGATATATCAGGCTTATGACTAATACTTGGTTAACTAAATAAATAAATCAATAAAAATATATAACTAACGTTGAAATGAGTTTTACACTATGACCAAATTACCAAGACAATTGGTTTCACGACCACCACCTAAGTAACCAATATAATGATTATAACTTGCTCAATTATGACTATTTGAATTAGGACCATGTAAATTTGCATCCTTTCATTATACACATTGCACCAACCATCAGTTTTCCCTTGAACTTGAGGTCTTGTAACCCACATATCATTAATGAATCATACTAGAGAACCTATTTGTGATATCTGATGTTGAACACATTGAAACTAGGTCTTAATAGCCTATACATCTAGGATATCCAATATATAAATTGGTTGATCAAATTAGAGAAAAAGAAATACGTTATTTGAAATGAATTTAATATCCATCAAAAGGAATGCTTGATAACAACTAGAAAGAAATATGGGTGACAAGTCTAATCTTTACATCCCAATATATGATCTACTCCATTATTGTGTTCAAGATATAAGAGAAAAGAGAGGAAATATAGGCTAATGGAGAAAGTAGTAGTTTCTTGGAGAAGATTGATGGTTTCCTCACAACTCTTGAATGATAGTTGCAGTATTTGCTCCCTATATTTTGTAAACATGTATGCATGTTAAGATATTGACATTCCACTCTGACCTTCCTTGGTTATGGATAGGGTTGTGGAAGGTAGAGATAGGTTTTGGGAAAGTTTCCTTTAAAGTTCTTCAAGTATATTTGTAACATATCCCATTATTTCAAATGAATCTGAATAAATTCAATGGATATGGCCTCTTTGTTGTAGATTTTTTATGTGGCAAATAAGATCTTCTAGAATTCCATTCTATCGACTAGAGGTGGTCATTAAAATAGTTATTCATAGACAATCAAATCACTCTTCCAACCAAAACATAAAAAATTGAATTACAACATCAAATGTACAATCTATAAACATTTTTATATGGATATACTCTCCGATCAATAGACCTGGTAAATGAGTCGATCAATTGACTTCTTAAAGAAAGATTTGGTTGAAACTATGATCTATTGACTAATTTAGCCAACTAGTTGGTTGCAAACTAATGACTGTCTATAAATATTTTTTGTCGGTTGACCCACTGGGCCAGCCAATCAATAGGCCTTGTCTTGGTGATGATGTGCTAAAGTTGAGTTGAGTGACTAGGATGACTAGTTGATGAATCTATCAATCATAGGGAAATCAAAGGGCATTGTATCACTTTGTCGCAAACTAGTCAACCTTTTCACTTGATGACTCAATTGACTCATTTTCTACTTGGGAAGCTATTATTGTGGATTGGCCAACTATTTAATGGTAATACCAGTCGATCAACTGACCATATAGATCATGAATGATGTTGTGATTGAGACTTCAAACACTTCTAAGCATGGAATTTGAGATGGGGCATGGATCATGGTAACTTCTTTGAACTCGACAAATGTATTACCTAAAAAATAGAGAATTTATAATAAAAACCTAAATTTGACAATAAAAGATATTTGAACTAATTCATACTAAAACTGGAGAAATAGGTAGTCTAAAATTGATAAATCTATTCTAAAAAATGCAATAGAAAAGATGGAATATGCATTCATCACTACCTCATCATGGTCTTGTTATAAAAACTAATTCAAAGGTAGTAGAAACTAAGTTGGCGAGTTAGATGATATTTCCATGTTCCTTCAACATAATCCTAGATTCAAGCTCCAACCTAGTCAAAGCCCTAACTATCTCAAACATCCAATGTTTATTAATCTCAATGGAAGCTTTAAATTCAAATATTTCATAGTTAAAGGGAGAGAAAATGTAAGTCAGGGGATATTATATTTTAGACATATTATTTTTACTTTGTCTTATTTTGTCTGTCATCCAAGCTAGGCATGTGGTTCTTCATGTTGCATCTTCTGGGGGAGTGTTAGAAGTAAAAGTGATACATATCCTACGATATAATGGGACAAAGTTTGTAGGCCCATTTTGAATCTAGTCTAGTCTAGAAGTCTTTAGAGTCATGTCCAACTTCACATATATTTAGGAGAGGGGTTTTATTGTTTCCACCACATTTTTAACACACACTCAATAGATCATCTATATTATTTCCTTATATAATTCTAATAAATAACAACTTGGATGGTATAGACTAGAGTAATTGTTTCTGTTGATCCAATTTCTTTCAAGAGGATAGACATTGAGAATGCTAAGTAGCACACCCTAAGCTCTTTCCAGTTGAGAGATATTAATAAAATGTATTGGATTGGATCAACAATAAATCATACAATTGAGGTGATTGCATTTTAAATGCTTAGATTTAATATTTCTCTTGATTCTCCTTGTTCCTTCATTGTAACAATTTCATATAATTAAGGATGAATTGTTTATAACAACCAACCAAAGAAAATATCTTGTGTACCCAATTTCTTATTATACTTAATTAAGAGAAATTTTCAAATCCTATTGATTCCCTGTAGATTATACATAAAGCTATCTGGTTGGTGTTATGTACAATTGTGGGTGACAATTTGTTCCAAAACATTTATAATTGACCGCACCCAGTACATACCTCAAATACCTAAAGTATAATCTATTTCCAACATTGATAGAAGTTAAAGTTTCCTAGGATTTCCAGATATAACTTTGAAGTGCTAGTGGTCCTATTCACACACTCCCTATCAAAAGGGAGAAGAACTTGGTAAGATCAAATTATGTGTTTGAATGCACATGCATGATCAAGTGATATAGCACCACAAGACCTCCAAGTTGTCTTTCCCATGAGGAGTTGGGACATCAGATATGACATACTATTAAACATCAACTAACAAAATGGAAAGCGTTAAATTGGAATTACAAATTAACTAGAAAATTAGCATGTATGAACAAGAAATATAGAATAAGTTTCTCTCCTAGAGATATTTAGAATGTCAGGTTGATCACTTCAATTCATTACTATTATTTGATTAAAGTAATAATATATTAATATTTCTTATTTTGATAAGCATTTTATAATAGTATTATGTTCTTCCATATTGTAATAGCATATTTAGTTGTGCTTAACCCCATTTGGGTGGAATTAAGACATGAGTAAATCTTTACACACATGTCTAAATTGATGAAAGCCACAACCAGTAGGACACTTTTTTGTTGTTATGGACTTGTGTTCATGAAGAAATTATGACAAAACTAATACCTTTTTATAACCAATCCTAACTAACGATGCAAATAGGGTAGATAATTATATCTGATGACAATATTTCTTGCATTCATAAAATAAAAAATTTATACAAATATATAAATCAATATTGATTTAGGTACATGACTTTCATGTCGAGATACTCCCAAAACTATATAAGACAACTTAGTTCCTTATGATTTTAACATTCACCACACAATTAACACAGAGGTGTACAAGTTTTATGATAAAATCATATTAATGGAGAAGAAACTCACTGTAAAATGTGAATCAAAAAGTCCTCAACATCTCTGATCATGATCCTCCAGTCAATTCTACATTGTGGTGCTAACAAAGAATCAGTGAACTATTATATCCTTCCATACTTTCTCTCTAGCCATCCAACAATGATTGAAATTATCATTAAGTCTTATGTGAGGATATTTACCATCTTCATGCCATTGTTTCTAGATATAATTAACTTTTTAGGAAAAAAATGTTACAATAATCAATGCATTGACGTACTTCCCATATGTATCGACCTATTGATTAATTTGATCGACGCGATTCATCGACACTTTTGGTAGTAAAATATGAAAATATGACAATAAACGTGCTCCATAGAAATGCTAAGTACGTATAATAAAATTATTGCAATATTACTTATAAGAAGTGATGAAATTGATGAACAATAATGTTTTTACCACATAGTGACACATGAATGATAAGATAGGAGCAATGACCAATTTTCTCTTAAATTACATGAAAATGAATATGGAGAAAAATATAATTGTATTTGTATTTAGTGGTGATGATGTTTACTCATTGTTTGGTGGCAACAATTGTAATAATAAATGTTTCCTATTGGAATTAGGTAGTGATACATGTTTAGGGGAACTAAGTAGTTACTCTTCTTCTTTGGTACTTCGGTGGTGATGTTGATTACTTATAAGAACTTACCATGGAAATTATGTAGTAATGTCTTTTCTCAAGTAATTATGTGGTGAGGCCACTTCAATATTATTTTGGGTGGTGATACCCATTTGTTTGAAGTGGTGATGCTTCTTCTCCAATATGTTTGGTGGTTATGTCCAATAGTGTGTGGTGATGATTTCATGAACACTGTTTTTACATTTTCTAATTTTTCATATATATTTGCTTAGTTTTCAGTTTTGGGCTATATTGTAAACAAAAGAAAGACGGCATGCCATTTCATCACCTATTAAATGTCATTTGTTGGAAATTTCTCTTGATATGAACTTGTATGATGTCTTTTATCTTTCCTTTATAAAATCCTTTATAAATAACTAGTCCTTTTACATATTATTTCTCAATTACTACATTTATATGGACATGCTCTTTCTTTGTGTTTTCCTTTATTCTTATTTGATGGTGTTATCTTTACAATGCCATAGGTGAAAGAAAATTTGACCCTATTGATCATGGATAGGAACAAGAGTTGTTCTTCTCTTAGAGAAAGACTTGTTATGTTTATATTTCCTATGTAGTCAACCAAAAAAGGCTATTTTATAGTTTTTGTTTATGTTTTCACCCATGTGGTTATAAATCCTTACAAACTTGTAAAACTATAATAGTTAAATTATTTTTATTGCACTGCCCACATTTGGTATCTTGAAATATATGTATTCAATTGTGTAATATACATCCCTTTATAAAAAGTTATTAAAGTTTTTATCGAATGGGATATTTCATTATTTGATATGTAATGAGTGATGCCCCTCTCATGTTCAATCTTTATTAAGAAGATCTAGTAACCAACTATCAACTATTATAGGAGAGAATAGGTGTTTATATGAGGAACATTCATAGAGGATATCTTATTCAACCTTACATCTAGGGTATGCTTTGAGAGAAATTTTTTATTATCTTGTACGTTAATCTAGTCAAGTGCTAAATCTAGCATACTATCAATTTTCAATTATATTATAATGTTTAAATTCACTTACGAATAGTTAACTTTAAATATCATTGCATGTTTCTCTAGAGAGATTTTATGACGATCTCACCTAAGATCTATATGTTTAATGATAGAAAAGGTTAGGACTGGTTTGGTATGAGTTAAAAGACTTTTTTAGATAGTATGACCCTCACCATGGCCCTTAAAGCTAGTTAGTTGGTTTGATACATGTCACTACACAATACCCATATATCATATAATTTACTCTTGACTTTAGCCACATTAGTTGAATAAATGATTGACGTAAAATGACTCCCTTAATACTCAAAACATCTATAGAAAGCATACACCATAATTTAAGTAAGTAAAGATGAGGTTGTTTGCAAGATTGGATATCTTATCATGAGTTCTACACCATGGAAACTTGGATATTGTTGAAAGAGCATGAGAATTATCTTTGAGAATATTTGTGATGACTAGGACACCATTTTGAACATTAACATTTATTTTTCAACACAAACATGTGAAATCCTTGGATAAAGAATGCCAAGTCAATACTACCTTGGATTTTGATAGTTATCATTGCATTGAAGCTCATGGTTTTGCAGGTGGGATCTAGTTGCTCTGAAACTGTTAGTCATGTGCATTCCATATTTTATAAAGTTATCCTTAGTTTCTCCACTCTAGCATTAACTACTAATGCTTTATTACTTTTTTCTATGTACATCTTAATGTGAGTTTTGAAAACATCTTTTGGAATCACTTAGTGTGTACTAGTTAACATGTTAACAAGCCATGGTGTGTTTTAGAGATTTCCACATTGTCGATAACCATATAAGAAACATGACAATCAATTATTAAACCACAATGATATTAATACTAATCAAATGACTCTCATTGATGTTGGGATCACAGAGATCAACTTCTCTAGTTCTCTCTTAACAGACAAACATTATTTCTTTATGAACTATTAGAACGTGCGGTTGTGAATTTTTTTGGATTCAATCCAATATTAGTTGTTCTGTGACACGTCTTCTAAGGATAATATTGGACCAAAATACTCTTCTTTTACATCAATTGAATTGGAAACCTTATAGATATATATTTTTAAGAAAGGTTTTATCGAATTATAATAATGATTGCAAACAACTATTATCTAAACTTTGGTCTTCATATGCTCTTCAATTTTCTGCATCAATGTTTAAGATATGTAATATTAATACAACATGGGATAGATCATCATATAAATTTAGTACGTAATAACAAGGCTCAACTCCCATATGATATTTCTTTACAACAAAATAGCTTGGTTGATAACAATTCTACAAAAATGTATGATTGCAATGCACTACTATCTCCGTATGAAGATATCCTATGAAATGAAGAGATCAATTTATGTTGGCAAAGTTATATTAATTGGATAAGATTGGTGACAATAACTATAAATGTTTTCATGTACATATCTGGTCACAAAGGCAATATAATATTTTAACTGATTTGCAAGATAAGCAAAGTAATTGGATTACAGATGCATATTCATAAAGTACGTTGGTTTTGAGACATTATATAGATAAATTTTTCTTTTTAGTTACTCCTCTTTAGTGCAATATGGGTACAATACGGGTTGTATGATTTTCTTTATCACCTACATAATTAGATATTCAATGTTAAGAAACAACCTTTAGAATCAAAGATTTTATCATGCATGTGCAAAATGGGGAAAATAAGGCTTCAACTCTTAATATCACATTGGAACTTTATCAGATAGTCAATCATATATTCAGTACAATATTCTATCCTGGAACTTCATTTACCAACAAATTTATGTCATGGGATACTTGGTTTAATACCTAAAAGAAACCTACCACTTGTTGATACACCCACCTATTTCCTTAATAACACATGTGTAAAATGTATCTCTAAGATTATATTGGAGAGAATAAATCCACACATGCGTGTCTAGATTTCTCAAGCTCAAAGTGCATTTCTCTGAGACAAAAATATTATAACAACATTTTCATGTACAAGAACTACTACATAATGTGAGACATTTTTCCACTTCACCTTACATGGCAATCAAGTTTGATCTAGAAAATACCTATGACCAAATGTCATGTAATTTTATATTTTATTCAATCAATAAATCATGCCTACATATATTAGTCTCAAAATATATAATAAATTATTTGACTAGTGGGAATACTAATATTTTGTGGAATGGTGTGACAGATCGGATCTTACTCTCTCCTCCATTATGTAACATTAAGTACCAGATTGCTCAATGTACTTGTCTTGTCTTCAATTTCATAATCTAATATGATTTGATGCATGTTTGAGAACTACTGAGTGCAATTGATATCTTGGGGACACTCAATTTGACTGTAGTATAATTTTAAATGATATTACAAATCATTACTTTTCTCTTGAAATTTGATCATATTCTTGTGAACTTGTGTACTCCATTCTTATACTCATGTTGAAGGTTGCTTTCTTACATTTCCAACGCACAAAACTTTGTCCAATTCGGAATTAGTATTGGGAAGTCATGCCCATTTGAGTATCACTTTCCTTTAACCTTGTTTTAACCCTTTTCTTTGCTTTTAGCCAAATTGGGCCCATGGAGCGCGGCCTAGATGAGGTGAGTGCCCCTCCCTTCCTTTTAGACATGTCACCGATCTACTGCACTATCAATAGCTCTATGATTTTTGACCCTTGATCTCGTACCCTCAAATAGCCCCTCCTCCATCCAATGACATTCATTCGTCATCAACCCCAGGTCGTACAATACAAAAAGTAGTTGTTGCAGCTACTTTCCAACCACAATTCGCCTCCCTACTCACCCTTCTTGGCCAAAATTGTCACCATTTCTCGGCTCCTCTTGACTCCCTCTCGCTTTCCCCTCTCTTTTTCCCTAGTTTTCAAGCCCTATCCTGGCCCCCAACTTTCCTTTTCTTCCCCCTTTCTTCTATGACACCACTGCCCTCCCTTTTTGGGCATCTTTTCCCTAGTCACGATCGTCAAATGAAAGAGGGTTACCTGGCTTTGTCTAGCCCTGACGAGATAGGATAGCCAGTTTGCGTGTGTTCCCTACCTCTGGTACCCCCTTTTTCCTTATTCACTGACAAGGGAGCCACCGCGAGTGCCGCTGGGGGGGAAGTATGACTCACGCATCTTGGCACAACTAAGACGGAGATCAGTGGTCTGTCCGATATTGACTCGATGATCATGGTCCCTCTCCATCTAAGTCATCATTGATAATGCAATGATAGTAGATAGCGTCCACTGATTGCTCATCATCACCCAAGGAGCGGATGATAATAGTGGGGAAAGTGTGTTCGACTGTGAGCTCGACCACTCAGATGGGTCGTGCGAGGTGATGGTCGTATGCCCAGTTTCTTGGCCCTTTTGAGGTAAAATACCTCAAAAATCTCCTTTAGATGTGCAAACTTCCATCTCTCATATCTCCTAGATCCCTTTCTCGAACCTAATGATGTGATATGTCATTTTGATTCCAAAAATATCATGTTTGCAATGAAACTAACACATATTGGTAATTTTGTCTCTATCTATCTTGGATTGTTGTGAATAATTCTCTTATGAGTATGTGGATACTAATGACTCTTGAACATGATTTACATTGTATCCTTATGATCCCTAATTAATCTAATCCCTTGAATCATTAATTTTAGTTCACTCTTGCTATATTTGAGGTCTTTTTGGCGGCTTATTACAAACCCAGAGTCACTGGAGGGAAGGATACTCAAAGAAAAATACTACAAGAGATCATCGTTGCTTGAGGCGGGTAGAGGAAATAACCCCAGCTACACGTGGAGGAGCATATGGGGATCCAAAGCTCTATTGAAAGAGGGACTCGAATGGCATGTAGGGAGAGGTGATGAGATATTGTTTTGGAAATATGCATGGATACTAAAACTAAAGTCGGGCATCCCACAAGAAGATATCAAGCGAAACATAGACATACAGTGGGTGAAAGAGGTCATTGACCAGAATACAGGAGAATGGAATGAGGACATGTTGCACAAGACAATGATCTAAAGGTTGGTACCACACATCCTAGAAATCCCCCTACCATGCATAGACCAGAAGGACACATATGCCTGGTCACCGGCCAGCAATGGCCTTTTCTCGGTCCGGTCTGCTTACTGGTTTGGGTTGTTGGGTAATACAACGTCATGGAAGGCGGCGGATCAAGGAAGGAAGAGGAAGGGATGGGAAAGGATCTAGGATAAGGACTGGCCGCCAAAGCTGAAACATTTCCTCTGGAGAGTGACCACGGGGTTCCTTGCAATGAAACAATGGCTCAAGGATCACCACATCACGTAGGAGAATATGTGCTCCATGTGCGAGGAGAAACCAGAATCCATAGTCCATGCCATAGTATCATGCAAGGAGGTGATCAACTTTACGGAGCACATCCATGATATTATTCCCATGGAGGGAAGTATCGAGGGAGAGCTTCGTCGATACATGCAACTGGATGCTGGACCACCTCACTGGAGATGAGCTAGAAGGTTTCGTAACCGGCTATTGGGCAAACTGGTCAAAAAGAAATGAATGCATTTTCAATCCAGATTCACCAGAACCAACGGGCACCCTCCCGGGACAACTACGGTTTGTCACAGACTACGGAAGCTATAGCGGCCAGATCTCATGGAGACAACCACAACCACAAAGATGGGGAGCTGCACGATGGACACTGCCACCAGAATGATTCATGAAGATCAACACAGATGCCTCATGGAGGGAAGGTCAACCTGCGGGCATCAGCTTCGCGGTCCGGAATCGACAAGGAAAGTTGATGCTGATAGGATGAAGAAACCTACCCAAAACTCTGACAACAATGATGGTGGAGGCACTTAGTATCAGATGGACACTAATTTGTGTGATCCAGGAGGGATATCAGCACGTGTTGGTAGAGTCAGATTCCATGCAGGTGATAGGAAAGTTGAATGGGGATCGAGAGGAAAGGGATATGATTAGTCTCAATTGTCCGAGACTGCTTAGCATTGTGCAGGTCTTTTGTGAGTATTTCGTTCAAACATATTCTTAGGGGAGGGAATGGGGTAGCTCATTTGATCACTAGTGAGCAACTTTGTACTTTTCTCTCAAGTGTATGTAAGGGTCCTTTTCTTGCTTGTGTTGTCGAACATGCAAGTGGGGATCTTATTTGAATGAATGAAATACTCGTCCCTTATAAAAAAAAGGTCTTGGACCATCTAAATGAACGCTAGTGATCATCTTAACCTTCTATGGATACCTCTACTCCATAGATGGCTCTTTATGTGTTTAATGATGCAAGAGGATCATATATGGAGTCTTGGACCTAGTTGCTCATCATGTAATGGTTGCATTTCAAAATTAGTAATCTTCCTAGTATTATGTGCCATGTTGGACTAAGGTCTTGTTCCCTTTTGCCAAGATGTAACTCATGTGACCTAAGGGAATCACCTTTGTACACTTTTGTGCCCTAAAGTGAGATGTTTAGTACTTATGTGAAAGTGCCTCAAATTATTATGCTAAAATGAATCTTTCTCTATGTTCACTTCTAAATTAGTCCTTAAATGACTTCTTTCATGAAATGCCATGTACTCCTATGGACTACATGAAACACCTAGTGTGATCTAAATGGATATGTTGCTTGTTAAAACTCTAATATTGCAAGAATGAGGCTCCAATGCTATCCATGATATCTTAATAACTTAAAATCAGTAGTCCTATAATACTATATCTCTATTGTTCCCCATACACCCTAATGCTCCATTATGATCATACTTATTAGAAACATGATGCAAATGGATGTGACTGATCTAATATGCCTAGTTCTGATCTTACATGGTTGAACATTGATGGAAATCTAAATCTCATGCTTCCTTTACTCCTAAATCATACATAATCTCAATCTTGTATCAATCAAAATGTGGATGATTTGCCTAGTCCTTAATGTAGATACTTATGCCATGATTGAATTGATTACATGCTCGTATGGAACGTTGGACCTTAGTTGATCGATTTGAACCTATTTCTATGGGAACATCCACATGACTTATATCATATTTACCTTAATCAACCTAGTGATCTATGACACCATTCTATATCTTTTCTTTGCAAGGTTCCCATGGTTTATATGACGGCTAGGAATCTTACTAATGGTTTATGACTTGCTATTTACTCACAAGGTACGCTTAATGTCTTGACCCTACTATGTTATTGTCTTGCTTGTATGTATGCTTATATGAATGCTTTTCTAGTTAGTTACTTATTTGAGCTATGTGTTCCCTACAATTAATATCTTTGTTATTCTTGAAGTATGTCGAACAAACCGCAAACATAATTGAACTTGTCCATTATACAAACCTCATGTACCTACCAGTATTGTCGAGGTAAGGGCACAAGGTTGGGCACCTTACTTGAGATGTCAAGATAAGGCAGACCATGTCAATAAATGGGTTGGTGAATCATGAGCACCCTAACAGACCCTTCCAATGGGAAGCTGGTCAATAGCCATGATATGTAGTTGAGTATAATGGAAATACACTTCAAACACACTTTGTATAAAAGAATACTATAAGTGTTTCACTCCTTGTTTATACTTCTTTCTTATATGATGTTTCTACCCAAGCAACTTTTATATTACTCTTAAACTATGGTTACCTGTTTATTACAGTGTACTTAATGCTTTAGCGTTAATATATTTTGTTTATAGAATTTGTTGTTGCCAAATGAAGATCCACCACACTCAAGACTCAAAGATCAGAAATTAAACATCAATGTATATACTGGAATCTAGAAATCAGTACATATATCTTATATCCATGTTTAGCATCTTGTTATCTCTTTAGTCCTGTTGTTATAGCTTTTACTTATATATTGTCTGTGTGAAATATTGTGCCATTCTACAGACGTATGCCCTAGTGCACTCGCCTTTGGCTATGTGGCCATTAGGAGTGTGGACTTGGGGTAACAAACAGTCTCATGACAAATGGCATTAGATCAAAACACATAGGCCTCTATATATGTTTAAGGCATAACACATATTGAGAACCTAGGGAGGACTAAAATCCTTTCCTCAAAGTTTATATAGTCTTCTAGCATCTCATATGTTCATTAAGGACCACGTAAGCCACCCAAGTAGATAATGATTAGGTAGTCTTCTCCTTCTTCATGTGATTCTTCTCTCATCACATCAATCGCATGAATTCTCAATTTGGGTAGCTTATGCATGTTAAAATTAAAATTTATTTGAAAAAATAGAAGTTGATTAAGATGATAATTCATGATTTAATCTTAAATGAAAAACCAGATTTGATGAATGAAAGTACTTTTGGAAGTGTCGTATTCATGTGAATTTTATGAAAACTCAATATTACCAAACCAAATATAAATGCTTTCTATGTTTGAGGTAAATCCTTATTTTGGTGGAATAAGTTGGAACTCCTATTTTACACCACATGTTTTATGAGGTCCCTATTGACTATACTCATGTTTCACTAATGTCAATTATACCTCAAACATAGTTAACAAAACTTTTCCCCTATTTTATATGTACCCTGATCATGCTAGAAAATGACCTTCTCTTTAGGACCAAGATCATGATGTGAAGATTTGTTATAAGAGGAAAAGTCCCCCATTGGCCATTGTACCTCCTTGTAGGCTCAATTTGAATAATATGATGGACCTAGATATCGATTGTGCACTATTATACTCGAACTCTTGAGTTCTCAATTTGATTTATCAATTTATAAAACATACCCTTACCTTCATCATGAAAGGAAGGGAACACGATTATGACCTCAATATTGCAAAAATCTCAAAACATGTTTTCTCTATTGTGACCTTGATCTTGTAAAACCTTTAAATATGTTTGCCCTATTATGATCTTTATGTTTGAATCATGATCTCATGATAAATGATTTGGTAGTTTATTCTCTCCCTCTTTGGATATGCTTGATGACCCATGATTAATATGGACCAATGTGCTAGATTAGGGTGTTAGTTTACTTATGACTCCCCTAACCTAGGTCACATCTCTATTATGACTGCCCCTAAATTTTCATCTTGTTGATTATTTAGAGTTTGGGAAGGTTACCCCTTCCACCCGATTGTAAGTTCTTGACCTAAGTCTCTAATAGGTCGAACTTATGATGATATCGATGGTCAATCTTGAATCTTGAGTTAATAATGATCTTGAAATATGACTATGTTGACTATATATTGGGGTTGACTTCCTAGAAAGACCTAAGTATAGATCATTCATCAACCTTGAATACCATGATAATGGACTTGATATTGATATCTCAAAATGTTTCTCATTTTTTAAATATTTCTCAAAATGTTGCTCAACTACTGCTCGATTGTTGTATATGGTTGATTTATCACCCCTATGGTCTAAATAGGTATCTAAACCTTAACTCTGAAATATTTGGATCTACTACCTTTATGTCCAAACTCAAGTCTTGATATTGAATATTGAAATCCTGACTCATGATTATGAATGTTGGTTTTGACTTGACTCCTATGATCATCCAATTTGGATCTTAAGATCACACTCAAAATATGACTGATGACTTTCGTGTTCCCAAACCTCAAACTTGAAATGATGAAAATTATGTTTTTCTTGATTTATGACTTTGGGGTGAGCTCCATGTGGACTAGGGTGGGACTTTCCATCGATTTTGAGCATGAAATCACAATGTTGGAATATGATGTTGGCCTTGAATTGATGAAATATGCAATCTCAATCATGGATCCCACTTAGGACAATGCAAAACCTAGTACCCTAAATATTGGGAATGAAATTTATACCTCATCTTGAACTCTATTCAATCGACCAAAAATGTGATCTCTCCAAATCGTGATCTATGGGATGATCTCTCCAAATTATGATTTATGTAATGACCTCCCCAATTAGATGATCCATGTGACTATCTGATGACCTTGATACTCGATTTACATATATGGTGAAAATACTATCCATTTATAACACCAATATACTCATGATATGGAGTATGAAATCCCAATCTAGATCCATGGATTGACTCAATTTTAGGGACAAATTTCTTTTAAGGTGGGGAGGATGTGATAGATGAGATCTTTCTCTCCCCTCCGTTATGTAGCAGTAAGCCCCACCATTCTCAATGTACTTGTCCTACCTTCAATTTTGTAATTGAATATGATTTCATGCATATTTGATAACTACTGAATGCAATTGATTCCATGGGGACACCCAATTTTACTCTAGTATAATTTTCAATCATATTACACATCATTACTTTACTCTTAAAATTTAGTATATTCTTGTGAAATTTTGGAATCCATTCTTGTACTCATGTTGAAGGTCTCTTTCTTGCGTTTCCAATGCACCAGATTTTGTCCAATTCTGAGTTAGTATGAGGAAGTTATGCCCATTTGAGTATCACTTTCCTTTAACCTTGTTTTAACCTTTTTATTTTCTTTTAGCCTTTTTGGGCCCATGAAGCTTGACCTCACTGAGGTGGGTGCCGCTCCCTTCCTTTTGGATATGTCAACGATCCATTGCACCATTAATAGCTTGATTATTTTTTACCCTTGATCTCATACCCTTGGATAACCCATCCTCCATCCAACAGTTTTCGTTCTTCTTCAACCATGGCCGTACAAAACAAAAATTAGCTATAGCAGCTACTTTCTGACCACCAATCTCCTCCATACGCACCCTTCTTAGTAGCAACTACCTCCATTTTTTGTCTCCTCTTGACTCCCTCTCACTTTACGCACTCCTTTTTCCTAGCTCCCAAGCCCTATCTCGCCCCCCATCTTTCCTTTTCTTCCCTCTTTCTTCTGTGGCGCCGCCACCCTCCCTTTTTGGGCATCTTTAGTCACAATCAACATACTAAAGAGGGTGTTGTGGTTTTGGCTAGATCTGATGATCCAAGACAGCCAATTTGGGTGTGTTCCCGACCTTTGGTGCCCCCTTTTTCCTTCTTCATCGATGAGGGAGCCACCACGAGTGTCGCCAAGGGGAAAGTGTAACTCGTGTAGCTTGGCACAATTAGGACAGAGATCAGAGGTTCGTCCGATCTTGACTTGACGAACATGATCCCTCTCTATCTGGGACATCATTGATCAAGAAAAGGCAGTGGGTAGCATCCAATGATTGCTCACCATCACCCAAGGAGCGACTAACGGTGGTGGGAAATCACAGTCGACTGTGAGCTCATCAAATGGGCTGGGTCACGCGAGGCGATGGCCGCATGCCCACTTTCTGGACCGTTTGAGGTAAAATACCTAAAAAACTCCTTTAGTTGTGAAAACTTCCATCCCTCATATATCCTAGATCCCTTGCTCAAACTTAATTATGTGATATGTCATTTTGATCACAAAAACACCATCTTTGCAATGAAACTATTACATATTGCTAATTACGTCCCTATCTCTCTTAGATTGATGTGAATTCTTCTCTTATGAGTATGTGGAAGTTAATGGATATTTAACATGATTTACCTTTCATCATTATGATCCCTAATTATTCTAATCCCTTAAATTAGTAAGTTTAGTTCACTCTTGCTATGTTTTAGGTCTTGGACCATCTAAATGAACCCTAGTGATCATCTTAACTTTCTATGGCTAGCTTTGCTCTAAAGATGGCTCTTTATGTGTTTAATGATGCAAGTGGATAATGTATGGAGTCTTGGACCTAATTTATCATCACGTAATGGTTGAATTTTTAAATCAGTAATGTTATGTGCAATGTTTGATGAAGGTCTTATCACCTTTTTCCATGATGTCAATCATGTGACCTAAGGGACTCATCTTTGTACACTTTTGTTCCCTGATGTGAAATGTTTAGTACTGATGTGAAAGAACCTATAGTTCTTGTGCTAAAACGAATCCATAGCTGCATTCACTTCTAAATCAGTCATTAAATGTCTTGTTTCTTGAAATGTCATGCACTCCTATGGACTACATGTAACACCTAGTGTGATCTAAATGCATACATTGCTTGTTAGAACTCTAATCTTGCAAGAATGAGGCACTAATGCTTATCCATGATATCTTACTAACTTAAAATCAGTAGTCCTATCATACTATATCTCTATTGTTTCCTAGGCACCCTAATTCTCCATTATGATCATACTAATTCAAAATATGATGATAATGCATGTGATTGATCTAATATGCCTAGTTATGATCTTATATGGTTGAACATTGATGGAAATATAAATCTCATGCTTCCTTTACTTCTAAATCAAACCTTATCTTAATCTTTTATTGCTTAAAATGTGGTTGGTTTTCCGAGGCCTTAATGTTGATACTTATTCCATGATTGAATTGATTACATGCTCGTATGGAACTTTGGACCTAAGTTAATCTATTTGAAACCTAATTCTAGGGGAACATCCATATGACATATATACGATATTTACTTTGATCAACCTACTAATCTATGATATCATTCTATATTTTTTCTTTACGAGGTTCCCATGGTTTGGATCATGGCTAGGAATCTTACTCATGGTTTATGAATTTCTCTTTACTCACAAGGTAAACTTAATCTCTTAACCCTACTGTGTTATTGTCTTACTTGTATGTATTCTCATATGAATTCTTAGCTAGTTAGTTACATATTTGAGCTAGTTGTTCCCTATGATTAGTAAGTCCATTTTTCTTGAAGTATGTTGAACAAACCTCGAACATAATTGAACTTGTCCATTATTACAAACCTTGTGTACATGTCTATATTCTCAGGGTAAGGGCACAAGGTTGGGCATCTTACTTGAGATGTCAATATAAGGTGGACCATGTCGATATAAGGGTTGGATAAGCCTAAGCACCCTCACTACAAAACAATAATGTTCTAGCTACATTTATTTTAACTACATCTAATTTATTTATAGCCAATGCTAGTTTTAATTATAAAAAATAAAAGTATAAAGAATAAAATGTAGTCAATTCATATAATTACCAGGATAAGTATTCCCCTACTAAAATTTAATTGTAAACAAATTTATGTAGCCAATAATTGTAACATATTCACATATTAGATTATAAAAAACAAAAATTTTAGTGCTTGAGAATTTCAGTGCTAATTCATCCTTCCCCTTCCCCTGCACTCTTCTCTTCTTTCCCAAACAAACAAAGTGATCCAGAGCCCCAATAAATTATGTCCCATTCAGACCCCTCCAATGTGTTGTCCCATCGCGCACCCTACCACCATCTCATGTTCCTGGATCCACTGTGGATCATCAGAGGCATTCATAGATTGTTGGAAGCGTCGATCATTCCTTGTTCTCATCGGCTGACTACTGATGGTGTTCTGGAAGCCTTCCCTGAGTACGTTGATCCCCACTCCTCGTCTTCATTCTCCTCGCACTACTGGCCTATGACCTGGTGGCCTCTATTCTTCCTCGTGCCTAGGGTCGCAACCACACCTTCAAGTCGTAGTCAAGATCCCAGGATCACATGCCCTCCCTCCGTCCTATGTCCCTTCAAGTCGCAGTCAGGTAAAGATCCCCCAACCAGAAGTTGTGGGAAATAGTTTGCATTTTAAAACTAGTTTTCTTCACCGATCTACATATAATGCTCTATGTGTTGGATTCTAGGATTTTGGCTGGGGTTGAGGTATCCATTTCTTGGTCACTTGATTGTATATAAGTCAACATTAAGTTTGAAGAGTAGTTAATGTCCATCCTTACCTTAATCGAATATGGTATTTGTTGACGCTCCTAAATATGAAGAGGCCAATTTAGTGACAACACACACATCGGATGGGTTTATATTCTCTGTAGCTATTACAATATATGTATCTTTTCCACCTTATAATCACATAGAAACCCTTATCTGAACTTACCATTACATCAGTAGTACTTTAATCCATACACCCAAGATCTGCTATCCCTTTTTCCATATTGGGATTGGTCTACAAATGTTATTATGCACGATTATATTGGTTAAAATCCATCTTCAGTAGTAAGAACATATCTAGAAAAATAAGATTGCATGCACATCCCTTCCAATTGTTCTTGACAAAAGAAAGGGAAAGTGTTTCCTATATCTCTGTGATATATTCTATATGTAGTGTGGAATCACACAATTCTTTTGATAAAAGTCACATTAGAAATAATGCTTTTTGTTAGGGTTCCTATTTGGATTTGAGAAATATTCCTAATCTATCATAGATCGTCAGATTACAACCTAAAAATGGCATAGCACAATATAAATCCATTTCATTCAGATCACTTCAAGAAGCATTATCTCATTATACCCAGTAACTTAATTAACTATGTAATTCCAAGACCGTCTATAGAAATTAGAGATACTAATAGAGATCAGAACTACACATGCAATAGCGCAATGAACTCATTTTTTAGTATATTTCTAGAGGCATATGCAGAAAGTATCAAAGAAATTAGTATTTAGTTACATGAATAGAAGTTGGTATTGAATTGTAATAATTGTAAATATGATCATAAATTTGCCCATGTTCATTAACTAAGATATCCAGATTTTCTAGATATATTTTTCTTCCTATTGCATTCTTCTAGCCTCTACTTGTGTAGTGTGTTTAGCTCACCTTGAAAATCAAGCCTGATTAGGTATAGTTAGTCATAAACCAGCAGTTTCCTATAGTTAATCATAGATATTCATTTTAGGAAGCCTTTTGGGAATGTTGTGTATTCCTATTGTACATGCCATGTAATGCAACTTCTGCCCCCCCCCATCTACCTTAACTCTAGGATATTCCCTAGGGATTCTTATATGTTATTGTTTTCTAGCTTGTGTTTCCCTAGTAAATGCTTAACATTAGCAGTTCACATTTCAGAAAAGAATCTTGAAGCACATTTCCTTTTTGTAGTATTAACATCCTAATTATAAGAGTAGAAGGATAGTTACGACAATAGTGTGCTTAATGGCATGGAAAAGCCTAATTTAGCTCAATTCGAGGATTTCATACATATGTTGATTGTATATGACTTGTTTAAAGCAATCTGTATTTAATGGATGTTTATGACATATTAAATCCTTATGAGAGCCATGTGATAAGTGAATGAGGTAAATGAAATCCTAAGGATATGGTGTTCAATGAATTAAGCATTTTGATTACCATGTTCTCAGTATGAGATGCACAACCCAGGATTCGGGTCCATGTGCACATTTTCCAAGAAAGTGCAAATAATTTATGGGTGCAAATGACGATTACTCGAATGCCTAGGAATTAGCTCTTATCAGTATATTAAGATGTTTAATTGCATGATTATAGTGTATAAGTGCGAAATGGACATGCATTATGTTTATTTAAGTATTTCAGTCTACCTGCATGTATAATATGTTGATTTCTCAGTATATTACAGTGTTTGAATATACTGCTCTGCCAAGTTAACGATGATATACATGTTGTGTTATAGAGTTCAAATAAATAGACATGGTACCATAGAGATACCATAATCAAGTATAAGTAAGGGAAAACATACAATACAGAAAGAGCATTCTTAGAAAAAATAAAATAATAGACTTAAGAGCCCTGAACATTGTAGATTCCCTAAGAGAGGTCTACGCCGTAGGGATGAAATGACCTAACCCTGGAAGTGTCCAGTATACGGGGGCCAGAACGTACTAACAGGTGGTACGGGGGACGAAGCCCTAGTGGAAGTCTCCTTAATATACAACATGTAGTGTCCAACATCAACGAGAGGTCCTGGTGGCACTTGAGTACCGAAAAGTATTGGTGGCTTGACTCTCCACCTGTGTGCTCAGGTTAGAGGAGGAGTCCAATTTTTACGGCATAATATGTGTGTTGAGGCTAGAGAGCCATTTTCCTATTGCATACCAATGATGTAGTCAGGCTTAGCATTCCCGGGTGTGTCAGCTAAGTCTTGTACGGTGAGATTGTAGTTCACAATGAGTCTTCAAATGTAGAGTACACAGCATATGATCAGGGAATAAGCTAAAATATGTTCATATAGGTTTATAGAGTTTCTTATAAGTAAGAAAGGCTAAGAAAGATTCGAGTATAGTTTCCCAGCAACTATTCTTTGTATGTTTCTAAATTATTAGTTCTCGTTGAAATTAATCAAGCATGCTCATATATTGATTTACTCTTGTTGATATCTAGAGTATTCTGTCATATTTATGATTATAAATGATCAATCTCTTTAAAGCTTACTACTGTTATAATTGATATCAGTTGCTCAAAAGTATATTTGTAGTTATATCAGTGCTTTACACTATTTCTTTGAAGTACTCATTCACTGAGCGAGTAGGCTCACCCCTCTACTCACAATTTTTAGGGAAACCACATGGACATGAAGAAGGTCAAAGCATCAGAGTAGATTTACCACATGAGTTAAGTATCAGATTAGTTATGTTTAGTCAGTCCCTGTCACTCTAGGTCCTAGTATAGATGTGAGAGTGTTGTAAGTAATGTTTGTATCTTTGTTTCCTTAATAAGAGAGAATGTATCTGATTATCATGTCGTATGTACTTGAGAATGAATGTATGGATGTGTATCATTTATGTTGAGATCATATTAAAGAAATCAATGTTTAGATTCCCTTGTAATGTTAGTTTATGTTGTTCAATGCAAGAAAACAAAGAGTTTGAAAAAGAAGACAAAGTTAAGGGTGATCTTTGTATTACATTAAATCCTCAATTTATGCCCTAATCTCATGATTAGTGGTAATTGTGAGATCGGGGTGTAACATCTTGGTATCAAATCTTAGGCTAAGTCGTCAGGGACCATTAGGATAGAAAGTTAGAGTTATAAGTGTGGATGATAGGAGATGTTGTATCTATATCTCTGGGAGGTCTTATTATTTAGATACCCTGGCCCGATATCTGAATACTTGGGTTGACCAGCATCAAGCCATTTTGTCTATTTTTCTCTAAATTCCCTGGTAAAGCATGCAGGTGAAGGATGGGCTAGAGAGAAACCCTAGAAATATTAAGGTTAGAAGACTAGAAAGAAATAAATGGATGGAGCGTAAGAATAGAATGTGATGCAACTCTTGTTCTATATTGCTTCTTTGATTAGAGATCAATAGAAATGCACTTATATGTATGAGTTCATATTATCAGTTTGTAAATATATATGGTTCTTTTATATTGTTGTGTATCATTAAGTGATTCAGTTATTGTTTATATTTTTTGTATCAAGTAGACCAAAGTTATGTTTAAATGAGTTTTCCCTAAGTGTATATTCTTTCCACATGTTTGAGATTAATAGGAGTTGGTTAATCTTGAGTGACTCTAGGCTTTAGGACTGCAGGTTCGGCCTAGTCCGACTGGCAGGGTGTGTTACTAGGATCTAATGGCTCCTATTAATAATATAATAAGAATAGACTCTAGAAAATTAGACCAACATCATAGTGAGAATGTACATACACTAAGATGTCGAAACATATGGGAAAGGTTATAATAGCTAAGAATCAATTGGAACTGGTATCTGAGATCCAACTTTGGGGCCTCATATGAGAAACCCTTAATTGTGAATAAAGGAACATGACATAAGTTTCAGATTAAGTTTAATTATTAGTATTATATGAACTCTAAATATGAAATATGGAAAATACATGAGAAAAGTATGTAACGGGCCAAGATAGTAATAATCAATCATGAGGAATGGATTATATAACCGAGTACAATGTTTTTGTGTACTCCAAAGCAAAGGGAAAATAGAAGAAAAGAGCTACGTATACAATAAGTGCATAGAAGTGAAGAGTCTTTAGAAGAGTTAAAGTGAAGAGAACTAGATGAGAATGTAAATCATAAAACTAGGATAAGAAACTTAGTCAAAACAAAGAGAAATGTCGAAAATAATGAGCTCCATTAAGGAATGAGGATTATGATATAATTGAGAGCATGGAATGTATACCTTTATTAATAAGTTTAATACATTCATCCTTACTGCCTTTGGATTCTAAGTCTCTATAGAATAACAAACTAGTTTCGAAAAGAAGAATAAAAGTGTAGCTTAACAAATAAATAAGTCATACAAAGGTAGACTATATCCAGGAGGGAAAAACTTGATTAAAAGATATACTAAGTGTGTCCCATGCATGAGCCGTTTGATTTAAAATGAAGGATATGTAATGTATTAAACATGAGTTGAAACTAGTAGAGAGAATATTGATTTAGAATTTCAACTTCACATTAGTAGAAGGATAAAAGGAAATATATGCAATATGGTATACATGATCATACACATAAAAGAAGAAACATGATCATAAGAGAAAACTAGAAGTTAAATATGACGTGGAATAGTAGTATATGGTAAGGGGATTATGGAAAGTAAAGAAGGGTTTGAAACATAATGGAGTAATATAGATAATAAAAGAAAGAGGTTGTGAGGTTCAAGAAAGTGCTAATTAGTCAAATATCCTTGTTGATAATTAATTAAACATACATATAAGAAATGTATTATTGAATGTTTGAAGATAAGAATTCTAAGTCTCAAAATCATCTTCTCTTTCATATCTTCCTTAATGAGAGCATTGTGGGAATGAAGTGATAAGAAAATGAATCATATATGATGCATAACCACCATGGTAGAGACATCTAGGGAATGTAATAATGACACACAATATGATGATGAAACTCTAGTGGGGTAAATGGAGAATGTAATATATCTGAATAGGTCAAGTAAGAGAATGGAAATTCAATCGATAAAATAAAGAAGACTTTAGTAAAACTTGTGAGATCCAAAGTTTGGATTTCAAATTAAGAGAGTAAAGGAACATCACAATAATATTATGCTACTGATAAGGACCAAGCCCTAGAATGTTTAGAGTTGTAGCAGTTCGAGGGTTGTCACTAGTGATTTGACCATGAATACTAGCATCTCTATAAAACAAGATCATGAGATTTGCACTATGAGAAGTAAACTAGCACTGATAGTAATCCAAGGTCTAAAGATAGCTAATCTTAAAGGTAGATAAACAATATGGAAATGATTTGGAGTAAAGAGTAAGATATAAATTTGTAATGTAACAAGTGATTTTTGAACAAAAGGAGAAATGCAATATGAGTGAAGTGTGATATGAGATAAATTCTTGTAGTGATAGCAAGAATGATGACTAATCTATGTGTACCTTGTATGTTACAATTTTAAGAATGTTTAATCTACATGATTAAAATGAGAAGGATAAGTAGCAAAAAGTAAGTAGTAGTGAATGAGGAGAGAGATAAGAGAAAACAATGGCTTTTAGTAATATGTCAATTTGGTTTTAGAAGTATAATATGTTGAAGGTATATTAAGGGATGTAAATTGGTTCTACATATGTTTTTATTGTACATGTGCAAGCAATATGTTAATTAAAGGTGTCTGATAGTTTAAGTAATTCATACCAGTAATCCATATTAGTATTGTAAAATTGTGGAATGGTGATATGGGTTGAATAATGATGGAATAAATGAAGGGTTACCCTGAATAAGGTAGTCTTACCTATTCACTCATATGAATAGAAGGGACGATAACCATATTGTATGGATATGTAACCCTAATGAGGTATATCTTGTTATACCTAGCTTTAATATAACTAAGTAATGGTAATTGGGTAACACCTCAAGAGTATAAAAAAATATTAAAATGGTTGTTTCTCTCTCTCTCTCTACTATGATTGATTCTGGCATAGAGAATTTGTTTGTTTTCATTGAGAACTATTTCAAACATGTTGTGATTAGAAAAGAAATGAAGGACTTAATGTTGAAAATTGCATTCATGTATGAAATACAAGAATGTAATGACATGTAAGATTTCAGAAGCTTAAAATAAACTTTAAATATACTTTGTTTGTGTATTTATGTTTAGAGGACAAAACTTTTTAAGGGGGTGAGAATTGTAATGACCACATTTATGTTTGATTGGTAAACTAGGGTTTACCTGAATGATTACATGCTTGATTAGATTGAACATCATTTAGACTTGATTAATAATAGTAGATAAATTATGATGTTTCTATCCTAATAAGAAACTCTAAGTATTGTTTTTTTTTTGAAGAATTAGGGTTTCAGAAACCAAACCCTAACCGGAAAAAAATTGGGTTTTGATTGTACACGAATATGGAATTTAATCAGGATATCAGTGTGGTAAATAATTTTTCATATTTTCTAAAATATTTGTATTTAATTGAATTTTGGATATGATATGGATTACTCAATCATACATATTGTAGAAAACGTTTAGAATATGTGAGTGTTCTTTGAATGTGGTTCTCGGTCAAACTATACTTCGACCAAAATGCTGACAGAGTGCTTTTTAGCAGTGTAGTTTTATTTTTAGTTATTTATTGGTAACTATACATGATCTTAAATTTTAAGTGGAGAATTGAAAATCAACCATAAACAACATGTAAAATTTTCATAATTTTTGGATGCTTTTAGACCTTATCAGTAGATGAATTACAATCATATTTTTATGACAGAAAATTCAGCTGAAATAAGAGAAAGTATAGTGAGGGGTCAATATGCAATTGACCCAAGCAGCTCAATTGCTCTATATGGTCAACCAAACACACAAGTAGATATCATAATTCATGATTTAATCTAGATAAATGAAATCATATAAAGAGAGGGAGAGTTTGGGTTTGAGAGGAGAAAGTGATGTAGATGCTAACCTAGGGTTTTGTGGTACGAGGAATGGTGAAATCATGTAAGTTTAGCTTATTTGGATATAGTTTCATGGTGAATCTTATCTCAAATGTCAATATTCCATCCCTCCCAAGATTTGATTAGAAATCATATCAAATCAAGTCCTTTTCTCACTCTTTCTTCATAATCTCTCATTTCTAGGGTTTCCGAGTTGAAAGGAAGAAGAATCAGGTGAATTGCTAGGGATTTGATATGAGATCGAGATTTTCAGGGATGAGTTACATTTTTAAGGTGTTTCACACCTTAGGGTGAGTGGGAACTTCCTTTAAATAGTATATTGCATGAAAATTGGTTAAATCATCCATAATCTTTAATTGCTAGTGTACGACTACAAACCCTGAATTGTATGTTTGATCTAAGTTGTTGCAAAATGATATGAAATGGATTCTTCCTTTGTTTGGATGAATTTTAGATGATAAAATCATATTAGAAATGTATAAAATACATCCTAATGAGAATTCCCTAAGTATTTGCAAAGGTTATAAGAGTAAACTGAAATATAGGGAATTTGTCTGTGACTGAAATTGTTGTATAATTAAGTAGAGAAATTTGTTTATCTAGATCCCCTTGGTTATGAATGAATATTTATCTGAATGCATAGTACATATATGTCAAATACTATTTTGTATTTCATGTTATGTGAATAGTTTTTTCTTGATATCTTTGAAAAGAGCGTGAATCCATATATGAGTGGAAAGTTAGAAATTTGTGAATAAATATGGTGAAATCCATTTGAAGTGTTTTTCTTGGCATCACAGACTCTATTTATGCAATGTTATTCTTGATTCATAATATCTCAATGAATGGCATGGAAAACCCAAATTTAGCTCAATTCAAGGATTTCATACATATGTTGATTGTATATGACTTGTTTAAAGCAATCTATATTTAGTGGATGTTTATGACATATTAAATCCTTATGAGAGACATGTGATAAGTGAATGAGGTAAATGAAATCCTAACGATAGGGTGTTCAATGAATTAAGCATTTTGATTACCATATATTCAGTATGAGATGCACAACCCAGGATTTGGGTCAATGTGCACATTTTCAATGAAAGTGCAAATAATTTATGGGTGCAAATGACGATTACTTGTATGCCAAGAAATTAGCTCTTATCAGTATATTGAGATGTTTAATTGCATGATTCTAGTGTATAAGTGCCAAATGGACATGCATTATGTTTATTTAAGTATTTTAGTGTGGATGCATGTATAGTTTGTTGATTTCTCAGTATATTATAGTGTTTGAATATACTGCTCTGCTAAGTTAAGGATGATATACATGTTGTGTTATAAACTTCAAATAAATAGACATGGTACCATAGAGATACCAGAAGCAAGTATAAGTAAAGGAAAAGATACAATATAGAAAGAGCTTTCCCAGAAAAATAAAATAATATACTTAAGAGCCATGAACACTGTGGATTCCCTATGAGAGGTCTGTGTCGTAGGGATGAAACAACCTAACCATGGTAGTGTCTAGTATACGGGGGTCGAAATGTACTAACAAGTGGTACGGGGGACGAAGCCCTAGTGGAAATCTTCTTAATATATAGCATGTAGTGTCCAACATCAACCAGAGGTCATGGTGGCACTAGAGTACAGAAAAGCCAATAGGTGGCTTGATGCTCCACCTGTGTGCTCAGGTTAGAGGAGGAGTCCAGTTTTGATAGCATAATAGGTGTGTCGAGGCCAGCGAGCCATTTTCCTTTTGCAAACCAGCGACGTAGTCAAGTTTAGCATTCTCGGGTGTGTCAGCTAAGTCTTGTACGGTGAGATCGTAGTTTGCTATGAGTATTCATATGTAGAGTACACTGCATATGATCAGGGCATAAGATAAAATATGTTCATAAAGGTTTATAGAGTTTCTTATAAGTAAGAAAGGCTAAGAAATATTTGAGTACAGTTTCCCACCAATTATTCTTTATATGTTTCTAAATTATTAGTTCTCATTGAAATTAATCAAGCATGCTCATATATTGATTTACTCTTGTTGATATCTAGAGTATCCTACCATATTTATGATTGTGAATGATCAATCTCTTTAAAGCTACTTACTGTTATAATTGATATCAGTTGCTCGAAAGTATATTTGTAATTATTTTAGTGCTTTAGACTATTTCTTTGAAGTACTCATTCACTGAGCGAGTAGGCTCACCTCTCTACTCACAATTTTTAGGGAAACCACATGGACTTGAAGAACGTCAAAGCATCAGAGTAGATCTACCACATGAGTTAAGTATGAGATTAGTTAAGTTCAGTCGGTCCCTGTCACTCTAGGTCCTAATATAGATGTGAGAGTGTTGTAAGTAATATTTTGTATCTTTGTTTCCTTAATAAGAGAGAATGTATCTGATTATCATGTCGTATGTACTTGAGAATGAATGTATGGATGTGTATCGTTTATGTTGAGATCATATTAAAGAAATCAATGTTTACATTCCCTTATAAAGTTTGTTTATGTGGTTCAATGCAAGAAAACAAAGAGTTTGAAAAAGAAGAAAAAGTTTAGGGTGATCTTTGTATTACATTAAATCCTCAATTTAAGCCCTAATCTCATGATTAGTGGTAATTGTGAGATTGGGGTGTAACAACTTGGTATCAGAGCTTAGGCTAAGTCATCAGGGACAATTAGGATAGAAAGTTAGAGTTATAAGTGTGGCAGATAGGAGATGATGTGTCTATATCTCTGGGAGGTTTGATTATTTAGATACCCTAGCCTGGTATCTAAATACTTGGGTTGACCAATATCAAGCCATTTTTTTTATTCTACTCTGAATGCCCTGGCCAGGCATTGAGTGGAAGAATGGGCTTGAATGAAACCCTAGAAATATTAGGGTTAGAAGACTAGAAAGAAATAAATGGATGGAGCATAAGAATAGAATGTGATGCAACTCTTGTTCTATATTTCTTCTTTGATTATAGATCAATAGAAATGTTCTTATATGTATGAGTTTATATTATCAATTTGTAGAATATATATGGTTCTTTTATATTGTTGTGTATCATGAAGTGATTCAGTTTTTGTTTATATTCTTTGTATCAAGTAGACCAAAGTTATGTTTAAATGAGTTTTCCCTAAGTGGATATTCTTTCCACATGTTTGAGATTAATAGCAGAGGATTAATCTTGAGTAGCTCTTGGCTTCAGGACTACATGTTTGGCCTGGTCCGGCTAGCAGGGTGTGTTATTGGGATCTAATGGCTCCTATTAACAATATAATAAGAATAGACTCTGGATAAATTAGACCCACATCATAGTGAGAATGTACATACACTAAGATGTTGAAACATATGGGAAAGGTTATAATAGATAAAAATCAGTTGGAATTGATATCTGAGATCCAACTTTGGGGACTCATATGAGAAACCCTTAATTGTGAATAAAGGAACATGACATAAGGTTCAGATTAAGTTTAATTATTAGTATTATATGAACTCTAAATATGAAATATGGAAAATATATGAGAAAAGTATGTAACGGGCCAAGATAGTAAGCATCAATCATGAGGAATGGATTATATAATCGAGTACAATGTTTTTGTGTACTCCAAAGCAAAGGGAAAATAGAAGAAAAGAGCTAAGTATACAATAAGTACATAGAAGTGAAGAGTCTTTAGAAGAGTTAAAGTGAAGAGAATTAGATGAGCATGTAAATCATAAAACTAGGATAAGAAACTTAGTCGAAACAAAGAGAAATGTTGGAAATAATGAGCTTGATTAAGGAATGAGGATTATGATATAATTGAGAGCATGGAATGTATACCTTTATTAATAAGTTTAATACATTCATCCTTACTGCCTTTGGATTCTATGTCTCTATAGAATAACAAACTAGTTTCTAAAATAAGAATAAAAGTGTAGCTTAACAAATGAATAAGTCATACAAAGGTAGACTATATTCAGGAGGGAAAAACTTGATTAAAAGATATACTAAGTTTGTCCCATGCATGAGTCATTTGATTTAAAATGAAGTATATGTAATGTATTAAACATGAGTTGAAACTAGTAGAGAGAATATTGATTTAGAATTTCAACTTCACATTAGTAGAAGGATAAAAGGAAATATATGCAATATGGTATACATGATCATACACATAAAAGAAGCAACATGATCATAAGAGAAAACTAGAAGTTAAATATGACATGTGGAATAGTAGTATATGGTAAGGGGATTATGGAAAGTAAAGAAGGGTTTGAAACATAATGGAGTAATATAGATTATAAAAGAAAGAGGTTGTGAGGTTCAAGAAAGTGCTAATTAGTCAAATATCCTTGTTGATAATTAATTAAGCCTACATATGAGAAATGCACTATTGAATGTTTGAAGATAAGAATTCTAAGTCTCAAAATCATCTTCTCTTTCATATCTCCCTTAATGAGAGCACTGTGGGAATGAAGTGATAAAAAAAAGAATCATATATGATGCATAACCACCACATGGTAGAGACATCTAGCGAATGTAATAATGACACACAATATGATGATGAAACTCTAGTGGGTTAAATTGAGAATGTAATATATCTGAATAGGTAAAGTAAGAGAAAGGAAATTCAATCGATAAATTAAAGAAGACTTTAGTAAAACTTGTGAGATCTAAAGTTTGAATTTCAAATTAAGAGAGTAAAGTCACATCACAATAACATTATCCTACTGATAAGGACCAAACCCTAGAATGTTTAGAGTTGTAGCAGTTCAAGGGTTGTCACTAGTGATTTGACCTTGAATACTAGCATCTCTATAAAACAAGATCATGAGATTTGCACTATGAGAAGTAAACTACCACTGATAGTAATCCAGGGTCTAAAGATAGCTAATCTGAAAAGTAGATAAACAATATGGAAATGATTTGGAGTAAAGAGTAAGATATAAATTTGTAATGTAACAAGTGTGTTTTGAACAAAAGGAGAAATACAATATGAGTTAAGTGTGATATGAGATAAATTCTTGCAGTGATAGCAAGAATGATGAATAATCTATGTGTACCTTGTATGTTACAATTTTAAGAATGTTTAATCTACATGATTAAAATGAGAAGGAAAAGTAGCAAAAAGTAAGTAGTAGTGAATGAGGAGAGAGATAAGAGAAAACAATGGCTTTTAGTAATATGTCAATTTGGTTTTAGAAGTATAATTTGTTGAAGGTATATTAAGGGATGTAAATTGGTTCTACGTATGTTTTTATTGTACATGTGCAAGAAATATGTTAATTAAAGGTGTATGATAGTTTAAGTAATTCATACCCGTAATCCATATTAGTATTGTAAAATTGTGGTATGGTGATATGGGTTGCATAATGATGGAACAAATGAAGGGTTACCCTGAATAAGGTAGTCTTACCTATTCACTCATATGAATAGAAGGGACGATAACCATATTGTGTGGATATGTAACCCTAATGAGGTATAGCTTGTTATACCTAGCTTTAATATAACTAACTGATGGTAATTGGGTCACACCTCAAGAGTATAAAAAAATATTAAAATGGTTGTTTCTCTGTCTCTACTATGATTGATTGTGGCATAGAGAATTTGTTTGTTGTCATTGAGAACTATTTCAAACATGTTGTGATTAGAAAAGAAATGAAGGACTTAATGTTGAAAACTGCATTCAAGTATGAAATACAAGAATGTAATGACATGTAAGATTTTAGAAGCTTAAAATAAACTTTAAATATACTTTGTTTGCGTATTTATGTTTTGAGGACAAAACTTTTTAAGGGGGTGAAAATTGTAATGACCACATTTATGTTTGATTGGTAAACTAGGGTTTACCTGAATGATTACATTCTTGATTAGATTGAACATCGTTTAGACTTGATTAATAATAGTAGATCAATTATGTTGTTTCTATCCTAATAAGAAACTCTAAATATGGTTTTTGTTTGAAGAATTAGGGTTTGAGAAATGTAAACCCTAACCGGCAAAAATTAGGGTTTCGATAGTACACGAATATGGAATTTAATCAGGATAGTAGTATGGTAAATAATTTTTCATATTTTCTAAAAAAATTGTATTTAATTGAATTTTGGATATGATATGGATTACTCAATCATACATATTGGAGAAAACGTTCAGAATATTTGAGTGTTCTTTGAATGTGGTTCTCGGTCAAACTATACTTTGACCAAAATGCTGATAGAGTGCTTTTTAGCAGTGTAGTGTTTATTTTTAGTTATTTATTGGTAACTCTACATAATCTGAAATTTTAAGTGGAGAAATGAAAATCAATCATAAACAACATGTAAAATTTTCATAAATTTTGGATGCTTTTAGACCTTATCAATAGATGAATTACAGTAATATTTTTATGACAGAAAATTCAGTTGAAATAAGAGAAAGTATAGTGAGGGGTCAATATGCAATTGACCCAAGCAGCTCAATTGCTCTATATGGTCAACCAAACACACAAGGAGATATCATAATTCATGATTTAATCTAGAGAAATGAAATCATATAGAGAGAGGGAGAGTTTGGGTTTGAGAGGAGAAAGTGATGTAAATGCTAACCTAGGGTTTTGTGGTACGAGGAATGGTGAAATCATGTAAGTTTAGCTTCTTTGGATATAGTTTCAGGGTGAATCTTCTCTCAAATGTCAATATTCCGTCCCTCTCCTAATTGGATTCGAAATAATATCAAATCAAGTCCTTTTCTCACTCTTTCTTCATAATCTCTCATTTCTAGGGTTTTCGAGTTGAAAGGAAGAAGAATCAGGTGAATTGCTAGGGATTTGATATGAGATCAAGATTTTCAGGGATGAGCTACATTTTTAAGGTGTTTTGACACCTTATGGTGAGTGGGAACTTCCTTTAAACAGTATATTGCATGAAAATTGGTTAAATCATCCATAATCTTTAATTGCTAGTGTAAGACTACAAACCCTGAATTGTATGTTTGATCTAAGTTGTTGCAAAATGATATGAAATGGATTCTTCCGTTTTTTGGATGAATTTTAGATGATAAAATCATATTAGAAATGTATAAAATACATCCTAATGAGAATTCCCTAAGTATTCGCAAAGGTTATTAGAGTAAACTGAAATATAGGGAATTTGTCTGTGACTGAAATTGTTGTATAATTAAGTAGAGAAATTTTTTTATCTGGACCCCCTTGGTTATGAATGATTGTTTATATAAATGTGTAGTACATATATTTCAAATACTATTTTGTATTTCATGTTATGTGAATAGTTTTTTCTTGATATCTTTGAAAAGAGGGTGAAGCCATATATGAGTGGAAAGTTGGAAATTTGTGAATAAATTTGGTGAAATCCATTTGAAGTGTTTTTCTTGGCATCACAGACTCTATTTATGCAATGTTATTCTTGATTCATAATATCTCAATGAATGGCATGGAAAACCCTAATTTAGCTCAATTCAAGGATTTCATACATATGTCGATTGTATATGACTTGTTTAAAGCAATCTGTATTTAGTGGATGTTTATGACATATTAAATCCTTATGAGAGACATGTGATAATGAGGTAAATGAAATCCTAAGGATAGGGTGTTCAATGAATTAAGCATTTTGATTACCATATTCTCAGTATGAGATGCACAACCCAGGATTTGGGTCAATGTGCACATTTTCCAAGAAAGTGCAAATAATTTATGGGTGCAAATGACGATTACTTATATGCCAAGAAATTAGCTCTTATCAGTATATTGAGATGTTTAATTGCATGATTCTAGTGTATAAGTGCCAAATGGACATGCATTATGTTTATTTAAGTATTTTAGTGTGCATGCATGTATAGTTTGTTGATTTCTCAGTATATTATAGTGTTATAATATACTGCTCTGCTAAGTTAAGGATGATATACATGTTGTGTTATAAACTTCAAATAAATAGACATGGTACCATAGAGATACCAAAAGCAAGTATAAGTAAAGAAAAAGATACAATATAGAAAGAGCTTTCCCAGAAAAATAAAATAATATACTTAAGAGCCCTGAACAACTGTGGATTCCCTATGAGAGGTCTGTGTCGTAGGGATGAAACAACCTAACCATGGCAGTGTCCAGTATACGGGGGTCGAAATGTACTAACAAGTGGTACAGGGGACGAAGCCCTAGTGGAAGTCTCCTTAATATATAGCATGTAGTGTCCAACATCAACCAGAGGTCCTGGTGGCACTAGAGTACAGAAAAGCCAATAGGTGGCTTGACTCTCCACCTGTGTGCTCAGGTTAGAGGAGTCCAGTTTTGGTAGCATAATAGGTGTGTCGAGGCCAGCGAGCCATTTTCCTTTTGCAAACCAGCGACGTAGTCAAGTTTAGCATTCCTAGGTGTGTCAGCTAAGTCTTGTACGGTGAGATCGTAGTTTGCTACGAATATTCATATGTAGAGTACACTGCATATGATCAGGGCATAAGCTAAAATATGTTCATATAGGTTTATAGAGTTTCTTATAAGTAAGAAAGGCTAAGAAATATTTGAGTACAGTTTCCCAGCAATTATTCTTTATATGTTTCTAAATTATTAGTTCTCATTGAAATTAATCAAGCATGCTCATATATTGATTTACTCTTGTTGATATCTAGAGTATCCTACCATATTTATGATTGTGAATGATCAATCTCTTTAAAGCTACTTACTATTATAATTGATATCAGTTGCTCGAAAGTATATCTGTAATTATTTCAGTGCTTTAGATTGTTTCTCTGAAGTACTCATTCACTGACCGAGTAGGCTCACCTCTCTACTCACAATTTTTAGGGAAACCACATTTTTTTTTATAAGCCAGGAGGTTTTCTTATTCATCCCACCCTCCTCGTTATGGGCCATCAAAAATCATCTGAAAATACAGCTCCTGCTTACTAAGCAGGTAAACAACACCTCAAAAAGACAGATCACAACCAACACACCCCAAAGAAACACAAATAGACGAGCTCTACAAAGAAAACATTACCGAGAACTAACTTCAACATAGGGTATGCCTCTTCTCTCAAGGATGCATAGGCCTCTAATTCTCCGGGGCAAGATGCTCGGCTCATCACAGATGAAAGCATTAGACATGGCACTCCCTAGATGTCCCAACTGTCTAGGGATTGTGTTTATTACTTTAGAAACATGCAGCCCAATAATGGAGTCATCAATCACCTTCTGGCGAAGCTGTCTAATTAAATTCCTAACTTTCCACGACGCTCTTGTGCTTTTCCATATCCTGTTGTAAGTATTGATGTCTTCCATCTCCACGATCGATATATTCAGATTATGCTCATCAGTGATCCTGAGCGCAGCAGCGATCGCAATAATATAAGCATCGTCGTAATTCTTTTCATTCAGCTCAAATCTAAACGCCAGCCTGACTCTACTCCTAGAGTCTCTCACAAGACCGGCCGCCCATCTTTTAGGTATATTATCCATACCAAAGAACCTGCCAATCGAGATATTAAGCTTGAGATTATTAATATCAGGTGGAAGCCATCGCACTAGCTTGATCGATCTCAATCTCGTCACAGGGATGTCAATGCCACTGATCGTAATCAAATTGTAGAAACCCGGTTCCTCTAATTTACTAAAAGAGGTGTTCTTCATGGCCCGGTTTAAAATGAAAACGATCTCTTTCCAAAGTAGATTCGAACTAAGCTTATGGCCATCAAATCTCTACGCACATCTCGATCTCCAGATTACCCAGATCGTCAAGGCACTCAGGACGGCAGCTATCCATCTTTTTTTCGAGATTCTAGAATAATGGGGTATACACCAAAAAATCAAGTCCTCTAAGGATGTAGGAGGATCCTCCCCAATAATCGCACATATCTTGTGCCAAAAGAAGGTAGCGCACTGGCTGCGCAGGAAAAGGTGATCCATCGTCTCTTCGGCTGGATGATCACAACAAGAGCACCTCGAAGCGATGTGAATTCTGCATCTTCGGATGTTATCATCAGTAGGTATGGCTTTTCGCGCAATTTTCCAGATGATAGCGCTAGCTTTGGGAAATCCGGTCTTCCAAATATGGACGAAAGGGTTTGGATGAACCACCAGCCCAGGATGGAGAACGTGACGCTTAGTAGATCTAATAGAGAAATAACCATCAGTCTCCAGAGTCCACACCAACTCGTCATCAACATCAGAAATACACGTCATGGATGCTCTGATCAAGTGCGAACCTTCCACATTGATAACTTGATTCAACAAAGGCTAGTCCCAATCCCCTTGTTCGTTCCAGAAGTCCTTAAGGCGAAAATCCCTGCGAGTATCCTCTGAATTATGAGCAAAGCCTGTCAAAGAAGTCCCGAGCCATCTAGAATCCCAAAGAGAAATCTCCCCTTTACCTACAACCCACCTGCAGTGGGGAGAGAAAAACGGGAAGGTTCTCCATATCAGTTTCCAAGTAGGTGAAGAAAAGGAACTCAACATGAGGTACGGTGGAAAAAGATCAGATCTTTGGTTGAGCTGCGTCCAATATTTGTCCCGACAGAAATTCGCCCAGGGTGAGCGACCAGTAGTAATCTCCCAGCATGCCTTGTACAGAAAAGCTCTCGCCATGGTTCTAGTTGAATCCAGATCCAGACCTCCCTTCGAATATAGAACAACCACATGTTTCCATTCTACCCAGCACTTTCACGTGTCGTTCTTTCTATCGGTCCAAAGGAAACGAGACATAATCATATCCAACCTGTCACAGATACTCGCCGGTAGCCCAACGGCAGCCGCAGTGTAAATCGCTGTAGACGAGAGTGTATGCTTAATCAGCAATTTACGCCCAGTGAAGGAGAGAAACCTTTCCTTCCACGAGGCGATCTTCTTGGTCATCTTTGAGATCAGGAAGTCAAAATTTCTGATTTTAGCTCTACCATAATATAACGGAACGCCAAGGTACAAGAAAGACTCCCCAACTAGTGCAATACCCAACCTGTGCGCAAGCTCCAGGGCCACCACATGGAAACCACATGGACTTGAAGAAGGTCAAAGCATCAGAGTAGATCTACCACATGAGTTAAGTATGAGATTAGTTAAGTTCAGTCGATCTCTGTCCCTCTAGGTCCTAATATAGATGTGAGAGTGTTGTAAGTAATATTTCGTATCTTTGTTTCCTTAATAAGAGAGAACATATTTGATTATCATGTCGTATGTACCTGAGAATGAATGTATGGATGTGTATCATTTATGTTGAGATCATATTAAAGAAATAAATGTTTACATTCCCCTGTAAAGTTAGTTTATGTGGTTCAATGCAAGAAAACAAAGAGTTTGAAAAAGAAGAAAAAGTTAAGGGTGATCTTTGTATTACATTAAATCCTCAATTTATGCCCTAATCTCATGATTAGTGGTAATTGTGAGATTGGGGTGTAACAACTTGGTATCAGAGCTTAGGTTGAGTCGTCATGGACCATTAGGATAGAAAGTTAGAGTTATAAGTGTGGCAGATAGGAGATGATGCGTCTATATCTTTGGGAGGTCTGATTATTTAGATACCCTAGCCAGGTATCTAAATACTTGGGTTGACCAATATCAAGCCATTTTTTCTATTCTACTCTGAATGCCCTGGCCAGGCATTGAGTGGAAGGATGGGCTAGAGAGAAACCCTAGAAATATTAGGGTTAGAAGACTAGAAAGAAATAAATGGATGGAGCATAAGAATAGAATGTGATACAACTCTTGTTCTATATTGCTTCTTTGATTATAGATCAATAGAAATGTTCTTTTATGTATGAGTTTATATTATCAATTTGTAGAATATATATGGTTCTTTTATATTGTTGGGTATCATGAAGTGATTCAGTTTTTGTTTATATTCTTTGTATCAAGTAGACCAAAGTTATGTTTAAATGAGTTTTCCCTAAGTGGATATTCTTTCCACATGTTTGAGATTAATAGCAGTGGATTAATCTTGAGTAGCTCTTGGCTTCAGGACTGCATGTTTGGCCTGGTCCGGCTGGCAGGGTGTGTTATTGGGATCTAATGGCTCCTATTAACAATACAATAAGAATAGACTCTGGATAAATTAGACCCACATCATAGTGAGAATGTACATACACTAAGATGTTGAAACATATGGGAAAGGTTATAATAGATAAAAATCAGTTGGAACTGATATCTGAGATCCAACTTCGGGGCCTCATATGAGAAACCCTTAATTGTGAATAAAGGAACATGACATAAGGTTCAGATTAAGTTTAATTATGAAATATGGAAAATATATGAGAAAGGTATTTAAGGGGGCAAGATAATAAGAATCAATCATGAGGAATAGATTATATAACTGAGTACAATGTTTTTGTGTACTCCAAAGCAAAGGGAAAATAGAAGAAAAGAGCTAAGTATACAATAAGTACATAGAAGTGAAGAGTCTTTAGAAGAGTTAAAGTGAAGAGAACTAGATGAGCATGTAAATCATAAAAGTAGGATAAGAAACTTAGTCGAAACAAAGAGAAATGTTGGAAATTATGATCTTGATTAAGGAATGGGGATTATAATATAATTAAGAGCATGGAATGTATACTTTATTAATAACTTTAATACATTGATCCTTACTGTCGTTGGATTCTAAGTCTCTATAGAATAACAAACTAGTTTCTAAAAGAAGAACAAAAGTGTAGCTTAACAAATGAATACGTCATACAAAGGTAGACTATATTCAGGAGGGAAAAACTTGATTAAATGAGATACTAAGTTTGACCCATGCATGAGTCGTTTGATTTAAAATGAAGGATATGTAATGTATTAAACATGAGTTGAAACTAATAGAGAGAATATTGATTTAGAATTTCAACTTCACATTAGTAGAAGGATAAAAGGAAATATATGCAATATGGTATACATGATCATACATATAAAAGAAGCAACATGATTATAAGAGAAAACTAGAAGTTAAAGATGAAATTTGGAATAGTAGTATATGTTAAGGGGATTATGAAAGTAAAGAAGGATTTGAAACATAATGGAGTAATATAGATTATAAAAGAAAGAGGTTGCGAGGTTCAAGAAAGTGCTAATTATTCAAGTATCCTTTTTGATAATTAATTATACCTACATATGAGAAATGTATTATTGAATGTTTGAAGATAAGAATTCTAAGTCTCAAAATCATCTTCTCTTTCATATCTTCCTTAACAAGAGCACTGTGGGAATGACATGATAAGAAAATGAATCATATATGATGCATAACCACTATGGTAGAGACATCTAGTGAATGTAATAATGACACACAATATGATGATGAAACTCTAGTGGGGTAAATTGAGAATGTAATCTATCTCAATAGGTCAAGTAAGAGAAAGGAAATTCAATCGATAAGATAAAAAAGACTTTATTAAAACTTGTGAGATCCAAAGTTTGAATTTCAAATTAAGAGAGTAAAGTCATATCACAATAATGTCATGCTACTGATAAGGACCAAACCCTAGAATGTTTAGAGTTGTAGCAGTTCAAGGGCTGTCACTAGTCATTTGACCTTGAATACTAGCATCTCTATAAAACAAGATCATGAGATTTGCACTATGAGAAGTAAACTAGCACTAATAGTAATCCAGGGTTTAAAGATAGCTAATATAAAAGGTAGATAAACAATATGGAAATGATTCGGAGTAAAGAGTAAGATATAAATTTGAAATGTAACAAGTGTGTTTTGAACAAAAGGAGAAATACAATATGAGTGAAGTGTGATATGAGATAAATTCTTGCAGTGATAGCAAGAATGATGAATAATCTATTTGTACATTGTATGTTTCAATTTTAGGAATGTTTAAGCTACATGATTAAAATGAGAAGGATAAGTAGCAAAAAGTAAGTAGTAATGAATGAGGAGAGAGATAAGAGAAAACAATGGGTTTTAGTAATATGTCAATGCGGTTTTAGAAGTATAATTTTTGAAGGTATATTAAGGGATGTAAATTGGTTCTATGTATGATTTCGTTTTACATGTGCAAGCAATATGTTAATTAAAGGTGTCTGATAGTTTAAGTCATTCATATCAGTAATCCATCTTAGTATTGTACAATTGTGGTTTGGTGATATGGGTTGAATAATGATGGAACAAATGAAGGGTTACCCTGAATAAGGTAGTCTTACCTATTCACTCATATGAATATTAGGGATGATAACCATATTGTATTGATATGTAACCCTAATGAGGTATAGCTTGTTATACCTAGCTTTAATATAACTAAGTGATGGTAATTGGGTATGATTAGTCCTTGAATAACTAATACAATCATGGAGTACTTTGTTACCATTGTTGAAACCCTAGTATGCTATAACCTGATGGTTACACCTTGAATTATGTGTGGGTTCATACTTGAGAATAATATGGAATGTGATGGTAATGCTTCACCTTATGCATCCATGATGCAATGGGGATGTCGTGAGTAGTATTGTACAATTGTTGTTGAATCTAGTCTTCCAACTCAATACTATTTTGCTATTTGAGTAGCACAATAGTAATATTCAAAACAACATGGTGAACTCTCTTTCGTGACTTAGAGGTAATACATAATAGTAGTACATATTGAGTCGTATGAATTGAGATATTTGGATCAGATTATCAATGTTGAGGTAACACCTCAAGAGTATAGAAAAATATTGAAATGGTTGTTTCTCTCTCTCTCTCTGCTATGATTGATTGTGGCATAGAGAATTTTTTTGTTGTCATTGAGAACTATTTCAAACATGTTGTGATTAGAAAAGAAATGAAGGACTTAATATTGAAAACTGCATTCAAGTATGAAATACAAGAATGTAATGACATGTAAGATTTCAGAAGCTTAAAATAAACTTTAAATATACTTTGTTTGTGCATTTATGTTTTGGGGACAAAACTTTTTAAGGGGGCGAGAATTGTAATGACCACATGTTTAATTGGTAAATTTACATGCTTGATTAGATTGAACATTGTTTAGACTTGATTAATGATAGTAGATTAATAATGATGTTTCAAACCTAATAAGAAACTCTAACTATGATTTTTGTTTGAAGAATTAGGGTTTGATAAATGTAAAGCCTAATCGGAAAAAATTAAGGTTTTGATAGTACATGAATATGGAATTTGATTAGGATAGCAGTGTGGTAAATAATTTTTCATATGTTCTAGAAATTTTGTATTTAATTGAATTTTATATATGATATGGATAACTCAATCATACATATTTTAGAAAATGATCAGAATATTTGAGCGTTCTTTGAATGTGGTTCTCGGTCGAACTATACTACGACCAAAATGTTGATAGAGTGCTTTTCAGTAGTGTAGTGTTTTATTTTTATTTACTTATTGGTAACTCTAAATGATCTAAAATTTTAACTGGAGATATGAAAATCAATCATAAATAGCATGTAAAATTTTCATAATTTTGGGATGCATTTAGACCTTATCAGTAGACGAATTACAGTAATATTTTTATGACAGAAAATTCAGATGAAATAAGAGAAAGTATAGTCAGGGGTCAATGTGCAATTGACCCAACCAGGTCAATTGCTCTATATGGACAATCAAACACACAAGGAGCTCTCATAATTCATGATTCAATCTAGAGAATTGAAATCCTACAGAGACAGGGAGATTTAGGGTTTGAGAGGAGAAAGTGATGGAGATGCTGACCTAGGGTTTTGCGGTTCGAGGAATGGAGAAATCATGTAAGTTTAGCTTCTTTGGATATAGTTTCATGGTGAATCTTCTCTCAGATGTCAAGATTCCGTCCCTCCCCTGATTGGATTCAAAATCATATCAAATCAAGTCCTTTTCTCACTCTTTCTTCATAATCCTTCATTTCTAGGGTTTCTGAGTTGAAAGGAAGAAGAATTAGGTGAATTGCTAGGGATTTGATATGAGATCGAGATTTTCAGGGATGAGCTGCATTTTTAAGGTGTTGTCACACCTTAGGGTGAGTGGGAACTTCCTTTAAATAGTATATTGCATGAAAATTGGTTAAATCATCCATAATCTTTAATTGCAAGTGTACGACTACAAACCATGAATTGTATGTTTGATCTAAGTTGTTGCAAAATGATATGAAATAGATTCTTCCTCTATTTGGATGAATTTCAGATGATAAAATCATATTATAAATGTATACAATACATTCTAATGAGAATTCCCTAAGTATTCACAAATGTTTTAAGAGTAAACTGAAATATAGGGAATTTGTCTATAACTGAAATTGTTGTATAATTAAATACAGATTTTTGTTTATTTAGATCCCCTTGGTTATGAATATGTTTAATTGCATGATTCTAGTGTATAAGTTCCAAATGGACATGCATTATGTTTATTTAAGTATTTCAGTCTACATGCATGTATAGTATGTTGATTTCTTAGTATATTACAGTGTTTGAATATACTACTCGGCCAAGTTAAGGATGATATGCATGTTGTGTTATAAACTTCAAATAAATAGACATGGTACCATAGAGATACTAGAGTCAAGTATAAGTAAGGGAAAAGATACAATATAGTAAGAGCTTTCCAAGAAAAATAAAATAATAGGTTTAAGAGCCTTAAACACCATAGATTCCCTATGAGAAGTCTGCACTGTAGGGATGAAATGAACTAACCCTGGAAGTATCCAGTATATGGGGGTTAGAACGTACTAACAAATGGTACGGGGGACGAAGCCCTAGTGGAAGTCTCCTTAATATACAACATGTAGTGTCCAACATCAACTAGAGGTCCCGGTAGCACTAGAATATAGGAAAGCCAATAGGTGACTTGACTCTCTGCCTGTCTGCTCAGGTTAGAGGAAGAGTCTAGTTTTTAGGGCATAATAGGTGTGCCAAGGCTAGAGAGCCATTTTCCTGTTGCAGACCAGCGACGTAGTCAGGCTTTGCATTCCCAAGTGTGTCCGCTAAGTCTTGTATACTAAGATTGTAGTTTGTTATGAGTCTTCATATGTAGAGAACACTGCATATGATTCGGGCATAACCTAAACTATGCTCATATAGGTTTAAAGAGTTTCTTATAGTAAGAAAGGCTAAGAAACATTTGAGTACAGTTTCCCAACAATTATTCTTTGTACGTTTCTGAATTATTAGTTCTCGTTGAAATTAATCAAGCATGCTCATATATTGATTTACTCTTGTTGATATCTAGAGTATCCTACCATATTTATGATTGTCAATGATCAATCTCTTGAAATCTTAATGTTGTTATAATTGATATCAGTTGATCAAAAGTATATATGTAATTATATCAGTGCTTTAGACTATTTCTTTGAAGTACTCATTCACTGAACGAGTAGGCTCACCCCTCTACTCACAATTTTTAGGGAAACCACATATAATTGAAGAAGTTCACAGGATCATAGTTGATCTACCACATGAGTGAAGTATGAGATTAGTTCAGTTCAGTCAGTCCCTATCACTCTAGGTCCTAGTATAGATGTGAGAGTGTTGTAAGTAATGTTTTGTATCATTGTTTCCTTAATAAGAGAGAATGTATCTGATTATCATGTCGTATGTACCTGAGAATGAATGTATGGATGTGTATCATTTATGTTGAGATCATATTAAAGAAATCAATGTTTAGATTCCCTTGTAAAGTTAGTTTATGTGGTTCAATGCGAGAAAACAAAGAGTTTGAAAAAGAAGAAAAAGTGAAGGGTGATCTTTATATTATGTTAAATCCTCTCGCTCGGTGCGTCAGGGATCATTCTAAACTTCGCAAGCAGGAGCCCGACCCATGGACCTGCAGGGAATCGCATGACAATAGACATGGACATGCAACAGGCTGCCCCTCCAGATTCGGAGTTCCCGCCTTTGTAGAACCTAAATCATGCTTCTAATCAGGAAGGCGGCACACAAGCTACGCTTCAGAAGAAATCCTATAGCAACATAGTAAGGAAGTAGCCATTTGAAGACTCCCATGGGTACATTAGAATCGATGCTGAGGATTGTGATGTCTGTTTGAAGCCGAGGAACATCTTCGTCTCCATGGAGCAAGGTTTTCCAGCATTCATGTTGAGCAAGGAAGCTAGGGATGATCTCCTCAAGCCCTAGTAGTTTACAGTGGTTGTGAAGCTTCTCTCTAAGGAGACCGGGTTCCTTACCCTACAGGATCGAATTAAGATGCTCTAGAATCCAACCGGTGGTTTCAATTTGATTGACATATCCAATGAGTTCTTCATCGTGCAGCTCCAACGTGAAGATGATTATATACACGCCTTGATAGGGTGTTTGTGGCCAATCTTTGGATCATACCTAACTGTTCAATGTTGGCACCCTAACTTCACACCGGAATACTCTAAACTGTCGAAACGGGTTGCCTGAATCCGGATTCCTAACTTGCCCATCCACCTATATAGGGAAGAGCTTCTGGTCGAGATCGGAGACCACATAGGGAAAATTATCAAGGTTGATTTGAACATCTGACTTCAAAGAAGGGGGAGGTTTGCCAGAATTGCTGTGGAGCTAGACCTCTCGAAACCCTTGGTCCCACTAGCATGGATCGAGGGAAATAGGTATAGGATTGAATACGAAAATATCCCTTTCATATGCATGTATTATGGAAGAGTTTGTAACATCCCTGACCTGGGTTATGCTTTAACCCTAGGTGTTTTGTTTAATAAAGACAATTATATGCTTGTTCTTATCTTTTGAAAAGTAATTGTTGTATATAATTCTCAAGAAGAGATAGTACATGTGATATGCTTATGAACCAGGATGTAGATGATATACATTGGTTCTTGATAAAAGAGTTTTCATGTGTATGGACCTCTTTACAAAAGGTTTAAATTTTTAGTGGTTTTTGTTAATCCACTGTGAATGATACGCTTCTGCATTAGTTAATCTATTTTTATGAGTTGGATGTCACAGAGTCGGTCACCTAGAGAAGGATTGTACAAAGAGGATTGCGGAGGAAAATGAGGCAAGGAAGGGAAGTATGGATTCTAGACCCACCGTCTCGGTCTAGGATTCGCATACTAGCACTTTCATAGACTACATGTACGCACAACCTCTCCCGAGAAGGCCAAAGAAAATCTAGGGATAGAAGAAGAGTTGGAAACATCCTAAATGTTTTCAACAACTGGAGAACGACGAGGAAGAGGAGGTCAGAGAGGTAGTCGATGTGGACCAGGTTGCAGAAAGGTTAACGAATGACATTGACTGGAGCTCCAGGAAAAAGAACTATAAAGGCACTAAGAAAGCTACTGAAGCCCTACACCAGTGCCCACCTTCACAGGCCCGACACGCGACGTCCTCGAAGACCCTTGGCGCAAACACTCCCAAGCAAGCTGCAGACACATTATCTTCGGAGCACACAGTGGTGAACCCCACAGGTGATCAACTTCTTAAAGGTAGACCAGACCGTTCTCACTCGTTCATCACCTCCTCCTCCTCGATGGGAAACTTTAGCAATATAGGGAAACTGTCATTTCTCCTACGGAGCCCGGGGCGCACGTCACTGGGGATCCATCTCTGCAACTGGAAAATAGTCCAACAAGGGGAGGCTGTTAAATCAGCCACCCGCAAGAGGGGGAAGATGTCGTTGCTACAAGATCTAGAAGAAGAGGCGAAGGCCATGGGGAAATCCACCCTCGTCGACTCGGACAAATGAACACCATCACCTGGAACATGCAAGGTATCTGCGACAAGGATACCCAAAACAAGGTGAAAAATCTTGTCAGGAAGTACAACACCTCGGTCATTTGTCTCTTGGAGACGAGATGCAGCGGATCCAGAGCCCTGAACATTATAAAGAAGCTTGGTTTCACCCACTCTCATAGGGTGGAAGCGGTGGGGTTCTCAGGAGGAATTTGGGTCCTCTGGAAACCTAATATCAATGTTGAAGTCCTCTTATCCCATAAACAGTTCGTACACTGCAGTATCAACCACCGTCTCTACACCTTTGTATACGCAAGCACAATTAGAAGTGGGAGGAAACTACTATGGAGCCATCTGGATTGCAAACCAGCTATGCACCTTCATAATAGTTCCTTTCTATGGCTCCCTTCTACTGACTGAAGCAGCCAATTCACTGTTGGTTCTCATCCCTAAAGTACCCTTGCCGGAAAGTTGCTCACAATTAAGGCCGATCTCCCTTAATAATGTGTGCACCAAGCTTATCTCAAAAGTCATAGCCTCCAGAATTAAACCATATTTAACCGAGTGGATTTCTCCTTATCAGTCAAGCTTCATGCCAGGAAGATGCATCAGAGACAACATAGCGCTAGTTCAAGAAATCATTCATATCATGGAGTCCAAGAAGAGCAAGAAGCACCACCTCGCTCTCAAACATGACCTAGTTAAGGCTATTGATAAGCTTAGCTGGCATTTCATAGAGGATATGCTTTAGAGAACATCCATTTTAGGCGAACTAATCTCCATTATCATGAATATTATCAGAACTGGGAAATCATCCATTCTTTGGAATGACGAACAAATCAGATCCTTCCACCCTTCATGCGGGGTGAAGCAAGGTGATCCACTCTCACCTAACTTGTTTGTGTTGTGCCTAGAACGCTTCAGTCAACTCATAGAAGAGGAGGTTACCCAACAAAGGTGGAAGCCCATACTCATCTCCAGGCAAAAGCTCCCGTTCACTCACGCAAGTTTTACGGATGACATTATTCTCTTTGGAGAAGACACTACTACACAAGCGACCACCATCAAGCGCAGCCTCCAAAGCTTCACTGCATCCTCCGGCCTATTCTTGTCCAATGACAAATCCTCCATCTTCTTCTCCCATAATATGCCCAGATAGATCAGAGCCCCCATCTGTAGGAAGTTGGGAGTGGCCGAAACTACAAACCTAGCCTGGCACCTTGGTATTCCAATTATTCACAGAAGAAAGAGCAAAGAACACGACAGATTCTTTCTAGAAAAATTCCACATGCATATCAAACAATGGCACAACAAACTCCTTTCTCTGGCGGGAAGGATTACCCTTGCTAAATCAGTTCTTCTTTCTCAATCAGGGTACATGATGCAAGTCACCCTCCTTCCAATGTCCATATGTGATAGAATTGATCAAACGGTGAGGAAATTCATATGGAAAGGAGGCTCCAATAATAAGGGATTGCACCTCGTCTCCTGGAAGAAGATTACCCATCTGAAATATAATGGGGGACTTGGCGTAAAAAGGGCTCATCATCACAACTCAGCACTAATGATGAAGTTGGCTTGGGCATTTCTCTGTAAACATCAAGCGCCTTGGGTGGCTCTAATGAGGGCCAAATATACTAACCAGGATGTTATGAACGCGAACGAATCCAATATATGGCGTAGCATCATGAAATTCATCCCCTTCCTGAGGAGCAACTCCCGACATATTGCTATTTTAGGTGAAGACACTTCTGTTTGGGTAGACGAGTGGGTGGGTGAAGGTTATGCTCCTACAAGACATCTAGGCCTACCTATTCTAGAGGAGATAGATGATCTCAAAGTTTCAAGTCTTATCCTTGAAAATGGTGACTGGGACAGAAGCTTCCTCTCCGATTGGTTTACAGAAGATGCAATACAACTCATCATCAACACACCTTCCCGTGACTGATGACTTGGCCCAGATGTCCATATATGGAAGCACACCCAGGATGGTAGGTTCACTGTGAATTCAGCATACCGTCTGCTCACTACTACTGGTGTCCCTGTCCAACCCCATCCCGAAGCAATTTGGGAACTCCAAGTGCCGAAGAGGCAAGTTATCAACTTATGGCTACTCTTCCATAACCGTCTTCCCACAAACAAACTTCATCTATAGAAACACCTCACTGATGACCCGCTATGCCCTCGATGCAAAAGGACCGAGGAGGACTGCCTACACATCCTATGAGACTTTCCTAAAGAAAAATACGTCTGGTCAAAGTTGATTCCACACGAAGCAACACTTTTCTACGACTCTTCCCTGTCCGGAGAATGGATCATTTATAACATCAAAGATCTGAGGCACATACAAGGTTGGAGAACAGTCTTCTCTATCGCCTACTGGTTCTTATGTAAGGATAGGAATTCCTTTGTATTTGAGAACAAGTTCCTGCCACCCACAGTTCTTTTCGTTCTGTGCAAAGCGGAAGCTACAACGATCATTCAAGCCCACATGAAGAGTACACTTGTAACATCCCTGACCTGGGTTATGAGTTAACCCTAAGTGTTTTGCCTAAATATGAAATTAAATCTTTGTGATTATCTTTTGGCATGTAATTAAGTTCCTAAGGAACATACATTTTCATTTCTGTCCCTTTTAAACAATGATTGTAGTATTGTTTGGTAATACATGGACCTATGTGAAAATTACCCAGGTAAGGGGTTTAACTTGCAAATTTCACAATTTAATATGTTCCTCTAATAAAGAGACATCATATGAAGGAATATGATGAGGTATGATGGATTTCCCAAGTTTGGGCACCAAGGTGCAGCTTGTGGAGCAATCCTTGTGCTTAAACCCTAATTTTGGTGTAAAGTGCAATTTACCCAAAATGTGGGGTGCAACTTGTGCTATACACTTTCTAGAATATCTTTTATGACTCTTGACATCATTTAGAGAAGAAAGGATGAGAGGGGCACTTCTATTAAATAATTGGATAAGAAGGATGACCTTTGTAGTGAAAACACCTAGTATGAGCAAGAAGGCCCTTCATATATATATATATACCTTAGTGTGCATATTGGTTTTCTTCACCCTTAGATCTTGAGTTTTGATGGGCCTTGATTAAGTTTTGATAGCTTGAACGTGCCTTATAAATAAGGAGGGACTTGGATGAGAATTACATGGTTTACAGGTCCTTATGGTGAAAATCAGCCTAAACTATATAAGCACCTTTCTTTCCAAACCAAGCAAACGTTTTCCTTCACTTCCTCACTTCTTATCTTTCTCAACCAGCCAAAGCAAATCTCAGGAGCTCAAGGTGACGACCAACTTTTTCTAGGTAAGAGAACACCACCTTCTAGCTTGGATTCATGGAGGAAATCGTATTACAAGGTTGAATTGCTAGTTTTCTTACTTAGGTTCCTTGTTCTAGCCGACCATCCCCATCTTTTTCTTGAAGAATTGACCTTGGCCGACCTGTGGAGCTCAAGACGCCATTAAAGGCTTGAAGCTTGGAAGCTTGGAAGCTCTAGTAACCACGTTTGAGGCGGGTTTTATAACTCTAACTCTTAGCTTTGTTATGCATATCCTTGTTCTTGTTTTCTATGATTAGTTCTTCTTCTACCTCCCTTCTTCCTTGTTCTTTTGCAAGAAAAACGGTGGAGGAACCGACCTGAACAGAGGTTGAGGATGATGGGCGTGGATTCCTAGGTCACTTTATGAAACGACCTTGAACCCTTTTTGTTACGACCCCATTTGAGCTTAATTGGTAAACTAGGGTTTACCTAGACAATTGCAAAGATTAATTGGAATAATCATTCTTGAAATCTAATTAATGACGATAACACAATTAGTATGTTTTAACTATGATAAGAAGTCTAAATGTCCTTTTGTCTTGAGAATTAGGGTTTGAGAAGCATAGACCCTAATCGGCCCAAAATAGGGTTTTAATGACATATGAATACAGAATTTGATAAGTAGAATGTCTCACTAAATGATTTTTAGTATTTTATGTGTAACTCTGATTTACTTCAAATTTGGATATTATTTGTATATATAAAATTTGAACAACATTAAAAAACATCAGAATTTTTGAAGAATGTTCTGACATGTTTATCGGTCGAGTTTCAAACTCGACCGATTACATTTTCAGATTGATATAGCAGTGTGGTAATTGAATTTTATCTTTTTATTGTATATCCAATTGATCTCAAATTTTAACTTTGATTGAAAAACACAATTTTAGGTACTATGTTAAATTGGCGTAATTTTTGGATGACTTTTGATCTCTACAGTGAGGGTGTCGGTCGAGTTCTGTGCAGGACAAACTCGACCGAATATGCTGCAGACTGCAATATAGCAGTGCACTGTTTGATTTTTAATTATTTATTTGTAACTAGAAATGATCTCAAATTGCTACTGGAGCTCTAAAACTTCATTAGGTATAACATATAACATTTCCAGAATTTTTGGAGCTTCTGTTAGCTATTCAGTAGGCGAATTACAGAAACTATTGTGAAACTAAATATTCAGCCAATATAATTAAAGTTGAGTGTTGGGTCAATATGCAATTGACCCAAGCAGCTCAAATTGACTTATATGATCGACCACACACACACACAGCTCTCATTATTCGTCATCCACCCTAGAGAAACAAAAATCTAGAGAGAGAGGGAGAGTTAGGGCTTGAGTGGAGAAAGAGGAGGAATTGCTGACCTAGGGTTTTGCGGTCCGAGGAATGGTGAAATCAAGTAAGTTTGGATTCTTTGCATAGACTTTTATGGTGAATCTTCTCTCTCATGTCAAGATTCCGTCCATGCTCTGATTTGATCCAAGATGATGTCGAAATTCCCTCTTTTCTCACCCTTTCTTCATAATCCCTCATTTTCAAGGTTTCCGAGTTGAAGGGAAGAAGAATTGGGAGATTTGCTAGGGATTTGATATGAGTTTGAGATACCCTGAGTTGAGCTGCAGTTTTGAGGTGTTTTCACACCTTAGGGTGAGTGGGTTCTTCCTTCAAACAGTGTAATGCACGAAATTTGATTATAGCATCTAAATCCCTAATTGCTTAGTATGTGATTTTAAACCCTGAATGTCCATTTGTTCTGTGTAGTTGCAATTTGATATGAAATGGGCTCCTTCTCTATTTGAACGACTCTCTAATGATAGAATCATATTAGAAATGTATACAATACATTCTAGAAAGAATGCCTTTCAGATTCATATTGTATGATGTAATTAGGGTTTAACCTAACTGAGATCTCACTAGAGTTTTAATCCAATTGAAGAGATATCTAGACTTAAACCAAACCTAGGTCTAAATGCTCTCAATCAAGCTTAAGGCTATCATATTTCAATATCTAAAACCTTTGGGATTCGTCATTAAGTCTATGACTTTGATTTTACTAGTTTAAGCTCGAATGACCTGTGCCACGGCCGTGGGGTGACACCATGACCGTGTTGGAGCAAACCCTAATTGAACACTTAAAGATCAAAGTTAAATAAAGAGGACTAGTAATCCTATAAGTGGTTAGGATGTAACTCATGGGATATCTTAATTGAATTTTATTCTTGATACATGATATCTCAGTGAATGGTATGGAAAACCTAAATTTAGTTAAATTTCCATGGTTTCATATCTATATTGATTGTATATGATTTGTTGAAAACAATCTTTATTTAGTGAACGCTTATATCCTATGAAATCCTTATGAGAGCCATGTGACAAGTGAATGAGGCAAATGAAAAGGTGAATGAGGTGAATGAAACCTTAAGAGTAGGGTGTTGGCATGTGATGAATGAATCAAGCAAATGAAACCCTAAGGATAGGGTGTTCAATGAATCATGTTATGGTGATATGAAAGGTCTCAATATGAGATGTGGTGATGCTTAACTGTTGAATTGTATGTTTCTAGTGCATTTAACTTTATATGCTTGTTCTCTCTGAGTTGATATCTACATACTGTAGGGCTTCTTAATTTCAATACATATCTCGTAAATTGCAGGTGATGAGATATGACATGCCCTAGAAAGGGATGTTACTGAGTCATGTTTAAAGATGACAAATGATGTATATGTGTTCTCAAGTGATGTTCAGAATGTGAAATAAGTATGAAATGTGATATTCCTGTTTAAGTGTTTATATGTTAATCAATTAATAGACTTAGGTGCCCCAACACTGTAGAACCCCATTGCGCGGTCTGTACCTTTGGGGTAAAACGGTCAGCCCTGGGGATACACCCAGGCATCAGAGACTCGTGTCCAACAAATATTGAATGTCTCAGTGACACGAAGTCTGAGAGGTAGGATCCCAGTCAGCCCTGGGGATACGCCCAGGCATCGGAGATCCGAGAGAATGTCCCAGTCAGCACTGGGGATACGCCCAGGCATCGGAGACTTAGAGACCCTCTGACTGTGCACTACAGGTTGCGGGAGGAGTCCAGAGCACTCAGAGTTAGTGTAGTGAGGCCTTGTGAGCTTGAGAGTCCTGTGCAGACCAGGACGAGAAGTCAGACTTAGCATTTCCCGGGTGTGTCGCTAAGTCTTGTACGGTGGGATCGTAGTTCGCTACAGATCTTCATATGCAGAGTGCGCTGCATATGTTTGGGACATAAGTTAAAATATGATCATATAGGTTCACAGAGTCACTTATAAATGAAAGAGTTAAGGAAGACTAGAGCATAGTCTTCTAGTAGTTATTCTGTGGATGCAATATTTACATTCTTTGTTATTTCAATTATATTGTTTTAGAACTGCTCAGTGTAGTATTTATTGTTGTTAAATTTCATATCGTTTACTCAAAGTTATATCTGTAATCACATTAGTGCCTTAGACTATTTCTTTGAAGTACTCATTCACTGATCGAGTAGGCTCACCCCTCTACTCAAACATTTTAGGGTTAACCGCGTGGACTTGAAGATGGTCAGAGCATCAGTGTAGATCTTCCACAAGAGTTAAGTACAAGATTAGTTGAGTCAGTCGGTCCTTGTCACTCTAGGTCCTCAGTAAGAGATAAGAGAGAGAGTTGTAATTACGATGTGTAATATTATTCCTCTTTTGAAATTGTATGCTAATTAGTAGGTCTTATGTGCATAAGGTGTGAGAGACATCATGAATGTTTATACATGTATATTTACTATTAAAGTTTGTTTAGTAAAAGAAATGTTCAGATTCCATTGTTAAAATGATTTATGTGGTTCAATGCGAAGAAACAAGAGTTTTAAAGAAAGAAAAAAGTTAAGGGTGTTCTTTGTATTACATATAAATCCTATCTTATGCCCTAATCTCATGATTTGAGGAAATTGTGAGATCGGGGTATAACAGCTTGGTATCAGAGCTTAGGGTGAGTTGTCAAGGACCATTAAGTTAGTAACTTAGAGTCCTATGTGTGGCAGATAGGAGATGTTTGATGTTAGCTTTGGGGATTTGAGTATTTGGATATCCTGGCCCGATATCTGAGTACTTGGATCAACCAGTACAAGCTACTCTGTCTATTCTTTCACGTATACCCTGGCTAGGTATACAGTGGAAGAATGGGCTAGAGAGGAACCCTAGAAATGTTAGGGTTAGAAAACGAGAAAAGTAACAAGAATTTGGAGCATAAAAATAAAAGGAGATAGAACTTACATTTCATAATGTTTTTTTATGTTGGAAATGAATAGAAATGCTCTTATATGTTTGAATTGAAATATTCAGTACTTTAAAATATGTATGGGTCTTTAAGATTTGTTGCACACTATGCAGTTGTAGCATTTATTGATTTCATTCTTTGTAGCATGTAGATTAGAAATCATCTTGAAATGATCTTTCTTTAGTGGATAAGTTTTCTTCCACACTTTTGAGATGAATAGAAGTTGAGTAATCCTCAGTAGTTCTTGGCTTCAGGACTTCAGGTTTTGCCTGGTCTGGCTGGCATGATGTGTTACTAGGATCTAATGACTCCTATTAATAGTATAATAAGAATAGACTCTGGATAATTAGACCCACATTAGAGTGAGAATGTACATACAGTAAGATGTTGAAATAGATGGGCAAGATCAGAACAACTAAGAATCAGTTGAAACTGGTATCTGAGGTTCAATTTTGGGGCCTCATATGAGAAACCCTTAATTAGGGATAAAGGAACATGATATAAGGTTCATAATCAGTTTATTGATTAATATTGTATGAGCTATACATATGAAATATAGAAAAGATATGTGAAATGTATGTATGGTTCTAGATAGCAAGAATCGATCATGTAGAAGGGATCATATAATTGAGTATAATGCTTTTATGAACTCTAAAGCAAAGGCTAAGTAGAAGAATAGAGTTGAGCATTCAATAGGTCCATAGAAGTGAAGAGTCTTCAAAAGAGTAAAAGTGAAGAGAATCATATGATCATATAATTCATAAGACTAGAACAACAAACTAGTTCCTAAGTGAAGAACATAGGTGTAATTTAACGAATGAATAAGCCATACAAGGGTAGACTATATTCATGGGGGAAACTTGATTGAAAGAGAAACTGTGTTTGACCCATTCATGATCCCTTTGATTTAAAAATGAAGAATATTTAAGGTATTAAGGGAATGTTTGAATACAAGAATTCTAAGTCTCAAAATCATCTTCTCTTTCATATATTCCTTAACAATAGCAAGGTGGGAATGAAATGATAAGAAAATGAATCATATATGATGCATAACTACCTTGGTAGGGTCATCTAGTGAATGTAATAGTGACATACATTACGATGAAGTGCGATAAGATATAAATTCTTGTGTGATAGCAAGAATGATGAATAATCTATTCTTACCTTGAATGTTTTAATGTTAGGGATGTTTATTGTATATGATCAAAATGAGAAGGAGAGGTAGAAAAACATAGGTAGTAAGAAATGAGGAGAGAGATAAAGGAAAACACTAGCTTTGTGTAATATGTGAACTCGTTTTTAGAAGTATGCTTTGTTGAAGGCATACTAAGGTATGTAAGTTGGTTCTATGTATGATTTTAGTGTATTTGTGCAAGCTATATGTTAATTAAAGGTGTATGATAGTTGTAGTAATTCATACCAGATATGCATCCTAGTATTGTGTATTTGTGATATGGTGATACGGTTTGGATGATGTCAGAACACATGGAGAGATACCCTGAACAAGGTAGTCATACTTATTCACTCATATTAATAGAAAGGGATGATAATCAGATTGTCTGGACAAGTAACCCTAATGAGGTGTAGCTTGTTATACCTAGCTCTAATATAACTGAGTGATGGTAATTGAGTATGATTAATGCTTGAATGACTGATACAATTGTGGATTACCTTATTACTGTTGTTGAAACCCTAAAATGATATAATACGATGGTTACACTTTGAATTGTGTGTGGGCCCATAACCCACAGGTCCCAGGATAGAAATAGGATAGTATGGAATGAGGTGGTAATGCTTCACCTCATGCATCCATGACCCAATGGGGATGCCAAGAGTAGTATTGTACAATTGATTGTTGAATCTAGTCTTTTAATTCAAGACAATTTTGCTCTTTGAAAAGCACTTTATTAAAGTTTAAAACAGTATGGTGAACTCGCTTTTGTCACTTAAAGGTGAAACAAAACAATAGAACTTTCTGAGCCACATAAGTTGAGATAGTTGTATCAGAGTATCAGAGTTGCGCAGCGAAAGCGTGGTGGTTTATATTTGCATTCTATGTTTGACTGTGGCATAAAGAATTTGGTTGATATCATTGAGAACTATTTGAAATATGTTGTGATTTAGTAAAGAATTAAAAGATCTAATGTTGAAAACTACATTCAGGTATGAAATATAAGAATATAATGACATGGAAGGCTTTAGAAGCTTAGAATAACCTTGAATGTATCTTTCTTGTAGGTTTATGTTTCAAGGACGAAACATTCTAAGGGGGGGAGAGTTGTTACGACCCCATTTGAGCTTAATTGGTAAACTAGGGTTTACCTAGACAATTGCAAAGATTAATTGGAATAATCATTATTAAATCTAATTAATGACGATAACACAATTAGGATGTTTTAACTATGATAAGAAGTCTAAATGTTCTTTTGTCTTGAGAATTAGGGTTTGAGAAGCATAGACCCTAATCGGCCCAAAATAGGGTTTTAATGACATATGAATACAGAATTTGATAAGTAGAATGTCTCACTAAATGATTTTTAGTATTTTATGTGTAACTCTGCTTTACTTTAAATTTGTATATGATTTGGATATATAAAATGTGAACAACATTGGAAAATATCAGAATTTTTGAAGAATGTTCTGACCTGTTTATCGGTCAAGTTTCAAACTCGACCGATCACATTTTCAGATTGATATAGCAGTGTGGTAATTGAATTTTATCTTTTTATTGGTATATTCAATTGATCTCAAATTTTAACTGTGCTTGAAAAACATAATTTTAGACACTCTGTTAAATTGGCGTAATTTTTGGATGACTTTTGATCTCTACAGTGAGGGTGTCGGTCGAGTTCTGTGCAGGACAAACTCGACCGAATATGTTGCAGACTGCAATATAGTAGTGCACTGTTTGATTTTTAATTATTTATTTGTAACTAGAAATGATCTTAAATTTTTACTGGAGGTCTGCACTTCATTAGGTATATCATATAAAATTTCCAGAATTTTTGGAGCTTCTGTTAGCTATTCAGTAGGTGAATTACAGAAACTATTGTGAAACTGAATATTCAGCCAATATAATTAAAGTTGAGTGTTGGGTCAATATGCAATTGACCCAAGCAGCTCAAATTGACTTATATGATCGACCACACACACACACAGCTCTCATTCTTCGTCATCCACCCCAGAGAAACAAAAATCTAGAGAGAGAGGGAGAGTTAGGGCTTGAGTGGAGAAAGAGGAGGAATTGCTGACCTAGGGTTTTGCAGTCCGAGGAATGGTGAAATCAAGTAAGTTTGGATTCTTTGCATAGACTTTTATGGTGAATCTTCTCTCTCATGTCAAGATTCCGTCCATGCTCTGATATGATCCAAGATGATGTCGAAATTCCCTCTTTTCTCACCCTTTCTTCATAATCCCTCATTTTCAAGGTTTCCGAGTTGAAGGGAAGAAGAATTGGGAGATTTGCTAGGGATTTGATATGAGTTCGAGATCCCCTGAGTTGAGCTGCAGTTTTGAGGTGTTTTCACACCTTAGGGTGAGTGGGTTCTTCCTTCAAACAGTGTAATGCACGAAATTTGATTATAGCATCTAAATCCCTATTTGCTTAGTATGTGATTTTAAACCCTGAATGTCCATTTGTTCTGTGTAGTTGCAATTTGATATGAAATGGGCTCCTTCTCTGTTTGAATGACTCTCTGATGATAGAATCATATTAGAAATGTATACAATACATTCAAGAAAGAATGCCTTTCGGATTCATATTGTATGATGTAATTAGGGTTTAACCTAACTGAGATCTCACTAGAGTTTTAATCCAATTGAAGAGATATCTAGACTTAAACCAAACCTAGGTCTAAATGATCTCAATCAAGCTTAAGGCTATCATATTTCAATATCTAAAACCTTTGGGATTCGTCATTAAGTCTATGAATTTGATTTCACTAGTTTAAGCTCGAATGACCTGTGCCACGGCCGTGGGGTGACACCATGACCGTGTTGGAGCAAACCCTAATTGAACACTTAAAGATCAAAGTTAAATAAAGAGGACTAGTAATCCTATAAGTGGTTAGGATGTAACTCATGGGATATCTTAATTGAATTTTATTCTTGATACATGATATCTCAGTGAATGGTATGGAAAACCTAAATTTAGTTAAATTTCCATGGTTTCATATCTATATTGATTGTATATGATTTGTTGAAAACAATCTTTATTTAGTGAACGCTTATATCCTATGAAATCCTTATGAGAGCCATGTGACAAGTGAATGAGGCAAATGAAAAGGTGAATGAGGCGAATGAAACCCTAAGAGTAGGGTGTTGGCATGTGATGAATGAATCAGGCAAATGAAACCCTAAGGATAGGGTGTTCAATGAATCATGTTATGGTGATATGAAAGGTCTCGATATGAGATGTGGTGATGCTTAACTGTTGAATTGTATGTTTCTAGTGCATTTAACTTTATATGCTTGTTCTCTCTGAGTTGATATCTACATACTGTAGGGCTTCTTAATTTCAATACATATCTCGTAAATTGCAGGTGATGAGATATGACATGCCCTAGAAAGGGATGTTACCGAGTCATGTTTAAAGATGACAAATGATGTATATGTGTTTTCAAGTGATGTTCAGAATGTGAAATAAGTATGAAATGTGATATTCCTGTTTAAGTGTTTATATGTTAATCAGTTAATAGACTTAGGTGCCCCAACACTGTATAACCCCATTGCGCGGTCTGTACCTTTAAGGTAAAACGGTCAGCCCTGGGGATACGCCCAGGCATCGGAGACTCGTGTCCAACAAATACCGAATGTATCGGTGACACGAAGTCTGAGAGGTAGGATCCTGGTCAGCCCTGGGGATACGCCCAGGCATCGGAGATCCGAGAGAATGTCCCGGTCAGCCCTGGGGATACGCCCAGTTATCGGAGACTTAGAGACCCTCTGACTGTGCACTACAGGTTGCGGGAAGAGTCCAGAGCACTCAGAGTTAGTGCAGTGAGGCCTTGTGAGCCTGAGAGTCCTGTGCAGACCAAGACGAGAAGTCAGACTTAGCATTTCCCGGGTGTGTCGCTAAGTCTTGTACGGTGGGATCGTAGTTCGCTACAGATCTTCATATGCAGAGTGTGCTGCATATGTTTGGGGCATAAGTTAAAATATGATCATATAGGTTCACAGAGTTCCTTATAAATGAAAGAGTTAAGGAAGACTAGAGCATAGTCTTCTAGTAGTTATTCTATGGATGCAATATTTACATTCTTTGTTATTTCAATTATATTGTTTTAGAACTGCTCAGTGTAGTATTTATTGTTGTTAAATTTCATATCGTTTACTCAAAGTTATATCTGTAATCACATTATTTCCTTAGACTGTTTCTTTGAAGTACTCATTCACTGAGCGAGTAGGCTCACCCCTCTACTCAAACATTTTAGGGTTAACCGCGTGGACTTGAAGATGGTCAGAGCATCAGTGTAGATCTTCCACAAGAGTTAAGTACAAGATTAGTTGAGTCAATCGGTCCTTGTCACTCTAGGTCCTCAGTAAGAGATAAGAGAGAGTTGTAATTACGATGTGTAATATTATTCCTCTTTTGAAATTTTATGCTAATTAGTAGGTCTTATGTGCATAAGGTGTGAGAGACATCATGAATGTTTATACATGTATCTTTACTATTAAAGTCTGTTTAGTAAAAGAAATGTTCATATTCCCTTGTTAAAATGATTTATGTGGTTCAATGCAAAAAAACAAGAGTTTTAATGAAAAAAAAAAGTTAAGGGTGTTCTTTGTATTACATATAAATCCTATCTTATGCCCTAATCTCATGATTTGAGGAAATTGTGAGATCGGGGTGTAACACTTTTAGTCATAAGAATCCGGCTCTCTTGATGTCCTGCATGTTAATCCTCATACTGACTGAGGAAGATGAGGTCATAAGAATCCGGCTCTCTTGATGACCTATGTATGATACCGATATGACTTAATAGTGATCGGTTGGAGTATGAGCGGTATACCTCATCTCCGCAGGGCATAATAATGTTTGTAAAACATAATCAACCGCGTAGTATATCTTCTTAGGTTGAACTACGAGATACAATGATTGATGGTTACACTGTTTAGTATACATGTTCTTCATATTCCTTAAATATTATTGATCTACTTGATAACAATCTGCTGTTGATTTCCTTAAACCTTTATTGCTTATGTTGATCTGTGATTGCTATATTAAAGCTTCTGGCGGAGAGTTATAACTCTCACTGGGACAATTATTTAAAATTGTCTCACCCCGTAGATTTCTACCTTTAGGTGGACGTCGAGGTTGAAGTAACCAATCTGCAGGTGGACAGCAACAACAGTAGCATTTTCAGGAGCAGAAGTGACTTTAGATGGAAACAATGTGCTGTCTAGTCTTGTAGTCAGTATAGTCTTATGTCGTCTCTGTACACTCAGGTCCTAGGAGTCTGTTGATCTGAGAATTTGAAATCTTGAGATTTTGTATCATGACGTATATAATCACTCGAGAAGTGATTTATTAGAGATGTAAACAGTTCATCTTACTTTTATAAAAGGAGTTTCAGGTTTTGGAAATCTCGTTTTCGAAAAAGTTTTAATATCTCGTGATTTTCGTATTCCGCTGTTAATCGAATCGCTTCCGCTATGTTTATCTTATGTTTTGGAGATTAGAGCCCACAATTAGTGGTATCAGAGCTCTAGGTTTGCTGAGTCTACAGAGACATAGGACTTAGAGTGTCAATTCTATACTTACTACTTCTTTCTTATCTAATAGAGTCTTCTGCTCCTCAGGAGAAGAAGATAATTAAGGATGTCTGGACCGCAGGAGGAGTATGAGGCCGAAAGTAGTGTTGTTGCGCCTCGAGAAGGTGCAAGGAACTTAGAAATAGAGCAACCTGTACCTGAGCCACCTGTGGAGCCACCTCGGTTTGACCCAGCTGACATGGGAAACCCATCTGTTCAAACTATGTTTGGGCAGTTTATGACTGCCATGACACATATCACCGACAGGATGCCCATGCCTGCACCTAGGGCACCTGTCCAGTCTGAGGGTCAAGGTATCGGTAAAATATTCGAGCGACTTCGTCGGGTCGGAGCAACTGAATATTTTGGAACAGCTGACCCTGCTGATGTTGATCTGTGGTTAAGTGAGTTGGAGAAAGATTTCAGAATCCTTAACATCCCCGAAAGTGAGAAGGTTAGACATGTTGTCTATCTTCTCAAAGGTAGTGTTGGTCACTGGTGGACCATGGAAGAGCAGAAGAGGCCTGGAATAGAGATCTCGTGGGAAGACTTTCGTCGGGAATTTGTCCGCAGATATTTTCCAAAGACCTTCCTGGACAAGAAGATCTCTCAGTTTGAGAGACTGAGATAGGGTATGATGAACATTAGTGAGTATGAGGCTAAGTTCATGGAGTTGTTGCGATTCTGTCTGCATATGGCTACCACAGATGAAGAAAGGATTAGGAGGTTTGAGAAGGGTTTGAATGTCGACATGACTACTCCCGTGTCTGCACTAGAAAACCGGGAGAGATTCTCTACCTTTGTTGAGTTAGTCCGAAGGATAGAGAGATCCGTAGTCGAGAAAAGACAAACCCAAAAGAGATATCCACAGTTCCAGGGATCTTCATCTAGAGACTTTAAGAAGCCTAGATTCTCTGCACCTGCACCTCCACCACCCAGATCGTGTTCTCAGACTCAGTGGTCCCCAAGTATAGGTAGAGGACGAGGTTTACTGCCAAGAGAGACTAACAGTTCAGCATCAATATCGGTCACAGGACCGCCAAGACCATAACAACTGGAGAGAAGTTGCTATAACTGTGGGAAGGTGGGACATCTGATGAAGGACTATAGGTCTAGGCCTGTCAGTGTGACACAGCCTCTGAGGCAGGATCAACAGGGATCACAGAGAAGGCAGTCTCAAGGAGCAGCTAGAGGATGTGGGCAAGCGTCTCAGGCTGGATCGTCAGCACCAACTCAACCTCAGGCGACAATGAGGTTCTATGCTATGAACCCACCAGAAGCAGTGGTCAATCCACGGGTTGTGGCAGGCCAGATGGAACTTTTATATTCTGATATGTCTAAATCCTATGTTGTATCTGTTTTGATTGACCCGGGTGCTACGCACTCCTTTATCACTCGAAGGGTGATTCATAACTGCAATATGACAGTCAGTCATAGGGCAGATAGTTTGTTTCTTGAGACTCTGTTGAGAGGGTCTGTTGTGTTGTAGGAGGAATGCTCTCCCTGTAACCTCTTCTTTTCTGATCATCGCATTCAAGTGGATCTTATACCACTTGATATGTAAGGATTTGATATAATCCTTGGGATGGATACCTTGGAAAGGTATAGAGTTGTCTTGGATTGTGAATCCAAGCAGGCTGTGTTTGCTGATGAAAGCAACACATGGATCTTTCAAGGAGAGAGAAAGATTCTACCCACCTGTCTTGTGTCAGCTATGGTTGATGATAAGTTTATGAAGCAAGGATGTTATGCATTCTTGGCCCATGTGGTAGATACTACCATGGAGAGTCCTAATCCTACCAAAGTTCCTATAGTCAGGGAATTTGAAGATGTATTTCCTGAAGAACTTCCAGGTGTTCCACCGCCTCGAGAAATTGATTTTGAAATCAATTTAGTCCCAGATACGAAACCCATAGCCCAGACACTGTATAGGATGGCACCCGCCGAAATGGCAGAACTCAAGAAACAACTTCAGGAGTTGCTTGGGAAGGGTTTTATCCGACCGAGTACTTCACCTTGGGGTGCTCCAGTTTTTTTTGTTAAAAAGAAAGATGGATCAATGTGATTATGCATCGATTATAGACAATTAAATAAAGTAACAATAAAGAATAAGTACCCTTTGCCGAGGATTGATGATCTCTTTGACCAATTGCGTGGTGCAACCATCTTCTCAAAGATAGACTTGAGGTCTAGATATCATCAACTCCGTATTAAGGATAGTGACATATCCAAGTCTGCCTTCAGAACAAGGTATGGTCACTATGAGTTCACAGTTATGTCGTTTGGACTAACTAATGCACCGACTGCATTTATGAACTTATGAATAGAATCTTCCGACCTTTCCTCGATCAGTGTGTTGTTGTCTTCATAGATGACATTCTAATCTATAGTAGAGATGCACAACAGCATGAACAACATCTTCGTCAAGCTCTAACTTTGCTAAGAGAACATAAGCTATACGCTAAGTTTAGCAAGTGTTAGTTTTGGTTGCCAGAAGTATCTTTCCTTGGTCATGTGGTATCCGCCTCGGGTATTCGTGTTGACCCTAAAAATGTAGAATCTGTTCTACAGTGGGAACAAATGAAAACACTGACGGAGATTCGAAGTTTCCTAGGGTTAGCTGACTATTACCGAAGGTTCATTAAGAACTTCAGTTCTATAGCCTTACCCTTGACTAGGTTAACCCGGAAGGATATTCCTTTTGTCTGGAGTGATAAGTGCCAGCAATCTTTTCAGTTGCTGAAGGAGAGGTTGACAAGTGCACCTGTGCTTGTGCTACCTGAGCAAGGCAAAGGATACATAATTTTCTGTGATGCCTCTAAGAATGGACTCGGGTGTGTGTTGATGCAGGATAAACAAGTGATTTCTTTTGCTTCCCGACAACTTAAGAAACACGAAGAGAATTATCTGACACACGATCTGGAGTTAGCTGTTGTGGTTCATGCCTTGAAGATCTGGAGACATTATCTCTACGGAGAGACATTTCAGATTTTCACATATCACAAGAACCTTAAGTATATCTTTTCCCAGCATGAACTTAACATGAGGCAACGTCACTGGATGGAGTTAATCAAGGACTATGATTGTACAATATATTACCATCCAGGAAAGGCCAATGTAGTTGCAGATGCCTTGAGTAGGAAATCAGCAACATCATCCTCTGATAGGACACATTTAAACTCTTTAGTATGCCCTAGGAGAGATATGCTTATCTCCTTAAGGCAAGACAATGTACAGATGAAGGTGTCGTGGATTGTCGGGTTGTTGGCTGAGATGCATATCAAACCCACCCAAAGAGAGCAGATTAAGGAGGCACATCAAGTTGATGTTGCAGTTCAGCAGATCAGATCTGAGTATGGTGATGAGAAGCGAGAAGTTTTTCATGAATCAGATGATCAAATGGCATGCTATCATTGGAGGATTATAGTACCAGATGTAGATAACCTGAGGAAGTTAGTCCTGGATGAAGCTCATTCTTCAATGTATGTTATGCATCCAGGAAGCACCAAGATGTATCGAAACTTGAAAGATATGTATTGGTGGCCTGGGATGAAGAAGGACGTAGCTGAGTTTGTTCTGAGGTGTCCAGTGTGTCAGCAAGTTAAAGCTGAACACCAGAAGCCTACAGGAACAATGCAACCTTTACCCATACCACAGTGGAAGTGGGATCATGTAACCATGGACTTTGTTATTGGTCTACCTAGAGAAAACAAAGGACATGATTCCATTTGGGTAATTGTTGATAGGTTGACTAAGACAGTGCATTTCTTACCTGTCAAAACAACCTATTCTGCTGAAAGATTATCCCAGTTATATGTTCAAGAGATAGTGCGTTTGCACGGAACTGGAGTTCCTATCACCATAGTTTCCGACAGAGGTCCTCAGTTCACAAGTCGTTTTTGGGAACAGCTACATAGAGCACTAGGCACCCAGTTAAGGTTTAGTACAACCTTTCATCCACAGACTGATGGACAGTCTGAAAGGACTATACAGACCTTAGAAGATCTGCTGAGAGCATGTGCTCTCTAGTTTACCGGAAGTTGGGATCTACACCTAAGCCTAATAGAGTTTGCCTATAACAATAGCTATCAACATAGTATTGATATGGCACCCTATGGAGCTTTGTATGGTAGACGTTGTAGATCACCCTTGTGTTGGTATGAGACTGGTGAACATCAGTTGTTGGGTCCTGATCTTGTGCAGCAAACCACAGAGAAGATTAAAGTAATAAAACAACAGATTAAGACTGCACAGGATAGGCAGAAATCTTATGCCGACAGACGTTGTAGACCTCTAGAGTTCCAGGTTGGAGACCGAGTGTACCTTAAGGTCTCGCCTTGGAAAGGAGTCCTTCATTTTGGAAGGAAAGGGAAGTTAGCTCCCAGATTTATAGGGCCCTATCCAATCATTGAACGGGTTGGAAAGGTAGCCTATAAACTAGAGCTACCTCAAGAGTTGCAGAAGTTACACCATGTGTTTCACATTTCTATGCTGAGGAAATGTCATCCTGACACCGAGTCAGTTCTACAACCTATGGAAGTAGAATTGAATGAAGATGTAACTTATGAGGAAGGACCAGTATCAATCCTTGATAATAGAATTAAAAAGCTAAAGAAGAAAGATATAAGCCTTGTGAAAGTCCTCTGGAATCACCGTGGTGTCGAATAAGCCACTTGGGAACTAGAGGATGATATGAGAAGGAAATACCCTACTCTTTTCTCCTAGTATGCTTTATCGATTTCGGGGACGAAATCCTTGTAAGGGGTGGATAATTTGTAACATCCCTGACATGGGTTATGAGTTAACACTAGGTGTTTTGCCTAAATATGAAATTAAATCTTTGTGATTATCTTTTGGTATGTAATTAAGTTCCTAAGGAACATACATTTTCATTTCTGTCCCTTTTAAACAATGATTGTAGTATTGTTTGGTAATACAGGGACCTATGTGCAAATTACCCAGGTAAGGGGTTTAACTTGCAAATTTCACAAGTTAAGATGTTCCTCTAATAAATAGACATCATATGAAGGAATATGATGAGGTATGATGGATTTCCCAAGTTTGGGCACCAAGGTGCAGCTTGTGGAGCAATCCTTGTGCTTAAACCCTAATTTTGGTGTAAAGTGCAATTTACCCAAGATGTGGGGTGCAACTTGTGCTATACACTTTCTAGAATATCTTTTATGACTCTTGACATCATTTAGAGAAGAAAGGATGAGAGGGGCACTTCTATTAAATAGTTGGATAAGAAGGATGACCTTTGTAGTGAAAACACCTAGTATGAGTAAGAAGACCCTTCATATATATATATACCTTAGTGTGCATATTGGTTTTCTTTACCCTTAGATCTTGAGTTTTGATGGGCCTTGATTAAGTTTTGATATCTTGAACGTGCCTTAGAAATAAGGAGGGACTTAGATGAGAATTACATGCTTTAGAGGTCCTTATGGTGAAAATCAGCCTAAACTATATAAGCACCTTTCTTTCCAAACCAAGCAAACGTTTTCCTTCACTTCCTCACTTCTTATCTTTCTCAACCGGCCAAAGCAAAGCTCAGGAGCTCAAGGGGACGACCAACCTGTTCTAGGTAAGAGAACACCACCTTCTAGCTTGGATTCATGGAGGAAATCGTATTACAAGGTTGAATTGCTAGTTTTCTTACTTAGGTTCCTTGTTCTAGCCGACCATCCCCATCTTTTTCTTGAAGAATTGACCTTGGCCGACCTGTGGAGCTCAAGACTCCATTAAAGGCTTGAAGCTTGGAAGCTTGTAAGCTCTAGGAACCACGTTTGAGGTGGGTTTTATAACTCTAACTCTTAGCTTTGTTATGCATATCCTTGTTCTTGTTTTCTATGATTAGTTCTTCTTCTACCTCCCTTCTTCCTTGTTCTTTTGCAAGAAAAACGGTGGAGGAACCGACCTGAACAGAGGTTGAGGATGATGGGCGTGGATTCCTAGCTCATTTTATGAAACGACCTTGAACGCTTTTGGTCCAAACGGGTGCAACTCGTTTAAGGTCAAACGGGTCCAACCCGTTTGATCTCAAACGATCCTGCAAGATCGTTTGGATCAAAACGACCCCAAGATCGTTTCATAGGGTTGACCAAGGTACGACCGTTTGAGGGTCTGTTCATAATATATTGAATTTCTTTCCTACAAAGAATTATAATCTAATTCCTAACCAATTGAGAGTTGAAGGCACTTCAACACCCTAACCCTAATCGGGTTGAAATTGCTGATTTTAATTATAGATCTTGTTGAGTTTTGGGTTGGAGGATCCAAACGGGTTCAAACCCATTTGGGGTTCACCCAAACGGTCTCACACTCGTTTAGTGACACCCCAAGACCGTTTGGAGGTCTAGGGTTAAGGAATATTGATCCATTGTAGGTCCAATTTGTAATAGGTTGAAGAATTGATAAAAGTGCTGATTTTAGACCTAATTAGGGTTCAATCCTAATCAAATCAACTTAGATTTTGGTCAAACTTTGGGCAAACGGTCTCAAGACCGTTTGGAGGTCATCCAAACGATCTCAAGACCGTTTGGGCCAAGTTTGGGCCCAATTGGAGTTCAATTGATGGGTTCAAATAGAATTTGTTTCACATTGTTGAGAATTGATGATTAGCCGATTGGAAACCCTAATTGAGTTAGACTTAACCCTAATTGGCTTTCAATTAAGAGTCAAATTGGAGTCCAATTGATTGAGTCTCATCCAAATTGACTCAATCTGTTAGTGGTTAACATGGCTTTGGCCAATTAAAGGCTTCAACATAGGAAACCCTATTCAAACATAACCTATGTGTCACCTTTTATGTTCATGCGGTTTGGACCCAAGTAGGTTCACACTCGTTTAAGTCCAAACGAGTCTACACTCATTTGAGTCCAAACGAGTTCACACTCGTTTATGTCCAAATGAGTCTACACTCGTTTGATCTCAAAAGGGTTCACACTCGTTTGATCTCAAACGGGTTCACACTCGTTTGATCTCAAACGGGTTCACACTCGTCTGATCTCAAGTGGGTTCACACCCGTTTAAGATCAAGGGGGTCCACACTCGTTTAAAGTCCCAAATGGGTTCTAGGTCGTTTGAGGTTAAATGAGTTCAAGGTCATTTAAGAATCAAATGGGTTGAAGGTTGAAGATCAAACCCTAAACCAATTGAAGATTTTCAAGGTTGATTATACTTAATTACTTGAAGGTGTAAATGGTTCAATGATGATCTAATCTAAACCATAATGGTAACTTAAGATATTAAAGGACTAAGTGATTAATGATTTGACCCATGAGGATGATCAATGGGTAATTTACCAAAATGCCCATGAGAGGTTTAATTGAGTTATACCTTGTTCTAATCAAACCCGAATCACTTGATAGTGGTGATTTGGTTTATATACATCAAAGGGGACTTAACCTAACCTAATCTAAGTGGTGTAGTCACCATCTACTAGTAAGAGGAGAGAGAAAGTACCATTTATAGTGGAAACTCAAGTAAAATACCTTCAATATACATGAATTTGCATGATTAGGGTATGATCCACTTATGAGAGATCATGGAAACCCTAATTATGGTAATTGGTGGATCTTGATCTTATCTGAGGGCTTTAATGATGATGTTTCTCATACATGGTGATTTAATGAGATTAATTCACCATGAGGTGAATAGTAAACCCTAATTCTAGGGTGATGACAAATATTGTGAATAGTAAACCCTAATTGATGAAAATTAGGGAATCTAACCCTTGTAAGAGTATAAGGGTACAACTCTTGATATGAACTGCTTACTATTATCAGTTGAATTAACCATGTAGGTTTTTATACATGATGGTGATCATATCCAGGTAAGGATTATGATTTCATATTCATTGGAAGCATGTTATTAGCTTTATGAATAATGACATATGTTGATGCCTAGTAAGTGGCATCTTATGAGAATGATCGGCTGTAAGAGCCATGAATATCATCAAGGTCATTCTTGTCAAATGACTTGTGATTGGACGATTGAGAAATGATAATTGATGTGAGTTAGACTTGATACATTTAGTATTCTACTTTCATAGCTTCTATGCTAATAATTAATGTTTGAAAACATGTATGATGCTAAAAGAATACTGAAATGTACCTAATAACCAAGTTTAATCATATCATGTAGAGCCCTGATCATAGATCCATCATTGTCAGGAGTTAAATGATGGTGAAATAGGTTTTCCTAAGGGAACTCCTGGATCACATACTTTTGAGTATGTGGGGGAATATGGATGTGAATGCCCTTACATCCTAGTTTAGGAATTGATGTAGATGTATCTAGTCTATCAATCCTTCACTATGTGTTTATGCTGGGGTGATGTAACACTAATCTCCCAAGGAAATCTTTTGTACCGCATCGATGAGAGATAAACAAGAAATCTTTCGATGGTGAAGAGAGTACAGAATGCCATTGTGACTCTAACAGCGAAGTACCAGAATACCCTGGTAAGCTATAGTAGCAGAGACACTAGATGTACTGCATGTTAATCCTCATACTGAATGAGGAAGATGAGGTCATAAGAATCCGGCTCTCTTGATGACCTATGTATGATACCGATGTGACTTAATAGTGATCGGTTGGAGTATGAGTGGTATACCTCATCTCCGCAGGGCATAATAATGTTTGTAAAACATAATCAACCATGTAGTATACCTGCTTAGGTTGAACTACGAGATACAATGATTGATGGTTACACTGTTTAGTATACATGTTCTTCATATTCCTTAAATATTATTGATCTACTTGATAACAATCTGTTGTTGATTTCCTTAAAGCTTTATTGCTTATGTTGATCTGTGATTGCTATATTAAAGCTTCTGGCGGAGACTTATAACTCTCGCTGGGACAATTATTTAAAATTGTCTCACCCCATAGATTTCTACCTTTAGGTGGACGTCGAGGTCGAAGGAACCGATCTGCAGGTGGACAGCAACAACAACAGCATTTTCAAGAGCAACAGTGACTTCAGGTGGAAACAATGTGTTGTCTAGTCTTGTAGTCAGTATAGTTTTATGTCGTCTCTGTACACTCAGGTCCTAAGAGTCTGTTGATCTGAGAATTTTGAAATCTTGAGATTTTGTATCATGACGTATATAATCACTCGAGAAGTGATTTATTAGAGATGTAAACAGTTCATCTTACTTTTATAAAAGGAGTTTCAGGTTTTTGAAATCTCGTTTTCGAAAAAGTTTTAATTTATCATGATTTTCGTATTCCGTTGTTAATCGAATCGCTTCCACTATGTTTATCTTATGTTTTGGAGATCAGAGCCCACAACACTTAACTGAAACTACATCACCACTGCAAGTAAGGAAGTGCACTCTCTTCACCATCTATCTACCATCATCGCTGTCGACACTGCTATAGCACGCGCCCGCAACCTGAAGGTAGTCTGTGCGATTGCTCGAAGCATCAATGGTGAAGGGATTATAGGCACGGCCTCACAAATCCTAGGAACGGATCCTATGGAAGGGGAGCTACAGGAAATTTGGGAAGCTATCTCCATGGTTCTCTTGAAGGAATTACCCAGGGCTATCATTCTCACTGACTCCAAGAATGCAGCCGATTGGATTCACTCTCACACTGTAGCCCCAGACAAATACCGCTTGTGGACCTCAAAGATTAGCATGTCATTGGACTGCAACCAGATCCATGGAGTACGCTATCAACAAAGGAATCAGAATAAGCTCACTGACTTACTCGCAAAGAGTTGTCTTAAGCAACTAGATACAACTCTGATAGAGGATCTTTCTCTCTTTCATTGTCTTTTTGCACCATTAGAAACTTGATGTAACCAGATTTTGGTATTTCCAGAAAAACAAAATCCTCAATTTATGCCCTAATCTCATGATTAGTGGTAATTGTGAGATCGGAGTGTAACACTAATGATTGGGTGTCCATGGCAACTCAAAGTGGATTTCTAGATATTTAGAGGAAAATTATTTTCCCCTCGCAATCCTTTTAGTAAGATCCATAGATATTCCTTCATTAGTAGATGAACCAAAACACATATGAGTGGATCTATAGGAGATGGCACACAATAGGAATGGTGCTCATATGTGGTCTTTGGTAGTGGTTCCTCCAAGAAGACTAGCGGTTAACTACCTTTATCAGAGGATAAGAGTGTAGGTGAAGAACATTCCACATGTAGCACTGGTGGTGCATGATCTGATGGAAGATCTGACTCTAGTAGCTCGTTTTGATATTGATATACATGTAGGAGGAGTGGTTCCATAATGAAATGAATAATCTCAACATCATAAACATTTCTTTATGATCGTCTAAACTCTTGGAATATCATGCAATTGGCATTGTGATCGATGGGTCCAGTGGGGTTCTTTGTTGACTTTGCATGTTTCACTATTTCCTCCAGGAAAGATGCACCCAAGTCACGTGTGGGTTCTGCTAGTATTAGAATAGGAATATCTTCATTATAATCAAATTGTGGGGACAATGAACTTTTTCTACATGGCTCTCTATCTAGACCAGTCATATATGAAGTAAACACTGGTTATGGTGGAGTGTAAAATTGTTTATGATAAAGTCTCTCTTCATAAGAACCCACCGATTCTTGATGGGAGGGTGATGATTCATTATCCAGAGTAGGGTCAACCATGATCATTGGTAATACCTATATCAATGTCAAGAACAATATTGGTTGGTGGAGATTCAACTAATAAAGCCAAAAAAGGGACACTCGCTTTCTGTGACATTTCATATTGTAGTATAAAGCCCCTAGTGGAGAGGTCATAATAAAAGTGTACACATCACCGGTGGTTGCAGATCCTTAATATGTTCCTTTTTTGTTGAATCTGGCATGGTTAACATGAGTATGGTATCATTATTGTCGTCATTGTCAAACTAAATCATCCTTGGCTGCTCCAACTTCCTCGGGGAGATCTCTATTTGACCCTTAAGTTTTGTGATTGGAAGGGAGAGTTATTATGTCATTTGAGCCAATTGTGCCTCATTTCTTTTGCTCCAGAATATTTTTTCATCTACCATCATCTCTAGGGCATTAAGTCTCTCTATTGTATTCAAAATAAGGTTCTTCAATGTTCTCCCTATAATATTGTTGGTAATGTCCCCTCTCAATTGGATATGGATGTGTGTATCATGGATCCTCATGATAGCCCCTAAAATATTATTATTGCAGTCTACTTCATATTTGTCCTTAAGGAAGCTACTATTACACTCAAGGAAGATTTTTTTCATGGTTGCTTTGTGAGGAGTCATTTCAGGGCACCCACATATATCATGAAAGAAGGAGCCACATCTCTCACATTGTATATTATGCGGTACCAACCACTCCATTTGAAATGACTATCTAATATATAGAAAAATTCACTATTAGGATCAAGAGAAAAAAATTACACTGAATGAAGACACAATTTTTTTATAAGGAAATAAACAAACATTACAAAAATCTAAGGTAGAAAAGAAAAATCTAGATAAAAGGAAATTATGAAACAAAACTAAAAATAATAAAACAAATCTAAAAATTACAAAACCAAACTAAAACTATAACAACAAGTAGAAATAAGAAATCCTAATTATTCAAAGCAACATGCTCAAAAAAACTCTTTTCCTAGCAACGACACCACAATTTGATGCATGTCATCTACAGACCATATTGACCAGAGAATATGATTCCTTAGAGTTTAGCCTTTAAAGTTGCAATCAACTCACCTTCAAGCGAACAAGTTATTTGTAATATGAAAAAACATTGATTTAATAGGACCACATGATTAATAACTTTATCAAAACATGTTTCTAAGAGTAATATTTAAAATTAGATTTATGAGAGAGCTTATAACTAAATAGAATATACAAGATGTAGAAGTAAAACTAATTTAATTCAATTATTAAGAGATATTGGGGTTCTGGAGGTTCGCCACCATCGACCACATATTTACTTTAATTGATTCAACACATTAATTTTATTATTTAGATCATGACCAAATGAATCTTCATCCTTGTGAAATGCAAATCACACAAGGGTCAAATCTCTCGCAAACCTGGGAGCCCGGTGCTTGTGGATATTTATTTGACCGTCCAATAAAATTCCATCTGAGGTCTCATCAGGAGTTTTATGAGTTTCATATAGTGTTACAATTGTTGGATATGAGATCTCATCTCTAAGGGTTATGACTAACAAGATAAAATGAATATCTTAATCATACATCTACATCAGGGATCTCATTACGACTTTCATGGGTTAGTTTAGTGTTTTATCTTAGGATTTGGGATCTCATCACCCAAGATTGTGACAACATACACATAAATGATCGATCCATATAACGACCACATAAATTAGGAGAAACACACCTAAATAACAATATCTTGGAGTCACATACAATTAAAATAAGATGCGGGCTACAGGGCTATTGTCCATGCTCATGTATGAAGGGTTTACTCAGTCATGGTAGAAACAAGCACAAATGTATAGATAGAGATAGAAAGTCATGTTGATAGAGTCTAGAAATAATAAGGTAGTTTCATGAGGATGGTGATGGCTCCTTTTCTCCTCTTCTTGCTTTGAGTACTTGAGGGAGGTTCTAATATGGCTAAGTATGAGGTCGATGTGCTTGGCCTCCCCCTCCTTTTATTGGGAGGAGGGGAATCTGGCTCTAAAATGTGACAAATGTGTATGGAAGTAGATGATGAAACTAGGTACATTTAGAGTTAAACTGATAGACTTGGGTAGCTGAGGTGCATGACTGAATGCATTTCATTCTATTGATTAGGGGACCAGCTAGTCAAATTGGACTAATTTGATGCTCAAGTTCAATGTAGGTCAGTCAACCAATTTGATGTAAATCAGTCAGTTTGACTATAATGGAAGTTTGCTTTTTCTTGTGGAGCCAATTGAATGGGCATCCAGTCAATCAGTTACAAATTCTGGACATGACCAATTCTTGAATGTGAGTCGATCGACCGAGTAAGCTAGTCAATCGATTGGGAAGTCTACAAGGTTGAAATGTGCATTTGAACCATTCTGATTTTTAAATTATTGGGCTTTGGAGTGATTTGATATGATTGAGTTGTTTCCCTATAACAACTAATCAAATCAGTTAGAAACTTTGATTTAAAAGAAAATAACTTAAACTAAGGCAATGGAGTATCACAAGTAGGGAATAGAAAAAAAATGCTCCTAAGAAAAGGCCTACAAGATATAATAAAAATGGATGAATATGAATTCATCATGGTTCACCATGATGATTACAAGGTCCTCAACAAAGCCTAGTTTTTCATAACTATATGATTTTACACATATGTACTTCACATGCTCCACCACTATGCACATGTTGGAACATTTCTTCCTCAAAAATGTACCTAATTTCAATATGGTAGACCTATAGCGAAAGATGGCATAGTTCCACCACAGCAACACTACTTTCAAATATCATTCCAATTCTGGTTGTTGAATCTTTTTGTCTGTCTGGAGTGAAAGAAATATACAAATTTTCAATTAAAACATTTTAATTTTCTATTTTTTTTGTGAAAATCTATGACTGATATTTCTCTATTTATTTTCTGCTCAATTGATGTGTGATCAACACTTGAGGAGTTGGGTCATGGTTGTCTAAGGGTATTTGTTATATCTTATGATGTCCAATACTCTACGATAGGTCTTTACTCTTTTGAATCATAGCTGATAGGCTTCTAAAGAGGAAGGATGATTATGTAATAGTGTTATATTTACTTTCAACATATATATTGTCTTACTTTTAGGAGTGTCTTTTGAAGGGTTCCCTCACCATTTATCATTAAACTCAAATGGTCACTAATGGACCATCATCTTTTAGTTTTCGTAGAATGTTTCCTATTGTACCATACTATCACCATTTATGTACTCTCAGGTTAATCTCATTGTTGTATTTTTCTCTATTCTTTTATGAATGCGTGTTGATTATAAAAAGCTAGACGGGTATGACTGAAGAATACACATTTGTCTTGTAATACTTTCATGTGATTAAGCTCATATGTGTTCCACATAGTTATATTGCCAAGCCTAAATAAAAACGTAGGCACAAAATTTTTATACATGCTCCAACTACGTAAACCAAGACTTGAATAATCATATTTCTTAGAAAATTGTGCACTGGTGATCACTACTTTTGAAAGGATAATTATTTATTATAAGATGAATTCAATTTTTTCCCATAAATCTTGCTCAATAATCTTATACTTGGAAATCAACCACCATTATTTTCTAAAGTAGAATTGATCCCCTCATCTCATCCTCCTGTCAACCTCCTTTCTAAAGTACACTAATGGGTTTTCCTGGCATTTTGGTTGAAGGGTTCGCAAGTTTGATTCTCAAATTTGTGGCTTCATGCTTCTTACAACCGTAAACCATGGAAGAAGAAGTTGGGCCTAGATTTGTCTATTCTACCCTTGTTTCGACCTCTTGTTTTGTTTTTCACCACAGAGGCATTTTCATTTTTTTGCTCTCTAGTTCATTTGCTTTGGCGAGGTCAATGGCTAACTGGTGACACGGCCGCTTTCAGCCAATTTATAGGTTGGCCCTTCTCTCTCTCTCTTTGAGTGCTTATTTGGCACTTTCTTAATTTTCTATTGGTCAAATTTGTAAAATCCATAACTAATTAATTACTAATTAGAAAAATATAAATAAATAGTCATTGGATTCAAAAAAAATAAGGGCTATCGAATGATATTAGTTTTGTTACTCGAATATAATATAGAAAATATGTGATTTCAATGAATTTACCTAAGTATATAATAACTTGTAAAATTCATAACTAAATATATATAAGTCAAAAAAATATAATAAAATAGGTTTTGAACTCAGGAAAATATAACATAAAATATGGCATGGTTTTATTAATCTAATTCACCAATAATAAAAAGACAATTTTTAGGGTTTGAATAATGAATATGAAATTGACACAAAATCTACCTATATGATTAATAGGTTCTTTGGATGCCTAGGCTTGGACCTAGAAGTGACTTTTGGATTTGGACTCTAAAGTTGAGGTATGTTGTATCCCATATTCCTCTATGTTGAGAAATTCACCTATCTTATCATTCTTTAGACTTTGGCCTACACGTATGTCTATTCTTTTGATATCATGGTTCATGTGAACTATCTTGCTTGTTGTGGTCTTGGATATTCTATTGATATCATATCTTGTGCTATGGTGCATGATGGACTTGTTGATGATATATTCCCACTGTGATGTGGAGGTTTATTTGGTGATTGTGATATCTTGTTCCCACTTGCATTAGAATGTATGTGTTGTCCATTGCATGATATGGCAACATGGTATAATTTCTTACCATACCTTCTACTTACCTCTACATTTACCTGCTATGTGTTTCAGTAGCACTACAGTAGTATAATTGCATTGGTTTTGTCTCATTGTGATTTATGGAAACATTGTGATATTTTGGATGGCGGATGTGTGATTCCCCATGCCAGGGTAGGATGAGTGATTCTTGGACCATGTTATATATATTTGGGTGGTGGATGTGTGATTCCCCATGCCAGGACAGGGTGTGTTATTTTTGGCCCATGTTTCACCAAGTTCAAGATGTGTGATTCTTGGCAACCTTTGTCTTTATAGTATTCTAGTGTTATGCTTATCTCACATGCATGCAAGGTGATGGTTATGATATGTGCTCATGTGGTACCACTTTATTATTTTATTCATGGCAAGTATTCTTTTGTTATTGTATGATTGCAATTCCTTTTCTCTTAATACCCAATTGGGTGGTCCTTGTCTTTTCTATGGGAATCCTTTTATATTTTTTGTCCTTTATTTCATAAGGTTGCTCAATTTCCTTTTTAGTATGCACATACCAGCCTTTGCTGATGTCTTTTGTTATTCTCATCTTGTTGGGGTATACTTCCAACCCTAGGTGAAGGTCATCGAGGACTTAGAATAAAGATGTGGATGTAGCTTGAGAATTTAAAGCTTGGAGATGATCTTGAGGTGGTTCAGATTTCCCTATACAAGGATCCTTATGGCACACCCTACATGTAATTCTAAGATGTTCTTTTGTAACCTTATGTAAAATTGAATATAGTCAATATTTTTATTATGTTGCAACACTTTGGTTGTTTTGTATACCATTAATAAATATTTGAAAATTTTTACCCACTCCAAGCATACCTTTGAAGTGAGTTTGGATTGGAGGTTCTATTGTTCAAATTTTTAGTAGAGAGGTAGTTTCACTTCTTTATAGTTGCACTGTCTCCACCACATCATGCATGACCACCTAAAAGATGTGGAAACCCACGGGGTGAGACCAAACATCCATGTGAGAGATATAACTCTCCTCTAACGTCTATTGAAGCACAAATACTTAAATAAGTAGATAAAGAAAATTTAGTAGGTTAAGAAGATTTAGTTAAAAGTAAGTATCTAACAGATAAAGCAAGTTAAGTGATTTGAGATAGCTATCACTGAGCAGTAGAACAATTAATATTCTAAGAAGGAATATGAAGAACATATATATCATTTATCAAATAAATTGTACAAAAGCAAAGAAAGGCTTCAACCAATGTTATTTGTATTTGTTCCTATGCAAATACACTACACGGTTGTATTAAGTATTTTATTATGCCCCGAGGAGAGGAGGTATACCACTCATACTCCAACTAACCACTGCTAGGTCAAAATCAGTGCCATACAAGGTCCATGGAAGAGCTAGAATCCATAACCTCTCCACACCACCCGGTCTGCATGAGAGAAACACCGCAGTGACATAACATATGAGTCATCTACAAAACAGCCTAGCCAATCTTGGTATATAGGAACATTACTAGTGAAACTGAGCTACGACCTTAAGTCTCACTCTTGCCAGGGTATGGCCCGAAGCCAATCCTGTGAAAGTATATACTGAGTCACATCACTGAGCTACAACCCGTAGCCACACTCCTGCCAGGGTATGGCCCACATCCAATCCTGTGAATGCATATACTCAACATTATATGACTTTGAGCTTCCCACTACGGGAGAACTCATTTCACCATCCAACACTAAGACTGATACTGGAATGGATCTATGGCATAAGGCACCTACATGATTATGATTCCACTTGATTAGTTATGCCAATTAAGTGTCTTTTAGCATCAATCAAGTTACAACATATAAATCCATAACAAACATACAAGAAAAAGGGTATAGTACAACTTTGTAAGATATAAAATGTATAAGGTGTGAACTTGTCACATCATCACATAGAACTATAGCACAACCATCATCAATGCCATCATCACTATCACATAGCCACACAAGGATGTCACTAATGTCACATCAAAGTAGTATATCAATCCCTTAATCACACCTCTAAAGGATATCACCTCAAATCATGCACAAGGAACTTTCGAGGTCATAGAACCCTAGACTCATCATTACTGCATCACATGTGTCTCATCATGCCTCATCAGGTCTCATTCAACCTATAGCACATTATAGTCACCATAGTGTACACTAACCACGATATTTAAGCACATATCATCTGCATGTTAGAGGTTCATAAGCTAGAAGAGAAATTATCATAACATTGTAGCCATTCCAAGAAATAGAAGCAACACATCAATATCTCTGGATTAAGGTTAGGGCTCCACACTTAGCCAATTAGGGTTTGTAGTTATATCTCATCACCAACCATAGGTACACCATCTCCCCATATCCTTGGAACACTTTAGGGTTGAACAACATGATTAGGGTTTATTGAACCATCATCTGAAAAACACCAGACATAGTTCAATCATTACTCACACACATGTATCGATTAGGTGTCCAAGTACATGTGTCAACCACCCACTATTCATGTGTCGTGACCACCCATCATACATGGGTTGTGACCATCTAACATGTATGTGTCTCGACCACCAAGATCCAAGAATCGCTACTAGACACAACCAAGGTGTTGCAATCTCAACACAACCAAGGTGTCGTGACCTCTCATCAACTAGGGTTTCTACAACATGGCTAGGGTTAACCATCAAAGAAAACATGTCATGACTCTCAACTTCAAAGGAAGAAACTCGATCCAAAATCAAGGATGTGTATCGACACACTTGGGAGTAAGTGTTGTGACCATCAAGAGGAGGATGTCATGACCTCCACAAGGTCAGCAATTTTGACCCAAAACCAAAGTGTCGCAACCCAAGACAAAACAAGGTATAACAACCACTTAGGTCAAGCCACCACCAAATCAAAAGAACAATACCAAACTAGGGATTAAATAGGATCAAAATAGAAAGTCTCCATGGAAAAATAGAAAATCATACCAAAGAAATCCATCATCCACATGGAGGAGAAAACCCTATACAAAATCGGTCACCCAAACCGTAAAACTTGCATCATGAGACTACCATGAAAGAGACCTCAAACATGAGAGAGAAACCACGTTTGACAACATGAGAATAGAACCCAAACTTTATAGACATCAAGACACTTGTCTATCATGCATGTGATCAAAACCAAGATCAAAATTTTGGGAAAAGCCACCATTTCACCATAATCACCATAATCATGTATCAAAACTAGGGTTTAAGATTACATTCAAACCAAGCATTTTTTTATCATCAAAAAAGTCCTAGGGATTAGCAACATCCACTAGCACGTTAAGGGAACATTTTAGAGAGAGAAAATATCAACATGCATATAGGTAAAGTGCATCAATAGAGAAGGTTAAGATTTATATAACCCACCTTAAGGAGCTCAACTCCAAAGATGATAGCTCCAAGCACATGATCACTAAGGGTGTTAAAACTCCAACAAAGACTCCACCTTCATCCTCAAGAGCACCTCAAGAATAAAAAGACACCAAGGTCAAAGATTGCTTAAGAAAAGGGCAAGAAGGAAGCCTAGGTCGAACCAAAGAAAGAGGGAGAAAAGAGAGGAGAAACCCCCCTCTCGTGGGTGTCTCCTTGTCAAAACATGGCCTATTGCCCTTGTGATGAGGAGTTTTCTTCTAAAGAACGACCACCATGTCAAAAAATAGTCTAGGGCCAAGGAAGTAGAAGAAGATAGGGTAGATGATCCAAGGAAAATGTTGCAAAGAAAGGCATATACTTACCAAGGTAGAAGATAACTAAGGATCACCACAAGTACTAGAGGACGACCAAGAGCTCCAAAATAGATCTCCTTGCTCCACAAGGCTACAAGGACGACCAAGAAAGGAAGGAGGAAGAGGATGTCCAAAACGGACCACTTGTTGGAGAGCTAAGGGGTTATATAGTTGAGGGAAGAGAGATAAGGACAATAATGAGGTGTCAACACCCTAAGGTACCAAAGGGACACTTGTTCACCAAAGAAACCAACATGCAGCCACATGCAACCACCTCAGCCATACATGCAAAAGATGGTGATACACTCTAGTTTGGGATCTCGACCACCTAGCTCACCCAACATGGTCGTAGTCGTGACCCACCGTGGAGCACCATCCATGGTCGTGACAAAGCACCAAGCATCAACATGGTCGAGATAAAAGATCACCACTCACATCCTAGGTCCAGACACTCTAATAAAAGGGCAACTATCTTAAACCAATACCAATCAAAACCATCTAAATCATGTACATAACACCTATAGGGTTTGTATTTTCTATGACAACCACAAAACAAGCCTAAGGTTGTGAAATTGGTCGCTACACCAATGCGGTACACATAGGTTGATACATACACAACCCTAGAAACCCTAATCACCACCAAGGGTTCCACCACTCAAAAAAGTCTCAAACAAGGTGCCCACTTCTTTCTATATTCTCTATATGATGTCAAGAAAGAGAAGAAACACTCTAGGGGTGGTAAATTTCACATCAACCCCCTACTTTGGGTAAATTGCAATTTGCACCAAAAACTAGCACACACAACACAAACATCATCCAAACAAGCTCAAACTAGAGACTTCAACTCTCCACAATCTCTAAGATCATCTCAAAAGATTAGAGTAAGGTTTGAAGAACATCATCAAGAAAAAGAAAATAGGGCTAACACAAAACTCAGATGAGGGATCTTACACTAATTCCTTACCCAAAGTTGTTTCACAACTTCATTCCATTTCAGAACCTACAAAAGAACAAATGTCATATCCCATCCATTTTTGGTACTCCCACATATTCGTATGAGTTTTGCACAAGAACAAGGTTTGTTGATTGAGTGAATTGGGGGTATATAGATTCCCATAGGTAGAAAATGGATTGACATGACGTATGGAAGAAGGTGATCACTCCTCTATCTAACACAAGATGTTTTTATTTTAATTAAAATTACTTTGATTGCATTTTTGTATGCACATTGGCATCTTTTTTCATTTTTGATAAACCCCTATTACATACAAGCGGTTTGGAAGAAGTGGTAGAGGAGGGGAAAGTATGTGCCACCTCAAACTTGGGAGTTTGGAACTTATTTTGTCTCTTTGTTTATTTATTTTTATGAATGGAGGGGTGAGAAGGTGATGGAAGAAATGTAGAATTTGTTGGACTTTTACATCTCATATTTTGAATTTAGCGCATTGGGAGCATCGTAAAAATAGTTCAAAACTTTCTACATTGTGAAACAATAAAGAAATTTCATAATCTATTTATCCAATTCAAGTAGGGGCACATTATATTTGATTTCTCTTTATCCATTATGGCTTGCTATCATTTTCGAGGAGTACTACTTAAGGTGATAGGTGAAAGGATGAGTTCTAGTAATGGCAGTTTACAAAATTGTTATAAGAGAAGTCACATTCATTTAGGGGGTTCATTGATTAAACATGCATAATTGGCCAACTAGATAAGGGCCAAATAATATGTATAGGTAAAATTCTGAAAACTATACAACTAAACTACATAACATGATAAATATATACTAAGAAGAGAAGATACAATGGGTGGAATAGATATGTAGAACTGACCTCCACCATGAACTTAAAATTTACTTGTCATGAGTAAATCCTAAATCTAGCATGGAGGGGGGATTTTGAGGGGTTCATCATGGAGGTCCTTCAAACTCAAGAATGTCCAACTTAAGGAAATTTATATGCTGGTTGCGACCTTGATTAGAAAAATTTTGTAGTGTTCCTAATTGTAATGACCACATTTGTGTTTAATTGTTAAACTAGGGTTTACCTAAATTATTACATGTTTGATTAGATTGAACATCGTTTAGATTTGATTAATGATAGTAGATCAATAGTGATGTTTCAAACCTAAGAATAAACTCTAACTATGATTTTAGTTTGAAGAATTAGGGTTTGAGAAATGTAAACCCTAATCATAAAAAATTAGGGTTTTGATAGTACATGAATGTTGAATTTGAACATGATAGCAGTGTGGTAAATAATTTTTCTCATTTTCTACAAATTTTGTATTTAATTTAATTTTTATATGATATGTATAACTCAATCATACATATTGGAGAAAAATTTCATAATATTTGAGTGTTCTTTGAATGTGGTTCTTGGTCAAACTATACTTTGACCAAAATGTTGATAGAGTGCTTTTCAGCAGTGTAGTGTTTTATTTTTAGTTATTTATTGATAACTCCAAATGATTTGAAATTTTAACTGGAGATCTTAAACTCAATCATAAACAAAATTTAAAATGATTCTAGTGTATAAGTGCCAAATGGACATGCATTATGTTTATTTAAGTATTTTAGTCTTCCTACATGTATAGTATGTTGATTTCTCAGTATATTACAGTGTTTGAATATACTGCTCTTCCAAGTTAAGGATGATATACATGTTGTGTTGTAGACTTCAAATAATTAGACACGGTACCATAGAGATACCATAATCAAGTTTAAGTAAGGGAAAATTTACAATATAGAAAGAGCTTTCCAAGAAAAATAAAATAATAGACTTAAGATCGTTGAACACTGTAGATTCCCTATGAGAGGTTTGCGTTGTAGGGATTAAATGACCTAACCCGGGCAGTGTCCACTATATGGGAGTCGTAACGTACTTACAGGTGGTATGGGGGATGAAGCCCTAGTGGAAGTCTCCTTAATATACAACATGTAGTGTCTAACATCAACCAGAGGTCCTGGTGGCACTAGAGTATAGAAAATCCAATAGGTGGCTTGACTCTCCACCTGTGTGCTCAGGTTAGAGGAGGAGTCCAATTTTTACGGCATAATAGGTGTGTCAAGGCCAGAGAGCCATTTTCCTATTGCATACCAGTGATGTAGTCAGGCTTAGCATTCCCGGGTGTGTCAGCTAAGTCTTGTACGGTGAGATTGTAGTTTGCTACGAGTCTTCAAATATAGAGTACACTGCATATGATCAGGGCATAAGCTAAAATATGTTCATATAGGTTTAAAGAGTTTCTTATAAGTAAGAAAGGATAAGAAAGACTTGAGTATAGTTTCCCAGCAATTATTCTTTGTATGTTTCTAAATTATTAGTTATCATTGAAATTAATAAAGCATGCTCATTTATTGATTTACTCTTGTTGATATCTAGAGTATCCTGCCATATTTATGATTGTAAATGATCAATCTCTTTAAAGCTTACTACTATTAAAATTGATATCAGTTGCTTAAAAGTATATATGTAGTTATATCAGTGCTTCAGACTGTTTCTTTGAAGTACTCATTCACAAAGCGAGTAGGCTCACCCCTCTACTCACAATTTTTAGGAAAACCACATGGACTTGAAGAAGTTCAAAGCATCAGAGTAGATCTACCACATGAGTTAAGTATGAGATTAGTTAAGTTCAGTCGGTCCCTATCACTCTAGGTCCTAGTATAGATGTGAGAGTGTTGTAAGTAATGTTTGTATCTTTGTTTCCTTAATAAGAGAGAATGTATCTGATTATCATGTCGTATGTACTTGAGAATGAATGTATGGATGTGTATGATTTATGTTGATATCATATTAAAGAAATCAATGTTTAGATTCCCTTGTAAAGTTAGTTTATGTGGTTCAATGTGAGAAAACAAAGAGTTTGAAAAAGAAGAAAAAGTTAAGGGTGATCTTTGTATTACATTAAATCCTCAATGTATGCCCTAATCTCATGATTAGTGGTAATTGTGAGATCGGGGTGTAACAGCTTGGTATTATATCTTAGGCTAAGTCATCAGGGACCATTAGGATAGAAAGTTAGAGTTATAAGTCTGGTAGATAGGAGATGATGTGTCTATATCTCTGGGAGGTTTGATTATTTAGATACCTTGGCCCAGTATCTGAATACTTGGGTGGACCAGTATCAAGCCATTCTGTCTAGTCTTCTCTGAATGCCGTGGCCAGGCATGAAGTGGAAGGATGGGCTAGACAGAAACCCTAGAAATATTAGGGTTAGAAGACTAGAAAGAAATAAATTGATGGAGCATAAGAATAGAATGTGATGCAACTCCTGTTCTATATTGCTTCATTGATTAGAGATCAATAGAAATTCTCTTATATGTATGAGTTCATATTATGAGTTTGTAGAATACATGTGGTTCTTTTATATTGTTTTATATCCTGAAGTGATTCAGTTATTGTTTATATTCTTTGTATCAAGTAGACCAAAGTTATGTTTAAATGAGTTTTCCGTAAGTGGATATTCCTTCCACATGTTTGAGATTAATAGGACTTTGTTAATCTTGAGTAACTATTGGCTTCAGGACCGCAGGTTCAGTCTGTCCAGTTGGTAGGGTGCGTTACTGGGATCTAATGGCTCCTATTAACAATATAATAAGAATAGACACTGGTTAAATTAGACCCACATCATAGTGAGAATGTGCATACACTAAGATGTTGAAACATATGGGAAAGGTTATAATAGCTTAGAATCAGTTGGAATTGATATCTGAGATCCAACTTTGGGGCCTCATATGAGAAACCCTTAATTGTGAATAAAGGAGCATGACATAAGGTTCAGATTAAGTTTAATTATTAGTATTATATGAACTCTAAATATGAAATATGGAAAATATATGAGAAAAGTATGTAAGGGGCCAAGATGATAAGAATCAATCGTGAGGAATGGATTATATAACTGAGTACAATGTTTTTGTGTACTCCAAAGCAAAGGGAAAATAAAAGAAAAGAGCTAAGTATACAATAAGTACATAGAAGTGAAGAGTCTTCAGAAGAATTAAAGTGAAGAGAACTAGATGAGCATGTAAATCATAAAACTAGGATAAGAAACTTGGTCGAAACAAAGAGAAATGTTGGAAATAATGATCTTGATTCAGGAATGAGGATTATGATATAATTGAGAGCATGGAATGTATACCTTTATTAATAAGTTTAATACATTCATCCTTACTGCCTTTGGATTCTAAGTCTCTATAGAATAACAAACTAGTTTCTAAAAGAAGAACAAAAGTGTAGCTTAACAAATGAATAAGTCATACAAAGGTAGACTATATTCATGAGGGAAAATCTTGATTAAAAGAGATACTTAGTTTGACCCATGCATGAGTCGTTTGATTTAAAATGAAGGATATGTAATGTATTAAACATGAGTTTAAACTAGTAGAGAGAATATTGATTTAGAATTTCAACTTCACATTAGTAGAAGGATAAAAGGAAATATATGCAATATGGTATACATGATCATACACAAAAAAGAAGCAACATGATCATAAGAGAAAACTAGACGTTAAAGATGACATGTGGAATAGTAGTATATGGTAAGGGGATTATGGAAAGTAAAGAAGGGTTCAAAACATAATGGAGTAATATATATTATAAAAGAAATAGGTTGTGAGGTTCAAGAAAGTGCTAATTAGTCAAGTATCCTTGTTGATAATTAATTGAACCTACATATGAGAAATGTATTATTGAATTTTTGAAGATAAGAATTATAAGTCTCAAAATCATCTTATCTTTCATATATTCCTTAATGAGAGCATTGTGGGAATGAAGTGATAAGAAAATGAATGATATATGATGCATAACCACCATGGTAGAGACATCTAATGAATGTAATAATGACACACAATATGATGATGAAATTGTAGTGGGTAAATTGAGAATGTAATCTATCTGAATAGGTCAAGTAATAGAAAGGAAACTCAATCGATAAGATAAAGAAGACTTTAGTAAAACTTGTGAGATCCAAATGTTGAATTTCAAATTAAGAGAGTAAAGTCACATCACAATAACGTCATGCTACTCATAAGGACCAAACCCTAGAATGTTTAGAGTTGTAACAGTTCAAGGGTTGTCACTAGTGATTTGACCTTGAATACTAGCATCTCTATAAAACAAGATCATGATATTTGCATTATGAGAAGTAAACTAGCACTGATAGTAATCCAGGGTTTAAAGATAGCTAATCTGAAAGGTAGATAAACAATATGGAAATGATTTGGAGTAAAGAGTAAGATATAAACTTGTAATGTAACAAGTGTGTTTTGAACAAAAGGAGAAATACAATATGAATGAAGTGTAATATGAGATAAATTCTTACATTGATAGAAAGAATGATGAATAATCTATTTGTACCTTGTATGTTACAATTTTAGGAATGTTTAATCTACATGATTAAAATGAGAAGGATAAGTAGCAAAAAGTAAGTAGTAGTGAATGAGGAGAGAGATAAGAGAAAACAATGGCTTTTAGTAATATGTCAATTTGGTTTTAGAAGTATAATTTGTTGAAGGTATATTAAGGGATGTAAATTGGTTCTACGTATGATTTCGTTGTACATGTGCAAGAAATATGTTAATTTAAGGTGTTTGATAGTTTAAGTCATTCATATCAGTAATCCATCTTAGTATTGTAAAATTGTGGTATGATGATATGCATTGAATAATGATGGAACTAATGAAGGGTTACCCTGAATAAGGTAGTCTTACCTATTCACTCATATCAATAGAAGGGATGATAACCATATTGTATTGATATGTAACCCTAATGAGGTATAGCTTGTTATACCTAGCTTTAATATAACTAAGTGATGGTAATTGGGTATGAATAGTCCTTGAATAACTAATACAATCATGGAGTACTTTGTTACCATTGTTGAAACCCTAGTATGCTATAACCCGATGGTTACACCTTGAATTATGTGTGGGTTCATACTTGAGAATTATATGGAATGTGACGGTAATGCTTCACCTTATGCATCCATGATGCAATGGGGATGTCGTGAGTAGTATTATACAATTGTTGTTGAATCTAGACTTCCAACTCAATACTATTTTGCTATTTGAGTAGTACAATAGTAACATTCAAAACAACATGGTGAACTCTCTTTCGTGACTTAGAGGTAATACATAACAATAGTACATATTGAGTCGTATGAATTGAGATATTTGGATCAGATTATCAATGTTGAGGTTACACCTCAAGAGTATAAAAAAATATTGAAATGGTTGTTTCTCTCCCTCTCTCTGCTATGATTGATTGTGGCATAGAGAATTTGTTTGTTGTCATTGAGAACTATTTCAAACATGTTGTGATTAGAAAACAAATGATGGACTTAATGTTGAAAACATCATTCAAGTATGAAATACAAGAATGTAATGACATGTAAGATTTTAGAAGCTTAAAATAAACTTTAAATATACTTTGTTTGCGTATTTATGTTTCGGGGACAAAACTTTTTAAGGGGGTGGGAATTGTAATGACCACATTTATGTTTGATTGGTAAACTAGGGTTTACCTGAATGATTACATGCTTGATTAGATTGAACATCATTTAGGCTTGATTAATGATAGTAGATCAATTATGATGTTTCAAACCTAATAAAAAACTCTAACTATGATTTTTGTTTGAAGAATTAGGGTTTGAGAAATGTAAACCCTAATCGGAAAAAATTAGGGTTTTGATAGTACACAAATATGGAATTTAATCAGGATAGCAGTGTGGTAAATAATTTTTCATATTTTCTAATTTTTTTTATTTAATTGAATTTTGGATATGATATGGATAACTCAATAATACATATTGGAGAAAACATTCAAAATATTTGAGTGTTCTTTGAATGTGGTTCTCGGTCAAACTATACTTCGACCAAAATGCTGACAGAGTGCTTTTTAGTAGTGTAGTGTTTTATTTTTAGTTATTTATTGATAACTCTAAATGATCTAAGATTTAAGTGGAGAACTGAAAATAAATCCTAAATAACATGTAAAATTTTCATAATTTTTGGATGCGTTTAGACCTTATCAGGAGACAAATTACAGTAATATTTTTATGACAAAAAATGCAGCTGAAATAAGAGAAAGTATAGTGAGGGGTCAATATGTAATTGACCCAAGAAGCTCAATTGCTCTATATGGTCAACCAAACACACAAGGAGATCTCATAATTCATGATTTAATCCAGAGAAATGAAATCCTATAGAGAGAGGGTGTAACACCCAGACCCACTGCCCAAGGCTCTAGTAGAGTTTCAGGAATGATGACTGGCCCCATAGTCTACCACTAGCCTTAACTGTGCGCTTTGTCCTCACTCACGTGCATGCCAGGATCAACTTCCTGACAGGTCACCCATCCCAGTACTACTCCAAGCTGAGCACGCTTAACTATAGAGTTCTTAGTGATGGGCTCCCGGAAAAGGAGGTGCACCTTGGTGATATGGGTAGTCCAATCATTCCTTTTAAGATCATGTTATCTGAGGCCTCAAATCCTGGGATGTTACAATCTCCCCCACTTAGACTCTTGACGTCCTCATCAAGACTAAACTATATGGCCTCATAATATGACCCCATTTCAGTGTAGACCCACAATGGCCCATGGACACCCAGCTCCCGATCATGGAATACCAGCACAAGGGTGGCTAAGTCAACCATGGACAACCCTTTCCTACATGCCTGGACCGCACGGCTCAAGATTGGCATGTCATGCCCATGCGGGGCCCACCTAATGGAGGGGTTATGGCTCTGATACCAAATGTTACTACCCCACCTTCCAGTAACCCCCAATTAAGGGAGACCGAGAGGTCGAAGCCGCACCCATAATTTCCGGATCAAAGGTTCGGCAATTAACCAAGAACAATTATTAAATTTTAACAGACTAAACTGAAAAGTTGTAAGAAAATAAACTTTTGCATACCTTTTTTTTTTTGAAAACTTGGATCTCGAAACTTCTATCCACTTAAGGATTCTACTCTAACTAATCCTCATATTTTACTTCATGTATTTCCCAATATGACGATTTATTGTTTGTTCTTTTGGCTTGTACCTAAAACGCCGACAAACAAAACTTCGGTCAGCCGAAGCTGGTATGTGGGTGAAACAATAATCATGCAATTATTCTTAACAATGTAATCATTCAATTAATCATTTAACAACCAAGATTACATTTTAAGCCATACTACTCAATCCTTACCTATCCCCTAACTCTGTGTTATCCCTGCAGTGGACTTGTATGCTACCTCTCTTAAGGTAGATTCTTACCCCCAGGTCCTACCTTATAGGTAGCCAATACATAGGGTAATAGAGTCGCATGGCACTACCCGAAGGTAGCCCAATATCTAACTCAATGTGACTTGATGGACCTACCCCATTGGTAGCCATGTACCAAGTCATCCAATGACCTGATGGACCTACCCCATAGGTAGCCATGTACTAGGTCAACTATTAAGCCACAGAGGGGACCAAGATCTGAGCTAGTAGGCACATATCTTATGTGATAGTCATATCCACATTATAGTTGCATGAATTAAAATCATCCAACAATTAATTCATGACATCGATGAAAACTTTAGTAAACCTCGGAAAACTAACTCAAGATATTCATAAGCGTAACCACATACCTAATCTGATGATTTGAACAAAAATATCCATGAAAATAAGAATCCAAGCAAGCAATCATTTTCAACAAGATCCTGAAATAATCATGTAATTCCCTTTTTATTATTCATGTCATCAAGATCTATTAAACCTAGCTCGTTTCCTAGGGTTTCTAATTCACTTTTAGGGTTTCCATAGCAATTAGGGTGTCCCTTCATCTTTTACTATTTCAAACCCTAATTTTATACCATTACTCATAAACCCTTATTATCTTCAATATCAAGGTTATCTTAACAACATATAACCCTATTTTCATATTACAGGCACATTAATCATCAATTAGTTTCATTAAGCTTCTTTTTCATTAAAACTACTATTTTTTATCCTTTTAATCCATGACAAGATCATTATGCGTATCTATCATCAATTTTAAAGTTCATTATGGTTTAATCTCATATGAACTCAATTTGCCATAATTAAGAACATTAATGCTCAAAATATATTAGAACCATCATATAACAACATAATCTTACATCTTTCAAATTAAATATGATCTCATCCTCTTTTACCCTAAATTAGGGTTTCTAAATGCTTTATCATGTATACATAGATTAAAACCCTAAAACAAGCAACCTCTCACCTAAAACAGATTCGATTCTTATTTTATCATCTAACAGGTTAATAGTGTTCGATTTAACTAGTTAGGCATCATAGAACCGATCTTTAATCACAATTAGGGTTTTAACCTAAGTTTCATGCACTTTATAATCAACTTAATCTACTTTTGCAAATAGGAACGGAATGAATCCTTAATATCATTTTTATTTGATTCCTCTTGTTCTCGCGATCAAAATTCATATATAAACTTTGGTCATCCGAGCTACAAATATTTAACTATGATTTTTGCAAGAAAACCTTACTTGGGCCAATCGGAGCGCGCCACGTCGCTCGGCTCCATACAACGTTGCTCAGCCTCTTTTGGAAACATTTCAAAATTACCATGGTGCCCTTGCATAAGTGGATGTTCCTTCACACCCCGGAGGGGCAGAACTGTCCAACCTTCTATGGTTGTCTTCAACCTTCAGATGGTGCGAACCGGTCGCGCTAGCTGCCAAGGGTGTGGCTCCAACTCCCTCCCTGGACCCCGAAGCTCACTGGGAACTGTTGCCCTACCACCGGCACCCTCCATCGCGCCTATACATGTGTCAAATCATGGCCTAGACGGCCGGTGGGTGGGGTGTAGAACATGTGATCTGTGGTTGCGCTGCAGAGATCACGGTCCTACTTCCACCTCTCCATGGCAGGAAACTTTATGCAAACGACCTCCTTTGCTCTGACGCCCTCCGCTGCACCTGGGCTCCATCCAGATCGCGTCCTAGGCGGCTGGTTTGGGTAGGGCAGGTGTGAGACCTACAACTAGTGTTGCAACCATCTGGTTGCGGCTGCGCCTAGGTCAGGGTCCGACCACGATGGCAATGTTGCTTCCTGGTATCATTGGAGCAGCAAGCTACCAATGAAACTCCTCCTTGCCACCTCATGGCTCCAGGGACAACTCATCCTCTTCATTAGGGTTTTAAAGAAGAAGAAGAAGAAGAAAAAGGAGGGAGTCGGCTTGGAGTAGTACTAGGATGGGTGACCAGTCTGGAAGTTGATCCTGGCTTGCGCGTTAGTGTGGACAAAGTGCGCAGTTAAGGCTAGTGGTGGCTTGTGGATCATGTTATCTGAGGCCTCAAATCCTGGGATGTTACAATCTCCCCCATTTAGACTCTTGACGTCCTCGTCAAGTCTCAACTATATGGCCTCATAATCTGACCCCATTTCAGTGCAGACCCACAATGGCCCATGGACACCCATCTCCTGATCATGGAATACCAGTGCAAGGGTGGCTACGTCAACCATGGACAGCCCTTTCCTACATGCCTAGACCGCACGGCTCAAGATTGGCATGCCATGCCCATGCGGGGCCCACCTACTGGAGGGGTTATGGCTCTGATACCATTTGTAATGCCCAGGCCCACTACCCAAGGCTCTAGTACAGATTCAGGAATGACGACTGGCCCCACAGTCCAACACTAGCCTTAACTGTGCACTTTATCCTCACTCACGTGCATGCCATGATCAACTTCCCGACAGGTCACCCATCCCAGTACTACTCCAAGTTGAGCATGCTTAACTATAGAGTTCTTAGTGATGGGATCCCATAAAAGGAGGTGCACCTTGGTGATATGGGTAGTCCAATCATTTCTTTTAAGATCATTTTATCTGAGGCCTCAAATTCTGGGATGTTACATAGGGAGAGTTTGGGTTTGAGAGGAGAAAGTGATGGAGATGCTGACCTAGGGTTTTGCAGTACGAGGAATGGTGAAATCATGTAAGTTCAGCTTCTTTGGATATAGTTTCAGGGTGAATCTTCTCTCAAATGTCACGATTCCATCCCTCCCCTGATTGGATTCGAAATCATATCAAATCAAGTCATTTTCTCACTCTTTCTTCATAATCCCTCATTTCTAGGGTTTTTGAGTTGAAAGGAAGAAGAATCGGGTGAATTGGTAGTGATTTGATATGAGATCGAGATTTTCAGGGATGAGCTACCCTTTTAAGGTGTTTTCACACCTTAGGGTGAGTGGGAACTTCCTTTAAACAGTATATTGCATGAAAATTGGTTAAATCATCCATAATCTTTAATTGCCAGTGTACGACTACAAACCCTGAATTGTATGTTTGATCTAAGTTGTTGAAAAATGATATGAAATGGATTCTTCCTCTGTTTGGATGAATTTTAGATGATAAAATTGTATTAGAAATGTATACAATACATCCTAATGAGAATTCCCTAAGTATTCATAAAGGTTATAAGAGTAAACTGAAATATAGGGAATTTGTCTGTGACTGAAATTGTTGTATAATTAAATAGAGAAATTTGTTTATCTGGATCCCCTTGGTTATGAATGATTATTTATCTGAATGCGTAGTACATATATGTCAGATACTATTTTGGATTTCATGTGATGTGAATAGTGTTTCCTTGATATCTTCAAAAAGAGGGTGAAGCCCTATATGAGTGGAAAGTTGGAAATTTGTGAATAAATATGGTGAAATCCATTTGAAGTGTTTTTCTTGGCATCATAGACTCTATTTATGAAATGTTATTCTTGATTCATAGTATCTCAATGAATGGCATGGAAAACCCTATTTTAGCTCAATTCGAGGATTTCATACATATGTTGATTGTATATGACTTATTTAAAGCAATCTGTATTTAGTGGATGTTTATGACATATTAAATCCTTATGAGAGCCATGTGATAAGTGAATGAGGTAAATGAAATCCTAAGGATAGGGTGTTCAATGAATTAAGCATTTTGATTACCATGTTCTCAGTATGAGATGCACAACCCAAGATTTGGGTCGATGTGCACATTTTCCAAGAAAGTGTAAATAATTTATGGGTGCAAATGATGATTACTTGTATGCCAAGTAATTAGCTCTTATCAGTAAATTAAGACGTTTAATTTCATGATTCTAGTGTATAAGTGCCAAATGGACATGCATTATGTTTATTTAAGTATTTCAATCTGCCTGCATGTATATTATGTTGATTTCTCAGTATATTACAGCGTTTGAATATACTGCTCTGCCAAGTTAAGGATGATATACATGTTGTGTTATAAACTTCAAATAAATAGACATGGTACCATAGAGATAACAGAATCAAGTATAAGTATGGGAAAATATACAATATAGAAAGAGCTTTCCCAGAAAAAGAAAATAATAGACTTAAGAGCCCTGAACACTATAGATTCCCTATGAGAGGTCTATGCCATAGGGATGAAATGACCTAAACCTAGCAGTGTCCATTATATGGGGGTTAGAATGTACTAACAGGTGGTACGGGGGATGAAGCCCTAGTGGAAGTCTCCTTAATATACAGCATGTAGTGTCCAACATCAACCAGAGGTCCTGGTAGAACTAGAGTACAGAAAAGACAATAGGTGGCTTGACTCTCTGCCTGTGTGCTCAGGTTAGAGGAGCAGTCCAGTTTTTACAGCATAATAGGTGTGCCGAGGCCAGAGAGACATTTTCCTGTTGCAAACCAATGACGTAGTCAGGCTTAGCATTCCCGGGTGTGTCAGCTAAGTCTGGTACGGTGAGATCGTAGTTTGTTATGAGTATTCATATGTAGAGTACACTACATATGATCAGGGCATAAGCTAAAATATGTTCATATAGGTTTAAAGAGTTTCTTATAAGTAAGAAAGGATAAGAAAGATTTGAGTACAGTTTCCTAGCAATTATTCTTTGTACGGTCTGAATTATTAGTTATCGTTGAAATTAATCAAGCATGCTCATATATTTTTTTTGGTCGGTAAAAAACTATGTTACTATAATGTTGCCCAAAAACATTGGGTATAAAAGGATCACCCCTATGAAAAAAATTCGGGTGACAAGCCACCAACATAAAAAAAACATAAAGATAGCTTCTGCTCACCAAGGAGCCACCTATCGGAACAAAAGAAAAAAAGGAAGACAAGATTTAACTAGCAATACAACTCCCAGAAGAACTTAGGAGATACAACCCTAATCTCACCAAGACAACACTAGCATGAAAACCATCTCTTGAAAATTGTGCGGCCTTGGAAGTAGGATAATATCTATAGTAGTCCTGGATTCTATGCAGCCAGCAAATATGACTCCAAATCTTCAGTTGTCCAGATCAAAAAAATTCGAGTCAGCAGATCACCAAGTCCTCAAATCTTCGGAAATTAGATCAGAAGATCAAACAAAAGCCATCCAACTGACTATTCAAGCACTAGCAGTAATTCCATCCTCTGAAAATGTATCGAGTAATCAGCTGTAGAACATTCACCCTAAACCACTAATCCAAATCTTAGAACCTAAAGATAGGGTAAAAAACAGACCAGAACTCCAACAGCTAGAATCCACAGATACAGGGAGTTAAAGCTAACCCCCTCCCATTTCTTCCTGGCTGATTTCTTCTTCCTTTTGGACAATGACTCCTCATACTCTATTGCTTCCTCTCTCACATGATCCGATTCAGCTTTAGAGTTTGAGTCTCCAATGGAACCGTCATCATCCTTGAACAAATTAACTTTACATTGTTGATAATCAACTGAGATACCATAGCTATCCTAGATCTTCTTAACCTTCCATGACTCAAAATCGTTCCTGATAAAATCTAATTCCCAGGATAGATTGAGACTACCCACATTACAGACCGGGGAGGACCTGAACATATCAGGTTCTGCTTGGGGAATATGGGGTTCAAAGAACTGGGAATGAGAACCAGAGACATTCCTATTGAGGACAACTTCTTCAATCTGCTTCTGAATGGCCTTAAGCAAGCTTTCATCCTCCAAAGTAGTAGATTTAGATTGCTCCTCATTCATCTTCTGTCCGATATTCATTGGGGCATTCTTGCGAACACCTGCACTCTTGCCAAACCTCACCTGCAGATCATTACCTGGGGGAGGTTTGCGAGACTTCTGAGGACATGACGAGGCTCTATGCCCAAACCTTTTACAGAACAAACAAACCAGAGGTTTCAAGACAACGTCCACCTTCAGCTGCTTGATAACAGAATCAACCTGTACTCTCGTCAATTTGGGCAGAGCTGAGTCACTACTGACTTCGACGCAGGCTATGGCTGGACCAAGACAACCTACAGAGACTGAGTTATCATCGAAATCGACTGGCTTCCCAATGGTACTGGCGACCCTTGCTATGTGGTCGCGTGACCAAGGTAGACCTGCATTTTCTATCTTGACCCAGATGGGTACCTGTAAGAAGGAGAGCGGAAGGAGAAGAGACCCAAGCTTCCATGACTGAGCAACAATCAGGGAGCCATCCATGAACCATGGAGCTTCATCCAGCACTCTGTCTCGTTCGCTAGGGGAAGGTAGCTTGATGACATATCCTTCCCTTTCCTCTGAAAACACCTCAATGGGACCACTAGGTCTCCATTGCCTGCGCACCCATCCAGCAAGTTGCTCCTAAAAGGGCTTCCTGCCGACAAATCAAACCGATATGAACACTTCCCAGTTCGGGGCGGAGACGTCCTGGCTTGAGATTGAAGCACATCTCGATCCGTCTAAGAGGACTGGCTCTATATAGTCAATCGAGGCGATTCCATCTACTTCGCGGCCCTGTCTGCCGGATACCAGCCACTCAGCAACCGGCGACGACGAAGAAGCACCAACAATCTGACAATTTGGGGAGGAATCTGAAGGACGATTGGGGGAAGCTTCGGCCGCCATCGTCTCCTCCTTGCGATGTGTCTCCTTAGTAGGAAGAGAGATATCAAGCTTGCCTCCATCTCCGGTCCCCGCTACCTGGTGAACTGGAGGAGTCATTGAAGACCCTGCAGCAACATGCTCCTTCTCCCCTCGCCTTCTAGGGTTCCTCCCACGCCCTCTCCCCCTTCCTCCTCTCCCTCAAGCCATCTCTCCACTAGGGTTCTTTTTACAATCTTAGTATAGAATGTTCATATATTGATTTACTGTTGTTGATATCTAGAGTATCCTACCATATTTATGATTGTAAATGATCAATCTCTTTAAAGATTACTACTGTTATAATTGGTATCAGTTGCTCAAAAGTATATATGTAATTATATCAGTGCTTTAGACTATTTCTTTGAAGTACTCATTCACTGAGCGAGTAGGCTCACCCCTCTACTCACAATTTTTAGGGAAACCACATGGACTTGAAGAAGGTCAAAGCATCATAGTATATCTACCAAATGAGTTAAGTAAGAGATTAGTTAAGTTCAGTCGGTCCCTGTCACTCTAGGTCTTAGTATAGATGTGAGAGTGTTGTAAGTGATATTTTGTATCTTTGTTTCCTTAATAAGAGAGAATGTATCTGATTATCATGTTGTATGTACCTGAGAATGAATGTATGGATGTGTATCGTTTATGTTGAGATCATATTAAAGAAATCAATGTTTACATTCCCTTGTAAAGTTAGTTTATGTGGTTCAATGCAAGAAAACAAAGAGTTTGAAAAAGAAGAAAAAGTTAAGGGTGATCTTTGTATTACATTAAATCCTCAATTTATGCCCTAATCTCATGATTAGTTGTAATTGTGAGATTGGGGTGTAACATCTTGGTATCAGAGCTTAGGCTGAGTCGTCAGGGACCATTAGGAAAGAAAATTAGAGTTATAAGTGTGGCAGATAGGAGATGATGTGTCTATATCTCATAGAGGTCTGATTATTTAGATACCCTGGCCCAGTATCTGAATACTTGGGTTGACTAGTATCCAACCATTTTGTCTATTCTACTCTGAATGCCCTGGTTAGGCATGCAGTGGAAGGATGGGCTAGAGAGAAACCCTAGAAATATTAGGGTTAGAAGACTAGAAAGAAATAAATGGATGGAGCATAAGAATAGAATGTGATGCAACTCTTGTTCTATATTGCTTCTTTGATTAGAGATCAATAGAAATGTTCTTATATGTATGAGTTCATATTATCAGTTTGTAGAATATATATGGTTCTTTTATATTGTTGTGTATCATGAAGTGATTCAATTTTTGTTTATATTCTTTGTATCAAGTAGACCAAAGTTATGTTTAAATGAGTTTTCCCTAAGTGGATACTTTCCACATGTTCGAGATTAATAGGAGTGGGTTAATCTTGAGTAGCTCCTAGCTTCAGGACTGCATGTTTGGCCTGGTCCGGCTGGCAGGGTGCGTTACTGGGATCTAATGGCTCCTAATAAAAATATAATAAGAATAGAATCTGGATAAATTAGACCCACGTCATAGTGAGAATGTACATACACTAAGATGTTGAAACATATGGGAAAGGTTATAATAGATAAAATCAGTTGAAACTGATATCTGAGATCCAACTTTGGGGCCTCATATGAGAAACCCTTAATTGTGAATAAAGGAACATGACATAAGGTTCAGATTAAGTTTAATTATTAGTATTATATGAACTCTAAATATGAAATATGGAAAGTATATAAGAAAAGTATGTTAGGGGCCAAGATAGTAAGAATCAATCATGAGGAATGGATTATATAACTGAGTACAATGTTTTTCTGTACTCCAAAGCAAAGGAAAAATAGAAGAAAAGAGATAAGTATACAATAAGTACATAGAAGTGAAGAGTCTTCCGAAGAGTTAAAGTGAAGAGAACTAGATGAGCATGTATATCATAAAACAAGGATAAGAAACTTAGTCAAAACAAAGAGAAATGTTGGAAATAATGATCTTGATTAAGGAATGAGGATTATGATATAATTGAGAGAAATAAATGTATACCTTTATTAATAACTTTAATACATTCATCCTTACTGCCTTTGGATTCTAAGTCTCTATAGAATAACAAACTAGATTCTAAAAGAAGAACAAAAGTGTAGCTTAACAAATGAATCAGTCATACAAAGGTAGACTACATTCAGGAGGGAAAAACTTGATTAAACGATATACTTAGTGTGACCCATGCATGAGCCATTTGATTTAAAATGAAGGATATGTAATGTATTAAACATGAGTTGAAACTAGTAGAGAGAATATTGATTAAGAATTTCAACTTCACATTAGTAGAAGGATAAAAGGAAATATATGCAATATGGTATACATGATCATACACATAAAATAAGAAACATGATCATAAGAGAAAACTACAAGTTAAAGATGACATGTGGAATAGTAGTATATGGTAAGGGGATTATGGAAAGTAAATAAGGGTTTGAAACATAATCGAGTAATATAGATTATAAAAGAAAGAGGTTGCGAGGTTCAAGAAAGTGCTAATTAGTGAAGTATCCTTGTTGATAATTAATTAAACCTACATATGAGAAATGTATTATTGAATGTTTGAAGATAAGAATTTTAAGTCTCAAAATCATCTTCTCTTTCATATCTTCCTTAATGAGAGCATTTTGCGAATGACGTGATAGAAAATGAATCATATATGATGCATAAACACCATGGTAGAGACATCTAGTGAATGTAATAATGACACACAATATGATGATGAAACTCTAGTGGGGTAAATTGAGAATGTAATCTATCTGAATAGGTCAAGTAAGAGAAAGGAAATTCAATCGATAAGATAAAGAAGACTTTAGTAAAACTTGTGAGATCCAAAGTTTGAATTTCAAATTAAGAGAGTAAAGTCACATCACAATAATGTCATGCTACTGATAAGGACCAAACCCTAGAATGTTTAGATTTGTATCAGTTCAAGGGTTGTCACTTGTGATTTGACCTTGAATACTAGCATCTCTATAAAACAATATCATGAGATTTGCACTATGAGAAGTAAACTAGCACTGATCGTAATCCAAGGTTTAAAGATAGCTAATCTGAAAGGTAGATAAACAATATGGAAATGATTCGGAGTAAAGAGTAAGATATAAATTTGAAATGTAACAACTGTGTTTTGAACAAAAGGAGAAATATAATAGGAGTGAAGTGCGATATGAGATAAATTCTTGCAATGATAGCAAGAATGATGAATAATCTATTTGTACATTTTATGTTTCAATTTTAGGAATGTTTAATCTACATGATTAAAATGAGAAGGATAAGTAGAAAAAAGTAAGTAGTAGTGAATGAGGAGAGAGATAAGAGAAAAGAATGGCTTTTAGTAATATGTCAATTTGGTTTTAGAAGTATAATTTGTTGAAGGTATATTAAGGGATGTAAATTGGTTCTACGTATGATTTCATTGTACATGTGCAAGCAATATGTTAATTAAACGTGTCTGATAGTTTAAGTCATTCATACCAGTAATCCCTCTTAGTATTGTACAATTGTGGTATGGTGATATGGGTTGAATAATGATGGAACAAATGAAGGGTTACCCTAAATAAGGTAGTCTCACCTATTCACTCATATGAATAGAAGGGATGATAACCATATTGTATTGATATGTAACCCTAATGAGATATAGCTTGTTATACCTAGCTTTAATATAACTAAGTGATGGTAATTGGGTATGAATAGTCCTTGAATAACTAATACAATCATGGAGTGCTTTGTTACCATTATTGAAACCCTAGTATGCTATAACTCGATGGTACACCTTGAATTATGTGTGGGTTCATACTTGAGAATAATATGGAATGTGATGGTAATGCTTCACCTTATGCATCCATGATACAATGGGGATGATGTGAGTAGTATTGTACAATTGTTGTTGAATCTAGTATTCCAACTCAATACTAGTTTGCTATTTGAGTAGCACAATAGTAATATTCAAAACAACATGGTGAACTCTCTTTCATGACTTAGAGGTAATACATAACAATAGTACATATTGAGTCGTATGAATTGAGATATTTGGATCAGATTATCAATGTTGAGGTAACACCTCAAGAGTATAAAAAAAATATTGAAATGATTGTTTCTCTCTCTCTCTGCTATGATTTATTGTGGCATAGAGAATTTGTTTGTTGTCATTGAGCACTATTTCAAACATGTTGTGATTAGAAAAGAAATGAAGCATTTAATGTTGAAAACTGCATTGAAGTATGAAATACAAGAATGTAATGACATGTAAGCTTTTAGAAGATTAAAATAAACATTAAATATACTTTTTTTGTGTATTTTTGTTTCAGGGATAAAACTTTTTAAGGGGGTGAGAATTGTAATGACCACATTTATGTTTAATTGGTAAACTAGGGTTTACCTGAATGATTACATGCTTGATTAGATTGAACATTGTTTTGACTTGATTAATGATAGTAGATTAATTATGATGTTTCAAACCTAATAAGAAACTCTAACTATGATTTTTGTTTGAAGAATCAGGGTTTGAGAAATGTAAACCCTAATTGACAAAAATTAGGGTTTTGATAGTACACAAATATGGAATTTGATTAGGATAGCAGTGTGGTAAATAATTTTTCATATTTTCTAGAAATTTTGTATTTAATTTAATTTTGTATATGATATGGATAACCCAATCATACATATTGGAGAAAATGTTCAGAATATTTGAGTGTTCTTTGAATGTGGTTCTCGATCAAACTATACTTTGACCAAAATGCTGACAGAGTGATTTTTAGCAGTGTAGTGTTCTATTTTTATTTATTTATTGGTAACTCTAAATGATCTGAAATTTTAACTAGAGATCTGAAAATCAATAATAAACAATATGTAAAATTTGCATAATTTTTGGATGTGTTAGGCCTTATCAGTAGATGAATTATAGTAATATTGTTATGACGGAAAATTCAGCTCAAATAAGAGAAAGTATAGTGAGGGGTCAATGTGCAATTGACCCAAGCTTCTCAATTGATCTATATGGTCAACCAAACACACAAGGAGCTCCCATAATTCATGATTCAATCTAGAGAAATGAAATCCTATAGAGAGAGGGAGAGTTAGGGTTTGAGAGGAGAAAGTAATGGAGATGCTGACCTAGGGTTTTGCAGTCCGAGGAATGGTGAAATCATGTAAGTTTAGCTTCTTTGGATATAGTTTCATGGTGAATCTTCTCTCAGATGTTATGATTCTATCCCTCCCCTGATTGGATTTGAAATCATATCAAATCAAGTCCTTTTCTCACTCTTTCTTCATAATCCCTCATTTCTATGGTTTCTGAGTTGAAAGGAAGAAGAATCAGGTGAATTGCTAGGGATTTGATATGAGATCAAGATTTTCAGGGATAAGCTGCATTTTTAAGGTGTTTTCACACCTTAGTGTGAGTGGGAACTTCCTTTAAACAGTATATTTCATGAAAATTGGTTAAATCATCCATAATCTTTAATTGCTAGTGTATGACTACAAACCTTGAATTGTATGTTTGATCTAAGTTGTTGCAAAATGATATGAAATGGATTCTTCCTCTATTTGGATGAATTTCAGATGATAAAATCATATTAGAAATGTCTACAATACATCCTAATGAGAATTCCCTAAGTATTCACAAATGTTATAAGAGTAAATTGAAATATAGGGAATTTGTCTATGACTGAAATTGTTGTATAATTAAATAGAGAAATTTGTATATCTAGATCCCCTTGGTTATGAATGATTGTTTATCTGAATGTGTAGTACATATATGTCAGATACTATTTTGGATTTCATGTGATGTGAATAGTGTTTTCTTGATATCTTCGTAAAGAGGGTGAAGCCCTATATGAGTGGAAAGTTGGAAATTTGTGAATAAATGTGGTGAAATCCATTTGAAGTGTTTTTCTTGGCATCATAGACTCTATTTATGCAATGTTATTCTTGATTCATAATATCTCAATGAATGGCATTCAAAACCCTAATTTAGCTCAATTCGAGGATTTCATACATATGTTGATTGTATATGACATGTTTAAAGCAATATGTATTTAGCGGATGTTTATGACATATTAAATCCTTATGAGAGCCATGTGATAAGTGAATGAGGTAAATGAAACCCTAAGGGTAGGGTGTTCAATGAATTAAGCATTTTGATTACCATGTTCTCAGTATGGGATGCACAACCCCGGATTTGGGTCGATGTGCACATTTTCCAAGAAAGTGTAAATAATTTATGGGTGCAAATGATGATTACTCTTATGCTAAGAAATTAGCTCTTATCAGTATATTAAGATGTTTAATTGTATGATTCTAGTGTATAAGTGCCAAATGGACATGCATTATGTTTATTTAAGTATTTTAGTCTACATGCATGTATAGTATGTTGATTTCTCAGTATATTACAGTGTTTAAGTATACTACTCGGCCAAGTTAAGGATGATATACATGTTGTGTTATAAACTTCAAATAAATAGACATGGTACCATAGAGATACCAGAGTCAAGTATAAGTAAGGTAAAAGATACAATATAGTAAGAGCTTTCCAAGAAAAATAAAAGAATAGATTTAAGAGCCTTAAACACCATAGATTCCCTATGAGAAGTTTGTGCCGTAGGGATGAAATGAACTAACCCTGGCAGTGTCCAGTATATGGGGGCCAGAACATACTAACAGGTGGTACGGGGGACAAAGCCCTAGTAGAAGTCTCCTTAATATACAACATGTAGTGTCCAACATCAACTAGAGGTCCTGGTAACACTAGAGTACAGAAAAGCCAATAGGTGGCTTGACTCTTCGCATGTGTGCTCATGTTAGAGGAGGAGTCTAGTTTTTATGGCATAATAGGTGTGTCGAGGTTAGAGAGCCATTTTCCTATTACAGACGAGCGACGTAGTCAGGCTTAGCATTCCCAAGTGTGTCTGCTAAGTCGTGTATAGTGAGATCGTAGTTCGCTACGAGTCTTCATATGTAGAGTAAACTGCATGATAAGGGCATAAGCTAATATGTTCATATAGGTTTAAAGAGTTTCTTATAAGTAAAAAAGGCTAAGAAACATTCGAGTACCATTTCCCAACAATTATTCTTTGTATGTTTCTGAATTATTAGTTCGCGTTGAAATTAATCAAGAATGCTAATATATTGATTTACTCTTGTTGATATCTAGAGTATCCTACCATATTTATGATTGCCAATGATCAATCTCTTCAAATCTTGATGCTGTTATAATTGATATCAGTTGATCAAAAGTATATCTGTAATTATATTAGTGCTTTAGATTGTTTCTTTGAAGTACTCATTCACTGAGCGAGTAGGCTCACCCCTCTACTCCCAATTTTTAGGGAAACCACGTGGAATTGAAGAAGTTCAAAGGATCATAGTAGATCTACCACATCAGTTAAGTATGAGATTAGTTAAGTTCAGTCGGTCCCTATCACTCTAGGTCCTAGTATAGATGTGAGAGTGTTGTAAGTAATGTTTCATATCGTTGTTTCCTTAATAAGAGAGAATGTATCTGATTATCATGTTGTATGTACCTGAGAATGAATGTATGGATGTGTATTGTTTATGTTGAGATCATATTAAAGAAATCAATGTTTAGATTCCCTTGTAAAGTTAGTTTATGTGGTTCAATGCGAGAAAACAAAGAGTTTGAAAAACAAGAAAAAGTTAAGGGTGATCTTTATATTACGTTAAATCCTCAATTTATGCCCTAATCTCATGATTAGTGGTAATTGTGAGATCGGGGTGTAACACTAATGATTGGGTGTCCATGGCAACTCAAAAGGGATTTCTAGATATTTAAAGGAAAATTGTTTTCCCCTCGTAATCTCATACTCATCGTTTTGCAATATCAATCACTAAGATGGTTAATCCTAGAGTTTAAACCTTTTTTACTTCTGGTTTTAAGGGTAGTATAGAAGGATCGATCCCACAGGACAACTTTTAAGAGATTGTTCTTTTGAACCCAAAGTTTGAAGAACTTTATTATTTGCTTTTGGTATTTTTCTTTTGATCAAAGTAGAAAGTAAAGTTCAGTTGGGGGTTTGGTTGATTATACTAATGTAAGAAGAAAGGAACTTAATAAGAAATAGCATGCACAAGGAAAAAAATAAGATGATTGTTAACACAAGCAAAACTATGTGAATGGAAGACTAATAGTTAAAACAAACAAAGGATGCGGTGATTAAATCAAGAGAAGGAAATTGAGGCTCGTAGGGGTTTTCACCACCTTAGCCTAGGTGATAACAACTAAAGTTTAAACGACGATTCGATGAAGGCTTGCGAATTAAAAACTCACAAAAGAGAAACTCCACATGAGCCCATTGGTCTTGGTGCTCATGCTTCCTAGTTTATCATCCTAAGAGACGAAAATCCACGGTCATATCAAAACGTCTATGTAATCGATTTTATTGTTCTAAATCCGGATTTCAATGGTCATATCCATCCAGATTAACATGCGATCCGAAGATCAATCAATAAATTAAAATCGATTACCATCTAATCGTTTAAGAAGAAGTCGTTAAAACCATGGCTAAGGGGTTATTCCCCTTGCCCCGATAAAAGACTACTCACACATGGAGAAAGGGGATACAGAGGAAGAAAGAAATGAAGCCATCGTCTAGCCCAGAAATCAGGAAATTAATCCTTATGCTAGAGATGATGAAATGGCTTAGTTCTTTGTTCCTTGCTCCCGAATTAAAGAATGGAAAGAAGAAGATTAAAACTAGGGCGGAGAGAAAAGACAAGAACAAGAATGAAAGAGCTATCTTGAACTAAGATCTACTTTATTGCATAATAAGAGAATGATTACAAGACGATTTGCTTCAGAATCCCCAAATACAAGAAATCCAAGATGCCCCTGGGAGGAGGAAGTGCCCCTCCTTTTATAGGAGAAGGAGGGGGGATATATTAGGTTTAGGGTTCTTTGGGGGCTGTCGGCTGGGAAAATTTGTTGTCTGCACACCGCCAACCGACCGGTTCGGCAACCAGCCGATCGGTTGGAAGGTTCTGGAACGCGCACCCAAGTGATCGGCTGCCAACCCTAATTAGGGTGGCGGCGTAGCTGAAAAATGCTCTGTGTTGCTCGGCAATGGACATCAGCCGAGCGTCTGGTAGATGGAGTCGGGCAATACCAGCCATCGTCTGGTGAGATCAACGATCAATGCTTTGATGGAGAATCGAGCATTTCATGACGTCAGACAATTGGTTTGATTCTGTGAAATGATCGGTTGAGTGTACCAATCGATCGACTCAAGTCCTGAAAATGCAATAAAATGCACATGATTGTCAAATTTGTGATAGAATGAGAAAATATCAATTTGTGCAATTTTCAAGAGATGAATGGAGAATTTCTATGTGACAAGCTTAATAATTCGCAGAAAAAGGTGTGCTGAATAGCACGCATCATAATCCTTTTAGTAAGATCCATAGATATTCCTTCATTAGTAGATGAACCAAAACACATATGAGTGGATCTATAGGAGATGGCACACAATAGGAACGGTGCTCATATGTGGTCTTTGGTAGTGGTTCCTCTAAGAAGACTAGCGGTGAACTACCTTTATCGGAGGATAAGGGTGTAGGTGAAGAAAATGCCACATGTAGCACTGGTGGTGCATGATCTGATGGAAGATCTGACTCTAGTACCTCGTTGTGATATTGATCTACATGTAGGAGGAGTGGTTCCATAATGAAATGAATAATCTCAACATCATAAACATTTCTTTATGATCGTCTAACCTCTTGGAATATCATGTAATTGACATTGAGATCGATGGGGCTAGTGGGGTTCTTTGTTGACTTTGCATGTTTCTCTATTTCCTCTAGGAAAGATGCACCCAAGTCACGTATGGGTTATACTGGTATTAGAATAGGAATATCTTCATTATAATCAAATTGTGGGGACAGTGAACTTTTTCTACATGGCTCTCCATCTAGACCAGTCACATATGGAGTAAACACTGGTTGTAGTGGAGTGTAATATTGTTCATGCTAAAGTATCTCTTCATAAGAACCCACTGATTCTTGATGGGAGGGTGATGATTCATTATCCAGAGTAGGCTCAACCATGATCATTGGTCTATATCAATGTCAAGAACAATATTGGTTGGTGGAGATTCAACTAATAAAGACAAATAAGGGACACTCTCTTTCTGTGACTTTTCATACTGTAGTACTAAAGCCCCTAGTGGAGAGGTCATAATACAAATGTACACATCACCGGTGGCTGCATCTCCTTAATATGTTCCTTTTTTGTTGAATCTGGCATGGTTAACATGAGGATGGTATCATCATTGTCGTCATTGTCAAACTAAATCATCATTGGCTTCTCCAACTTCCTCGGGGAGATCTCTATTTGACCCTTAAGTTTTGTGATTGGAAGGGAGAGATATTTTGTCATTTGAGCCAATTGTGCCTCATTTCTTTTGCTCCAGAATATCTGTTCAGCTACCATCATCTCTAGGGCATTAAGTCTCTCTATTGTATTCAAAATAAGGTTCTTCAATGTTCTCCTTATAATATTGTTGGTAATGTCCCCTCTCAATAGGATATGGATGTGTGTATCATGGTTCCTCATGATAGCCCCTGAAATATTATTATTGCAGTCTACTTCATATTTGTCCTTAAGGAAGCTACTATTACACTCAAGGAAGAGTTTTTTCATGGTTGCTTTGTGAGGAGTCATTTCAGGGCACCCACATATATCATGAAAAAAGGAGCCACATCTCTCACATTGTATATTATGTGGTACCAACCACTCCATTTGAAATGACTATCTAAAAAATAGAAAAATTGACTATTAGGATCAAGAGAAAAAAATTACACTGAATGAAGATACAATTTTTTCTAAAGGAAATAAGCAAAACATTACAAAAATCTAACGTAGAAAAGAAAAATCTAGATTAAAGGAAATTATGAAACAAAACTAAAAATAAAAAAAAAATCTAAAAATTACAAAACCAAACTAAAACTATAACAACAACTAGAAATAAGAAATCCTCATTATTCAAAGCAACATGCTCAAAAAAACTATTTTCTTAGCAACAACACCATGATTTGATGCATGTCATCTACATACCATATTGACCAGAGAATATGATTCCCTAGAGTTTAGCCTTTAAAGTTGCAATCAACTCACCTTCAAGCGAACAAGTTATTTGTAATATGAAAAAACATTGATTCAATAGGACCACATGATTAAGAACTTTATCAGAACAAGTTTCTAAGAGTAATATTTTAAATTAGATTTATGAGAGAGATTATAACTAAATAGAATATACAAGATGTAGAAGTAAAACTAATTTAATTCAATTATTAAGAGATATTGGGGTTCTGGAGGTTCGCCACCATTGACCACATATTTACCTTAATTGATTCAACACATTAATTTTATTATTTAGATCATGACCAAATGAATCTTCATCCTTGTGAAATGCAATTCACACAAGGGTAAAATCTCTCCCAAACCTGGGAGCCTGGCGCTTGTGGATCTTTATTTGACCGTCCAATAAAATTCCATCTGAGGTCTCATCAGGAGTTTTATGAATTTCATATGGTGTTACAATCCTTGGATATGAGATCTCATCTCCAAGGGTTATGACTAACAAGATAAAATGAATAGCTTAATCATACATCTACAACAGGGATCTCATTAGGAATTTCATGAGTTTGTTTAGTGTTTTATCTTAGGATTTGGGATCTCATCACCCAAGATTGTGACAACATAAACATAAATGATCGATCCATATAATGACCACATAAATTAGGAGAAACACACCTAAATAACAATATCTTAGAGTAAAATAAAATTAAAATAAGACGCAGGCTACAGGGCTACTGTCCATGCTCATGTATGAAGGTTTTACTCATTCATAGTAGAAATAAGCACAAATGTATAGATAGAGATAGAAAGTCATGTTGCTAGAGTCTAGAAATAATAAGGCAGTTTCATGAGGATGGAGATGGCACCTTTTCTCCCCTTCTTGCTTTGAGTACTTGAGGGAGGTTCTAATATGGCTAAGTATGAGATCGATGTGCTTGTCCTCCCCCTCCTTTTATTGGGAGGAGGGGAATCTGGCTCTAAAATGTGACAAATGTGTATGGAAGTAGATGATGGAACTAGGTACATTTAGAGATAATTGATTGACTTGGGTAGCTGAGGTGCATGACTGAATGCATTTCATTCTATTGATTAGGGGACCAGCTGGTCAAATTGGACTAATTTGATGCTCAGGTTCAAAGTAGGTCAGTCAACCAATTTGATGTAAATCAGTCGGTTTGACTATAATGGAAGTTCACTATTTCTTGTGGAGCCAATTGAATGGGCGGCCAGTCGATCGGTTACAAATTCTGGACATGACCAATTCTTGAATGTGAGCCGATCGACCGACTAAGCTAGTCAATCGATTGGGAAGTCTACAAGGTTGAAATGTGCATTTGAACCATTCTGATTTTTAAATTATTGGCTTTTGGAGTGATTGGATATGATTGAGTTGTTTCCCTACAACAACCAATCAAATCAGTTAGAAACTTTGATTCAAAAGAAAATAACTTAAACTAAGGCAATGGAGTATCACAAGTAGGGAATAGAAAAAAAATTCTCCTAAGGAAAGGCCTAAAAGATACAATAAAAATGGATGAATATGCATTCATCATGGTTCACCATGAGGATTACAAGGTCCTCAACAAAGCCTAATTTTTCATAACTAGATGATTTTACACATATGTACTTCACATTCTCCACCACTATGCACATGTTGGAACATTTCTTCCTAAAAAATGTACCTAATTCCAATCTGGTAGACCTATAGCGAAAGATGGCATAGTTCCACCACAAAAGCACTGCTTTCAAATATCATTCCACTTCTGGTTGTTGAATCTTTTTGTCTGTCTGGAGTGAAAGAAATATACAAATTTTCAATTAAAACATTTTAATTTTCTTTTTTTGTGTGAAAATCTATGAATGATATTGCTCTATTTATTTTCCACTCAATTGATGTGTGATCAACCCTTAAGGAGTTGGGTCATGGTTGTCTAAGGGTATATCTTATATCTTATGATGTCAAATACTCTACGATAGGTCTTTACTCTCTTGAATCATAGCTGATAGGCTTCTGAAGAGGAAGGATGATTATGTAATAGTGTTATATTTACTTTCAACATATATATTGTCTTACTTTTAGGAGTGTCTTTTGAAGGGTTCCCTCACCATTTATCCTTAAACTCAAATGGTCACTAATGGACCATCATCTTTTACTTTTCATAGAATGTTTCCTATTATACCATACTATCACCATTTATGTACTCTCAGGTTAATCTCATTGTTGTATTTTTTCTCTATTCTTTTATGAATGCATGTTTATTATAAAAAGCTAGACGGGCTGAAGAATACACATTTGTCTTTTAATACTTTAATGTGTTTAAGCTCATATGTGTTCCACACAGTTATATTGCCAAGCCTAAATAAAAACATAGGCACACAATTTTTATACATGCTCAAACTACGTAAACCTAGACTTGAATAATCATATTTCATAGAAAATTGTGCACTGGTGATCACTACTTTTGAAAGGATAATTATTTATTATAAGATGAATTCAATTTTTCGCCAAAAATCTTGCTCAATAATCTTATACTTGGAAATCGACCACCATTATTTTCTAAAGTAGAATTGATCCCCTCATCTCATCCTCCTGTCAATCTCCTTTCAAGTTATAAAAAGAGAGAGACATTTATCATATGTGTGAAATGCACTCATTCTAGGAATGCAAGGTCTTTATATGTAAATTGTATACAATATTATTATTAGATGATATACCCTATATACATTTAATATGTTATTAAAGAGAAAGTTTTGAAGCATGTGGTTAAAAAAAATCAGGTTTGGTTTATGATTTTTAAATTAAATTTCATTGAAGCTATGAGTTTGACCTTGTAACCATCCCCGAAAAAGTTTGGTTCGGTATGGACTTTGTCAATCTGAGTAGTAGGGATTGTGAAAGTTTATGTCTAAATATAAGTTTGGTTTTTTTGGGCTGGTTGGTTTAAAAATTTTAGTTTAGGATAAGGATTCAAATATTTAGTTATTTAGAATAAATGAAATTTTATTACACTAGAATGTCATCATTGTATGTTATACAAACCAAATATGGTTGTTCAGCACAAATTTAATAAATATGTTACACTTAAGTTGAGGCTTAGACAATCAAATAATTTGAATATACTTTTGTGTTTGACATATAGAACAAAATCATGTCCCTTGATTCAACAATTGCCCAAAAATATAATTCTATGTTGGTGACTTTATGAGATTTAAAATTATAATTAATTCTAACTATTACAATATTATAAACATTTTGAACAAATAATTAGTAAAAAACTAAATAAGATAATTATATTTCGTTAGTAATATTGTGATGTCTATTATATTTTAAGATAACTATAATTATCATAATTTTAGAGTCACGCACATACTCAGTCAAGATATATTAGACAAATATTAACCAAGTCATCGCCATTTTTATTATTGGTATAATATTTTAAGGGTATCACATCATTATCCAATTTTAAATTTGTGCTAGATTAACATTTATTTAAATCTTTGTCTAAAATCATATTTTCAAACCTCCAGGCTTGCAATTGGTATTCCAACTTTTTTAAATACAAACTCCCAAACATGATATCGATTGTGATCTGCAAAATCCGCACTGAATAAATTTTCAAAGTCGGATTATGGGATTGAATTTACCTTGGACAACCCTAAAGTATTGAAGTGTAAATCGTAAACCAAACCTAGGTTTTTAGACAGTGTACACCTTTGCATCATATAAAAAAATTCTATACATAATATTAGAAAAGTTAACTGTCATTTATTATGATAAAATGTGATTTACATGTATATCCACCGCATAAATCTCCTCAGAATACGTTTTCGGGTGGTTGACAGAAGATGAGATGAGGGGATCGTTGGGATTTAGCAAACAAGCGGGGTGGAGAAGAGAGGAGGAGGTTCTGGAATTTCAGGACAAGTGAGAAGAGTTTATGGAGAAAAAGTTTTAAAGTTTTCTATGAATTTCACACAAGTCTTTTGTAAAATATGGGTACTAAGCTTTGTTGGTTTGTCAATCTTTCGTTTGCAATTCTGATTTGGACTTTAGCCCAGACTTCGATGGAAACCCACATCTCTTGAACAGGTCAGGGATGCACCACCAATTACATAGATGAGTGAAAAAGGATTCACGCAGTCAACGCAAGAGAAGTCGGGAATGAAGTACAGATGACTAAGATGATGATTATACAAAATTACAAATTAGACTGGGGGGCACTAATAATTCCTGTTCGGGCCACCAGAACTATGACCTAACTAGATGTTCATCCATTTTAGTGATACCGTAACCTGTCCTTTTACGTCTCTAACCGTAAATCACGTGAAGTGTACTGCGGCAAGTCCTGCTGAAAGCTGCAAAACCTATGTCTACATGAGGCCCAAACCGCATCCATGTTCTGTATAGCTAATGGACAGGAGATTCAAAATCTGAGCAACCTGTCTAGTTGCCATGCAATACAAGATTTCATGGTTGATCAATCATATGTACCACGAAAGTCATCTTTACAAGGAAACCTTCAAATCTAAAACATAACAATTTGAAATTGTTTGTTTATATATGAAAACAACGGCTCGAATAGCACCCGACCTGCATTGAAGAGGAAGGGGTGTTAGGGAGATTAGTGGGCATGTCTCTGAAAAGAATGGCACTAATAATCAGTTTTTTAGCTTTCTTTTGGCTTATCATCACCTTGATTAGGAGATTAGTGGGAATACATCTCAGATGGGACAAGAACAGCAAGAGGGGATGAGAGTCCTCTCCATCTACACAAGCACAAAAGGAGGTTCGCACAGGTCCATGAGCTTAATTAATCTTCGGGCATTAATTATAATGGTCCTCCTCCCTTTTGTTGAACAAACGACTCTTCTTGCAAACCAATGGCTGACGATCACTGATCTTATCCCTTCATCCTCTCTCTATACATCCTTTCTCAAACGTTGATACATGCTAAACTTGATGATCAATTTGCATTTGTCCCAGCTTCTATGCTGATCCATTTTTTGTTCATATACTTGCCTGGACAAGTACATTATGGTCAAAAAAACCAAAATAGCATTTTTGGACATTTTAATTACCAAAATGACACAATTCATAACTTAATTTCCAAAATGGCATGTTTCTGAGGTAATATGTCCCCAAAGAGGACGTATTGCTCCTGGTGATACCAATACGTCCCATCGGAAGACATATTGCTACTTAAAAAAATAATGTGTCCCTAGTGGAGACACATTGCCTCCAGCAAAGCAATGCATTCCCAATGAGGACATATTATTTTTTGAATTTTTATTTTACTTTTTTTAATTATGATACCATGTATGTTATATATACATGTATATGTTAAATTGCTAAATGAACATAATCTACATTAACTTATATACAATTAACTATATATTTTAAATAATACATGGACATAATAAAATAATAACAGAATATTATATTTCATTAATACATAATATTTATAAATGTAGATAGAAGTATTTAAAATTAATGGATGCAATACTAAAGTTATATAGTAATATTTAAAACTACAGAAATAAAACAAATATATACATATATATGTATATATTTATTTGTAAACTTAGAAAAAAGAAAAAGAAAACTAATATAGCAACATATACCGCACGTTGATATTACAAATATATATATATATATATATATAAATATATATATATATATATATGTATATTAAAGCCATGAAATATAATATCAAAAAATATAAAATTGTCAATTATGCATAGTAAAATACACTAGAATAATAACAATGAGCAATCAAATTAAAATATATGATACATATAATTTTAAATTAAATATATAACCATAATATATTTGATTTCAATCATATTATATTTGTATCTAAACTAGATAAAAAGTTACAAATATTATTATGTTATTATAACTTATGTTAATATATTAACTTTTAAACATAATAAAAAAATTGCTTCATAATATATTATGATTTTTTAGGTGTCACATTTATGATCTATGTATCATATATTTTATTTTGATTATCAATTGTTATTGTTCATGTATATTTACTTTATATAGTTGACATTTTTTATATTATGTATCATACCTTTAATATATATATATATATATATATATATATATATATATATATATGTGTGTGTGTGTGTGTGTGTGTGTGTGTGTGTAACGACCCCGCCTCCCGGTAACCCCCAATTAAGGGAGACCCGAAGGTCAAATCCGTTATTCAATTAACATGATCAAAGGTTCAACAAATAATCAATAATAATTATAAAATTCTACTAACTAACTAACTGGAATTTGGTATAAAATTAAAACTTTACTTACCTTTGAAAACTTTGGAAATCTATCTATCCAGAGCTTGAATTATTCTATCTAATCCTCCTTGCACTTTATTTCTTATTTCCACAATGTGTCACTTTACTGTTTGTTCTTTCAATTGTTGTTCCTAAAACGCCGACAAACAAAACGTCGATCAGTATATCGAAATATACTGGTATGTGGGGACAACAAAAATTTTGCACATATGGATAACAATCTAATTATCACAATCAAGTTAATTAACCAGCCAATTTACACTTTCCAGTATGACATTCTCCATTGCTTTTGCCCTAACCCTGGCATACCCACCTTAGGGTTTCCTTTGCTAATGACTTAAGGCCACCTTCTCAATCCCGAGCTTGGTGCCTGGGGTCACCACTCATGGTGCCCTCTAGTCATGCAATATCATATGCCACCTTCTCATTCTCGAGCTTAGTGCCTGGGGTCACCACTCAAGGTGTCCATTGGTCTACCCATCTAGGCATGACCTTTGGCATCATCCATCTGGGTGGCATGTAGGTGCGAGAATACATACTTCTATTATTAATGTTATAATCATAGTGACTTTATAGTTTGCAAGTATGAACATCCAACTGATAATTTGCATTCAATGCGATTAACCATTCAGAAAATTCTCGAGAAACTAAGGTGGTTATTCATAATTAACCACATACATGATCCACAACAACTTGATTGTCCAAGCAATGAGGATAAAGAACAAGCAACAAGCAATCAACAATATCCTGAAATTAATGCACGGGATCCAAGTGTTATAGTTCATCCAGAACATTATAAAGCTAGACTTGGATTCCACCTTAGGCTTTCTAAACCAGTTTAGGGTTTTATTAGGATTTTTGCCTCCATAATACTTTTATCATATTTAAATCTCTCTTAGTTCACAAACCCTAATTTCAACATCATAAGCGCAACAAAAGTCAATTATTTCTCTTTTATACCAAAACTACCATCTTTATCCTTTTAAGTTATTTCAAGGTCATTGGACTCAATTATCGCCTTTAGTTTCTTTCGGATTAGCAACTCATAATTCATTATGGTCTAATTCACATATGAACGTTATTTATCATTAATTCTACCTTTTATCTACTAGGAAACCCTAATTTTTATATTAAGGGTATTTATCCACAAATTAGTAACTTTAATGCTCGAAATATCTTATAACCATGATAAATCAGTTCTATACATGAAATCGAATAATTAAAGCCATTAATAGTCCCATTTACCATCATTAGGGTTTCAAGGCCCATTAAAGCCTATTTATGCACATGGAACCCAAAAATTATCATCTTTTCATGTAAAACAAATTGCAACTTTACTTTAATATTCAATAGGTTAATATTCCCCAAGTTAACCCTTTTAAACCTCAAAGATTCATTCTTTACCCTCAATTAGGTTTTCTAACCACACTATTATTCAAATCAATGTAATTTTGCAAATAAGTGTGAAATTAGGTTATCAAACCAATTTTACCGTGTTCCTCATATTTTTCTGATCAACTTTCATGTTTAAACTTTTGTTATATGAGCTACTATAAAAGAGATATGATTTTAGCAAGAAAAGCCTTTTTTCTAACTTATTAAGATCAGAGAGGAAATTACCGAAAATTAGGCGGCCGTTCGATTTGTGGACCGGTGGTCCGCTCCTTGGATCTGACGGTCATCGTTGAGCGCTCCTCAACGAAAGCCACTCCCTCTCAGGAGTGTTGGATCTAGCGGAGATCATCGTGGACCACGATCGGGTGGTAGTGGGTTTATCGTCTACCTCCGCCTGTACAAAGGAACTCAGTCAACTCATTAGTTGACTTCGAGTTCCAAGCTTTCAGTAAGAAAACCGAGAAGCCAAAAAGCTTCTCTGTCGTCTCCTGAACCTGACGAGCTGCTTAATCGTCCAAACGGACATGATCTTCACCTTGAACCACCCGCCGGAAGCCCGTCGTGTGCTGTTGGTTGTAGAGGGGGTTAGGTCAGGTCAAAACCAACGATTGAAATCATTTGTCGACTCGTCATATCGAGTTCCGCGGTTAAGGGGTTAGCTTTTAGGGACGATGGCACCCTCGAGTGCCCTCCCTTATATAGGGTCTTCGCCGTCCACCCCGAGATTTGGGGATTCCCTGATCTTTCCATGAAACCCCCCCAAAACCTAGAGTTGCCCGGTCCGTCTAGGACTCCTGAACTTGAGGGGCAAGTTTCTAAGTCCTCTCGTGCAATAAATTGCGAGAAAACTCTTTGGAAGATTCCTTCCTCATTTGCCAGTTTCCTGATCTGTCGCGAGCTAGAAGACAAGAGGATAAACGTTGGATCTGAATCCAACAGTCTGAAACACGCGTGACATGCGCATGGGCTGGGCCCAAGATTCCGATTCCAAATATAATTGTGACATTTCCATGATCACAACACTTTAGGAAATCTTGTAAAAACCATAACTCCCAAACCGAAGATCCAATTTCTCCCAAATTTTGAAAGAAAGTCCATAATGACTTAATCTACCTCTCTACCAAAATTGGGCTCATTATCTCAAATAAAACGTTCCTTTTCTTTAAGTGCAAGATATCTCTTAATTATATATACTTTTCACCTATTTTCTCTTTCCTTTGTTGTTAAATTATTGTTTTGAGTTTCTTGAACCTCAAGGAACCTTAATGGATCGAAATCCCCTCTTGGGAATATTTCCTTAGCGTCTTTCCTTATCTTTCATCCCTTTTCTTATTATTTTACTTTTTCTTTATTAAAATATCTCCTTTTGAGTATTTCTCTTTATCTCTCTTTTATTTTCCTTATTTGGAGTTCCTTTTAACATTAGGAATCCTTTGGATACGAAAATCCACCAAGATAACTCAATTATACCTTTTCCACATGTTTTCTACATTTTATCATTATTTTCAATTTCTTTCTTAACAAGGAGATACTTAATTGATCTTTTATTTTCTTATTGCATTTTCTATGCAAATTTGGACTCCTTGGAACCCAAGGAACCCATGTGGCATGAAATCCACTTTTGGATTAAGTTCTTTTGCCTTCTAGAGGTTTCCACACCTTTCTTTTCTCAAAAACTCCATTATTCATTTACTAATTGAAATTCCTTATTATTAGGCCCAATAGCCAATAAAGCCCACAACACAATCATCAAGGCTATTGTGAACGAAATTCATGCATTCAATCAAAAGACATCATTATTTTTTCATTTATCTTTATTATGAGAAATTACATTTCTCACCGAAGAAACCCAAAATTTGGGGTTGTAACATCTTTCCCCTCTTATGAGAATTTTGCCCTCAAAATTCCATCAAGCAAGCAAACAAATAGGATAAGTCTTCTTATGTCCATCAGGGCTCCCATGTGGCTTCACCCTTTCCATGGTGTTTCCCAAGAACCTTCATTATCTCATTTTCTTCCATCTGAGTTCTTCCCTACCTTGGTATATCATACCCTCATAGGTGACTCAGGACTTTTTAGCCTTTCAAAAGCTGAATAGGTTCAGGGTACAACACTTGGCTTGGGTACCTCACATAGTGCTCTAGATCAGACTCATGCAACACATCATTTTATCCTAAGGGGTAAGGTTAAACACAACCATCTCCACCAATCCATCTCAAATGGACCCATATATCGGGGACTCAGCTTTCTCAGCTGTAGCTTAAAGGGGTCAGATTTTCACATCACATATTTTTCCACAGTGAACTACATGTCAGTCTGCTTTGTATCAGCTCGTGACTCATGTCACCACTAGGCTCTCTCTCGGCCATGGCACGATCAAAGCGACTTCATCTACACACACTATAGTTCTTTTCTGACCTTTGTGAGGCCTCCTTCACCAACATCATCTTAATGAAGTGGTGACTGACACAACCTCTCTATAAGAATTCTTGCATCTCGATAAAGGCTATGGTGGTTAACATCACATCTTAAGAACTGTCTCTTTGTATCACCCTGAACAAGAACACTTTCTCTCATCAGACCCTCTAGTCTGGATCATATTAACCATTAGTTAGGGGTGATAGACGGTACTGACACTGAGTTCTTCATGTACCTACTTCCACCTTATGGAAGCGAACCTTTAGGTCATACTCAAGAACTTTTGAACTCGTATCATGGTGTAGTTGAACCATCTCTCTTTCTTATGTAGTTCAACAGAATCTATCTCTTAACAATACTCCTTTCTTGCTCATGTTATCTAGGTAAGGCGATCTACCATAAGCCATATTGCATCTTGACCTTCTGGGTCAAAGGGAGACTTACCACAACATCCATAGTGATGAACTCCCATTCCCTCTCAGGGACTCTTTTATCCTCTATATCGATACACTGGGTTACTGGTGTTCGCCCTTCACCTCCTGGCTTGCATGGCCACATGCTACATGCAACTTTGTTTGAAGCATACAGAGTGCTACCATTACTTACTATCTTTGTGGTACCAAGGTATATCATAACCTCCTGTATTGTTATGATTCCTCAAGCTTGATACCTCGGAAACCCTAAACCACTATCAAAAGGGTTTTATTACCTTCCTATCCAAAGAAGTGTATCTGAGGTTCTATCACCATCCTTTTACTACATCAAGGACTAAACTGGCTAACCAAACAACCATTAACTTGCTCAACATGTCTTGTTACATCTGTGTATTAGCCAAAACACATACTCTTTCCAAACATAAGGTTAGTCGAGCAACCTCAACTTCTTCTAGCTTCCAACTAAACTATGCAGCTATATCTCAACCAGAGCATTCATTACCACTTCTTATCCTTGGGTGTTAGGTAATGTCGAAGACATACACCTCCAAGCATTCTACTTATCATCCCATCTCAAACTCTAAGTTTGTCTTCATCAAGAAACTCTGAGCTCATCCTAATGGTGATCAAACTCAACCTTGTATCACTTGCAAATTCCACATAGCTCATGCTAAAAACATCCTTATAAGATTACTACCTTATTTCTCTTAGTGTTTGTAAACCATCCATGTATTATTCCTTCCATAAAGGTATGTTATCATCTCTATCCTCATACCTTGTAGCAACGTTCCAACTTACATCATCTTTATCCTTGGTGTAATGCATGCGCATTGTCCTATCTCTCACTCCCATAACAAGAAGAAATAAGCATTTGGCGGCCATCCAAATACAGAGTTCTCCCCATTCCAAGAGTAGAGATGGTACATCCCACCTTGCCAGTACACCTTCAAATCTAAGTTGAAACGTGCAACTCATGTCTCCACATCACAAACATCATGATATCAAAAATTACTTCCATGGAAAACTAGTCTCGAACCTACTGGGGTTTACACTCAATCCTTGGTCATCTCCTCTAGGTCTGTAGGGTGCCGACACTTTTGGGGTCATCTCTTTTCCCTTATGCATCCAGAGAGTGCCCTACTCATCTGCCCTTTGGGTCCCATGAGTTCATGAAGGTGATCAATCTCCTAACCCATGGCACTCAGACAATGATAGCTGTTACCTCCCGACCCTATGGTCATGTGCAACTAGGGAATTAGGCAACTCCTATTTCCATCGGTCTTATCCCTACCTGACCCTTGGATAGACTTAGGATTCTAACATAGTACATGTTCAACTTAGAACCTTACCCAATCCTTTATCATCTCTCTCTGCATTCTTGGGCTGTCTTTCATCCTTTCTCAAGGATCATGGCGACCTGTCTACCCTAGGTCAGGCCCCATACCGGTTACCTCCATGGTAACACCTCCACATGCACATAGAGATGGTTATCTATGGGTCTATAGGTTCATTCTCATGCCATGTACTCTTCACTTAGCTTCTCAAAATCCTCTGAAACCTCAACAAAACTGGTATACACCCTACAAAAGGGTCCCTCTCCCAGGATGGGAGGAAACTATACCTTGATAACAACAGTCACAAACGTCCTTATGTTTAGGGTATACATCCACATGAGCATGTTTAGCCCTAGCAAGCTACTAAGGCACAAGCAGACACCTACGAAACCATGCTAGGTCATACTTGTTTTCATCCTCAACATTAGACCAACTTAGTTGTGAGGGGTTCATCAAACATACCCTTAACTTAAGGGATTTCATTTACCTCTACACATGAGGAGTACCATGCTCGGAACTATAGAGACTCAAATCTCATCATGAGCATCGGATACACAGCTTCCCCCTTTAGGCCTAGGAACCCCAGGTTCTCCTTTGGATATCCAACTGCATGCTCAATCTCTTAACCATGAATCAGGCATGTCCAATGTATGTCATGTACTCCCATGATCCTTTTTTTTATGAGCAATACCTTTGAGTCGAGTTCTCCTCAAGGACATTCAACTAGGTATAAAACCTCACAACATGTTACTTAAACCTCCTCAAGGTCTAAGGCACTCTTAATCTCATCCCACAGGTAGTTACTTATACCATTGGTACCAAAAGCATCATCCTCTCTCTAGGGTTTGTTTCCTCTAAAGATAACCAAGATTTTATCGGCCTCCAGGGGTCACGCATAAGGCAACCACAATCATCCACTTAGATCGCATCATCCTAAACTCCCCACTGTTCCTCATATCTCGGGGTTTTAGGCTTCCAATCTCCTTGCTGGGTTCTTGCTTTCTCTCTCTAGAGCTAACTCCACATCCAACCATACTACTAGATGTCTTCTCTCCATCAAGGCTCATGCTCACAAGCATATCCCTATGTGGGTGAAGCCTATGCTCAACTTATGCTTGGCTCAAGGTTATCCATAGCTCTTTATGCTTATCTCATAAGCTATCCTGGCCAGGGTTTAAACCTACTGTCGTACCACTAACGTACTCAGGGTGCAAGCTATATCCTACTTGCAACAACCCATAAGGTTTCTATAGGTTCTTCTCTAACCTCATCCATGGAGGAGCTATCCTTCACTCTAACCTGCTCGATCCTTCCCAGGGTTGGGTCGCTAAAGGTACTCGGTCACCCAACTTCTCATGGATCATAAGGCATCCAAGGCATGACATCATGTCATATCGAACCTTCACTTAGGGTTAACATCATCCTTAAAGGATGTGCTAGGTCTCTACCTTTAATGGAGGTCTCTACCTCCAAGACTATCTCCTCCTGACACGAAGGTCTAGCCTCAGGTCTCTCCTGAGGGCAATGACAACTCATGTCATACGACCTAAGCATGTATCTATTCTTTTACGCTTACTCTATTAAGCTTATGTCCATGACATCTTATTTACATGCTTTTTATTAATTTGGTGGAGGATTCCTTAATCCTTATCAACCTTACCCATACCTCAAGAGGGTGAGAAGAAGAGAGGAAACCCTAATCCTTAAGCTCCTTAACAAAATTTGAGTTGAGAAGGGATTTACAAGATGAGAGAGTCCTAAAGGTATCTTATTTCGAATCATACCCGAAGACTTTGGCCAGGAAGTCACACGGATCCGGGAGTCCTCATATTCCGACTAGCGGTGTGGAGGAAAATATTGTCAGCCCCCGGTCGTGATTCTTTTCTAGACACCTCTGTCTTTCGGATAATCCTCTAATAACTCCCTCAGGTTCTACAGAATTTGTAAAATTTAATAATTATTAAAGATTAAATGCGGAACCTATGCTCTGATACCAATTGTAACGAACCCGCCTCCCGGTAACCCCCAATTAAGGGAGACCCGAAGGTCAAAGCCATTATTCAATTAACAGGATCAAAGGTTCAACAAATAATCAATAATAATTATGAAATTCTACTAACTAACTAATTGGAATTTGGTATAAAATTAAAACTCTACTTACCTTTGAAAACTTTGGAAATCTATCTATCCAGAGCTTGAATTATTCTATCTAATCCTCCTTACACTTTATTTCTTATTTCCACAATGTGTCACTTTACTTTTTGTTCTTTCAATTGTTGTGCCTAAAACGCCGACAAACAAAACGTCGGTCAGTATATCGAAATATACTGGTATGTGGGGACAACCAAAAATTTGCACATATAGATAACAATCTAATTATCACAATCAAGTTAATTAACCAGCCAATTTACACTTTCCAGTATGACATTCTCTACCGCTTTTGCCCTAACCCTGGCATACCCACCTTAGGGTTTCCTTTTCTAATGACTTAAGGCCATCTTCTCAATCCCAAGCTTGATGCCTGGGGTCACCACTCATGGTGCCCTCTAGTCATGCAATATCATAGGCCACCTTCTCATTCCCGAGCTTGGTGCCTGGGGTCACCACTCAAGGTGTCCATTGGTCTACCCATCTGGGCCTGACCTTTGGCATCATCCATCTGGGTGGCATGTAGGTGCGAGAATACATACTTCTATTATTAATGTCATAATCATAGTGACTTTATAGTTTGCAAGTATGAACATCCAACTGATAATTTGCATTCAATGCGATTAACCATTCGGAAAATCCTCAAGAAACTAAGGCGGTTATTCATAATTAACCACATACCTGATCCAGAGCAACTTGATTGTCCAAGCAATAAGGATAAAGAACAAGCAACAAGCAATCAAAAATATCCTGAAATTAATGCATGGGATCCAAGTGTTATAGTTTATCCAGAACATTCTAAAGCTAGACTTGGATTCCACCTTAGCGTTTCTAAACCACTTTAGGGTTTTATTAGGGTTTTTGCCTCCATAATACTTTTATCATATTTAAATCTCTCTTAGTTCACAAACCCTAATTTCAACATCATAAGCCCAACAAAAGTCGATTATTTCTCTTTTATACCAAAACTACCATCTTTATCCTTTTAAGTTATTTCAAAGTCATTAGACTCAATTATCGCCTTTAGTTTCTTTTGTATTAGCAACTCATAATTCATTATGGTCTAATTCACATATGAACGTTATTTATCATTAATTATACCTTTTATCTACTAGGAAACCCTAATTTCTATATTAAGGGTATTTATCCACAAATTAGTAACTTTAATCATCGAAATATTTTATAACCATGAAAAATCAGTTCTATACATGAAATCGAATAATTAAAGCCAGTAATAGTCCCAATTACCATCATTAGGGTTTCAAGGCCCATTAAATCCTATTTATGCACATGGAACCCTAAAGTTATCATCTTTTCATGTAAAACAGATTGCAACTTTACTTTAATATTCAATAGGTTAATATTCCCCAAGTTAACCCTTTTAAACCTCAAAGATTCATTCTTTACCCTCAATTAGGGTTTCTAACCAAACTATTATTCAAATTAATGTAATTTTGCAAATAAGTGCGAAATTAGGTTATCAAACCAATTTTAACGTGTTCCTCATATTTTTCTGATCAACTTTCATGTATAAACTTTTGTCATCTGAGCTACTATTATAGAGATATGATTTTAGTAAGGAAAGCCTTTTTTCTAACTTATTAAGATCAGAGAGGAAATTACCGAAAATTAGGCGGCCGTTCGATTTGTGGACCGGTGGTCCGCTTCTTGGATCTGACGGTCATGGTTGAGCGCTCCTCAAAGAAAGTCACTCCCTCTCAAGAGCGTTGGATCTAGCGGAGATCATCGTGGACCACAATCGGGTGGTGGTGGGTTAATCGTCTACCTCCGCCTGTGCAAAGGAACTCAGTCAACTCATTAGTTGACTTCGAGCTCCAAGCTTTCAACAAGAAAACCGAGAAGCCAAAAAGCTTCTCTGTCATCTCCCGAACCTGACGAGCTGCTCAATCGTCCAAACGGACATGATCTTCACCCTGAACCACCCACCGAAAGCCTGCCGTGTGCTGCTGGTTGTAGAGGGGGTTAGGTCAGGTCAAAACCAACGATTGAAATCATATGTCGACTCGTCGTCGAGTTCTGCAGCTAAGGGGTTAGCTTTTAGGGACGATGGCACCCTCGAGTTCCCTCCCTTATATAGGGTCTTCGCCATCCACCCTGAGATTTGGGGATTCCCTGATCTTTCCATGAACCCCCCCCCCCCCCAAAAAAAAACCTAGAGTTTCCCGGTCCGTCTAGGACTCCTGAACTTGAGGGGCAAGTTTCTAAGTCCTCTCGTGCAATAAATTACGAGAAAACTCTTTGGAAGATTCCTTCCTCATTTGCCAGTTTCCTGATCTGTCGCGAGCTAGAAGACAAGAGGATCAACGTTGGATCTGAATCCAACGGTCTGAAACGCGCGTGACATGCACATGGGTTGGGCCCAAGTTTCCGATTCCAAATATAATTGTGACATTTTCCATGATCACAACACTTTAGGAAATCTTGTAAAAACCATAACTCCCAAACCGAAGATCCAATTGCTCCCAAATTTTGAAGGAAAGTCCATAATGACTTAATATACCTCTCTACCAAAATTGGGCTCATTATCTCAAATAAAACGTTCCCTTTCCTTAAGTGCAAGATATCTCTTAATTATATATACTTTTCACATATTTTCTCTTTCCTTTGTTGTTAAATTATTATTTTGAGTTCCTTGAACCTCAAGGAACCTTAATGGCTCCAAATCCCCTCTTGGGAATATTTCCTTAGCCTCTTTCCTTATCTTTCATCCCTTTTCTTATTATTTTACTTTTTCTTTATTAAAATATATCTTTTTGAGTATTTCTCTTTATCTCTCTTTTATTTTCCTTATTTGGAGTTCCTTTTAACATTAGGAATCCTTTGGATATGAAAATCCACCAAGATAACTCAATTATACCTTTTCCACATGTTTTCTACATTTTATCATTATTTTCAATTTCTTTCTTAACAAGGAGATACTTAATTGATCTTTTATTTTCTTATTGCATTTTCTATGCAACTTTACGAAATCCACTTTTGGATTAAGTTCTTTTGCCTTCTAGAGGTTTCCACACCTTTCTTTTCTCAAAAACTCCATTATTCATTTACTAATTGAAATTCCTTGTTATTGGGCCCAATAGCCAATAAAGCCCAAAACACAATCATCAAGGCTATTGTGAACGAAATTCATACATTCAATCAAAAGACATCATTATTTGTTCATTTATCTTTATTATGAGAAATTACATTTCTCACCGAAGAAACCCAAAATTTGGGGTTGTAACAGTGTGTGTGTGTGTGTATTTTATGTACACCAGCGTGCCTTATATACTCCATATTAGTTTTTATTTTAGTATTTTCTTATTTTTATTGATATATTAGTTTTCTTTTTTTCTAAATTTATAAATAAATACATGTATATATTTGCTTTATTTCTATAATTTTAAAATTTATTATATAATTTTAGTATTATATCAATTAATTTTAAATACTTTATCTACATTTATAAATATTATGTATTAATAAATATAATATTATGTTATTATTTTATTATCTTCAGGTATTATTTCAAATATATGGGTAATTGTATATAAGTTAATGTAGATTATATTCATTTAGCAATTTAATATATATATGTATATATAATGTACATGGTATCATAATTAATTTAAAAAAAAACAATACGTCCTCACTGGGGACACATTACTCTGTTGGAGGCAATACGTCCTCATTGGGGACGTATTGCTTTTTAAAGTAGCAATACGTCATCCGAGGGGATGTATTGACCCCACCAGAAGCAATGCGTCCTCTTTGGGAACATATTACATTGGAAACATGCCATTTTGGGAATTAAGTTCTGAATCGTGCCATTTTGGTAATTAAAATGCCCAAACATGCCATTTTAGTTTTTTGGTCAGTACATTATTACTAGAGAGCGGGCAAAAGTGTTGTTTCTGCTTTCTTCTTCTATGGTGTGTTGGTATCAAAAGATAACAGCTACGGCGTGTGGTATCCAAAGACAACAGCTATGGGGTGCATGAGCCATGAGGTGGTGGCCAACATATGCATATCCGACAAATTTCGCTCAGGAAGAACAAATCAAAACGCGAAAGTCGTGTACCAATTCTGAGTTCATTTCGCTGCAGTTATGATGCCTCCGGACCCTCCAGCTGATTATGATGTTCCCCAATTGTTGTTAATCTTGCGGCAACATACAATGTATCCAGGGAGAAAATATTGCAAGTTGATCGATATCTCTGAAAACCAATATGACATGCACCTCATTTCCCAAAAGGTGTAGATATACAGCGTACATGGTCTCGCTCCAGTACGTTGGCAAAGTTGCAAAATCCTCACTTGGCAAAATCAGATGCAACTTACACACTTGACACCCGGCCCAGCATAAACACGTTCAGATCTAACATTTTTTATATTATCATGGAAGATCTTCAAATTATTTTAAAGTCGAGGCCCAATTTGGATTTTAGACTCCAAATCGACACAATATTGATCGTTCCTAATTAAAATAAAATTAACATGTCTGATTTAACTCATCCCATTGAAGGACTGACAAATACATGACACAACATGTGTATATATAAGAAATCAATGGGAATTTGTGTTACTTTAAAATTCTGATTTCTTATTACATTTTTTGCAGGAAACCAACAGAAACCTAATATTTGATTAAAGTGGAATATTTAACAAGACGGTCTAATCCCTGTGTATACAATTCAATTCGAATCACGAAACTAACATATACTTACATGTATATTTAGAAATGCCTTGAAGGATTAAAGAAGAAATAACAAATATATTAGATATGGTTAAAATTGTTGTATACCCCAACACACACATGTTGCATGTACCAGCGATTTCCTACTTCTCTTGAAGAAGATTATAATGGTGGTGATGTTTCTCATAGCAGCTTCGTTATTATGAGCTACGCTACACTTACCCGACTGCATCCCCGGCACGTCCATAGTTTTTTGTACGAAATTTTCACACTATTCAAAAGTTGTTATGGAAAAAGAGAACAAGAAGAGAGAAAAAAAATTTAGCTCATAACATTCAATCCGTAATAAAAAAATTATAGAAATAAAAAATATTAATTTTTTTTTTATAAAAATACTTTCTAAAAAGATCAATGTTGATATATTTTAAGACCGCGTTTGGTTTACAGGATAAAGTATGGGAAATGATTCAAATCTGATTAATATGTTCTACCCCATGTTTGTTTCAGCAATATCTGCATTAGGATTTCACTTCTGCAGTATGGACAATCCCAGTCATGTAGGACTGTGATGTTCCGCAGCCCCCCTTGGGAGTAGCGTAGTATACGCACCCCGCCCCGATTAATCCCTCCTCTCGATGCCTTTCTTCAGGTTCTGCAACCACTGGTAGGGTGCTTCTTGGCCGGCTATATGTAATCAATGGCGTTCAAGTTCCAACCTCTTCTCTCTTGCGGGTTATCATTAACTAATTCGTCGAAGCTTCAAAGGAAAACTTCTGCCTTTGCTTCTCGGCTTCTTTGTCACTGTGCAACTTCTTTGATCCGTGATCATCCATCTCTTCAGAGGCACACAACCAGATAAGCTAAACTACCTCCCCATTGAAAAGTGGTTGCGGCTACAGTTTCATGGGCGTCTTGGACTGATAAACAAAGAAGATGAGCTGGCAACTACGAAAGAAGGAATTTGTCAATTGACGTTATATTTTCATATATGTTAGGAATAGATGTAATCGTGAGCTTGCTGATGAATTGAAAAATAAAAAATGGGTGTCCAACTGCTAGAACAATTTGCTTCTAGGATAGGTTGATTACCAGATTCGATAGAAAATTTTATCTAATCCCATGTTCTAGAAGAAGATTGGGATCTGTTCGTTTTGAGTAAAATGCTAGAAATTTGTGGGCGCTCATCCTTTTCGTGGTTGCTTCCAAACGTAGGAGTACAGACTATCATCCTTTCCATCACATGTACCTTCCCATCCTAACCTTTGATGCAACCCTTCCTAACACTTTCCTGTGAACCAAACGTGGCTTAAGACTTCGTTTGGTTCACTGCATTTGAAATAAATTTCTATAAATGGTTAGAAATAAATTGGATGAATGAATCGGATGTCATTGAATGGATATGAGAAAGATAGGTTGTTCTATATGCCATCCTCTGTTTTGATGGAACAAGGACTGAGGCCTGGAGGTCGAAGATCTGCAACATCATATTTAGTAGTATGAGCACACAGAAAAAACCTTGAGTATCAGTACAAAGGTAAACACTTTAACATTCACTCCATAGCAATGCCCAAAGGAATCAGCTTCTCGTCAAGGTACTTGGTATTGATTGACAGGCATGATTTTCTCGTCATCGGCATTCAGCTTTACGGCAAAGCTACGACAATGGAAGTAACAGAGAATTGACCATAATATGGTGGTGCAAAATTATCTTCGTCCATCATGTTTGTCATCATGGAAGTTCACCGACCAAAGTGCCACCAGAATTGGTGTGCGATGCAACAATGGAAAATAGCAAGGTCCAGTTCTACGCGGCAGTTCCCTACCAGACGGAGATCGTCAAGTTTGATGCCCTGAACCGTTAGATTACCGCCGATCGTCGAGTCGAATCCTCACCAGGAAGAGATAGACACCGACTGGCTTTCTCCCGCTGGCCATTGAGTCAGACTCCCAAGCAGATATTGTAGACCCTGTTTGATTTTTAACAGCTGCCACGATATGAGGACGATTGTCGATTGAAGACGGGGAGGGTCTCCAGCAGCAACTACGACAGTGCCAGGACCATCGGCGATTGATTACTGAAAAGGGGGCGGATTACGTTAGCAGTGGCGGTCTTCGGGAGTCATACAGATTGGGAGTCAGGCTGCTTGCAAAAAATGGTTCGCGGAGATGGGGTGGGAGGACGGCTGGCATGCGAGTTTAGTTTATCCTATATGATCGAGTTTCTTTTCAGACGGATTCCTTTATCGATCTAATATTTAGCTAAACAAACATAGGATCAGATTAAAGCACATATTAGAATCTTATCTCACACTTAATATTGCAAATCAAACGGGCCTGAAGAGAGAATAATATGAGAGACTCATGTGTGGGGTGTTGTACATCAGTAAGTAAACATTGGTAGTACCCCTAAAACGAGACTAATCTACCTCAAAACGTGGTATTGTACCCTTAAGTTTGGTAGTATACTTGACGAGATAAGTATGTGGGGTATATTGCTCGTATTTTGGAGTACAATACTCCCATTTTGGGGATACAATATGAATAATTAGGTGTTGATGTATTGTACTTAATAGTACTCATGTTTGGGGATACAATATAAATATATTAGGATACAATACTTATGATTTGGGTACAGTAAACATTGATATTATATCCCCATAATAGAAGTATTGTACCCCAAAATATGGGTATTGTACCCAAAAATATTTGTTTTATACTCAGGTAGATAAATAAAAAGGGTACGATATTGTTGTTTTGGAATAAATTACTCCTATTTTAGGGGTACAAATGAATGTTTATTTGTTGATGTACAATATCCCTAAAACACGGGTATCATAATCCAAAACCTATTATTATACCCACAAATATAGGAATTGTATGCAACTAGATAAAATGAGGGGGGCACAATACCCATGCTTTAGGGTACAAATTTTGTGTTTTAGGGTACGATACCCCTTTTTGGGGTACAATACCTATATTTTCCAGGTAAATTACTCTCATTTCAAGGTACACTACTCCTGTGTTGTGTGGTACAATATTTATATTTTAGGGGTGCAATACTTGTGTTTTGGGGTATGGTACCCATATTTTGGGGTACATTACTCCCATTTGTGGGATACAACATGAATGTTTATTTGATGATGTACTCTAGCCCAAAACTTGGGTATGTACACCAAAACATGATGTATTGTATCCCTAAACACATGTATTATAATTCAAAACTCGAGTATTGTACCCAAAACATAGATATTGCTATAAAGACCCGAGCTTAATGCACAAATACTGGAAAAAATTGTATCAAAAGTATAAAAAAATCTTTTTATAATCACGTTTTATGTTAGATGTAACATCCCTGACCTGGGTTATGTGTTAACCCTAGATGTTTTGCCTAATAAGGTTGAGTAGATACTTAATCTAATCTTGGGAAAAGTAATTAGGGCTCATGAGAAACTTATGTTTCAATTTTGGTCATGTTTGAACAATGTTGAAGCAATGTTTGCTTATTTTGGACTAAAGTGCAAATTACCCAACTTGAGGGGTTAAATTGCAAATGTTGCATGATATGATGTTCCTCTGATGTTGAGACATCATAAGAATGAATATGATGTAGTGGTATAGTTTTCACAAGCTTGGGCACCAAGATTAAGCTTGTAAAACAATCCATGTGCATTAAAACCTAGTTTTGGTGTAAAGTACAATTTACCCAAAACCTAGGGTTCAATATTCAAATTACCACTTCAATAAGGTCCCTAATGTTTCTTGGCATCATGTAGAGCAAAGAAAATGAGAATGGAACCTCATTTGAATTAAGTTGGAGGAGAGAGAATCTTGATATTAAAATAATCAAGATTTAATCCTAAGTGAAACCCTAATTTAATTTAGGGCAAAAATGAATGTATTAATTAAAGGGCCTTCAACCAAAATTAAAATGGTTAGATTCATATGTGTGTGGATGAGTTTAAAGCCTTGCAAAGGCACGAGCATATCCTAAGGAGGTGAAATTCCACTCACCATTATTATAAGAAAAAGAAATATCCACTCACATATGGATATTAATATAATATGTTTTAATGTGCTTGATTTGCTTTTCTTTAAATCATGGATAATTGAGAGTAATAAGAGGCAAACAAGATATCCTCATCCCTAAGGAAGATAAGGGGAAAGAGGCGGCCATCTTTTTGGGATTATATGAATTTTTATAAGGCACTTTCTCTCTCCTTGAATTTCTTATAAAAAGACCCTTTACAAGCCAAATGAAAGGCTTTTTCGTTTGGACTTCTTTTCCCTTGATTGGAAAACGACCAAGGAGCTGTGGAGGATCAGTAGGATGACCCCCAACCTGTTGGTAAGGCTCTTGACCTCCTTTCACCTTGAATCCATGGTGAAAATCGAAAATCAATGCATGAATTCTTCATATCTCGACCTCCTTTTCAATTCTAACTAATTCTTTTCACTCAAAGCTTGAGGACGACCATTGGAATAGTGAAAGGAGTTGTATCCACCATTGTTGACGTGATATTGGAGCTTTGGAGATCAATTGGAGGTGGGTTTTATAACTTGAACCCTTAATTTTATTATTGCAATCATTTCCTTATCAATTGGTGATCATTTCTACATTTCTGAAATTAAGTTTGGTTGATTGATGCAATTTCTATGAAAATCACAGTAGATTTCGTGAGTTTGGAGCTTGATGATGATGACATCATCATAACCACACACCTCCCCAAATAACTAGACCAAATGGTTTCAACATGTTTGCCCATTCGGTTTCACCAAACGGTTTGAGAGCAAACGGTTTGAGACCGTTTGAGAGCAAATGATTTCAAAACCGTTTGAAAGAGTTGACCAAGGGTTGACCGTTTGATAATCCCATTCCTAATTATGTTGGTTGATAACCCACCAAATTTTATGGATTAGTTCCAAAGGAATCATGAGTTGAAGGCTAATCTATTAAGCAAACCATAATTGGATTAAGTGCTGATTTTCAACTTGATTGATTTGACTTTTTGGGTTAATTAGCCCAAAAGGTTTCAAAACCGTTTGGGAATCACCCAAACGGTCTCAAGACCTTTTGGAGGTCAACCAAGACCGTTTGGAGGTCCAGGTTTGAGTATGGTTAAGTATTTGAAGATTCAAACATATGGTATAAACCCTAATCGGCTAAGTGCTGATTTTGCAATTGAATGAGTTGATATTGTGGGTTGATTGGCCCAAACGGTTTCAAAACCATTTGGGGATCACCCAAACGGTCTCAAGACCGTTTGGGGATTACCCAAGACCGTTTGGAGGTATAGGGTTAAGTATGGTTGACCAATTGAAGGTCTAAAGGTACCAAATCACTTTGCAATTAAGTGTTGATTTGATGATCAACTCAATAGCTCAAACCCTAATGATTTTTCACTAGAATCCAAGGGTTGGATGAGCCAAACGGTCTCAAGACCATTTGGATCTCATCCAAATGGTATGAAGACCATTTGGAGGTCAACCAAGACCGTTTGGAAGTCTAGGGTTGAGTATGGTTAAGCAATTGAAGATCCAAAGATACTAAGTTGGAGTGTAATCAATTGTTGATTTGGTGATCAATCTAATGATCCAAACCCTAATGGGTTGACTTGGATTTTGATGATGTGATGGGAAAACGGTCTCAAGACCATTTGGAGGTCATCCAAACAATCCCAAGACCGTTTGGGGTCAGGTCATGTCCAAATTGGATGATGGTTCAATGGGTTAAAATCAATTCGACTCACATCGGAATATGTTGAAGGGTTATTGATTCCAAACTTTAAACCAATTGATTCAAGCCTTAGTTGATGATCAATTGAGGATCAATTGAGGGTCAAATCAGTTGAAGGTTGACCTAATTAACTCAATTGATGATTGGTTAACATGTATAAGATCGATTGAGGGGATCAACATTGGAAACCCTGATACAATTGAAGTGGTTGAGACACTTTTTGGTCCATGCGATTTTGAGGAGGTTTGGACCAAACGGTCTCAAGACCGTTTGGTACCAAACGATCTCAAACTGTTTGGAGACCCAAAGTGTAAACGGTTTCAATACTTTCTTTGTCTAATTGATTTCAAGTACAACTTGTTCAAATGGTTTTCAACAAATTGATGTATGAGAACCAAGATCATTGAGGGTCTAAGTAATTAATTTTGTGAAGATCAACATGGTTAATCCATTTGAATATCTCATGTAACTGAAGGTCCAATATGGTGAGCCTATTTAGATACTTAATACATTTGAAGATTTCAATGGTTAACCCAATTGATCACTTGGTGAGATTGAAAGTTTAATTGGTCAATTCTTTTGAATTCCTTATATAATTGATGGTTTAATTGATTAGACCATTTGGACATCTTCTATGATCAAAGGTCAATCAGCAATGTGTTTATTAAAGATGTAGACCTATGATGATTGTGAAGGTTAACCCTAGCTATGTGTACTCAAGTGAAGAGTTGACCTAGTTTAATCTTGGAGTAGTTAGCATCCTAAAGAGGATGAGAGATAGAATGAGAGAGACACTACTACAGAAATGCCTTTTAGCGTCGGTTGTTTAACCTGCTTTGGCGTCGGTTTCCGAGCGACGCCTATGTGGGCGCCGCTAAAGGTCTAACACTTCGACATCGGTTTTTTAACCGACGCCTATTTAGCTTAGAGGCGTCGGTTGTTTATAGAAAACCGACGCCAAAAGGGTTCGCGCCACAGAAAACGACGTCATCTAGAACACATTCTGCGTCGGTGTTTAATTGGTAACCGACGCAAAAAGTGTCCTAGATGACGCTATTTTCTGTGGCGCGAACCCGTTTGGCGTCGGTGATCAACTAAACAACCGACGCCCGTGCTTCCCTGCACGGCCGTGTTTAGTACTATAGGCGTCGGTTTTATATGAATAAGCAACGCCTTTTCCACCACGGCCGTGCTTTCCTGCACGGTCGGGTTGTTTGTAATATTAGGCGTCAATTTTTATCCAATAACCGACGCTGTAGGTCTTTCCTGACGGTTTTCTGTAAATAACTGATGCCTATATCTTTTTTTTCCATATCAGTTTGCAGGCCTGCTGTGGCTGGTAAGCAGGATGAGAACCTGCAGTTCAGTTTTCTGAACTGTAGGTTTACGACATCCATTGATATCAGCCTACAAACAGGCCGCAAACCTGCAAAAGTCCCAAGGAAAATTTCACAAAAGTAGATACATTCAGACATCAATTCAATTCTCACATTCACACATATAGAAACATTCAAATACATGTATTAACATTCAGAATTATTCATTTACAAAGTATCATTCATTATCGCTATCAACATCCCAATTATATCTTACAGTTGCCACTGCTTGTATGGCTTTTGCCCATTCTTCTCTTATTTCATTTAATGCTTCCATCGTATATGGAGCATGTATATTTTTTAAGCGTTTACCTATAGTGTTGTCAATTTTAAACACCTGCAAAGAGAATGATGTATATATATAAGTAATAATATAAAAATAAGATTGATATATTTCATACTAACTAATGAGACTATATATAATACCTCATGTATGGTATCGATGTCCAATGCGGCATGTTTGATAATCATCTGCATAAATCACATCACATAGTATGCGCATGCCCAGCCATTGTCTTGTGTAGCGCACTATAAATTGAAACATACAAAATAATACAACTAAGCACAATTCACATCAATAATATATACATTGGAGTCGGGAACTTACTTGTACGTTCTCCCAATTTATTGGCTGGTTCTTTTTCCTTGGGACCGTTCCTCCAACCTTTTTGAATGCATCTAAACCCCTACATGTTAATATAACACAGTAAATTACATAAGTAAATATTAATGTAATAAAAGATGTTAACAAATACAAAAATGAAATATTTCTCACCAGAATAATGGAATTCTCATTACGTGTCCAATTTTAGTGTTTAATGTACTTCCCGCGGGATCTAGATAATAAACAGTGAACGTCCCGGGGACAATAACTAGTAACTCACAATGTCTACCGCTAGAGGTAAAAAGTTAACAATTAATAACTCAAAATGCACAATAAAAATGGAATTTTCTTAAGTCCAAATTATAAATAAAGTAAACTTACTTGACATTGAATGGAGCTATTATTATCTTCTTGTTTTGCTGACCGAAAATTTTAAAAGCATCTATACAGTATTGTTGAACACTATCATGGTCTTTAGCTACCATACTAATCAATGATGGAATCAAAAATCCCACATGATCAAATGCAAATTGTTTGCAATGATCTTCGACTAAGTAGATGTAAAACATGTATTACGTATGCATTAATATATAAGAAACCAGATCACTGGATCTTACAAAAGGTATATGGATGTATAAACAAGATCTCACCTTATCCATGTATCTATCATTGATGTATTCAGCCAATCATACATAAACAGCTCAATAATATCTTGTATAAATAAAGAGCTATCATATGATTGACCTGCATAATCTGCATCTAAAGAAACAATTATCAGGCAATGTATATTATGTGCCCGTAGCCAACATGCCATTCCCCTACAAGCAGGACCTAACGGGTATGTTAGGTCAGTTGGAACCCAAGTTGGTAATGCGGGAGGTGGAGGTGGAGGCCTAGGTGCTCCTGGTGTCTTCTTTTTAACCTGTATATATAATTTCAGATCAGTTGACATCATATATACACATAAACAGTCTAAATCAATGTAATTTTATCTTACAATTTCAGTAGTGTAGATGACATCTACTTTGGGCCACAATATGACCCCGCCTTCTGCGTCAGCAAGTGTATCAATATCCAGGTGGAGATATGGCAATGTAGCTTCCCTCCAATCGGGTAACACACGTAATGGGCCCACATGAACGTAGCCCTGTGGCATTGGAGTCCCGTGAAACCTTTCCCCAGGAAGGGACGGGTAAGCCTGCGCCTCTGCAACAACATAGTCTTGTATTCTTAAGCGGCATGGCTTCAATGCCTACAAATTTACGTAAAGAATGTTATACATATATACATATCATCTTGAAAACATATCATCTTGAAAAGACTAGCTACAATGTCATAAACAATACTTACAACAGACGTGTTAGGTGATGGGTCTCCAGGATTACTCGCAATCTGTGCATCAGGAGAAGAGTGGGTCGCCATAGGCTGATTGGAAGCCTGAGATGCCTGCCACCGCAGCAATTCTTCCTTGACCTTCTCAGCAACTACATCGTTGACCTTCTTAGAAACTATATCCTCAACTCTCTTATTCTCCTATACATGGATAAAAGAAACATTAGCTTCTTATTATTGAATTTCCTTTTGCAGTAACATTCTAAAAAAAGAATAGGTTACCTCTTCTTGAGAAAGTCCCGCTCTGGGTTTGTGCTAGGATGGCCCAAAGATTGCTTTGATGCCCACACCAGCGCCTGCACCCCTAACACGTCCATGATGCTCTGGGTTACCCAGAGCAACTGTCAATTCATCCCTTGTGCCCTGAGGGATGAACGTGCCTTGTTTCCTCTGCTCGTGTAGCTCCCACTAATCACCATCAATAGAAATTGGTAAGTTAACACCACAAATAATCAATATTCAAACGATTGCTCTAAGAGTTGTATTTTACCATTTTCGCAGCCGCCTCAGCAGTTACGGGCTTCTTTATTTCACCCTTCTTGTTTTGCCTCCCAGCTATCCAGATATCATGGCGAGGCATGGGTGTGGCAGACTCCTGAGTAGGAGCAGACTCCTGAGTAGCCGCAGACTCCGCCTGTAGTCTTTGGCGAACGCTTGCATAGCCTTTTGGACCCATAGTGTGGTCATGCACATTCAGTGCACGCCTTGCTTTTTGTGCGTCACTGAGGGCCTAGTTAGTATGCACATTAATGATTTGGTTAGTAGCACTAAATGTTAATCTTGAATAGGTGAATATAATGTATATTAATTAAATTGGGAGTGACGCCTAATACCTTGAATTCTTCAGATTTTCTTGAAGCAACAAAATTGTCCCAATCTTCTTTGTCCAAGAAGTTCCATTGTTCAAGGGCTGACTTCTTCTTCTTATCACCCTCTTTTATGTATTCTCTGTTCAAATTTGTCCTATAATTCCTAAGCATCTTTCCAGCGCGTTGCATCACACTTTTACGATGCAACTTCTCATCCAATGCAAACAGATTCTGTAAAATAGAAATGTTATTAACTAGTATCCAAAATAGAATTGCAAATAATAGAATTTGTAATCTACAAAATAGAATTGCAAATAATAATAACTCACGCATAAATCCTTCCATATCAAGTCTTTTTTCCCCTGAGGAACTTTATGCCAATTATCATACTTAACACCACAATGGCTACGAGTGGTACACCGAAGATAGTTTACAAAATTATTGCGGTTCACTCCAATTGCATTTCCTCCATTATCAAACTCCACAACCAATTTGGATCCACTACCACTTAGCGCTATTAACTTCTTCAACAGAGTGATGCCCCTTTTCTTGTTAAGTGTTTGGTGCTGCACATGAAGTTGCTCATGTGCTTCAGTGGGTACATGTGCATCATCAACCTAAAATTTGACAAAAATAAACACACTGAATTAGCCCAATATAGAAATATATGATATATGACATAACTAGAAGATAATTAATTCTATAGAAATACATGATATGTTTTTAGAACTTACATTGGTATCCTCGCCATGCTCATCATGGACAGCATGCTCATCATGGACTTCATGCTCATCATGGACATCATGCTCATCATGGTCAGCCATCTGAAAATGTCATTAAAAAGGCAAACATTTACCATTTGTATTATCTAGAAAAAGGCAAACATTTAGCATTTGTATTAACTAGAAAAAGGCAAACATTTAGCATTTGTATAAACTAGAAAAGGCAAACATTTAGCATTTGTATAAACATACATGTCTCTAAAATTGTGATCTTTTATCAATTAACAATCCTTCATTGTGATCTCCGTGCACATTTAAGTCATCATTAGCTTCAATATTTTGTGGAGTTGGCAACCCAACTGAAAATGGACTGGAGTCATCATACTTATCATAATACTCTTCTTCATCTATAGGATCTTCAATGAACTGTCTTTTACCATGAAGAACAACTGACCATTTATCATTTGCAGGATCATCGATATAGAATATTTGTTTCGCCTGTGATGCCAATATGAATGGTTCACCCTTCTCGCCAATCTTTTCAAAGTTCACCAAAGTGAAACCCAATTCATCCACTATAACTCCTTTGGTGTTATCAACCCAATTACATTTAAAGAGCGGAATTTTGAAATCTATGTAGTCAAACTCCCAAATGTCTTCAATGACACCGTAATATGACATTTTAGCTTCATGTGGACTCTTATCCTTTGCACTTGCAAAGTACATAGTCGACGCTTGAAGAGTGACCCCACTATTTTGGACGACACTCTTATCATCTTGGCACTTTGTGTAATATGTGAATCCATTAATGTCAAACCCTTCATAAGACATAACATTCATTTTTGGTTTAAAGGCGAGGCATTTGATAGTTTCTGTAATATCATTTGGTGTTTGAGATAGTTGATGTAAGACTTTATCTTCAAACCACTTAGTAAAAGTCTTATTATGCTCTCTAGCAAGCCACATTGAACTTTCTCGAGGATGTTGTCTCTTTATGAAATTGGTATGTTCCTCGATATAAACACTCACTTCGTCCATATTGTGTAAAATATACAAGTGAGCTTGTTCCAACTGCTCACGGCTGATTACTTTCACCCGTGATCCCAAAATTCCTTTGCCCTCCTCAATATTCTTGTCATTATCAGGAGTGTCATTACCACTGAGAAAGTCATTGCAAAAATCCATAACCTCTCTCGCCACATAACCTTCAATAATACTCCCTTCAGGCCGATAAGAGTTTCGAACGTCACCTTTAAAAACGGTCATGTATCATTCAAAGGGATACATCCAATGCAAGAAAACTGGTCCCAACATTTTCACTTCCCTACTCAAGTGGACAACAAGATGTACCATGATATCAAAGAACGAAGGAGGGAAATACATCTCAAGCTGACATAGGGTAACAACCACTTCTCTTTGCAAATTATCGAGAGTAACAGGGTCAATAACTTTGCTGCATAGACTGTTGAAAAAGAAACAAAGTCTGGTAATTGCAAACCTTACATGCTTCGGCAATATAGATCGAATTGCCACGGGCAATATTTGTTGCATTAGAGTGTGACAATTATGAGATTTAAGACCTATCAACTTCATATCTTTCATTGATACCAATCTACGGATGTTGGATAAGTAACCATGTGGCACCTTAACATTTACCAAGCATTCACAAAAAGTTTTCTTCTCCTTTCTAGACAACGTGTAACAAGCGGGAGGTAAGTATGTTCTTTTATTACCCATTTCACGTAATTCTGTTAATTCTGACCTTATTCCCATTTCACGTAGGTCCAGTCTGGATTTTATCCCATCTTTAGTCTTACCTGGTATATTTAACAGAGTACCAATGATGCTATCACAGATATTTTTCTCAACGTGCATTACATCGATACAATGCCTGACTGTCAAAGAACTCCAATAAGGAAGATCCCAAAATATTGACTTCTTCTTGAATGAAGAATTGTCACTTCGTGTGGCCATACTACATTGTGATTTCTTACCAAATTCATTGACAATGTCTTTTACTCTTGCATAAACAACATCCCCTGGTATAGGTTTAGGTGCACTCCGTTCATCATTCCATCCACTGAATGCTTTGCGCTTCCTACGATACAGATGGAATTTTGAAAGAAACCTTCGATGACCAAGATATACAGTCTTGCCGCCATGTTTTAGTCTTATTAAATCAATGTTTTCTTCACATATAGGACACGCTTTAGCTCCTTTGACACTATATCCAGACAAATTCCCATATGCTGGAAAGTAATTAACAGTGCAAAACAACATAGCGTGCAAACAAAATGTCTCTCTTGCTGAAGCATCATAGGTCATCACACCTTCAGCCCAAAGTTTCTTTAAGTCATCAATCAAAGGTTCAAGATAAACATCGATATCATTTCTGGGTTGTTTAGGGCCCGATATCAACAACGACAACATAACGTACTTATTTTTCATACACATCCAGGGAGGAAGATTGTATATAACAAGCATGACTGGCCAAGTGCTATGTTGGCTGCTCAATGTCCAGTACGGATTCATCCCATCTGTACAAAGCCCAAGTCTTAGATTCCTATCTTCTTCACCAAATTTGGGGTACAATAGATCAATCTTATTCCACTGTGGGGAATCAGACGCATGTCGTAGGATCACATCATTATTTTTCTTAACATCTGCATGCCACCTCAAATTCTTCGCATCTTTCGGATTTGCAAACAAGCGTTGAAACCGTGATATTATAGGTAGATACCACAACACCTTGGCAGGAGAACCAGTTTTGGACTACCCCGAAGTCGTCAATTTATACCCTGACGCACCACATTTTGGACAATCTTTCAAATCTACATAGTCCTTTTAAAATAATACACAATCATTCAGGCATGCGTGTATCTTCTTGGCCTCCATTCCCATTGGGCACAACATTTTCTTTACCTGGTATGTTGAGATTGGCAGCTCCTTTCCTTCAGGAAGCATTTCTTTCAACAAAGTCAACAATGAAGTGAAGCTTTTGTCGCTCCATCTATTGTTAGCTTTCAACTTATACAATCTCAACACAGCGCTAAGCTTCGTAAACTTAGCACAGCCTGTGTATAACGGTATCTCAGCATCATGCACAATGTTTCTAAAGATAGGAGGTGGATCAATGTGCTCTACCCTACAACTATCCAACATCGCATCAACGATGTCTGCTGGAACTGGTTCGTTCACATTTACGTCATCGGAGGCAATTTCTTCTTCCACCCAAGCACTGCTATCGACATCGACTGGTTTCGATTTTGAAATCTCTCCATGCCAGTGCCATTCTGTATAGCCTTGTACAATCCCGTTGCACATGACATGACTTTTGATTTCCTCACCAGTGTTGACTTTCAAGTTGTTAGTGCAATGCCTACATGGACAGTAGAACCTATTTGTAGGTTTTTTCCTATGTTCCTCGGAAAATCTAATAAACTGATCAAGACCAGATATAAACTCTGGGGTGCAACGATTACGAATGGACATCCATGATCTATCCATTCTATGATCAGAGAAAACAAGTATATATTAGGAAACAAGTATATATTAGGAAAAGATTAGGGTATACACTTACATCCTAAGTGTATAATGTGATGTCATTCTTATATATAATAAATGTGTACTACCTATCCCATCCTTGAACACCTAATCTCACTAGTAAGTATATAATGTGTATTGGGTTTTCGAGAAAATTTTGGCAGCATTTCCCCGCTATTCTCTAAGTACATATGTACTTAGAGAACAAACGGGGAAATGCTACCGAAATTTTCTCGAAAACCCAATACACATTATACACTTACATCCTAAGTGAGATTAGGTGTTCAAGAACAGTCCCAAACTGGGGACTATCCAAGATTTACTCCTAATGAGTAAATCTTGGATGGGTTTCTAGGCCAACAAACACATTTGATGTCATTCTTATATATAATAAATGTATACCACCTATCCCATCCTTGAACACCTAATCTCACTAGTAAGTGTATAATGTGTATTGAGTTTTCAAGAAAATTTCGGCAGCATTTCCCCGTTGTTCTCTAAGTACATATGTACTTAGAGAACAAACGGGGAAATGCTACCAAAATTTTCTCGAAAACCCAATACACATTATACACTTACATCCTAAGTGAGATTAGGTGTTCAAGAACAGTCCCAAACCGGGGACTATCCAAGATTTACTCCTAATGAGTCAATATTGGATGGGTTTCTAGGCCAACAAATACAATAATAGATATGTACATGTTAGAGTTTCATCACAATTAATGTTAGGGTTTCATCACAATTGATGTTAGGGTTTCATCAATGTTAGGTTTAATCAAATCAAATTAGGATGCTAGAATTTACAAGTTTAAATCTTATTTCAACATGCATCAAAATTTACTGAAATAAGTCAAACATTAGGATTAGAAGCACAAATATATGCAAGAATTTTTTTTTTTCATATCCTAGGATTTACATAAAACATTACATGAAAATTTGTTCATATCCTTACCAACAGCAAGCACGACCGTGGCTGTGTTGGCCTACCACGACCGTGGCTGTGTTGGCCTACCACGGCCGTGCTGTACAGCCATGGTCGTGCTTGCTGCATGTTGGTAAATAGCTAGGGAGAAGGAGAGGTAGCGCTACCTGGAGCTAGTGTGGAGAGGACCGCCGGCGGCAGCAGCGTGTGGAGGAGCTAGAGCAGCAGTGGCAGTGACAGCAACAAACGACTGGGGGTGGGCGGCGGGCAGAAGCAACTGACGGTCGGAGAAGCAGTAGGCACCGGCCGGAGAAGCACCAGGAGAAGAAGCAGCAGCGGCGGGCAGCGGCGCCGGTGAGTAGAAGAGAACCAGAGCAGCGGCGGTGAGCAGCAGCAACCGACGATGGGTGATTTTGGGAAAATGGCGGCGAGCAGCAGCACAGAAGAGAAGTCGCGATGAAATAGGAAGAAAGGGGGAAGAGCTAGGTATCGGGTCTATTAAGTTGATCAACGACGTCAGTTATCTACACAACCGACGCCTATTATGCTTTAGCGTCAGTTATTAGTAAAACACCGACGCCCAAATAGAAAATTTTACCCTAAATTATTTGGCGGGAACCATTATCAGTGTCGGTTATCCAAGGATAACCAACATCTAAAGTGGAACTTTTCGCGCAAAATGTCATTTTAAATAGGCGTCGGTTAATAGTTAAAACACCAACGCTGTATGTGGCCCAAATTTTTTCGTCTGAAAATTGGATTTCGCGGGTGCTTTTACGCGTCGGTCGGTTATAGTCAGCCGACGCTGAATACAAAGCGGTACCCGTGTCTGGCTGGTCTTCGAATATAGACGTCGGTTTGCCTACATAACCGACGCCTGATATTAATGGCGTCAGTTTTCCTTAATAACCGACGCCCAGAAAAGCGACACTGAACGCTATTTCTGTAGTAGTGAGATGAATGCTTATATAATTAAGCCCTAATTCTCTCATTATGAGTAAACTATGTGATAAGGGTTGATCCATAATAATGAGATCATGAAACCCTAATCAATGAGCCTTAACCCTAATTAGAGCAATGTTATGTGTGAAACCCTAATTAGAGCAATGCTATGTGTGAAACCCTAATTAGAGAAATGCTATGTGTGAAACCCTAATTAGATCAATGCTATGTGTGAAACTCTAATCTAGGGCAAAGCTGAGTGTTGTCATAAATCCAGGGTGATGATGTAACCCTAACTGGATATAATAATGAAGGAAACCCTAATTCAATGGGAATTGTACATCCTAACCCTAATTTGGGTATGAGGTAAGAGAAAACCTTACTTGGATGTGAATAGAAAACCTTAATCCCTAAAATGGGGTAAGGTGCATGAAACCCTAATATAGGGTAGTGCCATTAAACCTATGTGAAGACCTAGCACTGGGTGATGTGTTGTGAAATCTTAATTTCACATAATACTAGGTGAATCCTTGATATAGAAGGATGATTACATGAAACTCTATTGAAGAATATTACTATGTGAAATCCATAAATGTATGGAATTTTCTATGTGAATCCTCAAATTATAAATATGGAGAATACTATTCCTAATAATGGAACAGTGATTAATGTTATGACAAATGTGACACCTAGAGAGGTTGATAATGACTATCCTTATATTAATAGTTCCTAACTCAAGGATGAGTCCATAGTATTGGCAATAGTTGTATATTCTAAGTGAGTGATTAATGACCACTACTTTACAATGATAATTGTGATGAACTGGTGCATAAAGTATTAGGATGGGGAATACCCTAATACAAACTAAGTGTATGAATTCAAGTAAGATAAAGGTGTTAAGAGAAGTGATACATCAAGATATGATAGATATCACATCCAACACCCCAATACTAGTATACCTTGAGGTGTTATAAGTCCAGTATACACTACGAAAAATATGGTCTTTAACTACAAAAAAATTGTAGCGAAAACCCCAAAATTTGTAGCTAAAAGCTTTGGTTACATTTATCCTTACATTTATAATATATAGCTAATACCCGTGTAGCTAATTGTTTAGGCTACATTTTTTAAAGTTGTAGTTAGTTATTCCTCTGGCTACAAATTCATATGTAACCCTAATTGTAGGTAAAAATGTCCTTACACATAAACATGTAGTTTCAATTGTAGCCAAATATATGACTACAATTTAATTTGTACCTATGATATGTAGGGAGAGATGACATTGGTTACAATTTGTATTTGTAGTTCATGTATAGCAAAAATTAGCACTTGCTATACATGTAATTATAGCTAGTGTGTAGTGAAAGACACCATGTACTATACATACATATGTAGTGAGAGACATTATGCATCCAGTCAGTCACTTGCCAATATAGAGGGGTTTTCAATAAGAAAAAAGATGAATGTTAATCAACATCGAGTTGTTCTTACAATGTCAACAATGATACTTTTATTTATATTTGACCAATGAGTACACAAGGCGAGGACATTAACCTTGCCCCTGTTTTACATTATGCATGGAAAAAAGAAACATGTATATAATATCTTCTTCTGACTACATCTATCCACTACAGACTACAAAGCACAATATAAAGAGGGCTAATCTCCCTTAGTTCCTTCACCTAATTCACAATGAGTTCAACAACCCTATGAATCTCAGCTTTAGTGGTGAATCTTCCAATCCCAAATAAGGTATGTGACATGTCCTCATCAACTCCCAGAGCTCTCAACACATAGGACTAAGCACAAGAGTTGTAGCCTTTCCTGTTGACAACGTCATGTAGAGGTTCATGTATGTAGTTTTGGTTGGCGAATTCCCTGGATCAGAACATATTGGCATTTCTTCTCATAATCCATACGTTCTGTACTTTTATATGTTGTGGATCTCAAGCGCCATCAAGTTGATAGTAGCATCCACTTTGTACGAACCACCATGGATACCTATAAAGAAACATACAAGTTTTGAGATATAGCTCACGAAAGAAACAACAAGCAAACATAGTTTCTCCTACTCACAACTTACCTATTACATAAGCCGTCTTCTCCCAGTGAATGAGAAGTATGAAGTGAATGAGAAGTATCTATGGGCTTCATGCCTTCAGTTTTCTACAATTCAATATAGATTCTAGTTGTCCTGGCGACAATTTGTGAACTGCAAGAATTTAAATGGATACTCACTGGTCAGTAAAAGAGGATATGAATCGAATCAAGTAAATCCTTCAAATTAAAAGATAAGAGTCTTCAAATTGCTTCTATACAGATGGAGGACGATATTTTTAGTGCTTTGGAAAAATTATAATCATACTCAATTACAATAATTAGCATAATATAAACAAATAACTAATAATAGCTTCAGAAAATGACCCATAATGCCAGCAGGCCCGTTCTAGCCAGCAGGCCCATGCTAGCCAGCACGCTTGTGGTATCTAGAGCCCAGCACGCCCGTGGTAGCCAGAGCCCAGCATGCCCGTGCTAGCTAGCGCGCCCGTGGTAGCCAGAGCCCAAAATGACCATGCTAGCCACCACACCTGTGCTACCCACTGCCCACCAGAGCCGTGCTACACACAATTTTACCTGTCATAAATTTCAATTGGTTCAAACATGTACATGAATGGTTTTTAACCTGTAAATGGATGTAAGAAGGCTTGCTATGAAAGGGTAGTCAAGGATCATGTGTTGATGTGTGAAAAATAAGAAAGAGGATGACGAGCATTCAGTGGTTTCAGGTACATTGAGATCATGTGTTGATATGTGCATAAGTTAGAAGCAATTGTTTAAATACCTCTAATCCATGGATCTAACCAAATATAATAACAATCTAACAAAGAGTAGTGTGCTATGCAGCACAATATGAAACATGTGCACCTCTGATAGGTAGTTTTTAGACTACACATATTCACATTGCAATAGATGGGGGACTCTTATCCACCAAGACCTTAAATAAAAAAAATAGTCTTCAAACAAGTAGAAAGAATATAACAATATTTAAGAGTATGTCTTTTTGAAACAACCTTTAGCAAAGTTTTATCCACGAAGACTTTGCTAGCATGATATTGTATTCTACATTGATGTCCTCTTTTGGCTACCTTCATTTATTGTAGGATCTGATCCAACTTGTTCCTCCATATTAAGATGCAATTCTAGACATATGCAATCAACTACAATGATGATTGAAGATAGATGACCATAGCTAAGAGTGATTTGCAGATTATCATTCCATCTTCTCGACACTGTAATAGATACATGGTATACAAGGTATAGAACACCTATCAAACCATCTTCTCAACACTACAGTAGGGAAACATAACTGATTTTAGTCACAACAACCATCAAGCACAACTACAACACTTACATTAATAGAGAATAAATTTGGAGGAGCAACTCCTTAGGCCATCACCTAGACCAGACCAAAAGAGAGACGATGTTGTTCAAAGGACTTGTAGAAAAAGGTGATGGCCTCATGAGAACATTAGTAGTCTAATTGGAATACTAATAATATACATGAGGAATGAACATGTAGAAAGAATCCAACCTGAGATTTGGTAATCCGGTCACTAATCAATAATGGAACATTTGAAAGGCATATTTCAGCCACCATACTCTTACACTACATGATTCTATTTGTATCATTCTTCCTTATCCACATACAGTGATCAAGGAAGTCATGCATGAGAAAAATAATAAGAATCTGATGTAAACATTATAAGTTAGAAATAATTAGAAGGCGAGGAAAGTTGATAGACAATGCAGTACCATAAAAAAGCCCATCTTCAAGTTCAACACCTATGCGCATAGTATATGAAGGCTTCAAGTTGGCTACTGATATCATTTTTAGAAAAAATGAACATTCAGATTCTTCTCTCTGCAATGCTTCCAGAACACAATTGGCATTAAGCATGTGCCATTGCATACTAACTATAGAAAAAGGTGTCATGCATCGAATAAAAATTATAATACCCAGCAAAAACCTAAAAATCCCATAACACCAATCAAAATGTTCTTCATATTAGCATTGACTGAGTTCATATCATATCAAGATCTAGGAAGCAACTGATGGCCTCTACACCAACATCAAGACAAGCTTGCAAGCAATCTGAATGGTCAGCGAACCCAAAATCATTGTGCTGAGTTTGACTATAGTCACATAAATAGATATAAACCTATCTACAATAAAATAGCCATAACCACTAATTAATATGAAGCTATTGCATTTAAACTTAGTAGCAAGATTACCAATCGAGGTAGCTTTGTAAAACTTTTTGATGTGATCAGGGAGTTTGGGAAGTTGCACAATAGAACTTTCATCTCTTAGCCATTTTCTAACCTTGAACATTTTCCAATCAGCAACAAAATCTATGGCACAAAGAAACATATCTAAGGGTTAAATAAGCATAAGTATCCTACACATCGTCTTGTTACAGAGCTTATAAATTCAATGGGTAATACACTTTGGATGAAATCAGTAGTCAGGAGCTTGTCAACTCTCACTTTGAAAACCAAAAAGAGAGTTCTTAAAAAAGATGGACAAAACCAACAACTCTCACTTTCCTTCTGGCCGCCATCTACAGCTGCAACAGCAGTATCTGGTGAACTTTGTGGCAATCATGGCATCTATTTTCTAGTCGTGATGTATACATTTATTATTTTCTTGTATTAGTCAGAATACTTAGAACATGTAAGAAACAAACCTAGTGAGACAAAGACGATGCAGATAGATTAAGTCCTTGAATAGTAAATGTGCAGCTATAGAAAAACTCTTTCGGTTCTAGGATACAACTACCCTAACATTGAAAGAAATATTAATGTAGTTGCTTCAAGATCATTTGGGGTTTGATTACCATATGGAAAATGTTGTTGAGATGGTGACATCTGATCTTGACATGTAATTCTCCATACATACATTAAACTAGATAAATACCTTTGGTATGAGAATGTCTAAATATACTTCTAGTGAAAGTCTTAGATAAGAAGGTAGCCACATTCTCGCACTGCACAGACCTACTACTACATTATATCACTTTTTCTACATTCATCCTTATGCTCTGCCACTCACATTCTAGTGTCCCCTATAAATGTAGGACCCCTCCTGGACAAACTTAGATTGTTGTTATAGGTTAGGCATTGTAGGTGCCCGCCAATCTGTCTTATGTGGGCTAAGATAGACAAAACAAATAGACAAATCTTTAGTGGTCCCTATACAGTAAATATTGTCATAGATATTTTAGTCTTGCTCATGGTTTCTTGAAAAAAATAGATCAGATTATTAAAAAACTACTACGACTATTGCACATGTTATAATAGAATCGAATTTACCCGCCTTTTTGCAACATCTTCTCTGTTTTCCTTATCATCTACTACTCAGAATAGTGGGGTTAGTATCAACCAACCCACCCCCCTCTGGTATGGGGCAAATTACAGTAGCCTGGGCCATTGCACACACACCAGCTATACCTCACAGAAAAATACTCAACACTACAAATCCAGCCAACTATATGGGTATATATACAAATCTCAAGAAAACCCACCTAATTCCAACAGTAGTAGGTTCTACTATGGGGTGGTATGTGAAGGAACCAGTAAAAAAAAATGTATCCCCTCTTGCTTTGAGGCAACCAGTAACTACGGAAAGAAAGGATAGAAACTTTGGAAGACCCATATATCCCTATAAAGGAACCTAACGGTTGCACATAAACTTAAAGGATCAAAGTCGAATACTAGATCTATCATGTATGACGCTGCTTTTAGGACCATGTAACTATGATAAAATTGGAAAGTTGTTCCACAATGATTATTTTATTCTTTCAAAAACGTTTTAAATAGATAGATTATTTAAAGCTTTACATGATGCTGGAGATTTCGTAGTTGTCTTCGTGAATAGAGCTTATAATATCCAACAACCTTTTAAAGTAAGTATATTAGTATAGCTATTGATTTTAGAACCAATACCACTAGATCTGGGGCGTCATCCCCCTTGCACATCACACATGGAACACCGGTTTTCAATCTGACAACCATACTCGTTGCCCACTATGTGTATGCCTTACTCAAAGACCTCAATCTTAGACTTTCTGGTGTATATTCATATTCGATCAGAATTCAGTGTTAGGATGCATTGAGCTTACTCTTCTTCAAATTAAATAATTAACAACACACTCATAAACCGGTCTATCTCATAATAAATATATAAGCTGAGCATGTCAGACGCAACTTCAGTCCCTTAACTTCACAAAAGTGTTTATGAAACATGTAACCCCTTGAGAATGTTGATATGCAATTATTTGAATCACAAACAGACTTCATTGTCGCTTGATATCAACAAGTTTAACCAAGCGGTCAACCAAATACTAAGTCATGCATAGATATGAATGTTGATATTAATCTTTTCAAAGAAGTAATCTGAGAAGATGACAGTGGAGCTGACGTGAAGGTTATGAATAACTCTTAAAATGTGCATTCTAAGAAGAGTTCTCCTTCTCCTGGCCATACTTTTGGAACAACCTATGCCCACCTATCCTTTGACAAGGGCGTGACTGATTTCTTCACTCTAGCCTATGGGAAGTGGATGTTATGTGGAAGGAAAATATGGAGCCTACGAAATGGCAGTTTAAAATGCTTACAAAAAATAAGTTGCAAAGGTGTCAGATTATGGTATGGCCGAGTGCTTCGACCAAGCCGGTATTCCCTTTTATGATAGAATATGCAAAGGTATGTTGCATAACAGAAAACATAAATGTTTCTAATAGCTTAGATACTACCACGTCTGAATCGAATTCACCATTTACACCTTTATCTAAACCAAATGATAATACTATATCGAAGTTAACATTCTCTTCTTCATCTTCCTACCAAGCTTCAATATTGACATCCAAGCACCGTAACAAAAAAAATTGATGAAACAAGAATCCGTTATAGTCTGAATGAAAATTTCCTCTATGTTTCTCCTCCAATAAACTTCACCATTCCTTATAATACTAAGCAAATACACTTCACGCAAGAACTAAGTTTAGATGTTGGTGTTCCGTCAATATTATGGAGTGAAGATAAAAGAAAATTGAGAACTGAATGGTAACAGAATAACCAATACGGAAACATTCAGGCTAATCTATGTAGCAAGCCTCGTACATCTTAAGAACTGGATCAAACAGTGTATAAGGCAGTAAATATCATGAATATTGACATAAATGAAATCCTCGTTTCTCTGATCAAATAAATGATTTGGGTGAATGTATTTACCAGTTAAGCATCCTCTTATGATCAAATGAAAGCGTCCACATGATTAACTGGTGGAGCGTTCCCTTGAGGACCTTGAATCTGGCAACGTTGACGCAACTGACGTAGAGGAAGCTGTTACAGAGCGGTGGGGTGTGGTATTCTCCCCTATTTGGTTTCCTCATAGACCTTTCTGATTCCAGGATCTCATCTCCGTGAGGGTGCTAGCAGAGCGGAGGTGTCTAGGATGGGAGGTAGGAGAAGGGGGTGCGAGGGAGAGGGGGTGGGGAGAAGAGAGCGAGACAGAGAGAACACGATGTGGGGGAGGGTAGAAGAGAGTAAGATATAGAAAACATGATGGGGGTCGGAGAAGAGAGTGACACAGAAAGAACACGGTGGGGGGAAGGAAGAGGGGGAAGGTGGAGGGGGAAGGGGTTAGGCGGAAACTACGGAGTACCGGTGCCATGGGGCAACGGTTTTGGTGAAGGGAGTAATGATCGAACTAATAGTGGAAAGAGGGAGTAGTGCGCGGTAAACTTGAATTTTTGGTCCTGTTGCTTAAGTGGAACGGGCAGGGAGAGAGGATTTTTAAGGAAATTTTGTAGTGGATGAATATGTGTAGTAAATTTTGTAGTTATTAGAATTTACTACAAGTACTTTACTTATATCTATAAAATTTGTAAAGGGAGTTGTTGTTAGCTATAATCACAATATATGTAGGTAGATTATGTGTAGCTAAATCAATCATTTTTTGTAGTGATAATTGGATGAATGACACATGAGAAGTGTCATGTCAATGGTTACATTGAGATGTAATGCACACTGTTGAATGTAGGCTAACATGCCTTATGAAAAGGTTAATCAAAACCTATAAACTATGATGTAATCATATTCTGACAAAGATGAGAGAAACTCATGCTGTGTGTTGATAATTCATTTGTTGATGAATGATGAGAATAAAGAGTATAATTGAATACTTATGATTATCCATATTGATTCCATGCTATGTGAAACCCTAACACATGGTAATGCTATGTGAAATTCTAACACAGAGTAATCATATGTGAAGCTCAAATACAGACTAATGGGTTATGAATGTAATAAGATAACCCTCGTATTGCATGGTACTGATATGTAATTGTATCATGATTACTAATCATGCAGATATGTTGAGAGGATGAGCATAGCCAGTTATGAGCTATGATGTTCTGTATATTGAAAATGTTCTATAGGACTTATAAGCCTTCATATGTTTTGTTGCTTAGTGAGAGGTAACCTACAATTAACGAGTCCTGTGTGTCACATGATGTGCTAATTATCTTAGTTTGTTTTTGAGCTTCATAAGCCATAATATGCCTTATTGTCTATTAAGGGGTAGTAAGAGGTGGTATGAGCTTTGTGAACTATGTGCAATGCTTTGTGTAGCAAGAATTATAATGTCCCTGGGTCATATGATATGAAGGTATGAAGTTACCTAATAAGTGGTAACAAGTGTTCTATGGTGAGTTATGGGTTCAAACACCCAGATGCTATAATCATGATGATGAACCTGTTAAGAAATGGAATTATGCTTGGTGAGTTGAGGGACTAAGATCCCAACACTTTGTGAAAAGAATATGGCTACATGCCATGACTCCACAATGACAATGTCAGGCTTTAGATATATAATCTATGCTTGAAGAGAGTAAATGTTGTGATAATAATTCCATAGTGAATAAATGTTATACATGTTCTTCATATTCCTTTAAGGATAAGTGACATGTTGTTCTATTAAGTTAATAGCTGCAATGCTTTTGATAAGAATGATGTCCTAATCTGTTAGACATTGAATTAGCTGCTGTCAATCAAATATGATTTCTATGTGCATATTTATCTTCTTAAGTTGCAATAATAATGTTACTGGCGGAGAGTTATATCTCTCGTTGGGGCAATTTACAATTGTCTCACCCCCGTGGGAATCACATTTTTAGGTGGACGCAGACGAGGAGGCAAGAATCCTTCAGTAGGAGAAGGACATCAACAACAGCAGCAGGGACAACAGTGAAGTCTCAGGTGGAGACACTGGTTGTTATGCCTTGTATAGATGTAGATAGACTCCTATGTGTCGTCTCTGTACTCTCAGGTCCTCGGAGTAATAGTTAGTGCTTTCGAGATTTTGGCTCAGTGCCTCAAGATTTTATACTGCCTGTGTTTAGCTTGACAGGACAGTTAATGCTTGTAACTCACAGAAGGAGATGATACAAGTTATGAACTTTTGAAAAATAGAATGTAAATGTGTTACTTTTATTCTATGTGAGAAAGTTTTTACTTGATGGATCTTTTTATAAAAAGGTTTTAATTTTTAGTGATTTTTGGTAATCCGTTGCTTAGTGAACGCTTCCGCATTAGTTAATTATGTTTTCATGAGTTGTATGCCACAAATAAGTGGTATCAAATCTCTAGGTTCGCTGAGTCTACAGAGACATAGGACTAAGGTTGTAGAGTATGTTCTAAGTGTCTTCCAGTTTATCTGATAGTATCTTCTGCTCACATAGGAGAAGAAGAAGTTGAAAATGACTGGAGAACATGAGGAACACATTACTAAGGGCAATGTTGTTGCACCAGGAGAGGGTGCATGGGACCAGGCAAGAGGAGAACAAGTGCCTGAGAATTTCCACCTTGACCTAATCAGGATAGAGAATCTTATGTTATGCTCTTGAAGGGAAGGATAGGACAATAGTGATGCATATCGAAGACTGGATACTAGTAGAATCTAAGTTACCAGTCTTTAATGCATAAACTTTGGGCTTTGAAAGGATTCCTGAGTGACATGGTCATGTTAAAACAGTGGAAATGTGGGAAAGATTAATATATGGTGAGAAAGTAGACTCTGCCATAAGTTTGGACAAATAGTACATTTGTGATGGTAGTGCCCAAGGAGGGGCAATAAGTTGAGAATTAAGGTATGGTCTCTATAATTTTAGAGACATTTGCCTAAATATTCTGAAAAGCCAAAGTTTTTGGTGTCACCAGTGCAATAAATGGCTAGTGAATCTGGGCAGTAGTCACTAAGAGAAGGCAAAAGAAGCAACATGAGATAATTGGACACTATGTGATGAAATCAACCTAATGTGGTAGGTGACCTTGAGGGGTAATAGTTAGAAGAAATATATTCATCCTGATACTTTATTTCATGTTTCTATGTGTTAAAGATATGAAAATAGTTGTTTTGAACTTCCTTTGACTAGTCCTATAAGGACACAAGGGAGATGAGAACTTATATCTTACTCAGTGTTCCTTAAAATGTTCTATAATCTCCCTTATCTATGTGTTGAAAGATGAGATTTAGAGGTGATGCCTGAAGAAAAATTCAAGAATGGAAAATCATGTGTGTATAATGATATGAAAAGTGAGGAATATGATAGTAAATAAAGTGCATACTACCTAATCTCAATACTTGTATACCCTGGCCAGGTATATGATTATTGAAGATAAGGCAAGTATGAAACTCATAGATTGTTAACTTTTTGATTACTCTGATCAAGTAGTCATTCTGAAACAATCTAGAGAGTATAATGCAACTAATAGGAAGAGCTATGTGAACATTCCCAACTAAAAGGAAGAGCTATGTGAACATTCCCAACTAATAGGAAGATCTATGTGAACATTCCCAACTAATAGGAAGAGCTATGTGAACATTCCCAACAAAAAGGAAAAGCTATGTGAACATTCCCAACTAATAGGAAGAGCTATGTGAACATTCCCAACCAATAGGAAGAGCTATGTAAACATTCCCAACTAAAAGGAAGAGCTATGTGAACATTCCCAACTAATAGGAAGAGCTATGTGAACATTCCCAACTAATAGGAAGAGCTATGTGAACATTCTCAACTAATAGGAAGAACTATGTGAACATTCCCAACTAATAGGAAGAGCTATGTGAATATTCCCAACTAATAGGAAGAGCTATGTGAACATTCCCAACTAAAAGGAAGAGCTATGTGAACATTCCCAATTAAAAGGAAAAGCTATGTGAACATTCCCAACAAAAAAGAAAAGCTATGTGAACATTCCCAACTAATAGGAAGAGCTAGGTGAACATTCCAAATTAAAAAGGAAAAGCTAAGTAAACATTCCCAATCACATAGAATTTGCTAAGTGAACTTTATGAATAAAGGATTACTAAGTGAATTATCTCTGTTAGATATATATGTTTCTCTTTTGGTGAATATTCTTGAGTGATGATTGAAGTATGTTCTTTCATGCTTCTTCCTTTCAATAATATGGACATCATATGTTAGGGGTTTATGTTTTGCATAAACATGAACATTGATAAGATTGAATTAATGAAAGGAACTTTGTGTGGATTACAGAATCCATGATATCTCCATAATATTAAGATATTATGTGGAGATTTGAGGGTATGACAATTGAATAATCTGTCTCTCCTTTTTCTAGGATTTCGGGGACGAAATCCTTGTTAGGGGTTTATAATTTGTAACATCCCTGACCTGGGTTATGTGTTAACCCTAGATTTTTTGCCTAATAAGGTTGAGCAGATACTTAATCTAATCTTGGGAAAAGTAATTAGGGCTCATGAGAAACTTATGTTTTAATTTTGGTCCTGTTTGAACAATGTTGAAGTAGTGTTTGCTTATTTTGGACTAAAGTGCAAATTACCCAAGTTGAGGGGTTAAATTGCAAATGTTGCATGATATGATGTTCCTCTGATGTTGAGACATCATAAGAATGAATATGATGTAGTGATATGGTTTTCACAAGCTTGGGCACCAAGATTAAGCTTGTAAAGCAATCCTTGTGCATTAAAACCTAGTTTTGGTGTAAAGTGCAATTTACCCAAAACCTAGGGTTCAATATGCAAATTGCCACTTCAATAACGTCCCTAATGTTTCTTTTCATCATGTAGATCAAAGAAAATGAGAAGGGTGCCTCATTTGAATTAAGTTGGAGGAGAGAGAATATTGATATTAAAATAATCAAGATTTAATCCTAAGTGAAACCCTAATTTAATTTAGGGCAAAAATGAATGTATTAATTAAAGGGCCTTCAACCAAAATTAAAATAGTTAGATTCAAATGTGTGTGGATGAGTTTAAAGCCTTGCAAAGGCACGAGCATATCCTAAGGAGGTGAAATTCCACTCACCATTATTATAAGAAAAAGAAATATCCACTCACATACGGATATTAATATAATATGTTTTAAGGTGCTTGATTTGCTTTTCTTTAAATCATGGATAATTGAGAGTAATAAGAGTCAAACAAGATAGCCTCGTCCCTAAGGAAGATAAGGGTGAAGAGGCGGCCATCTTTTTGGGATTAAATGATTTTTTATAAGCCACTTTCTCTCTCCTTGAATTTCTTATAAAAAGACCCTTTACTAGCCAAATGAAAGGCTTTTTGATTTGCACTTCTTTTCCCTTGCTTGGAAAACGACCAAGGAGATTTGGAGGATCATGAGGACGACCCCCAACCTGTTGGTAAGGTTCTTGACCTCCTTTCACCTTGAATCCATGGTGAAAATCGAAAATCAATGCATGAATTCTTCATATCTCGACCTCCTCTTCAATTCTAACCAATTATTTTCACTCAAAGCTTGAGGACGACCCTTGGAATAGTGAAAGGAGTTGCATCAACCATTGTTTACGTGAGATTGGAGCTTTGGAGCTCAATTGGAGGTGGGTTTTATAACTTAATTTTATTATTGCAATCAATTCCTTATCAATTGGTGATCATTTCTACATTTCCGAAATTAAGTTTGGTTGATTAATGCAATTTCCATGGAAATCACAGTATATTTCGTGAGTTTGGAGCTTGATGATGATGACATCATCATAAGCACACACCTCCCCAAATATCTAGACCAAACAGTTTCAACATGTTTGCCGATTCGGTTTCACCAAACCGTTTGAGAGCAAACGGTTTCAAAACCATTTGAAAGAGTTGAACAAGGGTTGACTGTTTGTGAATCCTATTCCTAATTATGTTGGTTGATAACCCACCAAATTTTATGGATTATTTCCAAAGGAATCATGAGTTGAAGGCTAATCAATTAGGCAAACCCTAATTGGATTAAGTGCTGATTTTCAACTTGATTGATTTGACTTTTTTGGTTAATTAGCCCAAACAATTTCAAAACCGTTTGGGAATCACCCAAACTGTCTCAAGACAGTTTGGAGGTCAAACAAGACCGTTTGGAGGTCCAGGGTTGAGTATGGTTAAGTATTTGAAGATTCAAACATATGGTATAAACCCTAATCGGCTAAGTGCTGATTTTGCAATTGAATGAGTTGATACTTTGGGTTGATTGGCCCAAACGGTTTCAAAACCATTTGGGGATCACCGAAACGGTCTCAAGACCGTTTGGGGATTACCCAAGACCGTTTGGAGGTCTAGGGTTAAGTATGATTGACCAATTGAAGGTCTAAAGGTACCAAATCACTTTACAATTAAGTGCTGATTTGAAGATCAACTCTATAGCTCAAACCCTAATGATTTTTCACTAGAATCCAAGGGTTGGATGAGCCAAACGGTCTCAAGACCGTTTGGAGCTCATCCAAACGGTCTCAAGACTGTTTGGAGGTCAACCAAGACCGTTTGGAAGTCTAGGGTTGAGTATGGTTAAGCAATTGAAGATCCAAAGATACTAAGTTGGAGTGTAATCAATTGCTGATTTGGTGATCAATCCAATGATCCAAACCCTAATGGGTTGACTTGCATTTTGATGCTGTGATGGGAAAACGGTCTCAATACCGTTTGGAGGTCATCCAAATGATCCCAAGACCATTTGGGGTCAGGTCATGTCCAAATTGGATGATGGTTCAATGGTTTCAAATCAATTCGACTCACATTGAAATATGTTGAAGGGTTATTGATTCCAAACCCTAAACCAATTGATTCAAGCCTTAATTGATGATCAATTGAGGATCAATTGAGGGTCAAATCAGTTGAAGTTTGACCTAATTAACTCAATTGATGATTGGCTAACATGTATAAGATCGATTGAGGGGATCAACATTGGAAACCCTGATACAATTGAAGTGGTTGAGACACTTTTTGGTCCATGCGGTTTTGAGGATGTTTGGACCAAACGGTCTCAAGACCGTTTGAGTCCAAACGGTCTCAAGACCATTTGGGACCAAACGATCTCAAACCATTTGGAGACCCAAAGTGCAAACGGTTTCAATACTTGCTTTGTCTAATTGATTTCAAGTACAACTTGTTCAAATGGTTTTCAACCAATTGATGTATGAGAACCAAGATCATTGAGGGTCTAAATAATTAATTTTGTGAAGATCAACATGGTTAATCCATTTGAATATCTCATGTAATTAAAGGTCCAATATGGTGACCCTATTTAGATACTTAATACATTTGAAGATTTCAATGGTTAACCTAATTGATCACTTGGTGAGATTGAAAGTTTAATTGGTCAATTCTTTTGAATTCCTTATATAATTGATGGTTTAAGTGATTATACCATTTGGACATCTTCTATGATCAAAGGTCAATCAGCTATGTGTTTATTAAAGATGTAGACCTATGATGATTGTGAAGGTTAACCATAGCTATGTGTACTCAAGTGAAGAGTTGACCTAGTTTAATCTTGGAGTAGTTAGCATCCTAAAGAGGATGAGAGAGAGAATGAGAGAGATGAATGCATATATAATTAATCCCTAATTCTCTCATTATGAGTAAACTATGTGATAAGGGTTGATCCATAATAATGAGATCATGAAACCCTAATCAATGAGCCTTAACCCTAATTAGAGAAATGCTATGTGTGAAACCCTAATTAGAGCAATGATATGTGTGAAACCCTAATTAGAGCAATTCTATGTGTGAAACCCTAATTAGAGCAATGCTATGTGTGAAACCCTAATCTAGGGCAAAGCTGAGTGTTGTCATAAATCCAGGGTGATGATGTAACCCTTACTGGATATAACAATGAAGGAAACCCTAATTCAATGGGAATTGTACATCCTAACCCTAATTTGGGTATGAGGTAAGAGAAAACCTTGGATGTGAATAGAAAACCTTAATCCCTAAAATGGGGTAAGGTGCATGAAACCCTAATATAGGGTAGTTCGATTAAACCTATGTGAAGACCTAGCACTGGGTGATGTGTTGTGAAATCTTAATTTCACATAATACTAGGTGAATCCTTGATATAGAAGGATGATTATATGAAACTCTATTGAAGAATATTACAATGTGAAATCCATAAATGTATGGAATTTTCTATGTGAATCCTCAAATTATAAATATGGAGAATACTATTCCTAATAATGGAATAGTGATTAATGTTATGACAAATGTGACACCTAGAGAGGTTGATAATGAATATCCTTATATTAATAGTTCCTAACTCAAGGATGAGTCCATAGTATTGGCAATAGTTGTATATTCTAAGTGAGTGATTAATGACCACTACTTTACAATGATAATTGCGATGAACTGGTGCATAAAGTATTAGGATGGGGAATACCCTAATACAAACTAAGTGTATGAATTCAAGTAAGATAAAGGTGTTAAGAGAAGTGATACATCAAGATATGATAGATATCACATCCAACACCCCAATACTGGTATACCTTGATGTGTTATAAGTCCAGTATAATTAGATGAATGACACATGAGAAGTGTCATGGCAATGGTTACATTGAGATGTAATGCACACTGTTGAATGTAGGCTAACATACCTTATGAAAAGGTTAATCAAAACCTATAAACTATGATGTAATCATATTTTGACAAAGATGAGAGAAACTCATGCTGTGTGTTGATAATTCATTTGTTGATGAATGATGAGAATAAAGAGTATAATTGAATACTTATGATTATCCATATTGATTCCATGCTATGTGAAACCCTAATACAAGGTAATGTTATGTGAAACCCTAATACAGGGTAATGCTATGTGAAATTCTAACACAGAGTAATCCTATGTGAAGCTCAAATACAGACTAATGGGTTATGAATGTAATAAGATAACCCTCATATTTCATGGTACTGATATGTAATTGTATCATGATTACTAATCATGCAGATATGTTGAGAGGATGAGCATAGCCATTTATGAGCTATGATGTTCTGTATATTGAAAATGTTCTATAGGCCTTATAAGCCTTCATATGTTTTTTTGCTTAGTGCGAGGTAACCTACAATTAATGAGTCATGTGTGTCACATGATGTTCTAATTATCTTAGATTGTTTATGAGCTTCATAAGACATAATATGCCTTATTTCCTATTAAGGGGTAGTAAGAGGTGGTATGAGCTTTGAGAAATATGTGCAATGCTTTGTGTAGCAAGAATTATAATGTCCCTCAGTCAGATGATATGAAGGTATGAAGTTACCTAATAAGTGGTAACAAGTGTTCTATGGTGAGTTATGGGTTCAAGCACCCAGATGCTATAATCATGATGATGAACCTATTAAGAAATGGAATTATGCTTGGTGAGTTGAGGGACTAAGATCCCAACACTTTGTGAAAAGAATATGGCTACATGCCATGACTCCACAATGACAATGCCAGGCTTTAGATATATAATCTATGCCTGAAGAGAGTAAATGCTGTGATATAATTCCATAGTGAATAAATGTTATACATGTTCTTCATATTCCTTTAAGGATAAGTGACATGTTGTTCTATCAAGTTAATAGCTGCAATGCTTTTGATAAGAATGATGTCCTAATCTGTTAGACATTGAATTAGCTACTGTCAATCAAATATGATTTCTATGTGCATATTTATCTTCTTAAGTTGCAATAATAATGTTACTGGAGGAGAGTTATATCTCTCGCTGGGGCAATTTACAATTGTCTCACCCCCGTGGGAATCACATTTTTAGGTGGACGCGGACGAGGAGGCAGGAATCTTTCAGTAGGAGAAGGACATCAATAACAACAGCAGGGACAACAGTGAAGTCTCAGGTGGAGACACTGGCTGTTATGCCTTGTATAGATGTATATAGAGTCCTATGTGTCGTTTCTGTACTCTCAGGTCCTCGGAGTAATATTTAGTGCTTTCAAGATTTTGGCTCAGTGCCTTGAGATTTTATACTGCCTGTGTTTAGCTTGATAGGACAATTAATTCTGGTAACTCACAGAGGGAGATGATACAAGTTATGAACTTTTGAAAAATAGAATGTAAATGTGTTACTTTTATTCTATGTGAGAAAGTTTTTACTTGATGGATCTTTTGATAAAAAGGTATTAATTTTTAGTGATTTTTGGTAATCTGCTGCTTAGTGAACGCTTCCGCATTAGTTAATTATGTTTTCATGAGTTGTATGCCACATTAGAGTTGTGGAAGCTTACAAATACGATTATAAATTTAAGAATAGACATGATTGATATCTACTATTCAATAGGGGACAATTCTTGGACGTATCTTCTATGCCTTTTTTACATCGCCTGTTCATGAGTTTCCAAAGGAAATAAAATCACATATAGACCTCAAGAAGGGAAACATAAGTCAGCAAGACTGGAACTAAATTTAACTATTGATCTATTTAAAAAATAAAGATTTATGAAATCAAATATAGGTAATCTTGCTTTATGGACTAAGGTGATAATAAGAAGATGGTCAAGAAAATATAAGGAGATTCTCAAAACTAATATCAAGATATCAAATCATTCAAAATGAAATGATTTATCTATTGGAACAACAAATCTAATATTTTTTCTTCACCACTGTCTAGGTGCCCAATGTTCTCCCCTCATGAGATAACAATACTTTTGCATGTGGTGGTAGGTAGTACTGTGGAACTCTAATTGTCCATTATCCAATGCGTAGGGTTGGAGGATATGAACCGCCAAATCTAGTGAGACAAATCTCTTAGACAATATTGTAATTTTTGTATCAAAGTCAAATTTTGATCATTTTTATCAGATTATTCCACAAATCCAAGAATTCAAACTATTTGTTGTGACCTTCAAGAGAGGGACAAGGCTAGAAATAAATTGGGTTCACCACTTTTTCCAAAAAAAATCAAAAGATAACTCAAGAGGTAAATAAAATAGTTCTATAAAAAATCAAGAATTTAGTTCATGTTCAATTGACTCAATACTACATTAATATTGTTACATAATTTTTTGTAATCACATGGAAAAATTACATCAAGAAGGAAAGTAGATAGGAAACAAGATGCCTCTTTTTTAAATAACAAAGCCAATCTTCCAATACACCACATCCATATATTTGGGGGGCATTACATTATTATGCATAATGTTTTGAGACCTCTTAAGAATATCCACACCTCTGGTGCTAAGAAACCAAAAGTGTAAAACCTAAAAGGTTAAAAACATGTCGATTGTTAATGCATGCTTTCTCATGCTCGGCTACTTTTGTTGAGGTAGTTTTGGGAGTAGCTTATCCTACGGTGAATGTGACACCTCTCAAGACCGCAAGTGAAGAAACCCCTATCAGGTCCACACATGCATGCTTCCCTCCAATCCATCCAAAGAGTAAGATATCAGTAAGTCTAAGAGTTAATCTCCACTCTAGTGGATTAGTCAAAATGTTAATAGGTGCCTCTTTCTTAGTAACAATTCCTTCATGTCTGAGTATGTCATAGAGAATATCCTAAACAAGATCATGTCTATACTTGAATCCAGGTAGCTCTTTGCAATGAACTACATGCTCCCAAAAAGTCTATAAACAAGCCTTACAAAAAATTGTACATAAAACAAAGGAATCATTAGCCAATTCTTAAGGATAGTACAATACTCCAAGGATGACATATGCATGTCTAATCCATCAATAGGAAATAGCAAGGAGAAAATCTTGATCATGATCACCTTGTAGACACCCAAAGACTATATTTTTCTAATGGTCATCTAAAACTTAATTTCCTTGTTCTCAATAATTTTGCTAAAAAGGGAACTTGTCAAAGCATGTTTGTCTCTAAGGGGGCAGTGTTCTTGTTAGAAAAACTACTAAGGCTAGAAGTTGGCATGGTAACAAAAATACAATCTAAAGAACTAACAAAATCAAAGGCCATACTGCAAATCCCATTACTTAGCAAAATATGATCCTAAGGCACCCACCTTGTGACATGGGGAAATATCTTTGGCACAAATATAACATTTCAAGGTGGGCTATGACCATTTATAAAGCAAGAAAGGAGGGACTTAGCACTGCAGACAAGATCAACCAATGGTTCCCAGACTGTCCTACTGAATGCAGTTTACCATATGGATAATGAATCGGCTAAACATCTTTTCACACAATGCTCATTCATCAAGAGAGTATGGGATATCTTGGGTTGCAGTTCATCAGCAGAAGGTTGGAATCCTTGATCAAATCCGAGCTCAATCTTTGAAGACGTCAAGACCAGAGAATTTATGCTCCTTGTTCTTTCAGCCATTGTCTTTTTCATTTGGAAAGAACGCAATAGTCGAAGACATGGTAGGGAGATTCTTACTGCACAGAAGATTACTATAGTGATTAGAAATGTAGTTCAGAATGTTCTGTTTGCTCATGGTGAATGGAAGATTACGCTGCCTAGTACTATCCTCATGACTTGGGATGTTCATTGAGCTTATGTTGCATGGGGAGGGGGATAATGATCAGTCCTTTCTCAACCCATGGTACGAATTTCTGTTTTGAGCTTCTATCTATTTCTTGGTTTTCTGGCTACTCACTTTGAGTATGCAACTTGTACTTGTGAAGAGATGATGTACAAGCACTCTTCGATAATCCTTTTCTTCAAACAGATGCATAGAGAATAGACCTATTCTGGACAATAGGCTCTGGATTAAGAACTGGATTGTTTGGCCTTTTGGTCCTTTGGAAAGGTTTAATATTTAAACCTATCATGTATGTGCACTCTATGCTAGGGGCTGGATATTTGTCTTGTCCCTTCGGAATAAAATTACCCAAAATTCTGATGATCCTAAGGCACCCATGATTGGACTTTGGAGACTACAAAAGCATATGAGGAATCTTATGTCACCAAGTACATACCCAAGCCACTGAGACAAATGGATAGGTAAGCAATCTGCCATTGAAGGTCTCCAAAAAAGGACCTCAACAAACTATAATGTCTTCAATAGACCTTTACAAACCGTTGTCAAACAACGTTTCTTCATCCTTCATGTATACAGGTTGACATGTGCATAAGCCAAACATTAGCTTGGAAATACCTATACAAGAATAGAGTAAAGGAGCTCACTCTGTGGATCACCTAACTACAGAAGAAGATTCATCATCTCAACAACCTTCTTCATCCTTCTCATGGCTAACCCCTCAATAAATCATCTGTCTCTACTCGCTGAACCTCCAAGTTATTTCATTCCCACCAAAGGTCTCCCAATGTCAATAGGGAACAACCCCTTGTGAAGATTTCCACCATCAAAAGAAGGCTAGAAAAGTCTAGTTTTAAGAATGTTCAAAATAAGAACCAAACCTAGACTAGTCCATTGGATGATATCAAGTACCTTGGCCACCTCCTCTGTGTCTTCAATAATCGCCCCATAATCAAGATACCAAGAATGGAGGAGAAGGCTACAATTATCTCTAATCTCCTAAATAAGTAGATCCATATTAAGGGAACAAAGGTGTGGCCTAGAGGGTCTCCCTATTGCACTCCAGTAGCTGACATGATATGCCCATCCCGAATTTACAACCTAGTTGCTTGACCACAAAAAAACTCTACCCACAAATAAATAGATGGGCATCTAGTCCTCACCTCATGATGCTATTATGACATGTCCACAAGGTTAACAACATTCAAGAAATCAAATGCAAGCATAGTGTCAGACCCCTGACCTAGCTTTATGGATAAACATGCATAATTGACTTAATTGGTTTCTTAATTCTTAAATCAAACCATAATTTATGTTTTGAAATCAATTGATACATGTGATGCCCCTACGCACCAAAAATGAGATTACTTAAAACCAAACTCAGAATCATGACTAAGCAAGAGGATTACCAGAAAACAAAGGAAATTAAAACCGATTAGTAAAAGCACCATGAGACAAAAACTTATCACATATAAGTCCACAAGCATGTCACTTACATTACATATCATATCACAAGGTGCTTACATCATTGTACATCATCGTTCCTATCAAGAACATGCTACATGAGATACCTATTCCACATATACATATTCACATGCCAAATCTATACAACCATGGATCATAGGTCAAAAACCTTGTATCGACAACATATTTACAAAACACAAAGAGAACACCTCCAAAGACATGAATGTACATGGACATCATCTAGGACTCTATCACCAAAAGACTACCAACACATCCAACCTTATCAGCTACTGCTCTTGCTGCTGCTCTTCCTTAGCTGCATGATCTCTACCTCTTCATACAGTCCCAGTGAGAGACATAACTCTCCGCCAATTTCTATTAAAGCAAAAATATTTAAGCAAGTAAGTAAAATACTTATCAAGATGAGCAAATTCAGTCCAAAAATATGTATTGAATAAATAAAGCAGATTAAAAAAAACTAGACAGTTATCACTGAGTAGAAGAACAATTATATTCTAAAAGGGAATATAAGGCTCCGATTGGTTTATCGTAACTGATCTGGAAAACTCATGAACTGGAGTTCCTTGAGCAATATTTTATGATTGGTTTAAAGTAAATGTTGGAGTTCCGTGACTTCCGGGGAGTTACAGACTTACATACAAAATGTAGTTGCTGAGTTCCCTCTTAAAAAGAGCAAAAAACGAGTTCTGAGACAACTAACAACATTTCTTATAGAATTATATTTTTCATTAATTCGTCATAAATGACACATGTAAAATATTTATGACTAGAAATATTATTGGTGAGGATATAGTTTATTTCTAAAAACAAAACATAGTATGACAAAATATCATGCACTGTAATCGTATTATGTAAAATATTTAACACTATAACCACTATTATCAGTACAATCTAAAAAAATACAATCATGAAAAAGAAAAATTGCACCATGTGAAAACAATGTGATTTACGTAATATATTTTTATTCTTTATATTTAAACATATGATGTAAAAATGATAATTAACTGTAACCATGCACAAATAATATAGTGAAAAAATCCCTAAAATAATGTAAAAATTAATATTCTACATTGTGTTAAATAATGATGAACCAAAACTTATATTTACAAGCACATGAAATGTGGACATTATTACAATATTTTGTATACACAAAGTGAAATTAAAATATTGTGATGTGGTTTTAGTCATACTATTTTTATTAATATTATAATTATACCATAATAAAATATTTTTAAAGGAGCAACATCTGCACCATAACCACTTATTTTGGTTATTGTGATTTAAGAATATTATAATTTTTTACAGATATGATTCTTTTTTATGCCTTTACCATCCTCATTTATTTATATTATATAATAAAAATTAGCAATATTTTTAATGATTTCCATATTTACACTTACAACAAACCAATCACATGGAAGTGACTGGAACTTAAGTTCCAAAAACTGAACTAGAATTCCCAGAAAATGAGTTCCATGGAACTCATGACTTACATCAAACCAATAGGAGCCTAAAGAACATGTATAACATTTGACTTCTCTTACTTCCTTATAATTCGAGAAATAAGTAAAAATATAAGGTAAAGGGATCAATCAATATTATTCACATTTCGCTCTAGAAAAGTATACTACATGGTTGTGTTAAGTCTTTTATTATTGTCCTGATGATTTGAGTCATACAAACCAAATCCATCTTACCACTGCTAAGTCAAAATCGATGCCATACAAGGTCAACAGAAGAGCCAGAATCTACAACCTCCCCAGCACCTCTTGGTCAACACAAGAGAAAACACCGTAGAGACATATTAGTCAACTACAATAATGACATATAGTCAAGATGAAGGATTGGCTCACACATGGCCATCCATACATAATAACAACTAGCCCACCTTGTTACATGTAATGACACTAGAAGAACATGATCACACTTGGCCATTCTAAAAAGAAGTATAGTATCACACATGGCCATCCATATCACAAGGAGACCATATCACACATGGTTGTCTCACACCACTTGTAATTGTGGATGTAAGGAGATACTATACTTGCACCCCATATATTCAAAAATATGTGCTCTGAATTTCCCACAGGAATTACTCATTTCACCATCCTACCACTAAGACTGATACTGGATTGGATCTACGGCACATGGAACCTACATGTTTAGAGTTTCACTTGATTAATTAAGCCAATTGGGTATCTTTTTGCATCAATCAAATTATCACGTATAAATCCAAAACAAACTCTACTAAGATAAGGGAATAGTGCAACTCCAGAAGATATAAAAAGTATAAGGAGAAAACTAGTCACATCATCATCACATATACTTACACCACTACCATTCACAAGGCCATCACCAATGTCACATCACTAGGGGAATATAAATCTCTCAATCACATCACTAGAGGATAACACCTTACAGTAGGCATCAAGCCTTCACCAGGTTATAGGACCCATCACATTAATATGATTTCATCAAATCTCATCAATGCTTATAGCCATCACCTTGTATCACACAATCTTTGCCACAACTTACACAAGTTATGGTATTCATTTCACCTGCAAGGTTTGGGGCTCATAAAAAAGAGAGAGAAAACATCATAATATGATAACCACTTCAAGAGAGAAAAGAAAACACATCACATGGACCAATGTTAGGGTTAGGGTTACATGCACAACCAATTAGGATTTAATAGATTTATTCAATCACCAAACCTTAGGTATGTGGTGCACTCCCGCCAATGATGTTACACACAACTCAATTGGAGTTTTGAATAGATGCAACCCAGCGGACGGAAGCACACGGTGGATTCACTTTCAATATTTATAAAACCTAAATAAACACCTACTCACACTAAAACACTACACCCACAAGCGCGTGGGGTCGTGTCACAGTATAGGAAGGTGGCAAGTACTGGGTCGATCCATAGGGAGAAGTGGGGACACTAGAGCTAGGTTTAGTTAGGCTAGGTTCCTACTGCGGAGACTATGGTTAAGGATTTAAATGGGGTTCTAATTGTTAAACTAATATGAACAAACGAGCAATTAAAGGCAAGAATGAAATCTAAGTTAACCCTAGACAAGATTAAAGCTAAAGAAGCAAGAAAGGATTAAAATAGATATGAAAAGGGCAAATTATACTAAGGTAAGCAAGAGAAGGGAAAGAGAGAAATTAGAGAGCTAAGCTAACATGAACAAGGCAAGAACAAAGAAAGAAGCTAACTAAGCAATAAAAGAACTAATTAAGCTAAGCAAGCACAAAACTAGAGTTTTAAGCAGTAAAGAGAGGTATGGGATGTTTAGGGGTATGAACTCATCACTTAAGCTGGGGGTGACATATGAACACTATGATTCCATTTAGATTATCCAAACCAAACAAAAAGTTAGAGTCTAATGAATTAACCTAAGCTACTAATTGGCCATGGATATGCTAGGTTGTGTGTAGGGGAACTAGTCCCTAACACCCCTTACTACCCTTACGAGGCTCAATTGGGTTAGGGATTAGGTTTAATTCAAGTAGAGTTTTTTCAAGTCTAGGTTTCTAGATTAGACATTTCTTGCAAAATTAGGTGCCGAGGGTAGTAATGGGGATGTGAAATTAGGGTTTTGGACCCCAATTCCCCCACATCCTAGCCTTGAGAAGGCTCCATGCTAATTGCACTAGAATTATCTAATCTAGCTACTTAGATCTCTCACTTAGGTTTAGGGAGATTGATTAGGATGTAGGAAGATGGGAGGAAACCTAGGGATCCAAGAATTGGACCTAGGGGCAAATCCCAAAATTTACACATATAAGCAATTTTTCTAAATTCCTAGGCGATTTTACACAAAAACCAACAAGAAATCCATAGAGAATGGGATAGAAATAGAATATAATCATTAACAAATGGAATTACAAAGCTTACATGTCATTTTCCTCCAACATGGTATCAAAGTAACATAATTTCCCCCAAACAACCCAACCAAGGGGGCCTAGCTACTCATGGAAATGGAAAATACAAAAAGAAAGGAGAAAGAGGTATAAGAAGCCATGGAGGTCAATGTAGATGAAGGAATCCTCCTCTCTAGCTACTACAAGATGACCTCCTCTCTCCTCCAAGGTTCAAGGGTGTGAAATGAAGGGGATTATGGGTAGGAACTAGTATAAACTAGAGTTTTGGTGGTGGAAATGGTGAAATGGAGTAGAATGGAGGTGGAAATGGAGTGGAATGGCTAAGGGGAGAAAATGGGGAGCTAGGAGGTGGTGGAAGGTAGCTAACCTCGTGCCCCAGCCACCACCTAGGTATATATAGGTGTGGGGGAAGCATTAGGTTAAGTGGGGGCAAAGTGGGAAATGTAGTGGAAAAGTGGCTAGGTTTTTGTGAGTAGCATGGCCGTGCTGGGTTGTGAGTGGAACGACCATGGTGGATGGGAACGGTCGAGGTGAAAAATGGTGGAAAATGTTAGGTTGTTTTGGGGGAGTGGATGGCTGGTAGCACGACCGTGGTGGGTAGCACGACTATGTTGGGAGATGGTAGCTAGCACGACTGTGCTGCATAGCACGACCGTGTTGGGAGATGGTAGAACGGCCGTGCTATGTAGCACGACAGTGTTGGGAGTTGGTAGCATGGTTGTGATGCGTGGCACGACCATGTTGTAGGGTCACAACATGGCCATGGCAGAGTATGCTTTGCAGCTGCTTCAAAATTGACATTTTTCCTGTGATTTCTTCATTTGCAGCATGACCGTTCCATGTTACCACAGCCGTGCTGGGGGCTTTTCTTGCACTTCGAGCTTCAAACTTCATTTTACATGGACTTCTTTTCTTAAGCTTGACTTTTGGCCACTAGGGGTAGGTTGGGGGAGCTCTGGGGCCTTCTTTGGGCCCCTCCATCTCTCTCGTCCATCCAAGTGTGGTCCAAGTACCTGAAAAACATGCAAATAATGTCCATAAGTGCATTTTACACAAATATGCATATTAAGGGAAATAACATGTAATCTAATAGGTATAGATGTGATTGAAATACAAAATTCCACAAGATGAAGCCCTAAAATAGGGCTGAATCACCACCCCAAACTTGAAACGTACTTGTCCTCAAGTATGTTCCAACTCAATCTCTCTACAAAATTTTCACAAGAAAGAAATGACAAATCCAATGTAAAGGATGATTATTGCTGAATAGGATCAATAGTGACTAAGTACATGCATTCCCCCTCTCTCCTCTCCTGCTTTCACAAACCAATCATGAAAAGAGCACAAAACATATGAACTTCAAATATAGTGCATAAAACACACAAGCTATCCATATTTCCTTCATGTAGTTCCGAGTAAATCGTTTCATGATGGTGTTAATCAAGGATGACCAGGAGTGTTGTTTCACCTTCATGATTTCAACCTTATGTTTCAAATCACACCAAATGACCCATGTGGCTGCGAAAAAGGGAAAAATGAGCTAGGTTTGATGTTTCCTAGCTCAATGGGTATAAAAATGGAAGAAAGGGTTGCGGTAGGATTTTTGGGGTGTTATTACATAGATCACACATCTTTTATTTATTTGAATGCTCTTAAATAGGAGCATCCTTTTATTTTCTTTTTGCATTTTTTTCTTTTCTTTTTCTTTGTCCTTGGAGTAGATAGGGCATATGGTGACAAGAGTGAAGTGGTGAGATATATATGTGGTCACCCCAAACTTTTAGAGGTGGCCACGACTGATATGTGCACTTTGGCATCCTTTCATGAGGCAGAGGGGTAAGAAGATGGTGAGTGAAGAGTTGGGTCAAAGAGGAGTCATTGGCGTGATTCTCAACAAAAGGTATCCTGCATGAAAATTAATCCAACACTTCATCCAACAATGTCACACCACATGAATGAACAACCTAAAATTGATATTTCAATCAAGTGATTTCATAGGCACTAAGCACTCATAGCTTGCTCAAATCACAATTCAATCAAATCATCCGCAAACATAAGAGAGGCGATGCACATGTAAAAAGTCAAGAATTGATACCATTTAGCAACAAATAATGATAATTCACTTGCATTTGTCAAATGTCATCATTTTTAATCCAAAAAAAGTAGAGATTGGGTTGAAACAAACTTTTCGGCAAGAAATCTCAAATTTGTGCAAAATTGGCCAAAACGGTGCCAAGTTGCTTTGAATCACATCTAAGCCTATATTATTGAACTTAAAGCAGTAAACAAGAAAATCCTAGCTAAAACATGCAAAAATTACCAAAAAAATATACATGATATGCAATGCATGGCAAAAAGAGATTTTTTTTGAAAATTACACCAAAATGGAAGGGATGTAAATGGCATGGCATGCAAGGATGCAAAGTAGTAAAGATGACTAAGGTAGGTAGCAAAAACAAGAAAACAAAATTGGATGTGGCGAGTGAAATGCAAAGTGAAACTAGGACATACTTGCCCTACCACCCCAAACTTTTGAATCATGATGTCCTCAACATGATTCTAGAGTTTAGGATGATAGGGTAGACGATCACAGTTCTCTAAAGGCTATGGAAGTGTTCCTCCCTGTAGTGGAGGATATGCATAGTAGCTTCCCCACTAATTTACCTTAATAGGCTGAAATTGGTCTGCAACACGACCATTGTTGCTTCAGGTTGCATGGTCGTACTGCTTGGCACGGCCGTGGTGCAGTCCTTTGGCAATTTTTCTCAATTTTGCTTCTGAATCCAGGGACTTGGTGTGTTTATCATGCAAATAAACATGGTCATATTGATGTGCCATGGCTGTGGTGGTCCCTGTAGCTGCTACTCTGAAAATGAGGAACATCAAACACTCAAAATCTTGACCCAAAGTGATTTTTCTTTGAATCCTTCTCTCAACTGTACTCAAATTTCCTTCATTTCACCCTATTATCACCTGTACATCTTAAAAAAAGACAAAAACTATTAAATACAAGTGTGTGTGTGTGTTTTCTTGGAAAATGTAAAAATAAAGAAAAAGTATCAAAAAGTGAAGGTTGGGTATAAAAGATCCCAAACCTATGTGGGTTGCCTCCCACTAGCACTAAGTTTCATGCCTTCTGTCGGGCTTCTTCAAGATTCTTCAAAATTCACCCATTTGGTATTCTCATGTGTCCATTCTTGCAAAACATGCATCCCTCATTTGCACTCAATCTAGGTTCCTCATCCCTTTCATCACAATAATCATCACCAATTTCTTCACCTTGGTGTTCTCTCAAATGTCCATTTGGACTTGTGAAGTGATCATGCCCAACATCCCTATCTCGGACTCACCAGGTTGGGGTCTTGTACATGTTGATGTTCATCTTCATGTCCATGAATGAGACTGTCATAGTGCCACTGCGCACATGAATGTCGACATCAACCGTAGACAAGAACGACCTTCCCAAGATGATGGGAATCTTCCAATCTTTCGACTCCATATCAAGTACAATGAAATCCGCCAGGAACACCACACCTTTTTCTTTGTCTATCATCACCAAGACATCATCCACTCTACCCCTAGGCACTTTTACAGATCTATCTGCCAACTGGAGAATGCAATGTGTCAGCTTCAACTTGCCTAAGCCCAGCTCAACATAGACATTGTATGGCATCAAATTCACACTAGATCCCAAATAAAGTAAGGACTTGTCTATGCGATGTCCCCCTATGTAACTAGGTATGCGTGGGGATCCTAGGTCCTTTCTCTTCACAGGAAGTGAGTGTTGTATGATGGAGCTCACTTGTTCAGTTAATCTCACCTTCTTTGGAATCCTCCTCATTGGCCTTCTTTCCACAGTGCATAGGTTCTTGAGGAACTTGGCATAAGATGGCATTTTCTTAATAGCATCCAAAAGTAGAATGTTCACCTTCACTTGGAGAAACACCTCAAGAATATCAACATTGTGTTTTTGCCTCCTTTTCAATTCTGGTGGCTCATCTAGTGCTTCTACGAATGGAGGATCACTAGTTTTTGCCGTACTTACATGAACATGAGGCAGAACACTAGGGATTGTAGGACCTGCAAAGGGGATATGTGGTGGATCACATGGAATCCCAAACTCGACATGTAGTATCACAACATCATCTTCAGCAATATCAATCACAATATCACCACTCGGCTGCCTTTATTTTGCTTTATCAACCTTTCTTTGACTTGCGGGCTGCTCAAGGGTTTTCCCACTCCTTAAAACTGTCACAACACTACCTTGCTCATGGTGGAGAGGGGGAGCATGTTGTGGCTATGAAGGAGGTGGAGGTGACACTTGGGGTTGAAATTGAGGTGGAGAAGAGAATTGGGGAGGAGGAGAGAATTGGGGTTGGAAAGTGAAGTTTTGGGAAATTTGAGGTGAGGGAGGTGGTGGAGGAGTGTAAGGCTTAAAATAGCCTTGGAAGGATTGAATGGGATGTAATTGCAGGGGGTGGACTATAGAAAATGTGGGAAGAAGGAATAGGTCTACTCGCTTCATGGTGGCTCATGATGGATTTTGAAGACAATTTTTCTTCTTGGAGAGCGATTATGGAAGATAGCTGCTCTATTCTCGCTTCCAACCTTGCAACATCTCTTTGAACATCATCAAAAACTTTCAATCTAGAGAGAACCTCTTCCTTAAACCTTGAGCTTTATGTGGGACTTTGTGGTTCTTGGTAGCTATAGGAGTGAGGTGTCTTATTTTCTTCCCCATATAACTCAATAGCATTGACCGAATGACAAAGAGGTTTGGTCACTTGGTTTCTCATGAAGCTCACTATTTCATGAAACATTTTCATTAATTGTGGGCTTGAATCATCGTGAGTTGGAGATGTCACACCAAAAGACATACCACTTCCACTGACCATACTAGAAGCTTTTATCCTTGAACTTTTTGCCAAACTCTCAAACAATTTCCATGTCTCCTCAGGTGGTTTAGCCATAAAAACTCCCCCACAAGAAGAATCCACTGTAGCTTGACTTGTATGAGATAGAACGGAGTAGAAGGAATGAACTAGCTGCCACAAAGGGATCTCATGATGTGGACATTCTCTCAACATCATTTGAAATCTCTCCCAAGCCTCATGGAATCGATCATTATCTATTGGACCAAAAATTTCTATGGCACACTGCATTTGCATCAACTTTGCTATAGAGTAGAATTTCCTCAAGAAAGTAGTTTTCATCTCTCCCCAACTCATGATGTTCCTTCTTGAATTATACCACTCTTTGGCTTTGTCTTTGAGGGAGAAGGAAAACAAAGTCAACCTGATTGTATCATCACTTGCTGTCAGCGTCCTGAAGGTGGAGCATACTTCAAGAAAGGAGTCCAGGTGCTTGTGGGGTTCTCACTCTCTGAGCCATAGCAGATGGGCAGGAGCCCAAGAAGACCTGAAGGGATGGAGAATTTCTCCACTGGCATCTAATTAACCATGCTAGCAATTGGTGATTTATAGTTACTAGGCATGAAGTAGTCTTGAAGTGGCATGTGAAGTGTATTTTGTCCTTCCATCTTGTCTTCCCCCGAATGGCTTATCACATGCAAAAAGCACAACCAAACAAAAGAGAACAAGTTAGTAAAACAATATACACAAAGAATGCAAAGAACAATGAATAAAGAAAAACAATGATGAGGGCAGTAGGAAAAGTCAAAGCAAAACTAACTATCTAGGCCGAGTGCCTATGATCCCCGATAATGGCACCAAAAAGCTTGGTGCACTCCCGCCAATGGTGTTGCACACTACTCAATTGGAGTTTTGAATAGATGCAACCCCACAGATGGAAGCACATGGTGGATTCACTTTCGATATTTATAAAACCTAACTCAACACCTACTCCTACTAAAACACTACACCCGCAAGCGCACGGGGTCGTGTCATAGTATATGAAGGTGGCAAGTACAGGGTCGATCCATTGGGAGAAGAGGGGGAACTAGAGCTAGGTTTAGTTTGGCTAGGTTCCTACTACGGAGACTAGGGTTAAGGGCTTAAAGGGGGTTCTTATTGTTAAACTACTATGAACAAATGAGAAATTTAAGGCAAGAATGAAATCAAGTTAACCCTTGACTAGATTAAAGCTAAAGAAGCAAGAAAGGATTAAACTAGATATGAAAAGGGAAAATTACACTAAGGCAAACAAGAGAAGGGCAAGAGAGAAATTAGAGAGCTAAGCTAACATGAACAAGGCAAGAAAAAAGCAAGAAGCTAACTAAGCAACAAAATAACTAATTAAGATAAGCAAGCACCAAACTAGGGTTTTAAGTAGTAAAGAGAGGTATGGGTTGTTTAGGGGTATTGTTACGACCCCACCTTTCGGTAACCCCCAATTAAAGGAGGCCAAGAGGTAGAATCCGCACCCATAAATTCCGGATCAAAGGTTCGACATATAACCAAAAACAATTATTAAATTCTTACAGACTATACTGAAAAACGGTAATAAAATTTTTTCATAACTTTGAATAGTTTGGAATAAATTAAACTTCTAACCATAGCTGGACTATTCTAACTAATTTCATCCTTGTTCTTTAATTCTTGAATTCACAATTGTCACTTTACTGTTTGTACTTTTGAGATTTGTACCTAAATCACCGACAAACAAAACGACGGTCAGCCGAAGCTGGTATGTGGAGGAAACAGATAATGTTCAACTATGTTAACAATATAATCATTTAACATCAAGATTACATTTTAAGCCACAAAACTCAATCCATACATATTCTCAAACTCTGGGTTGTCCCTGCAGTGGACATGGATATCACCTCTCTTTTAGGTAATAGAGTCGCATGGCACTACCCGAAGATAGCCCAATATCTAACTCAATGTGACTTGATGGTCCTATCTCAATGGTAGCCATGTACTAAATCATCCATAGACCTGATGGATCTACCCAGTAGGTAGCCATGTACTAGGTCATCCATAGACCTGATGGACCTACCCAATAGATAGCCATGTACTAGGTCTTTCTCTAACCTGATGGACCTACCCATTGGCAACCATGTACTAGGTTAGCTATAATGCCACAGAGAGAACCATGATCTGAGTTTGTAGGCATATATCCTTTGTGATAGTCATAGCCACATTATAGTTTGCAATATGAACATCCAAATAGTTTAGTTGCATTCAATGCGATTAAACATCCGGGAATCCATCGGAAAACTAAAGCAGTTATTCATAATTAACCACATACCTTTGGTTGCAGATTTCAAGATAGAATCAACTATGTAGAGAAACCCAAGCAAGAAATGAGAAAGAGAAATCCTGAAATAAAAGTACAATTTTCCTTTTATTAATACTTATCCAATTTTCATCACATTACTTAAGATTTCAATTCCTATTTTAGGGTTCCTTTGGAAATTAGGGTTTTTACTTCTTCTTCCCTTATTATCATTCTTAATTTATCAAAACTACATAAAACCCCTAATTTCTCATTGAAACTCCTTTATTAAACATCTGATTATCTTATTCCACAAAAATATGATTTTTATCTCCTTTTCTCCCAAATTAGGGTTTCTATGTAAATTAACCTTCTTTTAGGTATTACAACTCTAAATTAATCCCTTTTGCATTCAAACAGATACTCAAACCACTTTTATCATTAACAGAGTTAAACTTATCAATTTGACCTATTGATTTACCAAATTACACTCTTAACATTCAATTAGGGTTTCTCATCAATTTTTAATACACTTTATTAGAAAATTAGGGTACTTTTGCAAAAGAGAGCAGAACTAGGTTCTCAAATAATTTTTATTAGATTCCCCATATTTTTATACACAATTTTCATATAAAAAGTTTTGTCATACGAGATTCCTAGTTATTTCTATCATTTTTGCAAGAACAATCCTTTTTCTGATTTATTTGATTAGAGAGGGATTTACTGGAAAATCCTCAGTCACTCGATCTGTGGACCGGTGGTCTGCGTCTTGAATCTGACGATCCCGATTGCGTGCGCCTAACCAGAGCTGCTCCCGCCCTGTACCGCTAGATTTTGAGGGAGACCACCATGGTCCCTGATCCAACGGCGATCCGATCGTCTCCTTCCTCTGTCCCAGCTACTCTGCGAGGGTCAACCTTGAGGTTGACTCTTAGTTCTCGACCACCAGAGCTTGTGCCACGAAGCCAGGGAGTTTCGTCTCCCTGCGTCAAACTCAACTGAAGCTTCAGTTGGGAGCCCAGCACACGTCGTGACTCCTCTCCAGTCGTCGGACCTCCGACGAGGTTTACTGCTGGAACGGGGGTGTAGGTCGGGGTAGATGAACTAATTGAAGGCACAAATTCGTTCGTCTCGTCCTCCCACAACGTCTGGTGTAGGAATCGGGGATGCTAACCATCCCGTTTAACCCCCCTATATATAGGGTCGAGAAAGCCCCCTGCTGGATTGGGAACTTTCCCAATTGGAGATGAAACCTCGACAAACCAGGGGTGAATCCCTTTGGTTTTCCTTCCCGAAACCAAAGGAAACGTCACACAACTTGCAAACTTGATGGATTATGAGAAATCCAACAGATAGAATTCACTTGTCACTGGTAGAATCCCATTCCGTGCTGGACTAAGACGATGAGTGGAACCCATTGGATCTAAATCCAAGGGTCCTCATCACACGTGCTTGAGCAATAAATTTCCAATTAATTCGAATTACATTCCTAATTCAATGATATCTTGGAAAATTCATAACTCCCAAACGGTAACTACTTTTTACTTCAATTTTTTAGGGAAACTCAATTATATTTTATATTCCATCCTACACAATTTTTAGTTATTATCTTAAAAGTAAGATCCCTTTTCTTGGTTTGCAAGTTATCCTTCTATTACTCATATTTTCCATGTCCTTTCTATTTCTTTTATTATTATTTTCCAATTCTGAGTTCCTTGAACCCTAAGGAATCCATGAACTCGAAATCCTATTTTTGGGAAATCATTCTTTATCCTTTTGTTCTTATTTCATTTATTTCTTTATGTATTCTTTTAATCCTTTTCTTTTTCTCCTTCAATTGGGCTCAATGGCCAAAAAGGCCCAATTAGAAAACATACAAGCTATCAAACACAAAATCCATTCAAATCAACTCATCACATCAACCACAGATTTCATTTATCTTTAAAAAGGAGATTCACAATTTCATTACATATTTTGGAAAACTGGGGTTGTAACATCCTCTCCTCCTTATAGGAATTTTGCCCTCAAAATTCAATAATCAAACAAACAAATCAGGATATGCTTTTTCCATGTCCGTCTTCAGCTCCCATGTGGCCTCATCCTCTCCATGGTGTTTCCAAAGAACCTTTACCATCTCTATATTCTTATTTCTGAGCTCTTTTACCTTAGTATCTATAATACAAAAAGGTAACTCAGGATAGGACAACTTTCCTTGAAGCTCAATAGGTTCAATGATCAACACATGGCTCGGATCTTGCACATATCACTTCAGATTTGACACGTGAAACACATCATGCATCATACTATATTGAGAGGGTAACACCAAACGATAAGCTGCCTCACCAATCTGTTCTAATACTTCAAACGGACCCACATATCGAGGACTCAACTTTCCTCTGTTCTTAGCTATAGCTCGGAGCGGTCGGATTTTCAGAAAAACATGCTCTCCCACAGTGAAATGCACATCAGTCCTCTTCGCATCAGCATATGACTTTTGTCGATCCTGGGCTCTCTTTAGCCTTTGCCTGATCAAAGCGACTTTATCAGCATACACTTGGATTTCATCTGACCTCAACAAGGTCCTCTCACCAACATCATCCCAGTGAAGTGGTGATCGACACGGTCTCCCATATAGAGCTTCATATGGAGGCATCCCGATACTGGCTTGGTAACTGTTGTTGTAAGAAAACTCTGCTAAAGGTAAGTACTTCTCCCAGGATCCACCCCAATCGAGTAAACAAGCTCTCAATAGATCCTCTAAAGTTTGCATTGTCCTTTCTGACTGTCGATCTGTCTGGAGGTGATAAGCGGTACTGAACTTTAACCTTGTACCAAGCTCCTCTTGAACCTACTTCCACAGTTTGGAAGTAAACTTCGGATCTCTATCTGAGATGATTGAACTGGGTACGCCATGTAAACGCACTATCTATCGGATGTACAACTTAGCTAAAACTGACACATTGGCAGTGGTTTTCAGTGCAAGGAAGTGTGCTGACTTGGTAAGGCGGTCCACCACAACCCATATCGCATCATTACCTTTCTTGGTCTGGGGTAAACCCACCACAAAATCCATAGTGATCTGATCCCATTTCCATTCTGGAATCTCTACAGACTGTAAAAGTCCACCGGGTCATTGATGTTCAGCCTTCACCATTTGGCACGTAAGACAACTGGCCACATAAGCTACAACAGGGATGAATCTGGAAGTGAAGATGGTCTTGAAATCATCCCATGCCATTGGTTCCTCAGTCAGATCTCGGCTTGTGATGTGAGTCTCCCACCATATCTTAGCTGCTCCTTCCAGAAGGTTAGCAGCAAAGAGGACCTTCTTGCTTGGTTGTACTTCAAGCACACGAAAACCATTCTCTATTGCAAGTAACTAGGCTTCTGCTTTATCAACCACCTCAGTCTTATCTTCTCCCCAGAACTTTTCTATGTTCATCTTGACAAAGTCTAGGATGGTGGCTCCCACACGTGGATGAACAGGGTATGGCTCACCATTCTCAGCTCTAGCTATGTCTCGAAGGGCCAAAGCATTAATAGCTTCTGTCAACTTCCTCTGTTGCTCCATCCACAAGGTATCAGGGGTGTGGATCATCATGGTCGGTTCTGGTTCATCAGCTTGGTCCTCTTCCATCTTGGCTTCTTCCTCATACACATGTTGCTCCTCATATCCTTGGTCTTCTTCTTGGTTCAGGTTACTAAATGGTACCGGGTTAGGGTTAGGGACCTCATGAGTGACTTCTTCGGGCCTCTTCCTCTTCTTAGAGGATCCACCATCATGGTTCCTATTTCTCTTTTCAGAAGACTCCTTTCCTTTACGGGGAGGCCAAACACTCCTAGCTGGATTTCCAGAGCCCTCAGGAATAGCAACAGTCTTTGTTCGTGCCATCTACATAAGCATAACAAACAAACCTTTAGTTTATCATTTAAACTAGTTATACTTATGTTCAGTGATATCTCATTACATATCTTTTATTAATTTGATGAAGGATCCTTAAACCCTTAGCTTACTTGCCCATACCACATGTGTGTGGAGGAGAGAGGGAATCCTACTCTTAAAGCCTTAATAGAATATGTAATGAGAAGGGACGAATAGGATGAGAGAGTCTTAAAGGTATCTTATTTCAAATCATACCCTAAGAATTTGGCCAGACAGTCACACAGATCTGAAAGTCCTCATATTCCGACTAGCAGTGTGGAGGAAAATATTTCTAGCCCCCGATCATGATCCTTTTCTAGACACCTCCGTCTTTTGGATAATCCTCTAATAACTCCCTTGGGTTCTATGGAGTTTGTAAAATTTAATAATTATTAATGGTTACATGAGGAACGTAGGCTCTGATACCAAATGTTACGACCCCACCTTTCGGTAACCACCAATTAAGGGAGACCAAGAGGTTGAAGCCGCACCCATAAATTCTGGATCAAAGGTTCGACATATAACCAAAAACAATTATTAAATTCTAACAGACTATACTGAAAAACGGTAATAAAATTTTTGCATACCTTTGAAAAGTTTGGAATAAACTAAACTTCTAACCACAGCTGGACTATTCTAACGAATTTCCTCCTTGTTCTTTAATTCTTGAATTCACAATGTGTCACTTTATTGTTTGTACTTTTGAGATTTGTACCTAAATCACCGACAAACAAAACGACGGTCAGCCGAAGCTAGTATGTGGAGGAAATAGATAATGTTCAACTATGTTAACAATATAATCATTCAATTAATCATTTAACAATCAAGATTACATTTTAAGCCATACAACTCAATCCATACATATTCTCGAACTCTGGGCTATCCCTGCAGTGGACATGGATATCACCTCTCTTTTAGGTAATAGAGTCGCATGGCACTACCCGAAGATAGCCCACTATCTAACTCAATGTGACTTGATGGTCCTACCTCAATGGTAGCCATGTACTAAGTCATCCATAGACCTGATGGACCTACCCAGTAGGTAGCCATGTACTAGGTCATCCATAGACCTGATGGACCTACCCAATAGGTAGCCATGTACTAGGTCTTTCTCTAACCTGATGGACCTACCCATATGCAGCCATGTACTAGGTTAGCTATAATGCCACAGAGAGAACCATGATCTGAGTTTGTAGGCATATATCCTTTGTGATAGTCATAGAAACATTATAGTTTGCAATATGAACATCCAAACAGTTTAGTTGCATTCAATGCGATTAAACATCCGAGAATCCATCGGAAAACTAAAGCGGTTATTCATAATTAACCACATACCTTTGATTGCAGATTTCAAGATAGAATTAACTATGTAGAGAAACCCAAGCAAGCAATGAGAAAGAGAAATCCTGAAATAAAAGTACAATTTTCCTTTTATTAATACTTATCCAATTTTCATCACATTACTTAGGATTTCAATTCCTATTTTAGGGTTCCTTTGGAAATTAGGGTTTTTACTTCTTATTCCCTTATTATCATCCTTAATTTATCAAAACTACATAAAACCCCTAATTTCTCATTGAAAATCCTTTATTAAACATCTGATTATCTTATTCCACAAAAATATGATTTTTATCTCCTTTTATCCCAAATTAGGGTTTCCATGTAAATTAACCTTCTTTTAGGTATTACAACTCTAAATTAAGCCCTTTTGCATTCAAACAGATAGTCAAACCAATTTTATCATTAACAGGGTTAATATTATCAATTTGACCTATTGATTTACCAAATTACACTCTTAACATTCAATTAGGGTTTCTCATCAATTTTTAATACACTTTATTAGCAAAGTAGGGTACTTTTGCAAAACAGAGCAGAACTAGGTTCTCAAATCATTTTTATTAGATTCCTCATATTTTTATACAAAATTTTCATATAAAAAGTTTTGTCATACGAGATTCCTAGTTATTTCTATCATTTTTGCAAGAACAATCCTTTTTCTGATTTATTTGATTAGAGAGGGATTTACCGGAAAATCCTCGGTCGCTCGATCTGTGGACCAGTGGTCCGCGTCTTGAATCCGACGATCCCGGTTGCGCACGCCTAACCAGAGCTGCTCCCACCCTGGACCGCTAGATTTTGAGGGAGACCACCGTGGACCCTGATCCAACAGTGATTGATCGTCTCCTTCCTCCGTCCCAGCTACTCTACAAGCGTCAACCTTGAGGTTGACTCTGAGTTCTCGACCACCAGAGCTTGCTCCACAAAGCCAGGGAGCATCGTCTCCCTACATCAAACTCAACTGAAGCTTCAATTGGGAGCCCAACATGTGTCTCGACTCCTCCCTAGTCGTCGGACCTCTGGCGAGGTTTACTGCTGGAATGGGGGTGTAGGTCGGGGTAGACGAACTAATTGAAGGCACGAATTCGTTCGTCTTGTCCTTCCGCAGCGTCCGGTGTAGGAATCAGGGATGCTAACCCTCCTGTTTAACCCCCCCCCTATATATAGGGTCGAGCAAGCCCCCTGCTGGATTGGGAACTTTCCCAATCGGAGAGGAAACCTCGACAAACCAGGGGTGAATCCCTTTGGTTTTCCTTCCCTAAACCAAAGGAAACGTCAGACAACTTGCAAACTTGATGGATTATGAGAAATCCAACAGATAGAATTCGCCTGTCACTGGTAGAATCCTAGTCTGTGCTGGACTAAGATGATGAGTGGTTCCCATTGGATCTAAATCCAAGGGTCCTCATCATACGTGCTTGAGCAATAAATTTCCAATTAATTCGAATTACATTCCTAATTCAATGATATCTTGGAAAATTCATAACTCCCAAACGGTAACTCCTTTTTACTTCAAATTTTGAGGGAAACTCAATTATATTTTTATCTTACATACTAAAAAATGTGGAGTTATTCTCTTAAAAGTAAGATCCATTTTATTGGTTTGCAAGTTATCCTTCTATTACTCATATTTTCCATGTCCTTTCTATTTCTTTTATTATTATTTTCCAATTCTGAGTTCCTTGAACCCTAAGGAATCCATTAACTTGAAATCCTATTTTTGAGAAATCATTCCTTATCCTTTTGTTCTTATTTCATTTATTTCTTTATGTATTCTTTTAATCCTTTTCTTTTTCTCCTTCAATTGGGCTCAATGGCCAAAAAGGCCCAATTAGAAAACATACAAGCTATCAAACACAAAATCCATTCAAATCAACTCATCACATTAACTACGGATTTCATTTATCTTTAAAAAGGAGATTCACAATTTCATTACATATTTTGGAAAACTGGGGTTATAACAGGTATGAACTCATCACTTAAGTTGGGGGGTGACATATGAACATTATGATTCCATTTAGATTATCCAAACCAAACAACAAGTTAGAGTCTAATCAATTAACCTAAGCTACTAACTGGCCATGGATATTCTAGGTTGTGTGTAGGGGAACTAGTCCCGAACACCCCCTACTACCCTTACGAGGCTCAGTTGGGTTAGGGATTAGGTTTAATTCAAGTAGAGTCTAATCAAGTCTAGGTTTCTATATTAGACATTCCTAGGGCAATTAGGGGCCGAGGGTAGTAATGGGGAGGTGAAATTAGGGTTTTGGACCACAATTCCCCCACATTCTAGCCTTGAGAAGGCTCCATGCTAATTGCACTAGAATTATCTGATCTAGCTACATAGATCTCTCACTTAGGTTTAGGGAGATTGATTAGGATGTAGGAAGATGGGAGGAAACCTAGGGATCCAAGAATTGGACCTAGGGGCAAATCCCAAAATTCACACATATCAGCAATTTGCCTAAATTCCTAGGTGATTTCACACAAAAAGCAATAAGCAATCCATAAAGAATGAGATAGAAATAGAATATAATCATTAACAAATGGAATTACAAAGTTACATGTCATTTTCCCCCAACAGGGTATCAAAGTAACATAATTTCCCCTAAACAACCCACCCAAGGGGGCCTAACTACTCATGGAAATGGAAAATACAAAAAGAAAGGAGAAAGAGGTAGAAGAAGCCATGGAGCTCAGTGTAGATGAAGGAATCCTCCTCTCCAACTACTGCAAGACAACCTCTGCTCTCCTCTAAGGTGCAAGGGTGTGGAATTAAGGGGATTATGGGTAGGAACTAGTATAAACTAGTGTTTTGGTGGTGGAAATGGTAAAATGGAGTGGAATGGAGGTGAAATGGAGTGGAATGGCTAAGGGGAGAAAATGGGGAGCTAGGAGGTGGTGGAAGGTAGCTAACCTCATGCCCCATCCACCACCTAGATATATATAGGTGTGGGGGAAGCATTAGGTTAAGTGGGGGCAAAGTGGGAAATGTAGTGGAAAAGTGGCTACGTTTTTGTGAGTAGCATGGCCGTGCTGGGTAGCACAGCCGTGGTGGATTGTGAGTGGAACATACATTGTGGATGGGAACGACTGAGGTGAAAAATGGTGAAAAATGTCAGGTTGTTTTGGGGGAGTGGCTGGCTGGTAGCACGACTATACTGGGTAGTACGACTGTGTTGGGAGATGGTAGAAGGGCCGTGTTGGGAGATGGTAGCACGACCGTCCTACGTAGCATGACCATGTTGGGAGTTGGTAGCATGGTCGTGATGCGTAGCACGACCGTGTTGTAGGGTCGCAGCACGGCCATGCTATGTGGCACGAACGTGGTAGAGTATGCTTTGCAACTGCTTCAAAATTGAGATTTTTCCTATGATTTCTTCATTTGTAGCACGTCCGTTCCGTGTTACCATGGTAGTGTTGGGGGCATTGCTTGCACTTTAAGCTTCAAACTTCATTATCCATGGACCTATTTGCTTAAGCTTGACTCTTAGCCACTAGGGGTAGGTTGGGGAAGCTCTGGGGCCTTCTTTGGGCCCCTCCATCTCTCTCGTCCATCCAAGTGTGGTCCAAGTACATGAAAAACATGCAAATAATGTCCATAAGTGTGTTTTACACAAATATGCATATTAAGGGAAATAACATGTAATCTAATAGGTATAGATGTGATTGAAATACAAAATGCCACAAGATGAAGCCCTAAAATAGGGCTGAATCAGTACACCATATCCTACTTTCTTGGAACATATTATGGTTAGGGAACATGATTAGGGTTCACCAAACAATCATCCAAACAACACTTTACATGGTTCATTGCTTGCTTACTCATGTACATGTGTTGACTATGTGTTCATGTATATGTCTAAACCAGCCATCACATATGCGTCTCGACCACCTTTACCAAAGGTGTCTCGACTGCAACAACTTGGTGTCTCATCCATGAAAAACATCATGTCTCGACCCCTCAAGGATTAGGGTTTCGACCACCCACCAAATCACATATCTTGACCCAAAATAGAGAATGTCTCGACCTCAAATAGGGACATGTCTCGACCAAAACTAAAGCAACGTCATGACCAACACAAGGCATGTGTCTTGACTGAAACTAGGAAACTTGTCTCGACAAAAAATAGGAGCAATATCTAGACCAAAACACCAAGTATCAAAGTGTCTTGACCCACGATAAAAACATGATGTATCGACCACTAAGGTCATGCTACCACCATGGCAAAGGACTGATAATCGTCGTTTTGCAATATCAATCACTAAGATAGTTAATCCTAGAGTTTAAACCTTTTTTTACTTCTGGTTTTAAGGGTAGTATAGAAGGATCGATCCCACATGAAAACTTTTAAGAGATTGTTCTTAGAACCCAAAGTTCAAAGTACTTTATTATTTGTTTTTGGTATTTTTATTTTGATTAAAGTAGAAAGTAAAGTCCAGTTGGAGGTTTGGTTGATTACACTAATGCAAGAAGAAATGCACTTAACAAGAAATAACATGCACAAGGAAAAAATAAGATGATTGTTAACACAAGCAAAACTATGTGAATGAAAGACTAAGAATTAAAGAAAACAAAGGATGCAGTGTTTAAATCAAGAGATGGAAATCGAGGCTCGTAGGGGTTTTCACCACCTTATCCTAGGTGATAACAACTAATTCTTAAACGAAGATTCGATAAAGGTTTGTGAATTTAAAAACTCACAAGAGATAAACTCCACATGAGCCCAACTGTCTTGGTGCTCATGCTTCCTAGTTTATCATCCTAAAAGATGAAAATCCACGGTCATATCAAAATGTCTATGTAATCGATTTTATTGTTCTAAATCCGGATTTCCATGGTCATATCCATCCGGATTAACAAGCAACCCGAAGATCAACTATTCAACTAAAATCGATTACCATCTAGTCGTTTAAGAAGAAGTCATTAAAACCATGGCTAAGGGGTTATTCCCCTTGCCCCGATAGAAGTCTACTCACACATGGAGAAAGGGGAGATGGAGGAAGAAAGTACAAAAGCCATAGTCTAGCCCAAAAATCAGGAGATTAATCCTTATGCTAGAGATAATGAAATGGCTTAGTTCTTTGTTCCTTGCTCCAGAAATAAAGCACGGAGAAAAGTGGATTAAGACTAAGGCGGAAAGAAGAGATAAGAATAAGAATGAAAGAACTATGATTGAACCAAAACCTACTTTATTGCATAAAAAGAAGATGATTACAAGATTAATTGCTTCAGAATTCCAAAATACAAGAAATCCCAGATGCCCCAAAGAGGAGGAAGTGCCCCTCCTTTTATAGGAGAAGGATGGGGGGTTATACATTAGGTTTAGGGTTATTTTAAGGTTGGCGGCTGGGATTTTTGTTGTCTGCGCGCTGCCAACCGACCGGTTCAGGAACCAACTAATCAGTTGGAAGGTTCTGGAACGCGCAACCCATCGACCGGATGCCAACCCTAATTAGGGTGGCGGTGCAGTTGAAACCGCTCGGTGTTTCTTAGCAATGGGCATCAACCGGGCGTCTGGTAGCTAGAATCAAGCGATCTCAGCCGTCGTATGATGAGATGAATGATCGACGCTTGAAGGTGAACCGATCATTTCAGATGGTCAGACGATCAGTTTGATGTAGTGAGACGATCGGTTGAAGGTACCAATCGATCGGCTCATGACCTGAAACTGCATTAAAATGCACATGATTGTAAAATTTGTGATAAAATGAGAAAATATCAATTTGTGCAATTTTTAAGAGATGAATGGAGTATTTCTATGTGATAAGCTTAATAATTCACAGAAAAGATGTGCTGAAATAGCACACATCAAAATACCGCGGACTTAAAGCTTTTCTTGTCCTCAAGCAATTGAAAAATAAAAATGATTCAAAAAATTTTGAAATAACAAATTCATCCTCCCTAGATTAGAAATTCTTCTATCCTTTTCATGGCCAAGTGACCCATCTCCTAGAACCACAAATTGCAAGCACTATGTTTCTCAAGAAAACATTTTTCATAACTTAATTTTTTTTTAAACTTATACTTTGTAAAGACAGTCTTGATCTAACTTGCGCTTCGACACTCATCATTATTTTTTTTCTTTTTTTTTCTTTTTCATTGGGTTGATTATTGCACGGGAATAGAGAATTTGAGGTGTGATGGAAAAATCCCTCCTCTATTCGACTTGGGATATACTTTTTTCATGGACTTGTGATTACATTGACCACAATTTTTTTGTGTGCTCTTTTTGGCATCTTTTGATGGTACGCCCCTTTGTGGGGTATGGAAGAATGGCATGCCACCACAGACTTAGGGTTTGGCGTGTGATTTATTTTCATCGTGCAACAATTTTTTTTATTTTTTGAGTTGTCGTTGCCTAAGATAGAAGAGACATGTAGCTACATTATATAAGAGTAAAAACAAATAAGTTAATCTAATGCTAAAATTAAGAAAATCTGCATTTGATTCTATTTGATACTCTAAGGCTTGCCACCGTTTCCAAAAATTGCTATCATGATCATAGGGAACTTGATATTGCAAAGTTTTTTTGAAATAAATTTGATAATGCAATTGATTTTTGAAGATAAAGTACAACATTCGGCCGGCTAGATAAAGGCCTTATGTTTGAAAGTAAACAAAGCAAAACAAATAAAATGCAGAAAAAAATTGTTGAAAAGGGAAGATAAAGGGTGGATCATGTACCACCCACCCCCACCCCGGACTTAGAAATTTGCTCGACCCGAGCAAACTCTAAGAGCGAGAAGGAGGGAAGAGTCACTGCGGTGGAGGGTGCTGCTGGTGGGAGGAGTAGTAGTTTGCCCAATAAGAAGAATTAGGGCCTGGATAACTTTGGTGTGCTCCATACTCATCATAAGCTGGTCGACTGGGGGCATAGTGACCTCAATCCACATGCCAAGACTCCTGCAAACGCTGCATCAGGTACATATGATTGAGCTGGTGGCCCTGTCTCTGCTGCTTGTGCTGAATCTCATCTAGCTGAGTCTGGATCTCGTAGAAGCCGTAAGGACCGGAGTCGTCATCTGGTCGCCGCCTGGTGCGACGTATGGAAGGTGGCGATGGCGGTCCAGTGATGTCATCGTGTGCCCCTAAAGAGAGGCTCCTCCTATGAGGCTGTGGCTCAGGGAAGGTGTCTGGATCTGGATGCTCCAGGTAGAATCTCTGGATATGGCCCGGTAAATCAGTCAACTCGTAGACGTAGTTTGCTGCTGCAAACATCGAATGTAACGGGAGCTGGAGGACCACCTGAGTGTCTTTGAACAAAAGGTAATAAACGCCCTCGGTGCCCAAATGGATAAACCTACTATTCTACAAATAGTGAGTGTTGATGAGGTGGTTTTTGGGCTCAAGCGGAGGAAAGGCGATGTGGGTGTAGCCCAAAAAGATGGCGAGTTGGGTAACATAGTGGCCAATGCGGAAAGAAGAGGAAATGGCTCAGCTAGCTTGGGTACCAAAATGCTCAATGATAGCATTGCCCCAGTTAAAAGGTTCTTTGTGTAAAAGTTGCCAAAGAGCATAAAGTTCTACCTGAGTTATTTCACCTTGAGTACCTTCTTGACTGAAAATGGTGCAAGCCAAAATACGGTGAAGGTAACGGACCACCGAGTTGTGAATCCACGAGGCCTTGGGGCCACTAGGAAGACGGGGAAGAAGCCCGATGATCTCCGCCCAAAACTTATCTCTGTCATAATGGTCGAGGTAGGAGTCGTGAGACCGTGCCATACATTGGTCTAGACAATAGTCATCCCTGCCTTAGAGGATGAAAGAAGTGATTTGCTTGGCGGATGATTCCAGATTTTCCCCAAAAATCCGGTACTTACAAATCGAGTTTCCGAAAGAACAGTGTAACCTGCGAAAAGTGCTCAAAAACTCGAGGGTAAGATCACAGTAGACAGAGGTGAAACGGTAGGGAAAGACAGCATGTGGTTTCTACAGAGGATATCGTCGACGGCGTCGCGGATGCCCAAAGCATCAAGGGTTGTGCCGCACGCCCAATGAGGCAAAGATACACCAATTGCGAACATCTCCTCATAACGCTGGCGGTGGTCAGCGCTAGTGAACTGGAAATAGCTACCCAGAATAGGTACTATATGGGGTGAACTGGATTTCGAGAGAAGATCATCTGCCTCGTCGATGTCCCGAAGCATCTCCTCGACTAGCTCGAGAGATGACTCACCCGTAGGAGAGGGTGTGCGGAAATGGATTCTGGGATGCGAACTGGAACGACGAGGAGGATCTCTGGAAGAGGATGTAGGGGCCTTGCCCTTGCCCTTATGGAAGCGGCTGAACATCACTTCTGCTGGGGGAAACCGATCGTTTGGAAAAGCCAACCGATCATTTGGAGATTCAACTGATCGTCTGGAGACCGGAAACGGTCATTTCGACAGCTGAGACGGGCGGTTGGAATGACCAACGGTCGGCTGAGGCGACCTGAGCACTCGGCAGATCTGGCTTCAGCCGTCTGTTGAGGAGGTGGCGACGCGGACGACGTCGGTCATCTAGAAGACCTAATCGATCGTCGGGCAGTTGAATCGGGCGTTTCGGCCCCTAAGACGGACGACTGGGATCGTGGCTTCCATCGGTCGCCTGGAGATCGAGACGGGCGGCAGTGGATTCAGGCGGGCGGTGGTCGAACCAGGCGGGCGGCTGGCTCAGGCGAGAGTGGGCGGTCCAAATGCCAGATGATCGGCTTAGGTGAGACATCCGGCGGAGAATTAGAAACAGAGAGGCGGTGGTGAAGGAGGCTCCGTCGGTCGTCTGCGAATCGAGATAGGTGGCGTCACCGTCAGCACGGGTGGCTGAAGAATGGGCGGAGTTACGAGCGATCGGCTGAAGAATGGGTGGAGCTACGCAGGGGGGGCGGGTAGGGTTTGCGAAGAGATGGAAGAAAGACCTTGCGTCTGGAGTGTTATATAGAACAATGGATCCACGAGCCGATTGGTTGGATAGCCAAACGATCGGCTGGTCTTCCTCAGGCGTCAACACAAAACTAAAAGGACAGATGCCGCATTGAAGGTTCATGGAACGGTCGGCAGACGAGTCGAGCATCTGGAAAGGTTAAACGATCGGCTGGATGTGCGAAACTAGCATCTGGAACGTTCGGACCGATCGGCTCGACAGAAGGAACAAGGAAAAATGGAACAGAAAAACAAAAACAATGAAACAAATGAGAAGGGAAGATAGTGTTTGGTTGCCTCCAAACTAGAACCTTATTTTACGTCGTGGCTCGACCAAGATCAGATTAATTGGAATCCGGGGGAGGTGAAGGGTCAGTGAGGTTCAGATCCTGCAAAGGTGGAAATTTGGTTGAGTCTGAAGCGAAAACATCTTCAGTGGTGATATATTTTTTAAGACGGTACCCATTGACCTTAAACTTGCCCATAACTTTATCCCAGAGAAGAAAAGCGCCATATGGATAAGCACACTTGACAATGTAGGGGCCATACCATCTCGACTTAAGTTTTCCAGGAAAAAGTCATAATCTTGAATTAAAAACTAAAACTTGATCCCCTTCTCTAATGTCTTTGCGCTTGATGTGACCATCATGCCACATTTTGGTTCGGTCTTTGTAGATTCTTGCATTTTTGTAGGCACTCATCCTAAGTTCATCAAGCTCATTCATTTGGAGAAAATGTTTCTCTCCAGCCATGGAAAGATCAAAATTCAAACTTTTGATGGCCCAGCTTGCTTTGTGCTCTAGTTCTATTGGTAAGTGACATGATTTACCGTAGATCAGTCTGAAAGGGGTGGTTCCAATGGGTGTTTTGTAGGCAGTACGATATGCCCACAGGGCATCATTGATTTTTAACGCCCAATCTTTCCTAGTTTGTCCAACAGTTTTATCTAAAATGGATTTGATTTGTCTGTTGGATACTTCTACATGCCCACTGGTCTGAGGATGGTAAGGGGTGGCAACTTTGTGATAAACCCCATATTTTTTCAAAAGAGCCTCGAAACGTTTCTCCAAAAAATGGGATCCCCCGTCAGAAATGACGGTGCAAGGGACTCCAAATCTAGGAAAAATGACATCTTTGAAAAGTTTCTTAACGGGTTTGGAGTCACACGTTTTAGTAGGTAAGGCTTCAACCCACTTTGACACGTAATCGACTGTGACTAAAATGTAAGTAAACCCATAAGAAGAAGGGAATGGGCCCATATAGTCGATCCCCCAAACATCAAAAATATCTAATTCCTACCAAGAGGTGAGAGGCATTTGGTCACGTTTGGAAATATTACCCATCCTTTGACATTGGTCACATGAAAGCACATAATCATACGGATCTTTGAAGATGGTGGGCCAAAAAAATCTGCTTTGTAGGACTTTCCTAGCCGTTTTTTGGGAACTCATGTGACCACCATAGGGGCCAGAGTGACATTGTTCCAAAATGGTGATACTTTCTTAGTGGGACACACAACGATGATATAAACTATCGGCACAAAGTCGAAACAAATAAGGTTCATCCCAATAATAATTTTTGACATCATGTAAAAATTTAGCCTTAGAATGTCCCGCATACTCAGGATGCAATACACCTGTAGCTAAACAGTTTACAAAATCAGCAAACCAAGGAAATTGGGAGTCAACCTTGAGCAATTGGTCATCGGGTAAGAATTCATTTATGGGATGTTCATGAATGGGGCTATAGATAAGTCTACTGAGGTGGTCAGCCACGACATTTTCAGAGCCCTTTTTGTCTAGGATTTCTAGATCAAATTCCTGCAATAACAAAATCCATCTTATGAGTCTAGGCTTGGCATCCTTTTTGGTCATGAGGTAGCGAATAGCTGCATGATCAGTGTACACAGTAACCTTTGAACCAACAAGATATGAGCAAAATTTATTGAATGCATAGACAATGGCTAGCATTTCTTTTTCAGTGTCTGTGTAATTTCACTGAGCTTCGTCTAAGGTATTTGATGCATAATAAATGACATGGTGTTTTTTGTCAATTCTTTGTCCAAAATGGCACCTATAGCAAAATCGCTAGCATCACACATGATTTCAAAGGGTAAGGCCCAGTCAGGAGCACGGATGATAGGAGTGGTGGTGAGAGACTTTTTCAAACATAGAAAGCTCTCCATGCATGCCGTATCAAAATGGAAAGACACCTCCTTTTGAAGAATGATGCATGGGTTTTGAGTCATTTTTATAGGCTTATTTTAAATCTGTTTTATGCATGTATTTGTCATTTTCTTGATTATATTTGCATAATTCACTATAGTTGGCCTTTAAACTCTTTTTGCATCAAATTATACTTCTTTTATAATATTTATATGATTTTATATAATCCCCGGACTTATACACATGTTTCGGCACTTTTTCAGGCACTTTTGCATTGTCCAGAGTCGATACTATCGACCCCCAGGTCGATAGTATCGACATTTCATCAAAAAGCAACCCCAAAACGCGATCTTGGAAGGAATAACCTGTGCCATGGTCGATACCATCGACCTTGGGGTCGATACCATCGACAGCGTCGGGATCTGGTGATTTTCAGCACTAAAACGGAGCGTTTTAATCCGACGGTAGAGCTTTTTCAGAGCCGTAAAGTGGTCCTATGACCTAAGAAGAGTACGGACGGCCCGAGGGGGAGAGGACATTGTGTTGCACAACATCCAAGAAGGAGAGAGAGAGATAGGAGACAAGAGACGAAGGCCGTCAACCGAGCGATTCGGGCACCTCTGACGGGTGATTTTGCTACCGAAAGACTGCAAAACGCACATTTCTCGAGGAGGATCTCCAGGAACACCTTTGTATCAGGGGTTACACGAGTTTTCTCCATGTTTCCCATGTTTTTCTTCTCTACTCCTCTGTCTTTCATTGAGATGACCATACGGGGCTAATCCCCTTTGTCTTTAGGACCGGGAGTAGCTCGGGGATTCATTGTATGACAATTTTATAATAGTAATTCATATTTTATCTCTTAAATCTGTGGTATAGTTTCGTTTTCTCCATATATTGTTATGCTTGATCACCATAATAATAACCTAATGCCCTTAATCACTTTGAAAGAAGAATTAACGGCTGAAAAGAGACGAAATCTACATTAATCGATAAATCCCTTGACCAAGGTGGTGTAAAATTAATGGTGGATACTGAGAGATCGTTCATAATGCACCAAGTTTAGGGTATAGGTTACTACGACGGTGGAACCGACCTAGACCTAGGTAGTGAATTGCACCACGACAGTGGGAAATTCTGTTTTCAGGCCACTACCCGGAAAGAGAGATAAAATTGAGTAGCTATATAGAATTTAATACAATGAAAACCCGCGGTGAAACCACACTCTTAAAGATACCCTTTTGAATTGATTAAATTAACATTTAATCGATCGTTTGTTTTGTTTTTGTTTTTATTTTCTTTTAATTTTAACAACAACCCTCAATTTGTTATTCGGCTTAGCTGATCGCAAATAGTTAGTAGGAGTCTCCAACAATTCCGAGTATCCCTGTGTTCGAATCGGGCCTCACAAAGGCCTGTACTACTCAATGCGTTCACTTGCGTTTTTAGCGCGTAGTAAAATACACGTCAAGTTTTTGGCGCCGTTGCCGGGGATACGGCGAATTGTTGGCACTTCGAGTGCTACGCGCGGCCACTCTAGGCCACAAATTTTTTTTTTCATTCAATTTCAAATATTTTTACATTGTGCTTTAATTGTTTATACTCGTCTAAGCTTAGTACTGAACTCGAATTTTCTTATTTCAGGTACTGTGTATGGTGCATACGCGTAGTACTGACTACGTAGAACGCGCACCCGAGGTTCCATTTTCGGGACCTGAGGACGAGGAGCATTCCGAGCAAGAGTACCAAGAAGAGGTAGATTCTGAATCGGAAACAGAAGAGATGGCTGAGCCACAGACCATATGGGAGAAGATTAAAGCTTCTTCGTCATCAGCTTCAAAGGGGCCTATAAAAAGCAGGCGATCAACATACCGACATATAAGATCGATCCAACGTTGATTAATTTGGTGAAATCAAATGCATTTCATGGGCTGAAGAATGAGGATCCTGTTGCACACATCAGCCAGTTCGTTGAAAACTGCGACATGGTAAAAATAGACAGGTTTCCACAAGATGCATTGTATCTCAAGCTTTTCCCAAGTTCCTTGGTGGGAGTAGCAAGAGAGTGGCTACATAATCTAGACGATGAGTTCGTGGAGTCTTGGGACCATATGGTAGAGGTCTTCTTTGAGAGGTTCTTCCCTCCTGAGAAGACTAACGACATGATCTGGAAGATTCATAATTTCACCCAACATGCTGGTGAAACATATTCTGAGACCTGGGAGCGATTTCAGGTTATGTTGAGGAGGTGTCCGCATCACGGGCTGGACAAGGAAACGCGGGTGAAAATCTTCTATTTTGCTCTCTCCGAGCATGTTAGGAGTAATCTGGATTCAGCCGGGTCAGGATTTTTTCTAAACAACACAGACACCAGATGCTGGGAGATACTCAAGAACATGGCTAGAAAGCAGTCTTGGGGAGAAAGAGAGAGAGGCCCAGTTGATCAAGCACGAGTCGCCAGTGAATCAAAGGCAATGAGAGAGCTAAACGATAAGTTAGATCTTCTAGCCAAGAAGCTGCTATCTAAGGAAGATGCATTTGAGGATGAGGAAGCCCAAGTGAAATTCATGCAACAACAGGGTTACAGAAACAATGACTACGCATGGAGGAAGGACAAAAAGTTCTCCTGGAAGGATCCTAACAATTTTCTGCAGGATCCGGAGGTGAAGCCACAACCTAGAGCTGAAGATAAGAACACCGAATTACTGAGTCAAATGGTGCAGCAGAATCAGGAGATGATGGCTATGTTTGGTAAACAATTGCAATCTCAAGGTGATATTCTAACTAAATTTGGGCAGATGCTACAAAGCCATGGAGCACAGATGCGGGCATTAGAAACCACCGTGGCTCAGATTTCAAGTGAAGTGGCGGCCATCAAGCACGCCAACCAGTAGAAACCGGCCGAGAGTGCAAATGTGGCCCAAGCACACCATCAGGTCAAGTATATTTCTGTGGTAAGCAATGAGGAGGAATCTCAGGTGCAAGAAGCTAAAGAGGAAAGAAAAATGACGTTTAATACGCATGCATCACCGGCGATACCGTATCCACGCACTTATTATGGACTGCCGGGCGGAAACCCTTTCTTCAGAAAATCACAGCGAGTTATGAATATTGTATCTCCATCTAGAGAAAAAGAACAATTGAAGGTTGTTTGTGAATGTGTGGAGACATCGAATGCAAGAGAGGAACCACAACAAGCTGTTACTATTGACGATGTCTCGCCAAATCCCACGTCAGAGGGAGTAATTGAAGCAAGCTTAGGGGAGCTGGCCCCGAAAAGCTCATATGTGCCTCCTCACAAGCGTGTCAATGCGGCAGATGTGTCAAGTCGGGACAATCTGAAGCCGAAGAAGGAGCACCGGAACTATAGGAAATTCTTGGAAATATTCCGCAAGCTGCATATCAACATTCCACTGGTGGAAATGATTGAGAAGGTTCCCGCCTATGGGAGGTTCATTAAAGATATAATCAACAAAAAGAGGCGGATCAAAGATACTGATGTATGCAGGATGAATGAAATGGTGAGCTCGATCATTCTTGGGGGCTTACCAGAGAAGAAAAAAGACCCGGGGAGTTTTTATATCCCATGTTCAATAGGCGACCAACATTTTCCACAAGCACAGTGTGATTCGGGTGCCAATATTAATCTTATGCCTCTGTCCACATTTCAAAAGCTTGGGTTGAAGGAGATAAAGAAATCGGCGGCAACGATTGAGTTGGCGGATGGGTCCATTGTAAGGCCATATGGAGTGTGTGAGGATGTACTCGTCAAGGTAGACAGGTTCATCTTCCCGGTAGATTTTGTTTTCATGGACATGCCACAGCTCCAAAGTTGCGAGATGCTATTGGGAAGGCCGTTCCAAGGTACGGCTGATGTCATCGTTGCCATTGGGAGAGGTACATTGACCTTGGGGATTGGACAGGATCGAGTTCAATTCAAATTGCCACATGACTCATTGGAGACATCTCTTGACAACCCAGGTTAAATGTATCTTTATGTCAAGCCTAGGACATTAAACAAGGGCGCTTGTTGGGAGGCAACCCAACTTTAGGTTCAATTTTATGTTTGGTTATGTTCTTTTATGTTTATGTACTTAGTTTTTGCTTAGGTTTTGATAATTTTTGTAAAAATGGTACCCTAACTCGTGTTTTGAAGTTGCAGAATGTTAAGGTTGATACTATCGACGCCCATGTCGATAGTATCGAGTTTGGAGAAGTAAACGCTGAAGAAAAGTCGATACCATCGACCCTAGGGTCGATAGTATCGAGATTCCTGAAGATTTATAGAAAAATTGGTGCCAGTAAAGTCGATACCATCGACCCTAGGGTCGATAGTATCGACATTTTTGAGTTCCCAGGCTTTTAGATGCGTCGATTCAACAAAATTGCTGAGTCTGGGTCGATACCATCGACCTTGGTCGATGGTATCGACACCCGCATGACAGCTACATAAAACAAGCTTTAAAAGGTATCAAAACGAGATTTTTTCGAACCGTTTTTTGCTGAGGAAAGATGGATGAAGCAAGTCACGTCTTAGAACCACTAAGACACAAAAATGGGCCACAAAATGGAGGGATATAGCAAGCATCACTTGGTCTACTTGAGCATCTGACCATCCTTCTTCACCACACTTCAAAGCGAATGGTACCGTTGTTCCACCTCTTAAGTGAGAATGTTGACTATGAGGCCATAGTCACATTCAAGCTTAGGGGGGTGTTGGAACAACCCTCTATCTTAGTTTTTACTTGCTTATTCATGTTGATTTTACTTTTGAGATATTAGTTGTTTTTATTTTTAGGTTTACCGCTTTTGTAGGATCCACATCTATCTAGTGTAATCTGTGGAGCAATAAATGCATGGTTTCAATTGCAAGTTTTACTCTTGGGTTGTGTGCACATGAAAATATGAGTATATTGAAAACTTTTTGAGCTTATTCTTGTGAGTAATTGAGTGGCATAATTGAGGAAGTGCTTGGGTGAGTCAGCTTCAGGACATGGGGACATGAATGACCATCTTTATTGTCCAAGGAAAAGTGATTGACAAGGATGTTTGAGCCCAAACTGACCAAACGCTAACGTGACCTTAGACTAAAGTTTAAAAGAGAAATCCTTCAATTACCCTGTACACAGGTCTTTAGAGAGGGACATATGATATTTTCAAAAGGTTCTGTCAATTAGTCTTATGATCTGATCCACCGCAATTTCATTCACACTCCACCATAAGAAATGGGAGCACATTACTGTCTTTCACTCTTTGATTGCATACCATGTAGATAGGTCTTGCATTATATCTATTTTCACATTTTTTTTTGCAAGAAAATGAATAAAAAAAGGATAGAGTAGTTATACATGCACATTATCCTTAGGTGCATGTCATAGTAGTTGCATAACTGTCATTATGTAGTTGCATTTACATGTTTTGAGCATATTGTACACCATGTATCTTATGTTACTCTGAAAACATTAAAGGTGATGAACTTGTTCCATACCCTCCAAATAGAATGCTTCAGATGCACAAGTATGTAACAAGAAGTGATCCCGGCATATAATTCATTGTCATCTATGAAAATAAGGGCTTTAAAAAAAATTGAAAAAAAAAATTGAAAAAAAAAAGAGAAGAAAAAAAAAGAATTGAGAAGTAAGTAGGAATGAGAGGGAGAAAGGAACATGTTCTCACTTACATACTAAGAAGAATAAGCACATGGTGTAGTTTTCTTAGATATTCCATCTCACCTTGAGACGGAATGATAGTGCATGCATCATTCCACCAAAAATGTAACATTAGGACATTTTCACTTGCATTTTGCATCATGATAGGTCATTAATTTTTGTATTGCATGATTGATTATTATGTGCTTCCATCTCTTCCACAACCACCTATCCCATCCACCCGTTGCTCTAATTGGTAGGCCACCCATGATATTCTCCTCATTCATTATTATCAGGAGATCTTCTTCCATTTAGATGGTAGTTAGGAAATGAGCAACGTAGATAGGAGATCACAAGAAGCATCAATTATGGACCGGATGAGTTTATCATATTAACTGCTTTAATTGATAGTGTTTCACTGATTGGGGGATAGACATCTTTTACATAGGTCTTTGGTCGCCTGGATGGCAGTTAGTGTTCAGTGGTCAATGAGGGCTGGTTTGTGGAAAGAAATGGGGATGATGTAGATTCATTTCATGTATTTATGTCCTGTTGCTGACTTATCTCAACCAAATCCAAAGTTTTGTTGCTCGAGGACGAGCAAGGTTTAAGCTTAGGGGAGTTTGATGCATGGGTTTTGAGTCATTTTTATAGGCTTATTTTATATCCGTTTTATGCATGTATTTGTCATTTTCTTGATTATATTTGCATAATTCACTATAGTTGGCCTTTAAACTCTTTTTGCATCAAATTATACTTCTTTTATAATATTTATATGATTTTATATAATCCCCGGACTTATACACATGTTTCGGCACTTTTGCATTGTCCAGAGTCGATACTATCGACTCCCAGGTCGATAGTATCGACATTTCATCAAAAAGCAACCCCAAAACGCGATCTTGGAAGGAATAACCTGTGCCATGGTCGATACCATCGACCTTGGGGTCGATACCATCGACAGTGTCGGGATCTGGCGATTTTCAGCACTAAAACGGAGCGTTTTAATCCGACGGTAGAGCTTTTTCAGAGCCGTAAAGTGGTCCTATGACCTAAGAAGAGCACGGATGGCCCGAGGGGGAGAGGACATTGTGTTGCACAACATCCAAGAAGGAGAGAGAGAGAGATAGGAGACGAGAGATGAAGGCCGTCAACCGAGCGATTCAGGCACCTCCGACGGGTGATTTTGCTACCGAAAGACTACAAAATGCACGTTTCTCGAGGAGGATCTCCAGGAACACCTTTGTATCAGGGGTTACACGAGTTTTCTCCATGTTTCCCATGTTTTTCTTCTCTACTCCTCTATCTTTCATTGAGATGACCATGCGGGGATAATCCCCTTTGTCTTTAGGACCGGGAGTAGCCCGGGGATTCATTGTATGACAATTTTATAATAGTAATTCATATTTCATCTCTTAAATCTGTGGTATAGTTTCTTTTTCTCCATATATTGTTATGCTTGATCACCATAATAATAACCTAATGCCCTTAATCACTTTGAAAGAAGAATTAACAGCTGAAAAGAGACGAAATCTACATTAATCGATAAATCCCTTGACCAAGGTGGTGTAAAATTAATGGTGGATACTGAGAGATCGTTCATAATGCACCAAGTTTAGGGTATAGGTTACTACGACGGTGGAACCGACCTAGACCTAGGTAGTGAATTGCACCACGACAGTGGGCAATTCTGTTTTCAGGCCACTACCCGGAAAGAGAGATAAAATTGAGTTGCTATATAGAATTTAATACAATGAAAACCCGCGGTGAAACCGCACTCCTAAAGATACCCTTTTGAATTGATTAAATTAACATTTAATCGATCGTTTGTTTCATTTTTGTTTTTATTTTCTTTTAATTTTAACAACAACCCTCAATTTGTTATTCAGCTTAGCTGATCGCAAATAGTTAGTAGGAGTCTCCAACAATTCCGAGTATCCCTGTGTTCGACTCGGGCCTCACAAAGGCCTGTACTACTCGATGCGTTCACTTGCATTTTTAGCGCGTAGTAAAATACACGTCAAAGAAGATTTGTGAGAGGTTTTGTGATTTTGGAAAAATCATGGCTGAATCACCGATAGAAACCGGCGTGTCCCAGGAAGGCTTGGATGTCTTTGACTGAGGTTGGGGGAGGCAGCTTGGTGATGACCTCAATCTTAGCTTGGTCTACTTCAATGCCCTGGTTGCTCACCTTATGGCCTAGAACAATACCCTCCTTGACCATGAAGTGACACTTCTCCCAATTAAGGACTAAGTGTGATTCAATACATCTATCAAGGACAAGAGAGAGATTTTGAAGGCAAGAATCAAAATTGTCTCCATAGACGAAGAAATCGTCCATGAACACTTCCATGACAGTTTCAGTTAACCCTGAAAAAATGGCAGACATACATCTTTGAAAAGTGGCTGGTGCATTGCACAGGCCAAAGGGCATTCATCTAAAAGCTTAAGTACCAAAAGGGCATATGAAGGTGGTCTTTTCTTAGTCTTCAGGATGAATGGGAACCTGATAAAAACCCGAGTAGCCATCTAAATAGCAAAAATATTGTTGATGAGCTAAACATTCAAGAACTTGATCGAGGAAGGGAAGAGGGAAATGGTCTTTCCTAGTTTCTTTGTTGAGTTTCCTGTAGTCAATGCACATCCTCCACCATGTGACGGTATGGGTGGGGATGAGCTCATTCTTCTCATTCCTAACGACTGTGGTCCCACCCTTTTTGGGGACGACCTGGATAGGGCTGACCCAAGGAGAGTCAGAGATGGGGTAGATGATTTCTACAGTCAAAAGTGTAATTACTTCAAGACGGACAACTTCCTTCATGTTTGGGTTGAGTTTCCATTACGGGTCTCAGGATGGTTTACTATTTTCAATCATTGGGATTTTGTGGATGCAAATGGATTGATCTATCCCAACCAAATTCGTCATTTTGTACCCTAAGGCTATTTTCCTTTTCCTAAGTTCTCCCATAAGCATGTTTTCTTGTTCAATGGTATGGTCAGAATTGATAATGACATGGCATAATTGTTGTTCATCTAGAAAGACATATTTCAGGCCTATGGGGAGAGTCTTCATTTCTGGGGCCTTTGGTGGTTTAGGTTGTTCTTCTATGGTGGAGACCATTTTAAGGTCTTCATTCTCAGCACATGGGATTTCCTCAAAGTTGTCCAAATGAATCTTGAGTTGATTTGATGGCTCATTATCAAAATCACATTCGGTGGGGATGGTGAGAGTAGTACGTAGGGGATCATCAACTAATTCCCACTCTTGCCTTAGTTGGGTTAATTCATCAATGCAATCAAGGAGGTAGACTTATTCCTCAAGACTAGGTCCCCTCATGCTTTCAAACACCCTAAACTGTAGGGTTTGCTTCCCTAGCCTTAGCAAAATGGTACCAGCCTCAACATCAATTAAGGCATGAGCAGTGGCTAATAAGGGACGCCCGAAAATGAGAGGGTAGTGTAAGTATTCCTTGATATCCATGATCACAAAATCACAAGGGATGTATGCATCATTTCCAACTTTAACCAGAATGTCCTCTATGATTCCCATGGGTTTAGTTGTGGATGAGTCTGCCAGTTGGATGGTCATGGCTGTGGGTAACATGTCATTGAATCCTAGTCTTTTGCAAAGACTATATGTCATGATGGATACACTGGCTCCTAAATCTGCTAGGCCTTTCCTACAAGCATTATCACCCAAGTAGCATCCTATTCCAAAAGAACCTGGATCCTTCTATTTTTTAGGCATCTTACTTAGGATAATGTCTGATGTGGTCCTAGCAAGTTTAACAGTCTCGTATTCTTTAGTAACATACTTCCTAGTCAAGAGAGATTTCATGTACTTGGACAAGGCGGGCATGCCTGCCAAAGCATCAAGGAAGGGAATGTCAACATGTATTTTTTTCATAGCATCCCTAAATTTCATGAAGCGGGCATCGAGTCTCGTTTGTTTAAGGCGGGCTTGATATGGAGGTCGGGGTTTGTAAATTGTTCTTCATCTTCCACTTGAGGGGTTTCAGGGACGGATGGGTTGGGTGTGGCTTCGGGTTCGACAAATACCATGTCCTCATCATCAAATTCTAGAGGTGGGTCTGAAGATTTTTCTGGAGGGGGGGGTCGTGCACTTTTCCCAAATGAGTAGAGACAACCTTGAGTTGTTCAGGATGTTTGGGGTTATTTTTAGGCTGCCCTGCAAAAGTCCCAGCAGGAGGTTTTTGTTGGGCAAACAAACGGGATAATTGTGTGTCAGTTGCCTTTTGATGGCCTTGAATGGCCACGAGGGTTTGTTCTATGTTTTCCAAGCTAGGATGACTAGGGGGGAGGAGGGATGGCATTTTGAGGTGGTTGGGGAGGTTGAGGTCGGTTTAGATTTTGGGGGTGGAAGGTTTAGGTTTTGGAATTATTGGTAGTGTTGTCGATTTTGGTGATTTCCAAAATTTCTTTGATTGTTGTATGGGAATCCAGGTGGTGGTCGGTTGTTACTTTGAGGTTAGGGAGGCCGTTGTTGAAGTTGGGTAGAGTTCTCGGCGCCTGAGGGGTTCCCATTATGAAAACCAGGGTGGTTTCTAGGTTGGTTGGGATTGTAGTAACCTTGGCCTGGTATTGTATGAATCGAATTGAGGTCTTCTGGTTGTTGACCTACTTTAGGTTGCGTGGGCATGTTATAGAGTTATGGACAGTGGAGGGTGGTATGGTCGTATCCTTGGCAAATACTACAAGGGGAATCCATGGCTTTTAGTTGTTGGGGTGACTCCCTAAGGGTGACCAAGGATGACTCTAACCGATCTTGTTTTAAGGCAATTAATTTTAGGCTTTCCACTATGATTTGGATATCATTATTAACTTCTGCCTTGGCTACCTTAAGGATTCTGCCAATCCCTCTTCTAGCCCTTATTTCAAAAGCCCATTTGACTACCTCCCACGCACTAGTCAAACTTTGATGCATGAAATTTCCTCTAGATGAGGAATCGAGAAAAAACTTGGTATCATCATCAACACCACGATAGAAAATCTCTATGAGTTGGGCTTGAGAGATATCATGGTGGGGGCACTTCCTAAGTAAGTCTTTGAATCTTTTCCAAGCTTCACCTAAAGACTCTCCTAGGGACATAGAAAAATGAGTTATTTGACCCCTAAGTTCATAGGTGAGAGACGGGGGGTTAAATTTCTCAAGGAATTTGCTTTGTAGAACTTCCCATGTTGTGACCTGTTCTTAGCTCTCCATGGTGTTGTACCAGCTACTAGCTTGGCCGGAGAGGGAATACTTAAACAACCTAAGATGGATGGCATCTTCAGAGACACCCGGGAGTTTGTTCAAAGAGCAAAGGTCAATGAACCTTTGAAGATGATCTTAGCAACTTTCCCCATTGTTGCCTGAGAAGGGGTTGGCTTGTATCATGGTGATCCATTGTGTTCAGATTTCGAATTGTGGAGCAATAATATCGGGGGGTATAACCGGCCGTTTTAGGAACAGAAAAATCTTTTAATTGTTTTTGCCTTTCGGCTTCCCTCCTATTGGCTTCTATGGTTTCTTGCTCGGCCCTAAAGGCTGCTCACAAAGCGGCTTCTCTTTCCGCTTGTTTGGCTTGGATGAGCTCTCTTTGAGCTGCGAGAGCTTGGTCGATTCTACGGGCGACCTTGTCTTCATTCATTCTCACTAGATTTTGACGTTTTCGACGATGGAAAGTTCTTTCTATTTCCGTATGAAATGGTTGAAAATCATCGTTCGAGCGTCGCATGCACAATTAAAACAGTTATTCATGTGCAGAAAAAACGTACTGCCGGAATGGAAACTTGGCAGAAAGAGGAGTACACTTCCGGAATGTTACTCAGAAGGTATAAAAAAAAGAAAAAAAGTTTTTCAAAATTGTTTTGGGGTTCGAGAAAACAATCCGTTGTCCCCGGCAATGGCTCCAAATTGATAATCGTGGTTTTGCAATATCAATCACTAAGATAGTTAATCCTAGAGTTTAAACCTTTTTTTACTTCAAATTTTAAGGGTAGTATAGAAGGATCGATCCCACATGACAACTTTTAAGAGATTGTTCTTAGAACCCAAAGTTTGAAGTACTTTATTATTTGTTTTTGGTATTTTTCTTTTGATTAAAGCAGAAAGTAAAGTCTAGTTGGGGGTTTGGTTGATTACACTAATGCAAGAAGAAATGCACTTAACAAGAAATAACATGCACAAGGAAAAAATAAGATGATTGTTAACACAAGCAAAACTATGTGAATGAAAGACTAAGAATTAAAGAAAACAAAGGATGCGGTGTTTAAATCAAGAGATGGAAATCGAGGCTCGTAGGGGTTTTCAGCACCTTAGCCTAGGTGATAACAACTAATTCTTAAACGACGATTCAATGAAGGTTTGCGAATTTAAAACCTCACAAGAGATAAACTCCACATGAGCCCATTGGTCTTGGTGCTCATGCTTCCTAGTTTATCATCCTAAAAGACGAAAATCCACGATCATATCAAAACGTCTATGTAATCGATTTTATTGTTCTAAATCCAGATTTCTATGGTCATATCCATCTGGATTAACAAGCGATCTGAAGATCAACTATTCAATTAAAATCGATTACCATCTAGTCGTTTAAGAAGAAGTCGTTAAAACCATGGCTAAGGGGTTATTCCCCAAAGAGGAGGAAATGCCCCTCCTTTTATAGGAGAAGGAGGGGGTTTTATACATTCGGTTTAGGGTTATTTTGAGGTTGGCGGCTGGGATTTTTGCTGTCTGCGCGCCGCCAATCGACCGGTTCAGGAACCAACCGATCGGTTGGAAGGTTCTGGAACGTGCAACCCATCGATCGGCTGCCAATCCTAATTAGGGTGGCAACGCAGTTGAAATCGCTCAGTGTTTCTCAACAATGGGCATCATCCGGGCGTCTGGTAGCTGGAATCGGGCGATCTCAGCCGTCGTCTGATGAGATGAATGATGGACACTTGAAGACAAACCAAGCATTTCAGATAGTTAGACGATCAGTTTGATGCAGTGAGACGATCGGTTGAAGGTACCAGTCGATCGACTCAGGACCTGAAACTGCATTAAAATGCACATGATTGTAAAATTTGTGATAAAATGAGAAAATATCAATTTGTGCAATTTTTAAGAGATGAATGGAGTATTTCTGTGTGATAAGCTTAATAATTCGCAGAAAAGATGTGTTGAAATAGCACGCATCAAGGACCACCTTCAACTTAATTAGAGATTAAACAAGGTCAAAATATGAGTAAATCCACGGCCAAAATAGAATAATACATCAAGTGAAACCACCATCATTTAGGAGGAAAACTTCTCATAAAATCGGTCACCAAAAACCCTAAAACATGTGCCATGAAACCACCATGAAAGAACCTCATGCAAGAGAGATAAACCACGATTAACACATCCAAAACATAACCTAAACTTCAAGATACATCAAGGTACACAAGCATCATGCATGTGATCAAAACCAAGATCAAAATATAGGTAGAAAATGACCATCACACACCCATCTCCAAAATCAGGTACCTTACATTAGGGTTTCAGATTCTAAGAAAACCATGCATGGTAACCACCATCAAAACAAGCTCTAGAACATGATATCATCTACTTGCATATTCTATGATATCCTCTACTACAATATTAGAGCAACGTTTTTGAGAGATAAACCACAAAATGCATGCAAAGAAAAGTTCTATAATAGAGAGGGTAGAGTTTTATATAACCCGCCTTAAGGAAGATCCACTCCAACGATCACAAGCTCCAAACACACTATCACCAAGGAAGGATGAAGCTCCACCAAAAGATCCACTTTCAACCACAAGATCACCTCCATTAGAAGAAGATACCAAGGTTAAAGATAGCTCAAGAAAAGAGGGTAAGAGAATTGTAGGCTGAACCAAAAGAAGAAGGGTGAAAGAGAGAAGACACTTCCTCTCACTTGGGTACCACCTTGTCAAAACATGGCGTATGACCCTTCTGATGAGGTGTTTCCCTTCAAAATGACCACCATGGATGATCCATGGTCTATGGCCGATAAAAGAGAAGAAGATGGGGGTAGAAAAGCCAAGAAAAATGTTACAAAATAAAGGAAAACACTTACCAAGGTTGAAGATGAGAAAGAGTCACCACATGCATGGGATCTCAACCACCAAGAGCTCCAAGACCAGTCCTCCTTGCTCCACCAATCCCCAAGGACAATAAAAATTGGAGGAGGAAGAAAGAGGGCCAAAAGGTTCACTTTCATGAAGAGAAAAGGGTTCATATACCAAAGGAGGGGAGAGGTATGGTTAGGGGTGATGTGTCAATGCCTACAGACACCAAAGGAAGACTTGTCCACCCAAGAAACCAACATGCAACCACTTAAACCTTGCATGCACGAGATGAAGATACAACAAAAATTGAGTCTCAACTACTTAGGTTCCCAACCTTGGTTTCAGTCGTAACACCTCAAGGAGGTCAAAATAAAAGCAACATAGCACTACCTCGTTGAGACAAAAGGGTCACTAGCTCACCAAGATCGAAACACAACACATAGAGCAATTGTCTTGACCTAAACCACCACAAGACCATCATGGTTGAGATAAAAAACACCCAGGGAGGTGACTTGGTTGAGATACACCCAAAACACACCACATGTTTGAGACATAGGTCGAGACACACCCAACCAAGCACACATGGTTGAGACACTCAAAACCCTAGAAACCCTAATCACCTCTAGTAATGCCACCACTCATCATAGGCCCAACCAAGGTCCCCCAAAGCATCACTCTCTCTCTCTCTCTCATATTTCCAAGGAAGGGAAGGTACACATGAGGTGTGGCAAATTGTTAGATAACCCTCTCAAATGGGTAAATTGTAATTTGTCCAAAACAAGCACACAAACATCATTCAAACAAGCTCAAACTGGAGACTTAAGCTCTCCACAAGCTCTAAAAGCATCTCAAAGGATTAGCGCAACGTTCTAACTGCTTAATCAAGAAAAACAAATAGGGTCATCCCAAAACACAGGCCAATGGTCTTACAATAAATCTAAGTTTTAAGGTTGGTTTAATTTAGACATCGTTTGTTTAAGTTATGCAATTTATGTGTTTATATGGACCTCTATGCAATTTACCCAATTCTAGGGTTTTGTCTTTAATTTTCATTCATGCTTGTATGATTCATAATAATTTTCTTTATTTTTGATATAAATACATCTTTATATACCTAGATGCAGCATTGGTTTGTTGATTCCCCCTTGGTAGGTCGGAAATCTATGGTTTCAACTAAGTATGTTGATGATTTTTCTAAGTGTATAAAAGATTTGATGGTATCACCTTGAGAGGAAAAGATCCAAAATGTCCTCGTTTTAGTTGTTGGCTTGTCCTTGATGCCCTAGAACCAATGGAAACCCTAGTTGATGGGAATGATCTGATAAGTGGTCAATTTTGGCAATAAGGCTAAATATAGTGAAAGAATTGACCGACCTTTTTCTCGCGTCCAGAAACGAACACATGATAAAGGAAGGAATCAAGCTTTAAATTTATAACCCAAAACATTCTAGGGCCCCACAACTTTATTACGGGGTCGAAGTAGATATATGGGGTCGAACACAGGGACGTGGTGACGTTTAGGATGCCACAGATCTCGGTCTTTAGTCAGATAAGCCAAGACGATAGTCGATAAAAGTAAGTGCTAGAACTAGTCTAGCGGGTTGTCATGATTTAAAACAAAACAAAGAAAAGAAAACAACACAAAATAGAGCCCGTGGTTCTATTAATCAGAGAAGGAGAGTTCCTGACTATGTAACCACAAATGAGGCAGTCTATGCACTCATTCTCAGGCGTAGACAACCCTTGAACACCCAAGCAAGCATCTAGTACGCACGTTGGCATCTGTCCTGTGGGGTCATCCCACTCACTCTCGCGATGCGTGACTAAAACCATCAACAATATGTCATTGACTCTCTCTCAAGGAATGGCATATCAACACCTCAGAATATGCTAAGTTCCCTCTCGGGTCTTAGGATATTCTAGGGTGTTAAGAACATAATACCTTGGATCATCCTCCTCTTGGGTTCAGATCCAAACTATCATCTCTTAGCTATTCCAAAATGGGTCTCTCGATACAGGCAGAAATAGCAGTTCAAGCGAGTAAGAGATCAACCAAACTAGCAATCATAACTTAGAAAGAGAAAATAGAACATGCAACATACTAGATTTGATATGAATCTACTTGCTTAAGGCAAAGGTACATAAACATGCCCAGATTGGGCTACATAGCCAAGAAGGAGATAACTAGCCATAGAGAAGCATGGTTAGCACCGAACAAAGATGGACGAACATCATTTGTATAAGAAACAAAGGAATGCATTAGAATGAAAGAGAAGAGGGAAGAGATATAGCCCGTAGAGGAGAGGTGGCTCTCTCTCCTTGGCCTCCGTACAGGCCATATCTCACCCCTTGGGTCTTCTCTTCGTCCCTTTGGACTCCTTGGTCCTCTCTCTCTCTCAAGACCGTATCAGGTAGCCATATCGAGCAAACTGTATCAGGAAGCCGTATCGAGTAGCTGTATCAGGCAGACATTATCGGGAAGACTGTATCGAGCAACCGTATCAGGCAACAGACTTTTGGGGAACTCGACACACTAGCTCCTTGGTCTAGGCACCAGCTCTTTCCAGGTCCTCCCTCCGGCTCCCCTCTTCTGTAGGCTGGTAGCTGCTATTTATAGGCAGTGAGTTGATGGGAGTTTTAGCTTTTATTGGTCCACATGTCCTTCATCCGTGGCTTCGATCTTGAGGAATCAGGTGGGCCAATATGATTGTCGCCCGATGACCGTGTCGGGCATCCCATATCGGGTAGGCCGTATCGGGGCCCATATCATCCAGACCATATCGGGCATGCCGTATCGGGCATCCATATCGGCAGCCCATATCGGGCATGCCATATTTGGCAGCCATATCGGCCAGACCGTATCGGGCATCCATATCGGCCAACTGCTGGAATTCTTGTCTTTTCAGGTTCAGTACTTGAGAGTCCCAAAATTGGCTAGTTTCGCTGTCGGCAAGTCAAAAATTGGCTAATTAGCTACATTATTGGCTATTCTAGCTACATTATCTAATGAGAGATAGAAAGCATAAAACATGAGCATTATTGGGTATATTAAGACTAAAGTGGCACCAAAATATAGAATAAAATGCATAGAGAATATGCACTAATTTGGGTGTTATCAACTACCCCAAGCTTAAAACTTGCTTGTCCTCAAGAAAGACTGTGCTCATAAACAAAAAGATAACATCCAAATTAAGCTTGGCAATAGATGCTAAGGTTCAGAAAAAATAGTTTAAACATGTATTCTCCTGATCCATGTCATTTCATAGTAGACCCCCACCAATCATGCACAATCCTTCCAAAGCAAGATCAAAGAGCGTCCAAGCGAGATTAAGAGAATTCACTATAGCCTGTTGATACTCATGAGGGTTTGAACCATAATTATTTAAACAAGAAAGAGTTGTCATACATGTGATCATGCAGGTGATGAGCAATGAGTTATCACCATGAATCCATGCATACCAATCAAGAATCAACGTGCCTCTCACTTATTCATGTCCTAAGAAACAAAGCAAAGGAATCTAATGACTTCTGAGAATCTCGATATGCGTTAGGTTGGTCCATGTAGCGAGCAATCATCCCTGCAGTCTGAGCCAGTTGGCCCAAAGCAGTGAGATGAACTCCTCGTACTGTGCTCGAACCAACCCTGCTACTGAGACAGTCTCATAGGTCACCTAGGGGGTTCCTAGTAACTCTTTAACGATCTTTTAGAGTGGTACTACCAAGCACGACATATCCACATTCATGAGTGCAGTCATACACCGACTGGGCACTGTCCTCAACTCTCCTAAAAGAGAAAACAACACTCATTTATTGTTCACACTTAGGCTTTTATCATCTACATTCTATTTGTAGGCTTGGGTGAGAACTATATAGATATTTTTGGGATTTTGTGGGCAGCCAAGCCTCTTTTGCACATTTTCATATTTTTCATCTTTTTGACTCAATCTAATGTGAGAAGGCATGTAGTCCATCAAGGAAAACACTTCATTTTGATCGTAGCTCAAAACTCATCATGATCCGCTTGACACCTATGTGAAAAGTTGCAATTATGATTCAAGAATCTTTAGAATAGAGGCAAGCTTGTGAAATTCGTAGCTAGGAGACTTTAATCATGATTTAGCTCATTCCAACGGTCCTTTACCATGGATTTGCCATTCACCACATAGATCAAGGGAATATAGCTTTAAGCTATGAAAAATGGACATAACCTTAGATTTATTTCCAAACTCAAGGAAAGAGTCAAAGAGCAAGTCAAGCAAAAGGTCAAGCAATTTTTAAGATGAAAATTGTGTATTTAGGCATAAAGTCAAGCATTTATCTATTAGATTCGCACCACATAGCTATAATTGCAAAGCTAAAAAGCTGAATTTTTTTTGAAAATTTAAAACTAAATGCAGGAAATAAACATGCATGTAAGAAGGGTGAAGAGAAATAAGGGTGAAGCCCACCACCCCAAGCTTAAAATTTTGCTTGTCCTCGAGAAAGACTCAAACTTGAGATAGTGAGGCAGGAATGCATGAGTTTAACGACAGTTATTGAAGTTCTAAAGATGATGCATGAGTTCAAGGATATACAAATAGTTATAAGAAAGAAACTAACTAACAAGAACATGAAAAGAAAAATTTATTGTAATAAAGGGTGAGAGGGTGGGTAATAGAAAAGGGGGTGGTTGCCCCACGATACTAACACTGGGATCCCAAATCCTATGTTTTAGGACCAATGTCACATGTGTCTTGTCGACGGGTTCCACCACATAGTAGGAGTAGAATAGGTAGATGTGTTGGCCCTACTGAGTCCGAAGAAGTGAAGTGAAATCTGGTGACTCGGTGAAGTCATCTTTGTGCTGGAAGTGGCTTGAACTACACTGGGATTAATTCTTCAGCATATCATCCTCAGGGTACCTTTCATTATATGATTCTAAAAATGAAGGTCTTGGGATGTTGACACAATATGAGATAGATGAGAGAGGTTGGACTTCATCTTGAGGACTCATATATTCTCTCTCCATATCTGCACTTGAGGTTAGATGCTCCGATAAATCTTCATGTACCATCTGATTCATCCAATCATCTTCTGAGCAAAAAGTACCCCCTGAAAATTCTATTTGTGATTCTACCACCCTAAGCTTATCACTTGGCGTGGAGTTAGGGGTGTCTTCATGCTCAGCAGCCATGTTGTGGTGAACCATCCATCCTACCCCCTTGACATCCACCAAGCCTTGTAAAGGTATGGTGGTGAATGATGGATCGTGCTGCTCCAACTCATCTTCGTTACTATACTCACTGCTCCATGTCGAGTAGCTATCGTCGTTGTCATTGTCGAACAAATTGTTCCAAACCATAGTTGGCATACTGCTCAAAGCGAAATGACAAGTCTCAATATGAGAAATGTCACTCTGGTCTGGTTCAATATCTAACTTTGGTTCCTCAAACCAACCTTCTGGTTGTGAGGTCGATTGGCTTTTCGAGTCTTCATCATAGACCCATTCATGTCTATGACTTATTTCTTTTATTGGTTCATCAGTTGGGTCATCTAGATAGAATGAAGGGCTTCCCCAAGTGGGTTGTTCTTCACAAAAAAATCCTGGTGAATCCAGTTGATGGTCTGAATAGGATGATGGTGCATACTCCACTTCAGACCCAATGGGATGGTCTTGATGACTAACATATTCATTGTCTTGTGATGGCAGCTGTAACCGAATTGTAACCAGATCAATGAGCTCTTGGAGCCTCCTGCCTTGTTCAACATCTTTATCATGAAGTTGTTGTACTTGAGCAACAATGTTTTTGAGACCGGTCGATTCTGCCATGCACATATAAGGGGAACCCGCTGTATCAAACTGATGCTTTAGGATGAATCCTTGTTCAACAGTTTGAAGCAAACTACTACTGCGGTCTGCAGCCTCAGTGGCTACTTTGAGATGATGCTCCTTCTTGTCTAATAGTTGCTGGAGCGGATCAATGTTTTCTTGGAGATGAGGAACTAGGGAGGTAAGTGCCTTGACACTTTCTCCAGCTAATTCCACTGCCTTAATCCGTTCTTGATCCCATGATAGCACAGGAGTTGATGGTTGATTGGCACTCTCCTTCGTTGGAATTTCAACATATGACGACAGTGGAGGTGAGTATAACTCGACTAGTTGTAGAGCACGACCTTCAATTATTTTCCATCAGTCGGAACTGCAGAAAAACTCAAAAGGACAGGTGGACAAGATGACTTGTCTTGCGGAAGCAAGATCCATGGCTGAAAAAGGTATGTGAAAAAGAAAAGTGATTTAGTATATATGAACAAGTATGTGTAAAGCAAGAGGAAAACTATGCATGTATATACAGACTTATAGTGATAGAACAAAAATATTCTAGGCGTGTAAACATGGAAAACCACATCCCCGACAATGACGCCAAAAGTTGACCGACCTTTTTCTCGCGTCCGGAAACGAACGTGGGATAAAGGAAGGAATCAAGCTTTAAATTTATAACTTGAAACCTTCTAGGCCCTCACAACTTTATTACGGGGTCGAAGTAGATATACAGGGTCGAACACAGGGACGTGGTGACATATAGGATGCCACAGATCTCGTTCATTAATTAGATAAACCAAGATGATAGTCGATAAAAGTAAGTGCTAGAACTAGTCTAGCAGGTTGTCACAATTTAAAACAAAAAAAAGAAAACAAAACATAGCTCGTAGTTCTACTAATCAGAGAAGGAGAGTTCCTGGCTATGTAACCACAAACGAGGCAGTCTATGCACTCATTCTCGGGCATAGACAACCCTTGAACACCCAAGCAAGCATCTAGTATGCACGGTGGCATCTGTCCTGTGGGGTCATCCCACTCGCTCTTGCAATGTGTGACTAAAACCATCAAAAATATGTCATTGACTCTCTCTCTCTCTCGAGGAATGGCATATCAACACCTCGGAATACACTAAGTTCCCTCTCAGGTCTTAGGATATTCTGGGGTGTTAGGAATAGAATAACTTGGATCGTCCTTCTCTCGGGTTCAGATCCAAACTATCACTTCTTAGCTATTCCTACAACGAGTCTCTCGATACAGGAAGAAATTGTAGTTCAAGCGAGTAAGAGATCAACCAAACTAGCAATCATAACTTAGAAAGAGGAAATAGAACATGCAACATACTATATTTGATATGAATATACTTGCTTAAGGCAAAGGTACATAAACATACCTAGAACGGGCCACATAGCCAAGAAGGAGCTAACTAGCCATAGACAAGCATGGTTAGCACCGAACAAAGATGGATGAACATCGTTCGTATTAGAAACAAAGCAATGCAGTAGAATGAAAGAGAAGAGGAAGAGATATAGCTCGTATAGGAGAGGTGGCTCTCACTCCTCGGCCTCCATGTAGGCTGGATCTCGCCCCTTGGGTCTTCTCTTCATCCCTCTGGACTCCTCGGTCCTCTCTCTCTAGACCGTATAAGGCATGCCGTATCGGGTAGCCGTATCGAGTAGCCGTATCAGGAAGACCGTATCGGGCAACCGTATTGAGCAGACCGTATCGGGCAGACCGTATCAAGCAGACTGTATCGGGCAACCGTATCGAGTAGCAGACTTTTGGGGAACTCGACACACTAGCTCCTTGGTCTAGGCACTAGCTCTTGCCAGGTCCTCCCTCCGACTCCCCTCTTCTGTAGGCTGATAGCTGCTATTTATAGACAACGAGTTTATGGGAGTTGTAGCTTTTATTGGTCCATGTGTCCTTCATCTGTGGCTTCGATCTTGAGGCATCAGGTGGGCCAATATGACTGTTGCCCAATGACCGTGTCGGGCAACCCATCTCGAGTAGGCCGTATCGGGCAGCCCGTATCAGCCAGACCATATCGGGCAACCCATATCGGACAGGCCATATCGGGCAGCCATATCAGCACCCCATATCGAGCAGGCCATATCTGGCAGCCATATCGGCCAGACCGTATCGGGCAGCCATATCGGCCAGCTACTGGAATTCTTGTCTTTTCAGGTTCGGTACTTGAGAATCCCAAAATTGTTCACTGCCTGCAAGTAAAAAATTGTCTAATTAGCTACATTATTGGCTATTCTAGCTACATTATCTAATGAGAGACAGAAAGCATAAAAAATGAGCATTATTGGGCATATTAAGACTAAAGTGTCACAAAACTATAGATAAAATGCATAGATAATATGCACTAATTTGGGTGTTATCAAGAATTGATGGGTTTTCAGATGGTGCCTATGAAAGATCTGATGGGGACTCTGATAATACATCTTGATGATCTTTCTAAGGTAGGAAACCATGGAAAACCTTGAAAAGATTTGATGGTAGTTTTGCATGCATTGATTATGACATTTTTTGGCTCTTTGACATATGGCATGCATGTTTTGACCCAAGTCATGCATGTTTTGACACATGACATGCATGTTTTGACACCTTTACCAACATATCTTTCATCTTAAGATTTATATACCTCTCTCCTTCCACCCAAACGAACCTTTTATGCTCTATTCTTCTTGTTGCTATTTGGGAGGGTCGACCCTTTTCATGGTGGAGAAAGAGAATCTCTCAGAGACCAAAGCTTGGGTGGATCTTGCATGCATGTTGCTTTAGGGTTTTGATGAAGTAACTCTAGGGTTTCTAACCTAGCTCTTGACTTAACCAAGTAAGTTCTTCATTTCTATCTCATTTCCTACTGATCTCTATCTCCTTTCTTCTTCCTTGGACAAAACCATAGTTTCTTTTGAAGTGAAGTTATGGACATGTGTATGAAGATTTCTTTTTCTTCTCTCTTTGACCTAGTTTCATCAGGATCTTGAGGAAGGAGCTATTTTGGAGCTTGGACGTGCATTTTAGGGTTTTATCTTCTCTCTTTAAGATATCTTGCTGTTTGGACCTTCATCACCTATCTAGAAGTAATTTATATAATCTTAATCCCATTTTCTAGCTTGCTCTTAACTTTCTTCATATAAATCATACCTAAAACATAGTTTATATAGTGGATGATGATCCTTGTAAATTGTTTTACCACTACCGGAAAGTTAGCAGTAACGATGGAAAAAGTTGGTCGTAAATGTGAATAAGTTTGTCATTAAAACTATTAACGACAATTAAAAAAGTCCTCATCTTATCACTATTGGTCTTGCCGTTAATTGAAATAACGACAAACAATTTCATTTTGTCGCTAATACAAATAACGACGACTTATATAGTTTGTCGTTAATAGTTTTAAGGATGATACTAAATGTCTGATGTTGATAGTAGTTGTGACCATGTAAGTCTTTCACAAATACTAGTAACGATGGCTGATGAGCTTTCTTACAAAGGTCAATAGCGACGTCTTTTTTCCGTTGTAAATAACTACAATGACAAAAAAACTAAAATTCTTGAACTTTCTTTTAGTTTGCAACACACATGGATCCTACCATAGGAAGCATGTACACAAGCATAGATTTATCGACAGACACAAGACAACAACAACTTCCAATAATGTATGATGCGACATGACACCAAACACAACAAATTTACAAATATAAAATATATAGATTTACATAGATGTAATACATTATATGTAAGGACCCTGACCTTTGTTTTGGGCTTACCCTGTTTGTTTTGCCTAAACCTTGTGCTTGGTTGCTTTCTAATCACCTTTAGTGGTGATTAGGGTTTTCTTGTGTTTTGTTGAGAGTTGGAGGTGCTACTTGCAAAATAACCTGAGTTAGGGTTGAAGAGCAAGTTTGCCACCTTGAGAGATGTATTTCTCTCTCTTTGCTTCCTCTAGGGTTGAGAGGAAGGTTTGGGCTCGTGCCTTGAGTTGCCTTGGGCTTGGTTGAGCTCTTTTGGGCCTTGTTTTCCCTTGTTTGGGCCTTGCCTTACTTGGTTGAGCCCTGTATCAGGTAAGGATGCCTTGTGTCGGCCATGGGGTATCACCCATGGGTGTGATGGCCAAGGTGGTGGTGGTGTGTCGGCCTTTGACCTTGTTTGACCTCCTTTCTTTGGTTGTGTCACCCTAGCTTGGACATGTGGCTGAACCTTGGTTGAGTGGTGGCATGGCATGTGCATGAGGTTTGCAAGGTGGTAAAATGTGTGGACAAGTGTCCCTTCGTAAGGTGACACCTTGCCTTGGTTTAACCTTGACCCTCATTTATATATGTCTTGCCTTTCTTTTACTTGGGAACCCTTTAGCTCTTTTGTTTCTCTTCCCTCCTTGTGTGCATGACAAACCTTCCTTGGAGAGCTTGGTGGCCGATCCTTTCCCCTTGGTAGAGATCTCTTCTTCTTCCTCTAGCTTGGTGGTCGAACCCTAGGTGGGTCTTGTTCTTTGGTAAGCATCTTCCCTATCTCCTTAGCATATTCTTCTCCATCTTGCCTACCCTTCGACTATGGTGATTATGGTTCTTGTTCCTTTTCTTGAGGTGGCCGAAAGTGGTGTTCTTGGAGCTAGGATCTTCAAGCTTGGAGCTTTGGAGCTTGAGGAGTTTGCTTAAGGCAGGTTACATAACTTCTAACCCTAGCTATGCTACCTTCTCTATGTTGCATGATTCATATATGTGGATGTTCGGCCATTGTCTGTTATGTTTCTTGCTCTATTACATGTTGTTGATCTTATGGGTATAGTGAGTATGATGTTGTTGATGTAGTTGATGGTTTATATGCCTTTATACCTAGTTGGCTAAACCATAGTTTGTAGTTTTCTTTGGTAGCAATACCCCTTTCTCTCCTTGGTTTATGAGAAGTGAGTTTGAGCTCTAGTGATGTATGAAATACCCCTTTCTCATTTTAGTTGAGAGGTGAGCTTATATCCTAGTTGCTTGGGCAACACCCTCCTCTCACCATGGATTTGAGAGGTGAGCTCTTGGATATGTGTTAACCTATGTTTAGGTTGGTACTTGTGGTTGCCCGATTTGTGATAGAGGTTGTGCAAAACCCCTCTCTTGGTTGTTGAGAGGTGAGCCGATCTTCTTGATCAATTAGGGTTTGGTGCCCTTGTGCTTGAGGTTGAATATGACCATGTTGGGTTGTGCCTTGCACGATATGACCTTAGAGTAGTGTTGCCCGATAGCCTTGTCTTGGGTGGTACCCTTAACCGTTACACCTTATATCTTGTGCTCTGAACGATACACGTAGTGGAGTTTGTTGGTTTGGTGCTCGATATGGTGGTATTGAGAAATCTTAGTAAGTACCTTAAGTGGTGTTGTTCATTTAACCGATATGCCTAGTTGAGTTTGGTCGATACCCTTCATAGAGTTGAAGCTTGGGCGATACACTTTGATGTGTGCTCTTCACAACATACCTTGTGATGGGTCTTGGAAGTATGAAGTAGTCTTGTGGTGCCCGAGATGATGGTGGTTTAGAGACCCTTAGTAGTGTTGGTCGATATTCTGGATGAGTATCCAACATGTCTGTGCCCTATATGGTATCTTGGATGACATGGGTGCCCTGGCCGATATGGATGACCCTTGAACGACATGGAGATGTTTGAATAGAGGCTACTTGGGTGTTATACCCCCTAGCCGATATGGTCAATGTTGAGGGTTAGCCGATAGAGGAACCCTAACCCTAACCCTAGTTCGTGTGCATGATAGGCTTTTGGTCGACAACCCCTACTGATGATGCATGATCCATCCTTATATCTGGTTTCCCGACACCTTGTGAGATGGGTGCATGATAGGTTGAAGCGTGGTTGGTCGATATGATGGCACAAGTGCTCTAGGGGTTGGAACCCTAGCCGATACACCCTTTAGTGAGGGTTGGCACTGCTCGCCATACCTATAGTAAGGGTTGTCAGAGCTTTGGTGAGGGTTTTTGATAACCCGGGATGTTTATAGTTGATGGTTCTCTGTTAATAATGATAACACAATTGATATGATGTAATCACCTTGAATTCTACATCTATGATGATAGGATAAGATGATAGGTTCTGAACCAGGTATGTTTGGAAAGATATGATGTTGCTACACATGTTAATGTAATACGTGTATATGGTCACAAGTATAAGACATAATATATATACTCATGATTAACAATAATACCATGAATGATAAAGCTTATAATCAAGAATGTTGCTCTATACTGGATAGTATAATAATCCTGTTAATCCATGATGGTTTAAGTTATCTCTCTGAATGTGTATACTAACCATGCATGTATACTATGTGGAATTCATAGTTTGGTGAGAGCTATGAGAAATATGTGCTTTGACTAGCCCAAGGAGATGATAATCCTTGCTAAAGAGATAACAGGTTGATAGGTCTGAGGACCTGATAAAGGCTGAGTGCCTAGTGCGGTGTTATCCTCTGATGATGAGTTAAGGGATGCGTTCCCAGAATGCTGATGCATGATTATGATGCCTTGAGAGGTAGTGGTTGTTATTAAGAGGGATTGAGATCCCAGGACAGTATGATGATGGCATTGATGACGTAATTCCATAAGTCTATGTTTTTACTTTGGTTGCCTCAACAATTGGCTTAAAATATACTAATTAATTATAGATGATCATATCACGTAGTTTTCCCTGGCCATAGATCCATCATCGTCAGTATTTGGTGATGGTGAAACATGTTTATCCTATGGGATTACCCGAGCGCATATTGTTTAATATGCAAGTTTTCCCCTATAGCCTAAAATAGGAGGGTTTGAGTGCAACTGTGGTTGTAGACTCATGATATATGGAGCATGGTGAACAGACCCATGGGTCAGGATATGTGATGATGAGCATGATGCGTTCATGGCTCAGATGTTTATATGGGTAGCTTGTGGAGATGAGCTAGAGGCTGAGGCCCTATAAGCATGAGATTGCAGTCTTGCTTGATGATTCGTGTACTGACCACGGGAAGGTGAGGTCATGGAGTTCGGATCTCCTTAGACCTTGTATGGCACCGGATTGGGCTTCACAGTCAATGGTTGGATTTGAGCAAGGAAGGCTCACTTCCTTAGGGCATAATAAAATGTAATCCAGCCAAATAGTATATCTTGCTTAGAGCAAAATACGGAACATTGATTGAGGCCTTGCTTATATAGCTGATCTAGTTGAACTATGCAGTGGTGTGTACGATCCTTATATAGGTGATCATTCTAGATGTGGTGGTGGTCGTGAGGTTGCAGCCGAGCAGTAAGAAGAGAAGTAGTAGGTAAGAGATGGACATGCTGCTATTTTGTGGTTTTGTAGTAGTGTCCTAGAGCCATCCCTATACTCTCAGTTCCTCAGAGGTGTTTGATGACGTTTCATGATTTTTAGCTATTGTAATCTTGTATATCCTATTGCTAGCCGTACATGGCCGATATGTATGTATAAACATGTGTTGAACTCTGGTGCTGACAGTACAACTGGTTCCGTTAAGCTGTGGACCTATAATAAGGTTTGTGAATGTTGATATAACATGTTTCTCTGTAGGATCTGGATGCAAAAGTTCTCTCATGTATGTTTCCAAAATAGGTTTTAATTAACCCCTGTTTTCGATAATATAAGGTTTCACACGTTTTCGCGTGTCATCTCGTTGTCTATGTGATGGTGGGGGTGTCAGAATTGGTTTGGTATCAGAGCTCTAGGTTCACTGAGTCTACATGGATCTAGGACTAGGTTTTCGTCTGTTCTTGTGAGTTTTCCATATTTTCTTACAAAAAACTTCTGCCCTCAGCGGAAGATAAAGTTTAAAGATGTCTGGAAATCATGAAGAACATGCTTCCGAGAGTAGTGATGCTACATAAATTGATGGAGCAAGAGGGCATGTACATGAAGATCGGGTGCTTGAGGTCCACATGGTGAAACATCGGGTATTGGGAAAACCTTTGAGCGGCTTCTCCGAGTCAGAGCTTCGAATTATGCTAGAATCATTGATCCAACGGATGCTGATATGTGGCTAACAGGTCTCGAGAAGGCCTTTCGGATCCTCAAAATCCCCAAAGCAAACAAAGTCAAGCACACTGTCTACCTTTTGAAGGGTAGTGATGGCCACTGGTGGGTCATTGAGGAGGAGAAGTGACCCGGTTAGGAGATCGATTGGGAGGTTTTCCGATGAGAGTTTGTCAACAGATACTTTTTGAAGACGTATCTGGACGAGAAGATCAACCAGTTTGAGCGTCTACGCCAAGGATCAATGAGAATCACTGAGTATGAAGCCAATTTCATGGACTTGTTGAGGTTTTGTCCTCACATGGCAGCAACAGATGATGAGCGGATCAGGCTGTTTGAGTGCTGAGCTATCAACTCCTGTTGCTTCCTTAGAGAATCAGGTGTAGTTTGCCACGTTCATGGAGTCCATCCGTATGATTGAACGATCTTTCAGGGAGAAAAGGGAATCCATGACCAGGAAAAGGCATGTTCAGTTCCAGGGACAGAGATCTGGTGGCTTCAAGAAGCTAAGGTTTTCAACACCTTCTGTGATGCAGAGTTCTCACGTACCATCTCAATGGTCTCTGAGTAAGGGAAGAGGTTATGTTTCTTCGCTGTCAAAGGTGCATAGTACAACTTCTGTGGTAGTGACAGGGCCATCTAGGCCGCAGACAGAAGGCATGTCATATTATCATTGTGGACAGACTGGGCATTTAAAGTCAAATTGCCCAAGAAAATATGTTGAGGTAACACAACAGCTGAAACAGAGCCAACAAGACATACATCAGCCCAGTGATAGCAGAGGGCAAGGATGCGGTCAAGCATCGCAAGCATGATCGTATTTTTAAGGAAGCAGAGGACGTGGACAACAAGCAACGACCCAATTCTATGCTATGAGTCATCCGGAGGCAATAGTCAAACCGCGAGTGGTGATAGGTCAGATGGAGTTATTACATTATGATTTGTCTTCTTCTTGCTTTATATCTATTTTGGTTGACCCAGGTGCTACGCACACTATAATCGCACACAGTCTGCTTGATAGCTGTCCTTTACCTGTTAGTTGTAAGAAAGATAGCCTGTTGTTAGAAACCCCACTCGATGGTTCCTCGATTCTTCGAGAGGAGTGTCCATCTTATGTCTTATCTTTTTCAGGACATAGTATACAAGTGGATCTTATGCCACTTGATATGCATGGATTCGATGTGATCCTTGGGATGGATACCTTAGAGAAGTATAGGGTTGTGTCCAAGCAGACAATGTTTATTGACGGTGAAGAGAAGTGGATCTTTCAAGGAGATAGGAAGATTCTTTCGACATGTCTAGTGTCAGCGATGGTGGCAGAAACGTTGCTGCGGCAAGGTTGTAAAGCATTCTTAGCTCACGTTGTAGATACCAAGGAAAAAGGTCCTAGCCTTGAGGAGGTGATAGTTGTACGAGAGTTTGTAGATATATTTCCTGATGAGTTCCCCGATGTTCCCCCACCTTGATAGATTGATTTTGAGATCAGTCTGGTACCAGGAACGCAGCCTGTTGCAAAAACACCATATAGGATGGCTCCAATAGAGATGGTAGAGTTGAAGAAGCAGTTACAGGAGTTGTTAGTGAAAGGTTTCATTCGATTGAGCACGTCCCCTTGGGGTGCTCCAGTGCTGTTCATTAAGAAGAAGGACGAGTCGATGCAATTATGTATAGATTATCGGTAGTTGAACAAAGTCACGATCAAGAATAAGTACATGTTGCTAAAGATAGACGATCTGTTCGATCAGTTGTGTGGTGCCACAATGGTCTCAAAGATTGATCTACGATCTGGATATCACCAGTTGAGGATTAAGGAAGACGACATACCTAAGTCTACATTTAGGACGAGGTATGGTCACTTTGAGTTTGTGGTTATGCCATTTTGGCTAACCAATGCACCTGCTGCTTTCATGGATCTGATGAACCAAGTGTTCCATCCGTTTCTAGATCAGTTTGTTATAGTTTTCATAGATGACATCTTGATCTATAGTCAGAACAGTCAAGAGCATGAACAACATCTTCGACAAGCATTGAGTTCAGTAAGTGTGAGTTTTGGTGGAAAGAAGTGACTTTCTTTGGTCATGTGATATCTGTAGAAGGAGTCAGAGTGGACCCCAAGAAGGTGGAATCAGTGGCAGATTGGGAACAACCAAAAATGCTGACAGAAGTTTGTAGTTTTCTAGGTTTGGCAGGATATTACTGGAGATTTATCAAGGACTTCATCTCAATCGTGTTCCCGATGACAAAGTTGTCCATGAAGGATGTACCTTTTGTCTGGGATGATCGTTGTCAACTGGCTTTCCAAAGTTTGAAGGAGAAGCTAACTAGTTCTCCAGTGCTAGTGCTACCAGAGCCTGGGAAGGGCTATGTTGTTTTCTGCGATGCTTCCAAGAAAGGCTTAGGTTGCATATTGATGCATGAGGATCATGTGGTTTCTTTTGCTTCGCAACAACTTAAGAAAAATGAGGAGAACTACCCGACACATGATTTAGAGTTGGCAGTAGTGGTCCATGCATTTAAGATTTGGAGACGCTATCTTTATGGAGAAGTGTGTCAGATCTTTACAGATCATAAGAACTTGAAGTACATCTTTTCACAGAATGAGCTGAACATGCGACAACATTGTTGGATGGAGCTAATCAATGATTATGATTGCACCATGGAGTATCATCCTGGTAAGGCAAATGTGGTAGCTGATGTGCTTAGCAGAAATCTTCTCCTCTCCCCACAAAGAAAGCACAGTTGAGTTCCTTGGTATGCCATAGACGGGATATGTTTGTCTCCTTGTGGAAGATGAACGTGCAGTTGGAAGTTTCCTTATGGGTAGGACTATTGGCACAGTTGCAAGTCAAGCCTACACTGAGACAGCAAATCAAAGACGCACAATAGGCAGATGATATAGTGTAGTTGACTAGGTCAGAACTCGGTAGTGAAAAGTGTGATGGGTTCCGTGAGTCCGAGGATGGACTAGTTTGCTATCATGGCAAGATGGTGGTTCCCAATGTTGATAATCTAAGAAAGCTAGTACTTGAGGAAGCACATGTGTCGATGTATGCTATGCATCCAGGAGTCACCAAGATGTATCATAATCTGAAGGACCTATATTGGTGGTCTGGCTTGAAGAAGGATGTAGCTGAGTTTGTGGCTAAGTGTGCAGTATGTCAGTAAGTTAAAGCTGAGAATCAGAATTTGACAGGTACATTGCAACCCATGCCGATACCGAAATGGAAATGGGATCGCATAACCATGGATTTCGTAGTTGGTCTACCAAAGACAACTAGGAATCATGATTCCATTTGGGAAATAGTGGTCAGGCTGACAAAATCTGCTCATTTCATACCTGTAAAGACAACGTATACAATAGAGAAGCTTGCTTAGGTGTATGTAGACGAGATAGTGTGTATGCATGGTGTACCAGCAATGATAGTTTCCGGCAGAGGTCCTTAATTCACAAGTCATTTCTGGGAACAGTTGCATAAAGCGTTGGGAACGCAGTTGAGGCTCAATACTGCCTTCCACCCCCAGACAGATGGACAGTCTGAAAGGACTATTTAGACTTTGGAGGATCTTCTTCGAGCTTGTATTTTGGAGTTCCTAGGTAGTTGGGATGTGCATCTCTGTCTGATAGAGTTCTCTTATAATAATAGTTACCAGCGGAGCATTGACATGGCTCCTTATGAGGCCCTATATGGAAGGAAATGCATATCTCCTTTATGCTGGTGTGAGTCTGGTGAGTATCAGCTTTTGGGTCCTGAATTAGCACAACCGACAACAGAAGAGATCAAGTGATACAACAATAGTTGAAGACGGCACAGGACAGACATAAGTCTTATGCGGACAATCATCGATGACCTTTAGAGTTCCAAGTGGGAGACAAAGTGTATCTCAAGGTCTCACATTGGAAGGTGTGCTAAGGTTTGGCCGGAAAGGCAAACTGGCACCCAGGTATATGGGACCATACCTGGTAATAGGACATGTTGGCAATGTGGCTTACAAGTTAGAGCTGCTGCCAGAGTTGCATAGGTTACATCTGGTGTTCCATGTCAGCATGTTGAAGAAAAGTCATCCAGACACACGGACTGTGATACAACTAGTTGAGGTTGAGCTTGATGAAGATGTGACTTATGAAGGAGGTCTCGTGATGATCCTTGATAGAAGAGTAAAGAAGCTGATGATAAAGGACTTGGTTCTTGTGAAGGTTCTTTTGCATCATCATGGCATTGAGGAAGCCACATGGGAGCATGAGGAAGAGATGAGGTGGAAGTATCCCTCACTTTTCTATTCGGATTTTGGGGACAAAATCCCTTTGTAGAGGTTTATGTCTTGTAAGGACCCTAACCTTCGTTTTGGACTTACCCTGTTTGTTTTGCCTAAACCTTGTGCTTCGTTGCTTGCAAATCACCTTTAGTGGTGATTAGGGTTTTCTTGTGTTTTAGAGTTGGAGGTGCTACTTGCAAAATAACCTGAGTTAGGGTTGAAGAGAAAGTTTGCCACCTTGAGAGATGTCTTTCTCTCTCTTTGCTTCCTCTAGGGTTGAGAGGAAGGTTTGGGCTCGTGCCTTGAGTTGCCTTGGGCTTGGTTGAGCTCTTTTGGGCCTTGTTTTCCCTTGTTTGGGCCTTTCCTTTCTTGGTTGAGCACTGTATTGGGCAAGGATGACTTGTGTCGGCCATGGGGTATCACCCATGGGTGTGACGGCCAAGGTGGTGGTGGTGTGTCGGCCTTTGACCTTGTTTGACCTCCTTGCTTTGGTTGTGTCACCCTAGCTTGGACATGTGGCCGAACCTTGGTTGAGTGGTAGCATGGCATGTGCATGAGGTTTGCAAGGTGGTAAAACGTGTAGACAAGTGTCCCTTGGTAAGGTGATACCTTGCCTTGGTTTAACCTTGACCCTCATCTATATATTCCTTGCCTTTCTTTTCCTAGGGAACCCTTTAGCTCTTTTGTTGCTCTTCCCTCCTTGAGTGCATGACACACCTTCCTTGGAGAGCTTGGTGGCCAATCCTTTCCCTTTGGTAGAGATCTCTTCTTCTTCCTCTAGATTGGTGGCCAAACCCTAGGAGGGTCTTGTTCTTTGGTAAGCATCTTCCCTCTCTCCTTAGCATCTTCTTCTCCATCTTGCCTACCCTTCGACCATGGTGGTTATGGTTCTTGTTCCTTTTCTTGAGGTGGCCGAAAGTGGTGTGCATGGAGCTAGGAGCTTGAAGCTTGGAGCTTTGGAGCTTGAGGAGTTTGCTAAAGGCAGGTTACATAACTTCTAACCCTAGCTATGCTACCTTCTCTATGTTGCATGATTCATATATGTGGATGTTCGGCCATTGTATGTTATGTTTCTTGCTCTAGTACATGTTGTTGATCTTATGGGTATAGTGAGCATGATGTTGTTGATGGTTTATATGCCTTTATACCTAGTTGGCCAAACCATAGTTTGGGGTTTTCTTTTGTATCAATACCCCTTTTTCTTCTTGGTTTATGAGAAGTGAGTTTGAGCTCTAGTGATGTAGGCAATACCCCTTTCTCATTTTAGTTGAGAGGTGAGCTTATATCCTAGTTGCTTGGGCAACACCCTCCTCTCACCATGGATTTGAGAGGTGAGCTCTTGGATATGTGTTGACCTACGTTGAGGTTGGTCCTTGTGGTTGCCCGATATGTGATAGAGGTTGTGCAAAACCCCTCTCTCTTGGTTGTTGAGAGGTGAGCCAATCTTCTTGATCAATTAGGGTTTGGTGCCCTTGTGCTTGAGGTTGAAGATGACCATGTTGGGTTGTGCCTTGCACGATATGACCTTGGAGTAGTGCTGCCTGATAGCCTTGTGTTGGGTGGTACCCTTAACCATTACACCTTATATCTTGTGCTCTGAATGATACACCTAGTGGAGTTTGTTGGTTTGGTGCTCGATATGGTGGTATTGAGAAATCGTAGTAAGTACCTTAAGTGGTGTTGTTCCATTGGTCGATATGCCTAATTGAGTTTGGCTGATACCCTTTCTAGAGTTGGAGCTTGGGTGATACACTTTCATGTGTGCTCTTCACGACATACCTTGGGATGGGTCTTGGCGGTATGAAGTAGTATTGTGGTGCCCGAGATGATGGTGGTTTAGAGACCCTTAGTAGTGTTGGTTGATATACTAGATGAGTATCCAGCATGTCCGTGCCCTATATGGTATCTTGGACGACATGGGTGCCCTAGACGATATGGGTGACCCTTGAATGACATGGAGATGTTTGACTAGAGGAGCCTTGGGTGTTATACCCCCTGTACGATATGGTCAGTGTTGAGGGTTAGCCGATACAGGAACCCTAATCCTAACCCTAGTTCGTGTGCATGATAGGCTTTTGGTCGACAACCCCTGTTGATGATGCACGATCCATCCTTATATCTGGTTTCCCGACACCTTGTGAGCTGGGTGCATGATAGGTTGAAGCGTGGTTGGTCGATATGATGGCACAAGTGCTCTAGGGGTTGGAACCCTAGCCGATACACCCTTTGGTGAGGGTTGGCGCTGCTCGCCATACCTATAGTAAGGGTTTCTAGAGCTTTGGTGAGGGTTTTTGATAACCCAAAGTGTTTATAGTTGATGGTTCTCCGTTAATAATGATAATACAAGTGATATGATGTAATCACCTTGATTAGCTATGATGATAGGATAAGATGATAGGTTGTGAACTAGGTATGTTTGGAAAGATATGATGTTGCTACACATGTTAATGTAATACTTTTATATGGTCACAAGTATAAGACATAATATATATACTCATGATTGACAATAATAGCATGAATGATAAAGCTTATAATCATGAATGTTGCTCTATACTGGATAGTATAATAATCCTATTAATCCATGATAGTTTAAGTTATCTCTCTGAATGTGTATACTAACCATGCATGTATACTAAGTGGAATTCATAGTCTGGTGAGAGCTATGAGAAATATGTGCTTTGACTAGCCCAAGGAGATGATAATCCTTGCTAAAGAGATAACATGTTGATAGGTCTGAGGACATGATAAAGGATGATTGCCTAGTGATGCATTCCCAGAATGCTGATGCATGATTATGATGCCTTGAGAGGCAGTGGTTTTTATTATGAGGGGTTGAGATCCCAGGACAGTATGATGATGGCATTGATGATGTAATTCCATAAGGCTATGTTTTTACTTTGGTTGCCTCAACAATTGGCTTAAAATATACTAATTAAATATAGATGTACATATCATGTAGTTTGCCCTGTCCATAGATCCATCATCGTCAGTATTTGGTGATGGTGAAATAGGTTTATACTACGTGATTACCTGGAGCGCATATTGTTGATTATGCGAGGTTTCCCCTAGCCTAAAATAGGAGGGTTTGAGTGCAACTGTGGTTGCAGACTCAGAATATATGGAGCATGGTGAACAGACCCATGGCTCAGGATATGTGATGATGAGCATGATGCGTTCATGGCTTAGATGTTTATATGGGTAGCTTGTGGAGCTGACCCAGAGGCTGAGGCCCTATAAGCATGAGACTGCGGTCTTGCTTGATGATTTATGTACTGACCACGGGAAGGTGAGGTCATGGAGTGTAGATCTCCTTAGACCTTTTATGGCACTGGATTGGGCTTCGCAGGCATGGTTGGATTTGAGCAGGGAAGGCTCACTTCCTCAGGGCATAATAAAACGTAATCCAGCCGAATAATATATCTTGCTTAGAGCAAAATACAGAACATTGATTGAGGCCTTTCTTATATAGCTGATTTAGTTGAACTATGCAGTTGTGTGTACGATCCTTATATCTTGTGATAAGTTCTTATAAAACTTATCTTGTCAATCATGTTCCATAAAGAAATACTTGGTTATACGCCTCCCAGATATCTTGGTAAGGTTGATGGTAATAATAACCTTCCTCAGTATGTTGCTCTTATTATACGCTTTATCAATTACCTGCTATTTTTTCTTTAACCTTCTGAGGTTTTATAGTTTCAGTGGGGACTTATGTTTCTCGCTGGGACTGTGGGTCTCACCCCACTGGTTTACACCCTTTTTAGGTGATCATTCTAGATGTGGTGGTGGTCGTGAGGTTGTGGCCGAGCAGCAAGAAGAGCAGTAGAAGGCAAGAGATGGACATGCTGTTGTTTTGTGGTTCTGTAGTAGAGTCCTAGAGTCATCCCTGTACTCTCAGGTCCTCAGAGGTGTTTGACGAAATTTCACGATGTTTAGCTGTTGTAATCTTGTATATCCTGCTGATGGCCGTATGTGGCCATTATGTATGTATAAACAAGTGTTGAACTTTGGTGCCAACAGTACAGCTGGTTCTATTAAGCTGTGGACCTATAACAAGGCTTGTGAATGTTGATATAACATGTTTCTCTACAGGATTTGGATGCAAAAGTTCTTTCATGTATGTTTCTAAAATCGGTTTTAATTAACCTATGTTTTCGGTAATATAAGGTTCCACACGTTTTCGCATGTCATCTCATTGTCTGTGTGATGGCATGCTGTCACATTATACGTATAAACACAAAATGATCTAAATAAATCATCTATAGGGGCTTTCTTCATGACATCCAACTAGAAATCAACATACAACAATATATCCACAAGTAATAGCATGACTTAAATCACATTAAGATACTTGATTATAAGTTGAATATATGAATTGTAAAATTAAGGGAACTAAAATTGTGGAAATAATAGCTTTTTTGTTGGTGAAGCAATGTTGAACAATATATACTATTAGGAGGAAGAAGGGGAGGAGGTGAGGAAATATGTTGTTGGTGATGAAGGAGATGGGGAATGAAGGTGTTCTAGAGGTTGAGAGGGAAGAAAGGGAAATGAAATAAATTGAAGTGATACTTAAGACGAACATGAAAGAGTAGATGAGGGGAGATGGGATGTAGAGAAGTAAGGAAAAGAAGAGGCATATGGAAAACAATACTTTGCAACTTTTTTCATGAGGATAAAAATGAAGTGTAGGAAGAGGAGCTAGGAAGAACGGATACGAACACGAACACGATGATTTTCAAAAATTTAGGAACATGGCGATTTTTTTTACATGCACATATGTATATATTTTTTATGAGATTCATTTTTTATATTCATTTTTTAATTAACCAACACATAAATAAAAAAATCACATACACCATGGAAATAAAACATTCATTCATTAATGGATTTAAATAAAAAATTAATTACATGCAAATGCAATCAAAGAAAATCATGATGTGCAAACACATACAAACAAAATAAGTACTTTGATCAATGGATGTACTATGCAGCTATGAAATTGCAATAACACATATTTATAATGCAAATTAGTAATATAGTTGATGAGTATGATGTACTACTAAAGAGTTAACAAGTAACAAATAAGAATACAAAAAATAGGAAGAGGAATGTATAGAAAAAATGGGAAATAAAATAATGTTGAAAATGGGAGAACGAGAAGGGAAATATAATTAGAGAGAAAATTGTTTTTGTTATCAAAGAAATCAAAGACTGAAGAAGATGAATGAAAATATATGAAGAACATCAGTACATTGTTCAATAGCATCAGAGAAAATCAAGCATGGTAAGAAAAAAGAGAACAGAAGAGAAGAGAATGAGAAGAAGAGCAGGCTGGTATTAACAAGAAAAGGGGAAATCAACATGAATCATTTGCTTTTGTAACCTAATAAAAGGATGGGAGGGCTTATTTATGTAACCGTTATATACAAAATTGAAAAGGAGGGGGAAGATATGAAGAACAATAGCTAATGAATCACATAGGATTATAGGAGTATAGGGATTGATAGGAAGAAGAGGAAATTAGAGGATGAAATTGAGAAGAAGAGGAGGGTAGGCCAGTGGTGCTAGAAAAAGGCATATCACGAGAGAAAGGACAACAAATTCATGAATAGAGAAATAAGAAATAACAACAACACTGTAAGAAATTAAAATAAGAAGAAAGGGAGAAAGGTGGAAGAGAACTAGCCTATTCTCGAAAGGTGGAATGGAAGGCGTGGAGGAGGACAAAAGGGAAGTTGGATAAAGAAGTGAAGTGATAGATAAGAAGGAATGGAGGTGCAGGAAGAGGATTAGGGGCTTACTTTCATCGGAGGCCCTGGAACCTGCTACTTGCGACACTGCTTGCTCCTAGCGGCGTTGCTTGTGGAAGCCTAGCTAGATGCACTTTGTGGCGGTCCATCTGGCTGCTTGTTGCAGCAACCCATGTTGGTTGCTCCTTGCGGTTGACATTGCTCCTCATGAGATCCTAATCACGGGACTGGTGCCCTACTCACCACGACAAGGAGAGGTGTTGGGGTAGAGAGCAGTGGAGTTGGTGGTTAGGGTAGGAGAGGAGGCTAGGTCATAGTGGTTTAGCGGGAGTAGGGGTTTGGAATTAGGGAGGAGAGCGGGATGGATGGGGGAGTCGGAGGGGTGTCCATTCTTTTTTTTACAGTGGAGTTAGTGTCAGACACGTATTTAGGATGACCACGATGCCTCCCGGGAAGTGTCTGTGCTTCCTAGAATAGGAGTGTCAATAGAAGGTAAAAGGAGACATTAAGAACCAATGTGAAATAAGAGGGGATGGGCAATGTTGTGGTTTTTTCCACATTCATATATAAAAAAGAATAGTGGGAGGAATGAGAAGAGGAATATTATAGGGAGAAGGAAAAGTATATGAGGGAGGAGCAGACATAGAGGAGAAGGACCAATTTTTAAGCTACCACATCAATCGAGTAGGAAAAAGGGGAGGAAGACAAGAAGAAGCATGAAGAGGGGGCATGAAGAACAAATATAGGAGGTAGAGGGGGGGAGAAGCTAATGTGGAAGATTTATATAGAACTAGAAGAGAAGGTAGTGAATCCAACTTCTTTCCTCCTCGTAGTTGGTATTCTAGTCCGTGATTGTTGTAGTAGTTGGAGAAGATGTTAATATTGACTATGTCGACTATAGTTGCTAAAGAAGGGCATCAAATTATTGATAGTATCTGCAAGATCTTAACCATGTGATTTTAGTAGGTCAAGGAGTAGTGAAGGACAGTAGGCGAGATTTTGGAGAGGGATGGGGGTTTTTGTCACATGCTTAGGCTAAAGTGGTTGGGTGGGAATATCATGATGTATCCATGTGGTGTCCAAGCTGTGTCGAGGCATGTTAAAGGCGGATATGTTGGAGGCATGTCATCCGTGGATCCATGCATGTCCAAGGTGTGTCCATGTTGGACACGTGTTGGACATGAACATGACAACCTCCGGGAAGTGTATGTGCTTCCTATTACCATGTTAAATGTTTACTATCCATCTAAAAATGTGAAAGCTACATATTTGTGTGATATCTTATTATAAGACTTAATCTACAAATGTCTGTTACATCTATGAATAACAAACCCTAGAATAAATTTATGTTTTACAATCTATTTCAATGCACCGTAGAAAATTATAAGGTCCACCTTATTCTAAGTTCATGAGCTATGTTCTAAACATATAAAGATGCGACTAATAGAAATTCCATAAATTGTATAGAAGTCATGTAAACAACCATGTGGGTTCAACATAGATTGTTTATATGTGTTGAATAGTCAATATGAATTGTAAGACATATTTGGTCTGCTTACTATAAATTGTAAAATCTACTTTGTATATTTTATATCAATAGAGGAAAAGTACTTACATTTGTATATTTAATGTGTATCAAGGAAGAGTACTTACTTCTTCAATGCCCATGTTTGATCTTTCTTACACCAAAGAAAATGAGGTGCTCAATGAAATGAAGAGTGTATAGAATAACAAAACTATATATAACTCAGTCCCACAACTACATGCAACATATCATCTGAATATCAATTGTCTTCAATTAGTGAAAAATGAAAACCTACAAAAGAAATTTTAAGATATTAGAAACACAATCCATAAAATGCACATATCTCTGGATGTGCGTCAGATGCATAAAGCTGAATGTGCAACAGACACATCTATCTGAATGTGCAACAGACACATTTTTCACATGTGGTACGGGGCATATTTTCCATATGCTCACTTGAAAACCAAAACAACATATACATCATTCGTTTAAAATAGAACTGCACACGTATATAAGTTTTGGGGATAGAGAGGGTTTTCTAAGAAATGTTTCGATAGAGACCTTTACTGAACTTTTCCCAAGTAAAATCAGCAAAAAACCTAAAAATGCAAAGAAATATCAAACATGAACATGGCTTGAAATTAACTATGAATCTATATATAAAGGAAAAGACGAGTTAGTTAGTTCATGATTGAAACTTACTTGTTTGTACCAGAAGATCAAATCCAATCAACCATGCAAGCTTTAGAGGGTGGTATATTCATATAGATAAATTGCTCTCAATATTCTTTTCTGGATAAGGAAAGAATTCCCTTCACAAGTGATCACTTCTTTCAAGCCATGTTTGCTATGGATAAGGAAGTCTCTTGAGTGAATAATACACTATAGATTCTCAAATTATGAATATTATGTGATTCAAACTCAACAATTTGAATAGCCTAAATTTAGAACAAAACATATAGAGATAAGGATAATACAATAAGAACAACATATATAGCACAACATTGGAATCAAACTCAAATAAAAGAAGAAACTTCATTGAGTGTTTCAACAATTATTACAGAATTCATCTAAACATCCTCATATTTAACAACTTAATTAAGTTTGGCATGGAGGGGATTTCAAAATTAAAGATACATTTCATACACAAATATGTTGTTAAAAAATAGAGAGGTGATGTATGACCATTCTCCTAGAAAAAAATTTGCAAAAATGAAAATTCTCAGAAAAGACAAGAACTACTGAATTTGAAAATCACAACTTCTGAAATAAAGAAAAAATGGATGGAAAATACATAACGTGTTATAAATTTTACAAGCATGTGGAAAATATGTCACGACAATAACCTATCGGTTTTTATGCAACAACAGTGTAGTATAATAAACTTACAAAAGTGAAAGAATGTAAAGAAATTAAAACTAGTTGGAAACCATATAAAGTGTGGGGTAGTAGATGCTTACCAAGTCATTAGCAAGGGTAGCTTTAGTCTTCAAAATACAATGTTTAAAGAGAATGGAAATAGAACCAATATGTAGTCTACATAAATTGATCTAATACTCAGTATGAACCTATCATTTAATATCAACCATCATCACATAATTTAAAATAAAACCTACAAAAGAAATGATACATCAGGAACATAGTCCATCAAAATGACAAATATATCATGTATGAACTTGAAGTATTTTTATGGTTTCTAAAGTTTTTATAAGTTGAATAATTAAAATTGGGGTATTACATACTGACAATGTGAAAGAAAAGCTAGATTGATAAGTAACATAACTACCCACCATTAAAATTAGTGTATTTCAAAAATATATTGCATAATCATATGAATAATCGTTAGGAACCAAACCTCGACATCTAAAAAATATAATCAAAGGGTAGGCAACATGATGTCATACTTTGTTGATGCCCATTAGCCTCCAATATAAATAAATGCACCAAAATGAGATAAGGGGTAAACAACACAATACCAAGCTTTGTTAAAATCCATTAGCCTCCTTGAGGAATTAGCCTACAAACCAAAGCAAAGAAGGTTAAGATGGGGTTGGCATAGACAATTGTACAATCAACTTTAGAGAGAAAAGATATTCAAAATCCCACCTTAGATCTTATTTCTCATTTATGTGATAGAATCACCAAATATGTAAGAAAATGATGAAAGGGAAATGAAAACAAAAATGAATCACATGTATGAGAATGTATACTATAGAGTGCAAGCTACGTAATAATTAATTATATCTTTTAGATGAAAAGAATTTCCTATTATCTTATATTCTACAAAACTTCATACATGAATCAAAAAATGCATGTTAAAGGTTGGTTTGTTTAATTTAAAATAAAAAAAAAGTTAGTAGGCAAGTGCATATGACCGTGAATGATATCTACTTTGTTTTAGGAGATTAAAATTTCTACAAACTTCATACTTCATACATGAATAAAAATGAATGTGAACGATTGATATACTTTATTTAAAATAAAATACAAGCTAATAGGAAAGAGCATACCACGACGACTGAGATAATAGTCATGGAAAACAAATCTATTATCTTCAATTGGGGCCGTAAGAGCCTGCATAGCTAGAATAAGCCCAAATCAACATTATCAAGAAAGGCAGATGATAACGTGAAAGGATATCAAATCAAAAAAGAATCACTTGAAAGGTGTCCCAAAGCTTCTGGTCATGCTATTTTACTCCTATAGAAAATCAATCAGGCCCTAAGAGAAGGATCTCTAGACATACCTCTTCAAGGATGTCTGTCTATAAGATGAAGAAGTTCCTAATCGACAATAGTACTTGGTCAGTGGGGGCTAGGACACGACAAGGAAGGTAAGGCATGGTCGAGCTGAGACATCTTTATTGCTCAAGGTAAGAAGGGCGCCAACACAGAGGGGACCGTCAACATGGACAATGTTGATCTAGGCACCATCCACCTGAGCAAGGAACTCCGGATGGAGCTAGCATGTGCCAACTTCCGATCTTGGTGACAGTCTGGATCCAGTTCGACTGCAGTGAGCTGGGAGTCAACGACTTGGTGACAATGAGCGGTGGTGGCTATCTAGACTACAAAGTCGACCTTCCTCATATAATGGGTTTTGGGAGAACGGTTGTGGGTGGTAGGACTGGGGCATTCATGGAAGCAAATGATGTTTCCTTCTAGGGATGGGTATTTTGGGTTGGGCTCACATTATTCATTTTCTTTAGGGATGGGTATTGTGGAAAATTTACATGATTAACGTCAGGATAAATTTTTCATCATTAATAGATACCCTGATTGCGCCAAATGAAATTTCTTTCTGCTTTTAAATAGTAATTACATCAAGATATAAAAGTGGTCATGAAGGTTGACGTTGATACCCATGCAAAGTGGTTTGTGTGATGTTAACTAGGGTTTTTCAATGAGGGTCCTCTTCTTTCATGAATACACTTTTTTTTGACATGAAGATGAGGAAACGATGGTATGAAATAAAAAGGGATAGAACTGATTTCTATAATGCTAAAGGAACCGATGTTTTGTCTAGTATATACCTTGTTGATTTTCTCTTAAGTGAAACAAACAATGATGTTCTCTAGTAACCTGAATGTGATGTACTTGTTAAAGGGAAGTAATGATGGATTTATTGCGAATACCATAAACCCCACTTGAGTAATGAATTGATGACTTCACTTGAATGAACCTAGGGTTAAAAAATCAATCAATGGCCTCATGTGTACTGTCAAAAAGCTGTTTGTTACCCTCAACCTACCCCCAATAACTACAGAGTTAGTGGCAATAGGCTTTGGGCGCTCATTCATAGAATAGCACAAGACACACAAGCATATATAAAGAAGAGAAAAACAGTGTCCATCATCATATTTAGAACCAAAGTATCTTAAGTATAACGTAGTTCAAAGGAACCATCATGAAAAGATTGCAAGTCCAACATTTCAATTTTATTACATGAAGAGATTGAGTAACCCAGTTACTATAAGCCCCAAGTTTTGATTTTGTTCTTTATTGTAGAGGATCCCTCATAAAACTTGATTCACCTATTGATCACCTAATAGGGAACAAAAATAGGACACAAAATCAACGTGAGTGCATTGGTACCCTTTGCAAAAAGAAACTCGTAAGATATGAGATTAACATAATATAAGTTTGGTAAGATAACAAGAAGTAAAGACCAAAGAACAACAAACATAAGAAACATGTAACAAAGTTTTCAAGAGTATCTTTTAGGTGAATTTAACCATTTTACTTAACAACATTGAATGCCTTATATTCGTGTGACAACTTCCAAAGGAAGAGTATATATGACAAACTAAGGCATAGCCAATAGTTGCACATTGTAACCATGAAGGGCCCAAATGATCAAAGTCATAGGGTCACCCTATATTCAACCAAGTATTTTTCTACCCTCTTGACATCTCAAGGAGGAGTCATTGTGTCTTATGCAAACATCCCATGAGTTGGGTAGGGCACAAGGGTTATTATACAATGGTTTTCTACATTAATGTTTGAGGGTGTTGTTCAACATATAATATATATAAATGCATGAAAAGGATATCATAAGGTCACTTATGTCAAACAATATTCATATCCAAGCATTTATACTCTACATATACAAATAGCAACCAGATCATAACAATAGCAATAATTCAAGAGGAGTAAAAAGTGTACCTTGCAAGAGTAGAGTAAAACCTAGCACCAAGATCTCAAGGTAAGGCCCTTAATGTCAATCTAGAGTACAAGGATAGATCTATCATTAGTATGGGGTGGGAGTACCCAAATGGACATTCTCAAGCACTTAGGTCCCCTTTTATACAAGCATGGTTCATATTTCAAAAAGTGCACTACATGGTACACAACATCATAGGGTGCCTTAGGCTAAGAGAACGTCCATGTTCATAGTATAATCAAGACAAAAACCAAACTAATTTAACAATATGAGTAAGGTAAATTCATATCCTTAAATTCATGGTTTCAAGATAAGTCATTTTAGATCATAATAATCTACTAGAGTTAGCCCATAAGGTCTTATGATGTTAATTTGGCATAAAAAGCATGAGATCTTGATTCTATAGAGCATGAGACATACTAGTGATTACTGATTTTGAGGGTGATAACATTTTATAGAGATTAAAGGATCCAAAACTACTTAAGTGCTCAAGTTACATCATTTAGTACACAAAAAGGACAACTCATGAGTGGTGCACTTGAAATGTACCATTATAGGACAAGTAGGTACATTAGATCAATTTAAACTCATGACCAACGGATAAAAGTTACTGAGATACCACAAAATAGGGTTAATAACCATTAGGGTAACATCAAAAGCATAGAGATTAAGATTAGATGACTAAAGACCAAGTAGTGTCATAAAACAATAAATCAATGGATGTAGGAAAGAAACTAGGAACAACAACCATCACCATAGAAATGTGGTGATTTTCTGATCAAAATGGTATATAATACTTAGTTACTTGGATCATAGATGTGATAGATGCATTATCTAGAAGGTTAGAGCCTTAAATTAAGATTAAATAGTGATTTTACCCTTTGTTGGGCCGAGAAAGAGGGATTTGAGCTGCGAGCCGCGCCTCTCCTGGGCCTGGATGCGCACAGTCACTCAGTGGGGTCCGAGGACAGTGTGCGGTGATTGGGGGCGGTGAGGAGAGGTGGTGAGCTAGAGTGGGTGGATGGAGTTAGGGAGACGGGTCACCGAACAACTTTGGGTGACTGGATGTGGCTGCGGGCGTGCAGTGGCGGTGATGCCACGTGAACAGAGTGTACAAGTTCGAGGGACTGCATGGAGGCTCATGGTTGGCTGCTTGGGGCTCCACATGGGAGAGAGAGCAAGAGGACAAGAGAGAGAGAGATCATGAAAGGTCAAGAGAGGGAGCAAGGAAGGGGGTCGTGCATGATATCTGGGCTGTTGGACCTTCATCCAATGCTAGCCCATCATCTTCTTCATTGGCTAGGGTTTTGAGATCCCAAAAGCAGGTGGCGACGGCTCCAGAAGGGTTGAGCTAGCATGATTTTTAAGGTGTCTAGGTGAAATGAGAAAGAAATAGTGGGGGATTGTGGACCCAAGGGTGGGTTTTATAATGGACAAGGGGATTAGGAAGTGGGGTGTCTAGGGTTGTGTTACAACCCCAATTTTTGGGTTCTTTTAGGTGTAAATGCAATTTCCCAAATAAATGTAAAATTAGGTAATTTGGTTGATTTAAGTGGTTGAGTGGATTCCTTTGGTAAATATCCTTGTGTGATTGATGTTGTGGGCCTTGTTGTCTATTGGACCCAATAACAAGAAAAAAGAAATAAAAAGGAAAAGGAAACAATTAGTAAAAGAATAACTAAGATAATGAGAAAAGAAAGATGTGGACGCATCTAAAAGGCTAAGAATTATCCTTCAAGGAGGGATTTCATATCATTAGGATTTCTTGAGTTCCAAGGAGTCCAAGTTGCAAAGATAATAGCAGAAGAAAGAGACAAAATCAAATAAAGCATTATTAAGAAGGAAAGTGGAGATAATGATGAATATATAAGAAATATGTGGAAATATGGATAATGGAATCATTATGAATGAGATTTCGACTCCACATGGTTTCTAATGGTAAAAGGAATCAAAATAAAGAAAATAAAATATTAAGAGAGGGAAAAATATGCTTAAAATAAGATTTATGAAAAGATAACTTGCACATGAAGATAATGCCTTTTTTCTTTGGAATTTGGGACTTAAATTGGTGTACGAGTAGATAAAGTCAAGATAAAGGTTTCCCTAAATTTTGGTTGAAAAAGGATGTACGAATTGAGAGTTATGATTTTTTGCAAATTAACATAAAGTAATGAGATAATTGTGATATAGTATTGAATGTCATAGATTTAATCACTTGGGCCCAACCCAGGCATGTGTCACACATAATAATGACTGTTGGATGGATATCAGACAATCCTGAGATCATCTTCCATCTTCTTTTGGGAATAAAGGAAACCGAGCACAGTAGGGACTCCTTTCCCTCTCCGATTCTCTCTCACTTTGATCAGTTTGCATGAAAGTGGACTCTCCCATCGAGTTGGGGAGGCTAATCTGTACACAAATGACCCTGGTTTTCTCCATTTTCAGGGGGATTCAAGAGAGTTCCCAAAATCGTTTGGGAAACAAACTCCCACAACCACCGACCACGTTAACTCGACCTATATAAGGTGTTCAATTCTCCCTCTGTGGGGAGATACTGGGGTAAGGGATTCTCAGGGTGCAAGGGAAGCCCTCCCTACTTCCAATTCCCCCGCATGAGCATGAATCTCCCCCTCTGATTTCTTTTCTCACTGCAGATGAGGTTCCTCCTCGTTCTTCTGGTGTGAACTGGCCCGATGGAATTAAGGACGTGGGCAGATTCGGCAAGGCCTGACGAGCATTCCGGTATCCATAGTGGCCTCTCCCATGCCCTAGAGCTCCAAGTCAACCTGTAAGTTGACCACGGCCTGGAGCTATGGGGTCCATGGTTGCAGAAGTGGGAGGAGGAAGACGAGAGGGGAAGAAATTGCCGAAAGGCCCAGGAGCATGTGCGATAATTTTGGGGGCCGACGAGGGTAATACGGTCTTTGGAAGCCCCTATGAACCACATCCCATGTGGAGAGTCAAGCCGGGAAGATGTGCACCTTTTGGCCAGACCCGGTTTGTATGGGCAAGGGGAAAAACATGCCGCAGTGTTGATGTGTCAACGCTCTATTGGACAAAGGTAAAATATCTTGCAAAATCTGCAGTTAATTAATGGTAGCTCAGATTAAGATGAATGATATATGAATCTTGCTTAGAAAAACACGAGGAATCTAGTAAAAATATAATTAGACTCTGTTTCTACTTCTAATTAGAAAAGTACATAAAGTTGATAACTTTAATGTTTTAAATAGATCAAAGCCCTAGATCTTGATTATGGATGTATTTAATAGACTTAGTTGATGCTAATAACCAAAGTCTGACTTAGTTTCATAAATATGATGAAAGAGATCTAATTAGAGATAATTGTTCATAATTGTTGTAATTATGGTTTACTAACCTAGAAGATGTGAAAAGTGGTAATTAGGGTTCATTTGTGAATTTGACTATAATCACTGATGAAATCAGAATTGTCAATTCAAAAGAGCTTAAACATGCTAATTGGCCTTAATGATCTAGATATGACCTAAAAGGATAAGTTTGGTAGTTTAGTGTAAAAGAGATATATTTGACTTAATTGTAATTCAATCATGCATATGATGTTGAGATTAGGGTTTGTGGGCCAAAATTGCATTAAAAGTGATAATTGGATAGTGGAAGCTAAAACCCTAATAAAACCCTAAAAGGTGGTCTAAAACCCTAATGTGGGACCCGAGTCAATCTTGAGGATGTTTAATGACACATGGGTGTTATGCATTAATTTCAGGATCACTGATTGATTGCTTGATTGATTATTCTTGATTATTCTTGCTTGGACATCAATTTACTCTGGATCAGATATGTGGTTAATTGTGAATAATCGCCTTTAGTTTCATGGCATTTCTGATATGTTTTTATCAAGTCATTGCAACCTAAACTGTTGGATGTTCAATTATGAAATCCTATAAAGTCCCTATGAGTATCACAATTAAATATGAATGTGTTTCTCGAACCTACAAGCCACCCTGATGTATGTTGCAAGACCAAGCCCCAGAGGGAAGGTCTGATTTGGTCAAGCCCTGGAGGGAAGCCCATTGGGCACCTTGAGAGGTGACCCCAGGCACCAAGTTCAGGATGGAGAAGGTGGCCTTATGTCCCTTTGAAGGACAAAACCCTAAGAGAGGGTAATCCAGGGTTTAGGGAAAAAGCGGTTGAGAAGTCACATTGAAAGTATAATTTGGATTGTTAATCAATTATTTGTGATAATTAGTTTGTTAGAAACTATTTGTGAAATTGTGGTTGTTCCCCACATACTAGTATAGAAATATACTGACCGACATTTTGTTTGTAAGGTTTTAGGTATATTTATGAAAAAGTACAAATAGTAAATCAAAACATTATGAAGATACAATTAATCTATTCAAGGAGGATTAGCTAGTTAGACTCTTTCTGTGGATAGAAGTCTAGATCCGAACTTTCAAGGTATGCAAAAAGATTTATTTTTATTCTAGCTTTTCAATTTAGAGATAGTAGAATTTGATAATTATTTTTGATTAAATGTCGAACCATGGATTCTAAATTTTGAGATAACACCTCTGACCTCGTGGTCTCCTTTGATTTGGGTTTATCAGGAGGCGGGGTCGTTACAGTTTGGAAGACTTGCTGCCATTGTAGGAGGGAAAAGCAGATAGGCCCATCAAACGACCCACTCTTGCTTGGCTGCCCCTTCCATGCTCATTGGCACTGAGCGTGGGTTGGATGGGTGAAAGCCGGTCGAGGTTGATAAGAGTGACATGGTTGAGGAGCAGGAAAGGAGGTGTGAGCTGTCGGGGTATGCTGCTACTGACATGAGGTGGGAGAAACAACCACAACCATTGGATTGGAGCTCGATCCGTGGCACACGAGGATCCGAGGGACCATAGATGATGGGGTGTGTGGGGGGGATCGTTGGAGAAGTAGAAAAGAAGGGGAACAAGGAAGAAAACTTCATGGGCTACACGCCAATAGATTGGGCCCAAATGAGGGTCCAAAATTGATAAATTTAGGAAAATCACTTGTAATTCCATCAAATCTTCATTTGTGCATAAGGGCTATGAAAGTCCAATTAGAGTGGTTTTTTGGTCATTGGAAAGATAATTAGAGGCTCTACCACTTGAAACATATTAGAGAGTAAAGTAAGGACATTAAGTAGGTTCAAAATTGATCACACTATGGTGGCATGTTAAGGATTGAAACATTGGTCTAGAGGTAAAAGAGTGGCATTACAAATCACATGTATTTAAGATGATTCAATTTAGCATCAAATCATATTATATCATCAAATTTGGTGGTGAGAAAAAGAGCGAGGTCAAACTAGAAGTCATATTGAAAGTGTGAATTTCCAGGTTATCACAATACTCTTTCATAAATTGATGGGCATACTATAAATGTGAACTAATTTTGGTTAAGTCCTAAAATGATTCGATGGCCTTGCTCACATAGAATCTGATGGGTTTGTTTTGGCTAAGTATCCAAACAATCTGATGGGTTTGTTTTTGGCTAATATCCAAATAATCTGATGATTATAGTGTTGGTATCCATTTCATGAACCGATGGGTATGATATTAGTTTATGAACTATTTTGACTATGTTCTTAAAAGATTCGATGGGTTTCTCATAGTTCAGTAACACCAATGGGTTTCTTGTAGTTCAGTAACACATAGATCGGATGGTCCCTTTCATAGTTAAGTACTTCAATGAACTGATGGTGGGTTGAGTACGGGACATTGATTCCTTGACTATGTATTGAAATGAATCAATGGACTTACTATATGTACAAAGAATCGATGGTTCCCCTATGAACCCTAATGAAATGATGGTTCACCTAGTTAACTAGCTAATTTTTTTTACTATGTACTTGAAAGAACTGTTGGCTCAAGTTGTGCATCAATCAATCGGGAGTAATGATGGAGTTAATGACATGATAATTCTACTAAGTCCCTCAATAATTTGAAGGGTTTCCTATGGTTATCCAACGAATCAATGGGATGACTATATGTGTTGTTTTGGAGGTAAAAATTGAACTTACACCTCTAAATAATTCTCGTATGATGGTTAACTATGTTGTCTTAATACCCCTACCCTTTTATTGATGTTAAGATGGTGATTTTTTTTATTCATAATGTTAGAGTAACTCTTTTATGCTACTATTCGTAACTCTTTTATGATACTCTTCAGAATGCCATGACTCCTATATTTGATGCACTTTGGTGCTAAGTCTGGAATAGTAAGTTCCTTGAGAACATGATGTATCTTATACCAAACTCAAACAATGATGATGTTCTTACAAGAGGATAATCGTTACTTTTACTTAATGGATTGTGGGTTGTGTTATGCCCTAGTAGAGGTGTAATCCTCATCATGATTTTTGGCAATGGATTAATACCTGATGATGTTGTGATAAAGAACACATTTCTCTTATGTTTAATATCTACTAGAGTTGTAATATACCCATGTTTTGTAGAAAACTTTTAGGGTTTATATGTAACTTGATTGGTGCATCCTTAACTCACCAAATTGGCATTAACTAATCAAGTGAAACCCTAATCATGTATTGCCCTGTGTCATAGAACCATTCTAGTGTCAAGATTTGTTGGATGGGTAAACAAGTGTTCTTGAGGGAAACCCAGAGTCATATATTGTTGAGTATATGTGGGTGGAAGTGATTGTTTGTCCTTGTTATCCTGATCTTGAGGTTATTGAACGACCACGTCCGTATATGGGATTCATATGTGTTGTGATTAAGGATGATTACGGTCTTACCTTGGACTTCATGTGAAATGATTGAGGACAAATGCGGTTGTACCTCAGATAATAGGGTTTTGTGTACCCTAGTTACTAGTGTTGCGACCTATATACCAAGGGAGGACTAAGCTGTTTGCAACTTGACTATATATGCCATTGTAGCATACTCACACTAATTGAAGACGGAAGAGATATTTGGATTCTGTCTCTCCTTGATCTTGTACGGAATTAAATGGCACATTGCAGTGGTTAGTTAGAAGTTTGAGTGGTATACCTCAAACCCCCAAGGGATTAATTGTTACAAGCCCAATTTTTGGGTTCCTTTGGTGAGGAATGTAATTTCTCACAGTAAATATATTGGAACAAATAATGATATAATTTGTTTTGAATAAATGTATTTTTTTTTTACAATAGCCTTGATGATTGTTTTGTGGGCTTTATTGGCTATTGGGCCCAATAACAAGGAAATTCAATTAGTAAATAAATAATTAAGTTTTTGAGAAAAGAAAGGTGTGGAAGCCTCTAGAAGGCAAAAGAACTTAATACAAAGGTGGATTTTGCACCACATGGGTTCCTTGAGTCCCAAGGAGTCTAAAGTTGCAAAGATAATGCAAAAAAGAAAAGAAAAGATCAATTAAGTATTTCTTTATTAAGAAAGAAATTGAAAACAATGATAAAATGTGGAAAATAAGTGGAAAGAGGTGTGAAGGAGTTATCCTTCATGTATTTTCGTATCCAAAGGATTCCTAATGATAAATGGAATGCCAATGAGGAAAATAAAAAGAAAGGTAAAGACAAATCCTCAAAAAGGCGATATTTTAATAAGAAATAAACAAGATATAGGCAATAATGGATAAAAGATAAATGAAGGACTAAGAAATATTCCCAAGATGGAATTTCGAGCCATTAAGGTTCCTTGAGGTTCAAGGAACTCAGAATAATAATTTAATGGCAAGGGAGAGAGAAAATATGCATAAAGTATGTCTTTATAAGGGATAACTTGCATATGAAGAAAAGTCCATCATACTTTCAGGTTTAAACTCCAAACTTGGCACACAAGTAAATAAAGTCATCAAGGACTTTCCTTTAAAATTTGGGATTAAAAAGATAAACATATTAGAGATACAAATTTTGTAAGTTTCCTAAAGTGTAAAGGATAACTTTAAATGTCATGATTTATCTGGGATTAAATCCCTATTTTTTAGTTAAGCGCGACCGTGGTTTGGTGATCCTATGGGTGGAGATGAGTCCCAGTCTCGTGAGGAACAAGAGGCAGGAAATAGGCTGGGCAATCTTTGATCGAGGATTGCTCGGATTGGGAGCAACGAGCAGACTTGGTGATGAGTCCATCACCTTCAGGAGACTATTCTGAAGTCGTTCAACCTATTTTGTCAGTAGTTTCATCAAAGGAAATAGAAGTCCCCAAATCTCTGGGCATAGGTGATTGACATGCCTATATATAGATGTCATTGGACCCCAACAAAATGGAAAAACCCTCCCATTGTATTCAGCCAACATCTGCGAGGGGATTATCTCTTGCAATTACATCTGGAAGTGCATCCCCTGCACCTACCAGCACCGTGAACCTACTGAAGGGGCGGGAAGTTAGGTGGCTAGGTCTGAATGATCTTGGGACAATTGAGGCTCCAGACAACTTTGGCGGAGCTTGGCAGCGACCATGGTAGTTTTTCCGAGCGAAGGAGAGGCATGGAGCGTGGAGTCAACTAGGGAGTTGACCGTCCCAGAAGTCTGGCTCGCAAAGCACGGAAGAGCGGACGAGGAAGATGACATCGGGAAAAAATACCTGAGTGTCCCTGGCACACGTGCCAAATGGGAGGGGCATCGAAGTCTTTTTCCCCCTTTATAGGGCTGGTCCACTTGGGATGACGTGTCGAGCCGCCATTCGCCAAAAGGTACCTTTATTTACAAATTTTCTAGAAATTAATTGGTAGCTCCGATGGAAACATGCAAAATATGAAAATTGATCAGGATAACGCGTAGAATCCAATAAAAATATAATTGGAACTTGATATTGCTTGCAATATAAAAAGTGCTCTAAATTATAACCTTTGATGTATTAAATTATGGTAAAACCCTAATGTGATATGGAACGCATATTTAATGACTCTTTTGGGTTGATTTGGTTTGGAACCCTAATTCTAAGAACTATTAACCTATTAAGAATAAAAGGGAGAGTTAATTTTGAAAAAGATAGTTTCATGCTTGTTTTAGGGTTTTATGCACATGATTATGTATAGAAACCCTAATTTGGGAAAATATGGGTTTTATTGGGTTAAATCTGAAAATATAATTATAGAACTGAATTTTCATGGTTATAAGCTATTTCAAGCATTAAAGTTCCTAATTTGTGAATAAATAACCTTAATAAAGAAATTAGGGTTTTTGAATGAATCAAGGTACAATTAATGATAAATAATGTTCATTTGAGTATTGGAGCATAATGAACTACAAATTGATGATAAATGAGCATAATGACTTTGTCATGGGTTAAAGAGGATAAAAATGGTAGCTTTAATGAAAAGATGCTTAATAGACTTATATAACGGTTAATTATTCCTTAAATCCGAAATCGAGGATTAGATGTTGAGATAATTAGGGTTTGTGATCAATTGCATTAAATTAGGGTTTAAAATAGTAAAAGATGAAGGGAAACCCTAATTGAAATGGAAACCCTAAAAGTGGATTAGAAACCCTAGGAAGCGAGCTAGATTTAATAGATCTTAATGACATGAGCAATAAAAGGAAATTGTATAATTGTTTCAAGATTTTATTGAATGCTTGATTGCCTATTGGTTGATTGGATTATTTCTGTCTCACATTAACTTGACAGGTATGTGGTTAATTATGAATAACCACCTTAGTTTCTAGAGGATTTTTCAGATGGTTAATCGTATTGAATGCAATCTAAACAGTTGGATGTTCATACTTGCAAAATTATAAAGTCACTATGGTTATCACAATTATAAAGAAGTGTGTATTCTCGCACCTACATGCCACCCTGATGGAAGATGCCATGAAGGTCAGGCCCAAGAGGGTAGACCCATGGGCACCATGAGAAGGTGGTCTATGATGCATGACTATGGAGAACCATGAGAGGTGACTCCTAGGCACCAAGCTCAGGATTGAGAAGGTGGCCTTATGTCAATGGAAAAAGAGAAACCCTAGAGGGTTATGCCAGGGTTAGGGAAAAAGAGGTGGAGAATGACACATTGAAAATGTAAATTGTCTTGTTAACTAATTTGATTGTGATTATTAAATGGTTAGCCATATTTGTAAGATTTTGGTTGCTCCCACATACCAGTATATTTCGATATACTGACCGACATTTTGTTTGTCGGCGTTTTAGGAACAACAATTGAAAGAACAAACAGTAAAGTGACACATTGTGGAAATAAGAAATAAAGTGCGAGGATAATTAGATAGAATAATTCAAGATATGGATAGATAGATTTCCAAAGTTTTCAAAGGTAAGTAAAGTTTTAATTTTATACCAAATTCCAGTTAGTTAGTAGAATTTCATAATTATTATTGATTATTTGTTGAACCTTTGATCATGGTAATTGAATAACGACTCTGACCTTCGGGTCTCCCTTAAATGGGGGTTACCGGGAGGCGGGGTCATTACAATTGGTATCAGAGCATTGGTTCCTCACTTAATCTTTAATAATTATTAAATTTTACCAATTCCATAGAACCCCAAGGGAGTTATTAGAGGATTATCCAAAAGACGGAGGTGTCCAGAAAAGGATCACGACCGAGGGCTGACAATATTTTCCTCTGCACCGCTAGTCAGAATACGAGGACTCCCAGATCCGTGTGACTTTCTGGCCAAAGTCTTAGGGTATGAATCAAAATAAGATACCTTTAGGACTATCTCATCTTGTTCATCCCTTCTCAACTCAAATTCTGTTAAGTACCTTAAGGATTAGAGTTTTCTCTCTTCTCCTCACCCTCTTGAGGTATGGGTAAGGTTAATAAGGTCTAAGGAAACCTCCACCAAATTAATGAAAAGCATGTAAATTAGATGTCATGGACATAAGCTTAATAGATTAAGCACAAACTAAAGAATAGATACATGCTTAGGTCGTATGACATGAGTTGTCATTGCCCTCAGGAGAGACCTGAGGATAGACCTCCTTATCAGGAGGATGAGTAGACAGAGTTAGTCTTGGAGGTAGAGACCTTCATTAAAAGCATAGACCTAGCACATCCTCTGAGGATGATGTTAACCCTAACCCTAAGTGAAGGTTAGAGAGAGTGATGACACGAAGAGTTAGATGTCTTAGTAGACCAGGTGTTTGGATGGACATGCCTGGGATGCCATACGAGCCATGAGAGGTTAGATGACCTAGTACCTTCGACGACCCAACCCTAGAAAGGGTCGTGCATGGTAGAGTGAAGGATAGCTCCTTCATTAATGAGGTTAGTGAAGAACCTCTAGAAACCTTATGGGCTATTACAAGTAGGATATAGCTTGCACCCAGAGTACATCAGAAGTACGAGCAGTGAGTTAAAACTGAGGCCAGAAGGATAGGATGGATGGCTTATGGGATAAGCATATGGGGCTATCATGATCAAACATGAGTTGAGCATGGGCTTCACCCACGTAGGGGTATGCCTATGAGTTTGATCCTTCATGGAGAGAGGACCTCTGGTAGTAAGGTTGGATGTAGAGATAGCTCTAGAGAGAGAAAGTAGGACCCGAGCAAGAAGGTTGGATAGGGGAGGTTGAGGATGATGTGGCCTAAGTGGATGTTTGTGGATGCCTTATGCTTGAACCCTAGAGGCTGACGATATCTTGGTTGCCTTTGGAGGAACCACACCCTAGCGAGAGGATGATGCTTCGGGTACCTATGTGCCTAGGGTAGAAGTGGTTACCTACTGAAATGAGACAAAGAGTGCCTTAGACCCTGAGGAGGTTTAAGTAACCAGTTGTGAGGCATTATACCTAGTTGGTTGTCCTTGAGGAGGACTCAACTCTGAGGTGTTGCTCATATAAAAGGATCATGGGAGTGCATGACATACCTTGGACATGCTTGATTCATGGTTAAGAGATTGAGCATGCAGTTGGATACCCAAAGGAGAACCTAGGGTTCCTAGGCCTAAGAGGGGAAGCAGTGTATCCAATGCTCATGGTGAGATTTGAGTCTCTATAGTTTCGAGCATGGTACTCCTCATGTGTAGAGGTAAAGGGAACCCCTTAAGTTAAGGGTATGTTTGATGAACCCCTCACAACTAAGTTGATCTAATGTTGAGGAAAGAGAACAAGTATGGCTTGGCATGGTTTAATAGGTTGTCTTCTTGTGCCTTAGTAGCTGCTGGGGGTAGGCATGCTCATGAGGATGTAAACCCTAAGGACGGTTGTGACTTTGTTGTCACGAGTTGTAGTTTCCTCCCATCTTGGGAGAGGGACCCTTTGGTTGGGTGTTTACCAGTTTTGTGGGTTTTGAGGTAACCTAATGAGGTATCATAGGATCTTGAGAGACTAAGTGAAGAGTACATGGTATGAGAATGAACCTGCAGACCCATATATAACCATCTCTACGTGCATGTGGATGTGTTACCATAGAGGTAACCAGTATGGGGCCTGACCAAGGTAGGTAGGTCACCATGACCCCTGTGAAAGGATGAAAGACAGCCCAAGAATGCAGAGAGAGATGATGAAGGATTGGGTAAGGTTCTATGTTGGACATGTACTATAATAGAATCCTAAGTCTATCCTAGGGTCAGGTAGGGATAAGACCGATGGAAGAAGGAGTTGCCTAATTCCCTAGTTGCACATGACCATAGGGTCGGGAGGTAACAACTATCGTTGTCTGAGGGCCATGTGTTAGAAGATTGATAACCTTCATGAACTCATGGGACCCAAAGGGTAGATGAGTAGGGCACTCTCTGGATGCATAAGGGAAAAGGGATGACCCCAAAAGTGTCGGCACCCTATAGACCTAGAGGAGATGACCAAGGATTGTGTGGTGACCCAAGTAGGTTCGAGACCAATTTTCCATGGAAGAAACTTTGATATCATGATGTTTGTGATGTAGAGACATAAGTTGCACGTTTCAACTTAGATTTGAAGGTGTACTGGCAAGGTGGGATATACCATCTCTACTCTTGGAATAGGAAGAACTATGTATTTGGACGGCCGCCAAATGCTTATTTCTTCTTGTTATGGGAGGGAGAGATGAGACAGTACGCATGCCATACACCAAGGATAAAATATGATGCGAGTTGGAATGTTGCTACGAGGTATGAGGACAGAGATGATAACATACCTTGGTGGAGTGAATGATACATGGATGGTTTGCAAACAATAAAAGGAATAAGTTAGTCATCTTGTAAGGATGCTTTTATCATGAGCTATGAGTCATACAAGGTTGAGTTCGAAAACTAAGAGAATAAGCTCAGAGTTTCTTGATGAAGAGAAACTTAGAGTTGTGATGAGATAATAAGTGGAATACATGGAGGTGATGTCTTCAATATTACCTAATACCTAAGGATGTGAAGTGGTAATGGATGATTCGGTTGAGATATAGCTGCCTAGTTTGGCTAGAGACTAGAAGAGGTTGTTAGGCTAACACTAAGTCTGGAAAGGAGACGTGTTTTGCTAACACTTTGATGTAACAAGATATGTTGAACAAGTTAATGGTTGTTTGGTTAGCCAGCATAGGCCTTGATGAAATGAAAGGATGGTGGTAGAACCTCAGATACACTTCTTGGGATAGGAAGGTAATGAAACCCTGATGAGAGTGGTTTAGGTTTTTTGAGGTATCGATCTTGAGGAATCATGACATACAAGAGATCATCAACATGATACTACAAAGATAGTAGATGCCAATATCACTTTGGATGCTTAATATGAAGTTGCATGTAGCATGTGGCCATGCAAGCCGGGGTGAAGGATGAACACCAATAACCTAGTACTTTGACATGGAGGTTAAAGAGTCCCCGAGAGGGAATGGGGGTTCACCACTACGGATGTTGTGGTAAGTCTCCCCTCGAACAAGAAAGATCAAGATGCAATATGGGTTATGGTAGATCGCCTTACCTAGATGACATGAGGAAAAAAAAAGAGTATTGTCAAGGGACAGATCAGGTTGAACTACTTATAAAAGAGTGAGAAATGGTTCAACTACACCACGATGTGAGTTCAAAAGTTCTTGGGTATGATTAGAAGGTTCACTTCCATGAGGTGGAAGTAGATACATGAAGGACTCGATGATGTTATAGTTTATCACCCCTAACTAATGGACATTATGATCCAGACTAGAGGGTCTGATGAGAGCATGTGTGCTCATTCAGGGTGATACATAGAGACAATTCTTAAGATGTGATGGTAACCACCATAAACTTTATCGGGATGCAAGAAGTCTTATAGAGAGGTGGTGTCGGTCACCACTTCATCAAGATGATGTTGGTGAAGGAGGCCTCACAAAGGTTAGAAAAGAACCATAGTGTGTGTAGATGAAGTCGCTTTGATCTTGCAATGGCCGAGAGAGAGCCCAGTGGTGACATGAGTCACGAGCTGATGCAAAGCAGACTGACATGCAGTTCACTATGGGAGAATATGTGATGTGAAAATCTGACCCCTCTAAGCTACAGATGAGAAAGCTGAGTCCCCGATATATGGGTCCATTTGAGATGGATTGGTGGAGATGGTTGTGTTTAGCCTTTCCCCTCAGGATAACATGATGTGTAATGTGTTCCGTAAGTCTGATCTAGAGAACTATGTGAGGTACCCAAGCCATGTGCTGAGCCCTAAACCTATTCAGCTTTTGAGAAGCTGGAATGTCCTGAGTCACCTATGAGGGTACGATATACCAAGGTAAGAAAGAACTCAGATGGAAGAATATGAGATGATGAAGGTTCTTGGGAAGCACCATGGAAAGGGTGAAGCCACATGCGAGCCATGATGGACATATGAAAGGCTTATCCTGTTTGTTTGCTTGCTTGATGGAATTTTGAGGGCAAAATTCTTATAAGAGGGGAAGGATGTTACGACCCCAATTTTTGGGTTCCTTTGGTGAGGAATGTAATTTCTCACAGTAAAGATATTGGAACAAATAATGATATAATTTGTTTTGAATAAATGGATTTTTTTTACAATAGCCTTGATGATTGTGTTGTGGGCTTTATTGGCTATTGGGCCCAATAACAAGGAAATTCAATTAGTAAATAAATAATTAAGTTTTTGAGAAAAGAAAAGTGTGGAAGCCTCTAGAAGGCAAAAGAACTTAATACAAAGGTGGATTTCGTGCCACATGGGTTCCTTGGGTCCGAAGGAGTCCAAAGTTGCAAAGTTAATGCAAAATGAAAAGAAAAGATCAATTAAGTATTTCTTTATTAAGAAAGAAATTGAAAACAATGATAAAATGTGGAAAATAAGTGGAAGGAGGTGTGATGGAGTTATCCTTTATGTATTTTCATATCCAAAGGATTCCTAATGATAAATGGAATGCCAATGAGGAAAATAAAAAGAAAGATAAAGACAAATCCTCAAAAAGGAGATATTTTAATAAGAAATAAACAAGATATGGGAAATAATGGATAAAAGATAAATGAAGGACTAAGAAATATTCCCAAGATGGGATTTCGAGCCATTAAGGTTCCTTGAGGTTCAAGGAACTCAGAATAATAATTTAATTGCAAGGGAGAGATAAAATATGCATAAAGTATGTCTTTATAAGGGATAACTTGCATATGAAGAAAAGTCCATCATACTTTCAGGTTTAAACTCCAAACTTAGGACACAAGTAAATAAAGTCATCAAGGCCTTTCCTTTAAAATTTGGGATTAAAACGATAAATGTATTAAGAGATACAAATTTTGTAAGTTTCCTAAAGTGTAAAGGATAACTTTTAATGTCACGATTTATCTGGGATTAAATCCCTATTTTCGAGTTAAGCGCGACCGTGGTTTGGCGATCCTATGGCTGGGGATGAGTCCCAGTCTCGTGAGGAACAAGCCGTAGGAAACATGCTGGGAAATCTTTGATCGAGGATTGCTCGGATTGGGAGCAACGAGCAGACTTGGTGATGAGTCCATCACCTTCGGGAGACTATTCCAAAGTCGTTCAACCTATTTTGTCAGTAGTTTCATCGAAAGAAACAGAAGTCCCCAAATCTTTGGGCATAGGTGATCGACCTGCCTATATATAGATGGCATTGGACCCCAAAGAAGAAGGATGAGGTTGTTGGTACCAATGTACAGATGATATAGGTGCTTGCCTTCTAAGGATAGGAAGAGGAGTTCCTTAGACCCTGAGAAGGTATAGTATCAAGTTGGAAGGACTCATACCTAGTTGGTTGTCCATGAGGAGGACTCTACTTCAAGGTGTTGCTCAAGTAGAAGGATAATAGGAAGTGCATGCCATATCTTGTACATGCTTGGTTTGTGGTTACATGGTGGAGCATGCAGTTGGACATCAGAAAGGTGAACCTAGGATTCCTAGACCTAAGAGGGGAAGTAGTGTACCTGATGCTCAAGATGAGATTTGAGTTTCTATAGATTCAAGTATGACACTCCTCATGCTTAAGGGGAAAAGGGAATCCCTTAGACTGAGGAATATGTCTGATGAACCCCTCACATATAGGTTGGTGACATATGTATGTATGATGATGGTCCAATGTTCAGGAATGAGAACAAGTATGACCTACCATGGAGACCTAGCATGGTTTAGTAGTGGTATTCTTGTTAGCTACGTGCCTTAGTAGCTTGCTAGGGTTAAACATGCTCATGTGAATGTAAACCCTGGACATAAGGACGTTTGAGGCCTTTGTTTCTATCAAGAGATAGTTTCCTCCCATCCTGGGAGTGAGACCCTTCTGTAGGGTATGGATCAACTGTTGTTGGGTTGAGATAACCTAAAGAGGTCTCATAGGATCTTGAGAATCTAAGTGGAGAATACATAGTATGAGAATGAACCTATAGACCCATAGATAACCATCACTAAGTACAAGTGGATGTGTTACCATGGTGGTAACCAGTATGGGGCATAACCAAGGTAGGTAGGTCGCCATGATCCCTATGAAAGAATGGAAGTCATACCACAAATGCTGAGAGAGATGATGGAGACTTGGGTAAGGTTTCAAGTTGGATATGTACTATGTTAGAATTCTAAGTCTATCCTACGGCCAGGTAGGAATAAGACCGATGGGAGTAGGAGTTTCCTAATTCCCTAGGTGCACATGACCATAAGGTAGGGAGGTAACAACTGACATTGTCTGAGAGCCATGGGTTAGGAGATTGATCACCTTCATGAACCCATGGGACCCAAAGGGCAAATGAGGAGTGCACTCTCTGATACATAAGGGAAGAGGGATGACCCCAAAAGTGCCAGCACCCTATAGACCTAGAGGATATGACTAAGGAGTGTGTGATGTCCCAAGTGTGTTTGAGGCCAGTTCACCATGAAAGAAAAACCTTAATATCGAGATGATCATGATGTAGAGACATGTGATGTACGTTTTAGTTTAGATTGTAGGTGTACTGGCAATGTGGGATGTACCATCTCTACTCTTGGAATGGGAAAAACTCTGTATTTGGACTACAACCAAATGCTTATTTAATCTTGTTATGGGAGTGACAGATAGGACAATATGCATGCCATACACCAAGGATAAAGATGATGTGAGTTGGAACGTTGCTATGAGGTATGAGGATAGGGATGATAGCGTACGATATGTGGATGGTTTATGAACACCAAGAAAACTAAGGTATCCATCTTATGAGGATATTTATCACGAGCTATGTGAAATTTATGAGTTATACAAGATTGCGTTTGATAACCAAGAGGATGAGCTCTGAGTTTTCTTAAGGAAGTAGACCTAAAGTCCAGGATGAGATAATAAGTTGAATACTTGGAGGTGTATGTCTTCACTGTTATCTAGCACTTAAAGATGAAAGGTGGTAATGGATGCTCATATTAAGATGCAGCTTCCTCGTTTAGCTAGTGAAAAGGATGGAAGAGGTGGTTAGGTGAGCCCGAAGTTCATGAGATATGTTTGGCTAAAACTCAGATGTAATGAGATCTGTTGATCAAGTTAGTGGTTGTTTGGATATCCAGCCTAGGCCTTGATGCGATAAAAGGATGGTTATAGAACCTCAGCTGCACTTCTCTAGAAAAGAAGGTAATGAAACCCCGAATAGAGTGGTTTAGGGTTTCCAAGGATTCAATCTTGAGGAATCATGGCATACATGAGATCATGATTTTAAGATCACCATACACCATGGTACTACTAAGATAATAAGTGGTAGTAGTACTTTGATGCCTAAGAAGAAAAGTGTACAAAGATGCATGTGGCTTGTCGCCATGCAAGCAAGGAGGTGAAGGGCGAACACCAGTAATCCAATGAGTTGATATAGAGGATAAAGAGTCCTTGAGTGGGAATGGGAGTTCATCACTATAGATGTTGTGGTAAGTCTCCCTGGACCAAGGAAAGTCAGGATGCAATGCGGGTTATGGTAGATCACCTTACCTAGATGACATGATCTAAGAGAAAGAGAGAGAGTACTGTCAAAGGACAGATCCAGTTGAACTACATATAAGAAAGAGAGATGGTTCAACTACACCAGGATGCGAGTTCAAAGGTCCTTGAATAACCTAAATATTCACTTCCATGAGGGGGAAGTAGGTATATGAAGAACTCGATGCTAGTACAACTTATCACCCCTAACTAATGGTTAGAATGATCTAGACTAGAGGGTCTGATGAGAGCATGTGTGCTCATTCAAGGTGATACATGGAGATAGTTTTGTCCTATGAAAGATGTGATGTTAACCACCATAGCCTTTATCGGGATGTAAGAAGCCCTGTAAGGGAGGATGTGTCGGTCACCGCTTCATGAAGATGAAGTCAGTGGAAAGACCTTGTAAAGGTTAGAAAGGCCACAATGTGTGCATATGAAGTTGCTTTGATCATGCGATGGTTGAGAAAGCCTAGGGGCAACATGAGTCGTGAGCTGATACAAAGCAGATTGACATGTAATTCACTGTGGGAGAATATGTGATGTGAAAATCTGACCCCTCTGAGTTATAGATGAGAAAGCTGAGATCCCGATACATGAGTCCATTTGAATGGATTGGTGGAGATGGTTATGTTTAGCCTTACCCCTCAGGATAATGTAATGTATGATGTGTTCCACAAGTCCGATCTAGTGCACTATGTGAGGTATCCAAGCCATGTGTTGAGCCATGAACCTATTCAGCTTTGTGAGAGGTTGAAATGTCCTGAGTCACCCATGAGGGTACGATATACCAAGGTGAGAGAGAACTCAGATGTAAGAATATAAGATGATGAAGGTTCTTGGCAAGAACCATGGAGAGGGTGAAGCCACATAAGAGCCACGACGGACATGAGAAATTCTTATCCTACTGGTTTGATGGAATTTTGAGGGCAAATTTCCTATAAAAGGGGAAGGATGTTACATTAAAGTAATACACAATTGGGACAATTAGGGAAAGCTACATCAGTAATTACTATATTATCCAAATGCATCATCTGTTTGGGCCTTAGGCAATTAGCTCACCCCATCTTGGTACCCTACGCTCACATGGTAGTGGTGAAACAAAAAGGAATAAAGTACAAGACTAAACTTAGCTTGTAAAGTTAGTTATGAGGGTAAGCTAGTCTTTCCCACCTATCATCTTCTTCCTTGGTTGCACTCCTACAAACCATGGACACAGTCAAACACGTCGTTGAATTTCTCCTCTCAGGTTTTGGTGGTGGATTTGAGTAGTTGGGAACCTTTATTACTGGCTCCCAAACTCCATTGAACTTTTTTTTAGATAAGGTAAAATATTACTATCATCAAAAGCGTATAGGAGCCCTATACTGTACAGAGGGTGGGTGACAAGAATTTACCGTGCGTATAATGCAAGTGCACGCGTCAATGTAATATAGACCTTTGTGAGGCCCCAGTCGAACTCAGGGAATGGAATTTTAGTAGACTACTACTAACTGTTCGCAATCAGCTAGACCGATTAAAATGGTTTGAGAGTTGATTGAAAAAGAAAAGAAAAATAAAAGAAAGCAAAAAAATCAATTAAATGGTTGGTTTAATCAATTAAAGATGGAATCTTTAGGATTGTGGTTTCACTACATGTTCTCGTTGTACTAATTCCTACACAAATATCCTAATTCGTCTCCTATTCCAGGTAGTGGCCTGTAGTCATAATTGCTCGTTGTCGTGATACAATTCACTATCTAAATCCAGGTCGGTCCCACGGTAGTAGTAACCTATACCCTAGATCAGGTGCATGAATATCATACTCTGGGTTTCCACCATTAACTGTACATCACCTTGTTCAAAGGATTTATTAGTTAATGTGATATATGTCTCTTTTCAACTGTTAATTCTTCTTCTAAAGTAATTAAAGGTATTAAATTATCATTAGGGTGATCAATCATAATGATATAATGGAGAAAATGAAATCATGCCACGGGTTTTAGAGACAAATTATGATAACTATGTCAAAAATGTCATACAACGATTACCCGGGCTACTCCCGGTCCTAAAGATAAAGGGGATTAGCCCTGCATGTTCATCTCAATAAAAGACATCATGAGAGAAAGGGAAAAGACATGGAAAATGTGAATAGATGTGATGTAACCCCTGAACGGAGGAAATTTGGGCGTTCCCCAGCGTAGGATGAGTGATCTACAACCTTTCCGCTGTGGGAAACTCCTTCTGCGGCTCTCAGAATGATTGGGGCATGACTCTGGGCTCTGTTCTTCTCTCCTTCTCCTCCTCGAGACTTGTGCAATGGCTCCCAACATGATAGATTGCTTTGGGCCGTCGTAATTAGGTATATGCACCACTTTAGGTCTCCCAAAAATCACCACCGTACGATTAGACACGATCTTTAGCAAAACCTGATCTGACGGCGTCTCTACCATCGACACGGGTCAATGGTATCGACCTGCATAAGGCACCAGCACTTGTGCAATTCTTGGGGTTCTCTCTGATGTTGCTTCGATACCATCGATGGTGTGTTGATGGTATCGACACCTTAGGCATCACTTTTCTCTAGAATCTGACACTGAAGCTGATTTTGCTGAGTCGAGGTCGATAGTATCGACATTTGGAATTCTGGCTCACTGACGCTCTCTCGATACCATCGACAGTCCCATTGATGGTATCGACTTCTGGTTTCTCTTCTCCAGCAATGCACTGTGTCCAAGTCAATGGTATCGAGCATCCGTCGATGGTATCAACGTATTCAGATATACGAATTGCCTGAAATGAAGAGAAGAACACCAATCAAATCCAACAAATATGATCTTTTATACAAAATAAGATGAAACAAGGTAAATTTGATGCAAAATGAGATTATATACTAAAGGTAGTGAATCATGCGATATTAATCACAAATATGATCAAAATACACATAAAATGTATGCAAAACCAGTCTATAAAAAAGGCTCAAAACCCCTGCATCAAACTCCCCTAAGCTTGAACAATGCTCGTCCTCGAGCACAAAACTGTAGAATAGAATTGTGAGAGTCAACTAAAGAATATATTAGCATAAAAGATAGCTCAAAATGACTCCCACCTATTATGCACATGCCGACCCTCACTAATCACAGAATGATAACTACCCTAAAGGTGACAATGATCATCCATAAGAAATGTCCACCCCAAGATCATCAAACACTACCAAATAAAGTAGTTGATATAATGAATTCCTCCGGTCCAGACTTAGTGCATCTTGTGATCTCCTATCTACGTTGCTCAAGTCCTAACTACCATCTAAGTGGAAGTAGATCTCCTAGTATAAAATAATGAGGAGATAATCATGGGTGGCCTACCATTTTGAGCAACGAGTGGATGAAATGGGTGGTTGTGGAAGAAAGAGAAGCACCAAATAGTTTTATCATGCAAAATCAACAAAATGACCTAAATGATGCATATGCGTATGAAAATGACCTAATGTATAAATTTTAGGTAGAATGGTGCATGCACTATCATTTCATCTCAAGATGAGATGGAATGACTACTAAAACTACATTACGTGCTTATTCCTCTTTTCTTTATGTATACATGTAGGTGAAACAAGTTCCTTTCTCCATCTTTTTTTTCACTTACATTTCTTGTCTTTTTCTTTTTTTTTCAAGCTCTCATTTTTCAATTGACTAGAAGAACATTCACAATATTTTTTTTTCTTTCGGGCTTATTTCCACTTAGCTAACATCATTGATGTCTTACAAATTACTTTTCAGAGGGTATAGAACAATTTTCCTATTTTTCTTATTTTCCAGAAGAAATAAGGCACAAAAAATCCTATATGCTCTAGAGTATGCAAAATGCAACTATAATGACATGCACTTGAGAATGTGTGAATGCATAGATGCAAAATCTAGCTGCAATGAAATCCTATCTACATGTCATGCAATAAAGAGATGAAAAGCTATAAGTGCTTCCAGTTCTTATGGTGGATATTGAATGAAATGGAATGGATAGATCACAAGACTAATGTACAAAACCATTGGAATAGATTATATTTCCCTCTTTTCTGACTTGTGTAACAATAAATCAAAGGCTTTCTGTCTCTCACTTTCGATTAAAGTCCCATTACTGTTTGGTCAGTTTAGGCTCAACATCCATGTTTGTCCACATTTATTGAATCATACAGTTGTACAGTTATGATCTTATGTTTTAAAGTTGACAAACCCAATTATTTTCATAGGTTAAATGCTCAATTTCAAACAAGTTCAACGTACAACTTCCTGAAATTTTGTTAAATATGCTCCAATATCACACCCCTAATTCCCATGTGAAAAGCATAGAGATGACACATTACATTAGACATCCACGGATACACTAGATAGCATGTGGATCCTAAAAATTAAGAAAATTACTAAAAAAGAAAAAGAAAAGGAAAAGGAAATAAAAGATAGAAACGGTTCCATCTCCCCCCCCAAGCTTGAATATGACTATGGCCTCATAGTCAACATTCCCACTTAAGAGGTGGAACAGTGGTACCATTCGCTTTGAAGTGTGGTGAAGATGAATGGTTGGATGCTCAAGTGGACCAAGTGATGCTTGCTATCTCCCTCTTTTTGGTGGCCCATGTTTTTGTCTTAGTGGTTCTAAGATGTGACTTGCTTCATCCTTCTTTTCTCTTCAAAAAAAATGGGGTGAAAAAAATCTCGTTTTGATACCTTTTACGGCTTGCTTTATGTAGATGTCCTGCAGGTGTTGATACCATTGACACCAAGGTCGATGGTATCGACTCAGGATCAGCAATTTTGGTGTATCGATGTATCTAAAAGCCTGGGAAATCAAAAGTGTCGATACCATCTACATGGGTGTCGATACCATCTACATGGGTGTCGATGGTATCGATATCTCTGTCACCAATTTTTCGGAAAATCTTCAAAAATCTCGATACTATCGACACTAAGGTCGATGGTATCGAATCTTTCTCAGTGTTTACTGATCCAAACTCGATACTATCGACATATGTGTTGATAATATCGACCTTAAAATTCTACACACTTCAAAACATGAGTTAGGGTACCATTTTTACAAAAATTATCAAAACCTAAGCAAAAACTAAGTACATCAACATAAAAGATCATAACCAAACATAATATAAACCTAAAGTTGGGTTGCCTCCCAATAAGCACCCTTGTTTAATGTCCTAGGCTTGACATAAAGATACCTTTAACCTGGGTTGGCAAGGGGATGTCTCTAATGATTCATTTGGCAATTTTAATTCAACTCTATAGTCACCAATCCCATGTGTCAAGTAACCTCACCCAATGGCACTGATTACATCAGTCGTAGCTTGGAACAACCTTCCCAATAGTATCTCACCTCCTTCTAGCTCATCCATGTCCATGACCACAAAGTCAACATGTAAGATGAATTTGTCGACCTTGACTAGCACATCCTCGCATATACCTTGTGGCTTTACAATGGATCCATCCGCCAACTCAATTGTCATGGAAGTTTGTGTTGGTTTCTTCAATTCCAGCTTTTGAAAAGTGGCAAGTGGCATAAATTTAATTCTTGCCCCTAAGTCACACTGTGCTTGTGGAAACTTTTGGCCACCTATGGAACATGGGATGTAGAAACATCTTGGATATTTCCTCTTCTTTGGCAACCTTCCTTGGATTATAGAACTCACTGTTTAATATCCATTAATGTGATATTTGTCTCTTTTCTACCGTTAATTCTTCTTTCAAAGTAATTAAAGGAATTAGATTATCATTAAGGTGATCAATCATAATGATAGAATGGAGAAAATGAAATCATACCACAAAATGGAGAGAAAAATTATGATAAACTATGTAAAAAGTATCATACAACGATTACCCGGACTACTCCCGGTCCTAAAGACAAAGGGGATTAGCCCCGCATGGTTGACAATGGAAAATACATAGGAGTAGAGAATAAAAACATGGGAAACATGGAGCATACTCGTGTAACTCCTGATACAAAGGTGTTCCTGGAGATCCCCCTCGAGAAACGTGCATTTTGTAGTCTTCCGGCAGCAAAATCGCCTGCCGTAAGTGCCCGAATCGCTCGGTTGACGGACTTTGTCTCTCATCTCCTATCTCTCTCTCTCCTTCTTGTATGCTGTGGAACATAATATGAGATCTCCCCTAGGTGTGTCCATTCTCTTCTTAGGTCATAGGACCACTTTACGGCTCTGAAAAAGCTCCACCGTCAGATTAAAACGTTCCGTTTTAGTGCTGAAAATTGCCAGATCCTGATGTTGTCGATAGTATTGACCCCAGGTCAATGGTGTCAACCATGATACATGTATTTCCTTACAAAATTGTGTTTTGGGGTTTCTTTCTGATGAAATGTCAATACTATGGACACCAGGGTCGATAGTATCGATTCTGGACAATGCAAAAGTGCCTGAAAAAGTGCCGAAATATGTGTATAAGTCTGGGGATTATATAAAATCATTTCAATATGATAAAATAAGTATAATTTGATGCAAAAAGAGTTTAAAGGCCAACTATAGTGAATTATGCAAATATAATCAAGAAAATGACAAATAGATGCATATAACAGATATAAAATAAGCCTATAAAAGTGACTCAGAACCCATGCATCAAACTCCCCTAAGCTTAAACCTTGCTCCTCCTCGAGCAACAAAACTTTGGATATGGTTGAGATAAGTCAAAAACAGGACATAAATACATGAAATGAATCTACATCATCCCCACTTTCTTTCCACAAACTGGCCCTCATTGACCACTGAACACTAACTGCCATCTTGGAGACCAAAGACCTATGTAAAAGATGTTCGTCCCCCAATCAATGAAACACTATTAATTAAAGTAGTTAATATGATAAACTCATTTGGTCCATACTTGATGCATCTTGTGATCTCCTATCTACGTTGCTCATTTCCTAACTACCATCTAAATGGAAGCATATCTCCTGATATTAATGATTGAGGAGAATATCATCGATGGCCTACCGATTAGAGCAACGGGTGGATGGGATAGGTGGTTTTGGAAGAGATGGAAGCACATAATAGTCAATCATGAAATACAAAAATTAATGACCTATCATGATGCAAAATGCAAGTGAAAATGTCCTAATGCTACATTTTTGGTGGAATGATGCATGAACTGTCATTCCATCTCAAGGTGAGATGGAATATCTAAGAAAACTACACCATGTGTTTATTCTTCTTAGTATGTAAGTGAGAACAAGTTCCTTTCTCCCTCTCATTCCTACTTACTTCTCAATTCTTTTTTTTCTTCTCCTTTTTTTCAATTTTTTTTCAAGCCCTTATTTTCATAGATGACAATGAATTATTTGTCGGGCTCACTTCTTGTTACATAACTTATACATTTGAAGCATTCAGAAGATATGGAACAAGTTCACCACCTTTAATGTTTTAGAAGACATAAGATTCATGATGTACGATATGCACAAAAGATGTGAATGCATCTACACAATGATAGTTATGCAATTAAAAGACACGCACCTAAGGATAATGTGCATGTATAGCTACTCTATCTTTTTTTCTTTTCATTTTGATGCAAAAATATGTGAAAATATTTGTAATGCAAGACCTATCTACATGGGATGCAATCAAAGAGTGAAAGACAGTAATGTGCTCCCATTTCTTATGGTGGAGTGTGAATGAAATTGTGATGGATCAGGTCACAAGACTAATTAACAGAACCTTCTGAAAATATCATATGTCCCTCTATAAAGACTTGTGTACAGGGTAACTGAAGGATTTGTCTCATAAACTTTAGTGTAGGGTCACATTAGCATTTGGTCGGTTTGGGCTCAAACATCCTTGTCAATGACTTTTTCTTGGATAATAAAGATAGTCATTCATGTCCCCATGTCCTGAAGCTGACTCACCCAAGCACTTCCTCAGTTATGCAACTCAATTAATCACAAGAATAAGCTCAAAAAGTTTACAATATGCTAATTTTTTTATGTTCACACAACCCAAGAATAATACTCAAAAATTAAACCATGCATTTATTACTCCACAGATTACACTAGATAGATATGGATCCTACAAAAGCGGTAACTCTAGAAATAAATACAACTAATTTTTCAAAAGTAAAAGCAACATGAATAAGTAAGTAAAAACTAAGATAGAGGTCTGTTCCAACACCCCCCTAAGCTTGAATATGACTATGGCCTCATAGTCAACATTCTCACTTAAGAGGTGGAACAACAGTACAATTCTCTTTGAAGTGTGGTGAAGAAGGATGGTTAGATGCTCAAGTGGACCAAGTGATTCGTGCTATCTCCTTCCTTTTTGTGGCCCACATTTGTGTCTTAGTGGTTCTAGGATGTGACTTGCATCATCCGTCTTCGCTCTGCAAAAAATGGTGTGAAAAAATCTCATTTCGATACCTTTTTTGGCCTGTTTTATGTATCGACCCAGACTCAGCAATTTTGTTGAATTGACACATCTAAAAGCTTGGGAACTCAAAAGTGTCGATACTATAGACACTAGGGTCGATGGTATCGAATTTACTGTCACCAATATTTCTGAAAATCTTCAGGAATCTCGATACTATCGACCCTAGGGTCAATAGTATCGACTCTTGCTCAGCGTTTACTACTCCAAACATGATACTATCGACATGGGTGTCGATAGTATCGACCTTAAACTTATGCACACTTCAAAACATGAGTTAGGGTACCATTTTTACAAAAAATTATCAAAACCTAAGCAAAAACTAAGTACATAAACATAAAAGTGTTGGTGTGTATGCCCTGAGAGCCAATCATGTGATGATTGGTGGGATACATTAAGATTGATTTGATAAACATCAAAGGTAAGCTTCCAATTCTTTCTGGTTCAGTCATATGAGATAGTGATAGAATAGATTGAATGTCTAGAGAATGACAATACTCAATGACGTATGCCTTCAGGTTCATGACCTGAACGATGAGATCATACGTATTCTAAGAGTTTGTACATTCTTGTTTTGTCCCTAGTCGGATGTCATAGTGGAAGGTAGATAGACAACTATGACATGCAAGACTAGATTGTGGTGTTGTTTGATGGTAGAATCTCATTAGTCATGATATAGAGATATAAAACCAAACACATAGGTACTTGTTAGAGAACAAGTGTACCAGACAGACCCACCGTGAGTTTGACACATGGAACCATGACATGGTAGTCACAGTCAGTACTCATAGTGATGGTGGTGAGTGTGATTCTTTGACCTGAAATCACTACACTCAAAACATGTCGTTGGGCACACTTTGACATCATCAAACGCAGTCATGAAACATGGGTTGTTATAAAGGTGATGATTGGGTGTCTTTGACACATGGGGCTTTTGAGGGGTGAGTGATAGATATGGGATTTGTCCATCCTAAGGGAGTTTGATATCCATGGCCACTTGATGAGTAGGATTGAGATAGGCGTGCGCACGCATGTGTGAATCAGTATGTGATATTGATGTCATACATATCTCCTTCAATCTACTCTGAGATCAAGAAAGTGAATGAACGTTGACAGGATGACTGTTCCATGCCTTGAGTTCATTCAGGATATCAGTGACAAAGGAATTATAAATTCACTGTAACACCATTCACGGATTGTAGGATGAAATTTGTTCTCCAACTTTCTACTTTCACTTGGGTAGCACTGATGTGTGACTAGGCACCGTTCTATGCTTGTGAAGTCATAAGTGTTATGGACTTTCACTGCCAATGTGAAATGGACCTGCAGGGTCACACACATAGGATTTAACCTGGAAGAGGAGTTTTGTCCACAAGCAACGTTTAGATTGATTACTAAAGGAGTTTAGTAGTTCAATTAAACATTCAATCAGTCGATGGCTCAATATCATATGGTTCAAGGTGTTGGACGCATTGATTGGAGTATCAGATTGATTGAAATTGCAATTGACTGATTTTGCCCAACCTGTGCTCCCAACCGATCGGCTCAAGTGTTGAACCAGTTGGCTGAGGTTGCTGAACCGGTCAGCTGGAGTGTCCAGGCCGATCGGCTCATGACCAGGTTGAAATGACCAGTTCAAGGGTTGAACTGATCATCTCAACTGGTGCAACCGACTAGTTGGGAAAGTCATGTCGGCAAGAATTTTCCTTTGGTTTCAAATTGCCCAATTTATTGGGAATATTATTGGTATTCGATACCAATTGGGAAAGAAACAAGGAAAGTCTTTTTGAGCCGAATTAGGACCATGAACCAATCGGTTTAGGGCACCAACCGATCGGTTGGAGTGCCCCAAATGGTCGGCTCAGGTCCAAGCGATCGGCTCAATGGCCGAACCGATCGGATCAGCTATGAACTAGTCATTTCAGGTTGCGAACTAGTTGCTTTTTGTGGAAAATCTTGAACCCTTCTACTCCTCCGTTTATTCCCGTATTTCTCGGGATAGAGAACCCTGTCCCATGACCCTCCTATATATATAGGGGTAGTGGGGGCTTCTCAAAGAACAACTCAGTGCAACCAGTAGCTCTGCAAAGTTGTCATTCTCTCTGGTTTTGGTAACCGAGAGAGAGCCCGAGAAAGTGCTTCTCGCAAAAGGGAGGTGCAGCAAGGGAAGGACAACTGTAGTTGCAACTGGAGGCAGGAGAGTGTGTTGGCGACTAGTACATCAACAAGAGGGTGCGACTCCTTCCACTTCCTTATGGGACAAGGAGTGTGGAGTTCCAGGTGGTCCGTGTGGACTACTACAGAGGTGGGAGGACACTGCCGCTTAGGAGGACAATTGTCATCCGACAGTCCGGTAGGAGGAGGAGTCGTTAGTCCTGGTGCGACCAGGAGCTATACAGACGCCGTCCAAGACCGGAGTTGAAGACCGCACATAGCGCAAGGTATTGTCACCGAGCAAGCCTCGGGACAAGGTATGATTCCACAAACCATCCTTTCCTATTATATAGACGTTGACACGTTTCCTCGTGCTGGGTTTGGGGAGAATTTTTTTTTTCCGCTGCCTTCTCTGCCTCCCCTAAAACCCAACAGTGGTATCAGAGCCACGTTAACTGTTCTATATTTTAGGAATATTGATATGATCAATTTTGGTTTGTCGCCTTTATTTATTGCATGCGATGCGAATAATATTGGCTCTATGCATGTCCAATCCTAAATCCAAAAATCCCAAATTACATATATGATATGTATTATTAATGCACTCGATACGCATCGCCCTTAAACGAGTTTTGTGGTGGATGTGTGTAGCATGATTATGGCTTATAAACCCCTATCTGTGTGTGGTTGTTTGTGGTTGCTTGCATCTCGGTCTGCGCACCGATCTTCCCTCTCTTATTCCTGATCTAACTCGAAATAATTCGAGATTCTTTCCTACCTTTGATCCCCCCGAATGTAACTCGGGGTTTCTTCTCTTAAGCAATGTAATAATAGGATAGATTTTATTTCCTGTTATGTCGAAGACCGGTGGACATCAAGACAACAACTGAAACGATCGATTCAAGGCATGAATCGATCAGTTGACGTTCCAGACGGTCGGTTGAAGGAGTGAACTGATCGGTTGATGACCGATCGAGGAGCAAGACGACCGGGTGGCGAACATGACGAGATGCACGACGTCCAGGCGAACTGATCGGTTGGAGGAGCCAATCGATCGTCTGTTGGCACCCAGACGACCGGCTGGAGAGTACAAAGCATTGATGGAATGAGTTAATCAACTCGGATGGCAAGGCACAAATGTTCATCTTGTACAGGTTGCATGTGATGTTGACCTAGATGACTGTGATTCCTCTTGGCTCGAGGAATCACATTAGGATGGCCATAATCATCGCTTTTATCATTTGTGCATGTTTTCTATGGGATATAGCATGTATATGATATGTACTATGTATTGTGGTGATTGGATATGTATATGTATATAAAAACTAAATCCCTCATTAAAATATTAAGTCTTATATGCCTTCCATTAGCGGCACACATGAAAAGCTCGATCGACCAAGCGTAGGTTACGCCAAAGTGTGGTGCGTCGTCTATCTTGTGGAAGTGTGAAGGGTAAACATGTAGGTTCTGCCAAAGCAGGGTGCATGTTTACTGTGTCGGCTTTTGGGTTAGACTTAACTGGTGATTCTTAGAGCGTCTAAGCCCAGAGGCAAGGAATGTTCATGGCAAGGTGTTGTGCATGTTCATTCAACAAGAGTTGCATATGATGCAATTGGCAAGAGTTGCCTACCTGAGAGATCTAAGTTGTGGGCGATCAGCCAAAGCTGACTCATGACTTAGAGGATTTAAGGATCTTGCCTACTAGAAGGTTGTACGCTGCAATCTTCCAAATTGATGGTGAGGGCTATCAATTTGAAGTAAATTAGTGGGAGCGATAATTAATTAAAGGCCTAATTATATCGTCAAATTTTTTAAATCAATCAAATAAGTCAAAAATGAGTTTTTGGACTAAAATTGCATATTTCCTTTTGTAGTACAAATGACGACAAACAACAATCACTTCTCGTTGCGATCGGTCCTTGAAAAGGACAAGCTTAATGGGACAAATTTCCACGACTGGTATCGGACATTGAGAATTGTTCTCACTCAAGAGCGAAAGCTCTATGTCCTGGATACTCCAATTCCAGAGGAACCCGCTCCTAATGCACCAAAGGTAGAAAGGGATGCTTACAAGAAGCATGCTGATGATGCCATTGATGCTAAGTGCTTGATGTTATGTTCAATGAACCATGAGTTGCAGAGACAACATGAGAACATGGGTGTCATAGAGATGATTCTACATCTCAGGAACATGTATGAAGATCAGGCACGGCAAGAGAGATACAATGTTTCTAGGGCGCTGTTCAAGTGCGTCATGACAGAAGGAGATCCAGTTGGTCCTCACACACTCAAGATGATTGGGTATGTGGAGAACCAGCAAAGACTGGGATTTCCACTGAGCCAAGAGTTGGCTACTGACGTGATACTGCAATCGTTGCCAGAATCTTACAGTCAGTTTGTGATGAACTACAACATGAAAACCTTTGATAGGCCACTGTCAGAGTTGTTGGACATGTTGAGGACAACCGAGATATAGATGAAGAAGGACAAGCCCAAGTTTGTGATGGTGATCATGGGCAAGAAAGTCAAGTCCAAGTGCAAGGGCAAGGGCAAAGCTAAGAAAGGTTCTGATGCTAGCCAGGAGCCCAAGACGACTTCAGCTCTCAAGGCCAAAGGAGGCGTGACCAAGAAAGGAAATTGCCACCACTGTCAAAAGCCAGGACATTGGAAAAGGAATTGTCCTCTCTATCTGGAAGAACAAAAGAAGGAGGCGACTGAAGCCTCTACTTAAAGGTGTCATGAAAGTAAACTTGTAACACTTTTTGTGGTATATGATACCAAGATGTAAAGTGTAAAGCACTCATAATTGGGGCAAGTGTTGACGCCATAGATAGAGTCCTTTAGTTTATTTTCAGCCTACAAGGCATGTAATATAGTTATGAACTGCTATTTCATATATTGCCAAAAGATAGAAACACTTTATTTTGCATATTGTATGACAATGATGGCAATTAATAAAGTTGAGTTTTCAATCTTAAAGATATGATCTTTGTGGCAATGCCTTGTTTATCTTGTGGTATTCAATTTGCATAAGATAAAATGATACCTAAAAGTTATTAGATAACTCAAACAATCAAATTAGCATCAATCATGAGAAATTCGTTTCTAGTTTCCATGTGATGGATAAATCTAGACTCTTTTGGTTAGAGAACCAGTAAGAGACATGCATATCTTAGACATGATTAATCAATCTTCACTAATGGTAGTGAGAGAATGATTATCCTATTAGGTATAATACATGTGATGTATTTACATACCTATTGGAATGATTGCTAATACTTCAAATGGTGTTTAGAGAAATACCAATATGAGTATCTTGAAGTGTTCAAGATTATCATTGATGAAGTACAAATTTGGTAAAGTGTTAATTCTTGATGAGATCATTGAATGAAATACTTGGACCAAATGTTTGAGATCCTTTTGAGTGATTATGATAGTGTATCATAGTGAACTCATGATTAAGGCATGGTGATGTCTAAATCCAGAAGGAATCATACTCTAAGGAGTTAGAGAATGATTATTAAATAACTGAATTTTTCTTAATAAATGAATACCCCACACTAATAAAAGAAATTTAGAATCACAAGGGTTGTGAGTTCTTATATCTTTAACATATACACCTCAATTATCTATGTGATAAGTTGTTCATGTGATGAGTCAACTATCTAGATGAATATGAAGAATCAAATTCTGAATTATGGTTTATGACCATTACATCCTAAATGATATCCATGTGAACCATAAGGTATGACCTTGATGGTAGCACCCATTGGATGAAATCCATAAGTGCAAATGAGTCTTAAGTGTTAAGACACATGGATAACATTTTGATAAGGATGATGCTTGTTGATTGCAACTTAATGACTAAGGCATTTGGGATATGGATACTAAAACCGCATTCCTATGAGGAATAAAACAAGGATGTGTACGTGACACAACCTATAAGGTTTATGAATCCACTAATGCAAATGAAGTCTATAAGTTACAATGGACTAATCAATGTGATTGATTGAGTACAAGCAACTCAGAATTGGATCTTTACTTTGATGATATAATCAAAGAGTTTGACTGATATGTCAAAGATAAAGAAGGGATTTGTGATTTAGTGGGAGCGTATTCACATTCCACATGTTGATGTGAAATGAAAATGTTCTAGAATGGAAATCCAAAAGTGGAAATTATCTTTAAGGAAGATAGAGATGTTTCCTATGTGATAAGAATAGAGATCTATAGAGATAGTTCTCAAAAAACCTCTTGACCTGGAAAAAAAAGAGAGCATACATCGGCAATCTGTACTGAACTGTTCAGTATGCACAGATTCAGTGGAAGAAAACTTGTCGATGCTACATGGAGTTAGTATTCCAAAGCCAAGTGGTCAATTCTTATGAAAATGGGAGCACTAAGAATAGATATGATCTATCATGTATGTAATCATCCCATTATCTTGCATGTATGACATGGCAAGAATAACGTGCATTCCTCATTTTGCATGTAGGACATGGAAATATGATGTGCTCATCCTGATAACTCGTATGTGGGACATGACAAGTGGATGTCTGTCTACTTCTAGTAAGGGTTACTGGAATACCATGAGAACTTGAAAAGTACTTGTGAAGTACCAGTTCTATGGAGATAAGGAAGAGTTCGATGTAAAGAGTTACATTGATGCAAACTTCCGAAAGGACAGAAAATTAATCGCAAAATATATATAGGATATATATAAAAGTGAAAGTTTGTTGATAATTGGAAGTGTTCCAATAAAACAATTTAAAAGGAAATGTCGAATATCTATGCGTTAGAGAACAACAGTAGATACTATATGGATCTGGAAGTTCATGAGATGAACTTATAAGACATACCGCTCATTGATGACAAGTCTGAAATCCTTGATCATGCAATGTGGCTAAAGGTTAGCCAGGAATATTAGATCGCATATTATGACAACTCCATCTCACACGTGTGACGTACATCGAAGAGATGAGAGACATGCAATTTAAAACTGACTTTGGCAAGGTGTTGCCATTACTCACTATATTGGCACTAGAGCAAAGTGACATGTGGGACATGTTTGAAAGATCACTATGAATATGATTCAATGGTGATTGGCTCACAGTGCAAGTGGGAGTCTGTTGGTGTGTATGCCCTGAGAGCCAATCATGGGATGATTGGTGGGATACATTAAGATTGATTTGATAAACATCAAAGGCAAGCTTCCAAGTCTTTCTGGTTCAGTCATATGAGATAGTGATAGAACAGATTGAATGTCTAGAGAATGATAATACTCAATGACGTATGCCTTCAGGTTCATGACCTGAACGATGAGATCATACAGATGCTAAGAGTTTGTACATTCTTGTTTTGTCCCTAGTCAGATGTCATAGTGGAAGGTAGATAGACAACTATGACACGCAAGACTAGATTGTGGTGTTGGTTGATGACAGAATCTCATTAGTCATGATATAGAGATATCAAACCAAACACATAGGTACTTGTTAGAGAACAAGTGTACCAGACAGACCCACTGTGAGTTTGACACATGGAACCATGACATGGTTGTCACAGTCAGTACTCACAGTGATGGTGGTGAGTGTGACTCTTTGACCTGAAATCACTACACTCAACACATGTCGTTGGGCACACTTTGACATCATCAAACACAGTCCTGAAACATGGGTTGTTATAAAGGTGATGATTGGGTGGCTTTGACACATGGGGCTTTTGAGGGGTGAGTGATAGATATGGGATTTGTCCCTCCTAAGGGAGTTTGATATCCATGGCCACTTGATGAGTAGGATTGAGATAGGCGTGCGCACGCATGTGCGAATCAATATGTGATATTGATGTCATACATATCTCCTTCAATCTACTCTGAGATGAAGAAAGTGAATGAACGTTGACAGGATGACTGTTCCATGCCTTGAGTTCATTCGGGATATCAGTGACAAAGGAATTATACATTCACTGTAACACCATTCACAGATTGTAGGATGAAAGTTGTTCTCCAACTTTCTACTTTCACTTGGGTAGCACTGATGTGTGACTAGGCACCGCTCTTTTCTTGTGAAGTCATAAGTGTTATGGACTTTCACTGCCAACGTGAAATGGACCTGTAGGGTCACACACATAGGATTTAACCTGGAAGAGGAGTTTTGTCCACAAGTAATGTTTAGATTGATTACTAAAGGAGTTTAGTTGTTCAATTAAACATTCAATCAGTCGATGGCTCAATATCATATGGTTCAAGGTGTTGGATGCATTGATTGGAGTATCGGATTGATTCAAATCGCAATTGAGTGATTTTGCCCAACCTGTGCTCCCAACCGATCGACTCAAGTGTTGAATCGGTCAGCTGAGGTTGCTGAACCGGTCGGCGGGAGTGTCCAGGCCGATCGACTCATGACTAGGTTGAAATGACCGGTTCAAGGGTTGAACCGATCGGCTCAACTGGTGCAACTAACCAGTTGGGAAAGTCATGTCGGCAAGTATTTTCCTTTGGTTTAAAATTGCCCAATTCGATTGGGAATATTATTGGTATTCGATACCAATTGGGAAAGAAACAAGGAAAGACTTTTTGAGCCGGATTAGGACCATGAACCGATCGGTTCAGGGCACCAACTGATCGGTTGGAGTGCCCCAAATGGTCGGCTCAGGTCCAACCGATCGGCTCAATGGCCGAACCGATCGGATCAGCTATGAACCGATCATTTCAGGTTGCGAACCGGTTGCTTTTTGTGGAAAATCTCGAACCCTTCTACTCCTGTGTTTAGTCTTGTATTGCCCGGGATAGAGAACCCTGTCCCATGACCCTCCTATATATAGGGGTAGTGGGGGCTTCTCAGAGAACAACTCAGTGCAACCAGTTGCTCTGCAAAGTCGTCATTCTCTCTGGTTTTGGTAACTGCGAGAGAGCCTGAGCAAGTGCTTCCCGCAAAAGGGAGGTGCAACAAGGGAAGGACAACTGCAGTTGCAACTGGAGGCAGGAGACTGTGTTGGCGACTAGTACGTCAACAGGAGGGTGCGACTCATTCCACTTCCTTGTGGGAGAAGGAGTGTGGAGTTCCAGGTGGTCCGTGTGGACTACTACTGAGGCGGGAGGACACTACCGCTTAGTAGGACAACTGTCATTCGACAGTCTGGTAGTAGGAGGAGTCGTTAGTCCTGGTGCGACTAGGAGCTGCACAGACATCGTCCAAGACCGGAGTTGAAGACCGCGCATAGCGCGAGGTATTGTCGCCGAGCAAGCCTCAGGACAAGGTATGATTCCACAAACCATCATTTCCTATTATATAGACATTGACGCGTTTCCTCGTGCTGGGTTTGGGGCGAAATTTTTTTGTTTCCGCTGCCTTCTCTGCCTCCCCTAAAACCCAATAAAAAGAACATAACCAAACATAAAAATGAACCTAAAGTTGGGTTGCCTCCCAACAAGCGCCCTGGTTTAATGTCCTAGGCTTGACATAAGGATACCTTTAACTTGGGTTGTCAAGGGATGTCTCTAATGATTCATTTGGCAATTTGAATTTAACTCTATCATCACCAATCCCAAGTGTCAAGTAACCTCACCCAATGGCAGCGATTACATCTACCGTAGCTTGGAACGACCTTCCCAATAGCATTTCACCTCCTTCCAACTCATGCATGTCCATGACCACAAAGTCAATAGGGAAGATGAATTTGTTGACCTTGACTAGCACATCCTCACATATACCTTGTGGCTTCACAATGGATCCATCCGCCAACTCAATTGTCATAGAAGTTTGTGTTGGCTTCTTCAATCCCAACTTTTGAAAAGTGGCAAGTGGCACAAGATTAATGCTTTCCCCTGAGTTACACTGTGCTTTTGGAAAATTTTGTCCACCTATGGAACATGGGATGTAGAAACATCTTGGATCTTTCCTCTTCCTTGGTAGTCGTCCTTGGATTATAGAACTCACTTTTTCATCAACAAACACAACATCTATAGCTTTGATCCGTCATTTCTTGTTGATGATGTCTTTCATGAATCTTCCATATGAAGGAATTTTCGCTATCACCTCCACTAGTGGAATGTTAATGTGGAGCTTCCGAAACATCTCCAAGAACTTCTTGTAGTGCCTATGCTCTTTCTTCGTCCTCAGACTATCCGGGAAAGGCATGTTTGGGTCCTTCACTCACTTGTGTGGTGGCACATATGGAACTTTAGGGGTCTCCTCCCCTAAGTTTGCTTCAACACCACCTTCTAGGATAGGATTTGACACCATCTGTGGATGGCATGACTTGTGGCTACTTCTCCTTATTGATAGTGGCTGCTCCACTATGAAGTAAAGCTTTCACCTGCTCTTCTGACATAGGAGTCTTTTCAATAATCTGAGATGTGGGCACAGTAGTAGTGGAAACTTGGTGGGATTTTCTGAATGGGAAATATCTTCTTGGTAGTCCATATAAGGTATGGGGGTATGGTACACTAGGTTTAGCCTCCGTTTCAAAATGCATTTTGACTATTTAATGGACCTCCACCACTGGGGGCTCTATCTCCTTAATCACAGATATGTACTTCACTTGATGATGTGCTTGAACAGCCTCTACATTCCCAGCCTGTCTTTGTTGATTTGTATGCTTCATTGCCGCCACTTTATTGGAAATTTGGGTCACAGTCCTCTCTAGTGCCCTCATCTGTGCTCCATGACTTTGCAACATCTGCCCAAATTGATTCAAAATCTCTCCCTGGGACTGTAACTATTTGCCGAACGTACTCATCAATTCTTGATTTTGTTACACCACCTGGGTAAGCAATTCATTGTTCTTTTCCTCTAGGCTAGGCTATAGCTTCTAAAAATTTTGTTCCTTCCTCCAATAATAATTGTTATTTCTATATCCATGTTGATGCATACACTTTGCATGTGCTTCATCATCAGACCCATTGTCCTCTTTCTCTAGGAGCGTTTTGGCTATAAGATCCATCTTATCAGTAAGCTCTTTGATGGCCTTTTCTTCATGTGTCACACCAACCTGCTCTGGTGCATCTCTTTCACCCCAAGACTGCTTCTTTTCCATATTCTTCAAAATTTCCCAGCACCTCATACCTTTGTTGTTCAAGAAGAACCCCGAGCCTGCTAAATCCAGATTGCTTCTGTCATGCTCATTGAGACCAAAATAGAAAATTTTAACCTATTTTTCCTTATCTAGCTCGTGATGTGGGCACTTTCTCAACATGATCTGGAAGTTCTCCCATGTCTCAGAATAGGTCTCACCAGCCTTCTGGCTGAAGTTGTGGATCTTTCGCACAAGGTCATTTGTCTTCTCAGGTGGAAAGAACCTCTCAAAAAATACCTCAACCATGTGATCCCACGATTCCACATACTCATCATCAAGATTATGTAGCCATTCTTGTGCATTTCCCGCCAGAGAACTGGGAAATAACTTCAAGTAAAGAGTCTCTTGCGGGAACTTGTCAATCTTTATCATATCACAATTTTCCACGAATGTGCTGATGTGGGTCACCAAATCTTCATTCTTCAGCCCATGGAATGCATTAGATTTGACTAAATTAATTAGCCCTGGATAAATTTTGTAGTTAGGAATGTCGATGGCCTGCCTCTTGATTGGCCCCTTAGATGTAGAGGAGGAAGAAGCCTTGATCTTCTCCCAGATCGTCTGCTCCTCATTTGCTGCTCCGTCACCCATTATTACTTTACTAGTACCTGAATGTTCAAATGGTAGTGTATGAACCGGTACTAATAATTAAAATAATGAATAAGATTTGCAATTTAGTTCAAAATATTTAAAGGAAAAATATAGGAATTAAAAGTGGCCTAGTGTGGCCGCTCACAGCACTCGTAGTGCTAAAATTCACCGTTTCCCCGACAACAGTGCCAAAAAATTGACACACGTAAACCGTGCATGCAAACACAAGTATACTTATCAATGTAATATAGGCCTTGTGAGGCCTGAGTCGAACTCAGGGAAAAATTAATTTTGGTAGACTACTACCAACTGGTTGCGATCAGCTAAACCAATTAAAAGAGTTTGAGAGTTGATTGAAAAAGAAAATAAAATAAAAGAAAACAAAGAAATCGATTAAATGTTTAGTTTAATCAATTTAAATGGGAATCTTTAGGATTGTGGTTTCACCGCAGGTTCTCACTGTACTAATTTCTACACAATTATCCTAATTCGTCTCCTATTCCGGATAGTGGCCTGTAGTCAGAATTGCTCGCTTTCACGATACAATTCACTACCTAAATCTAGGTCGGTTCCACGGTAGTAGTAACCTATACCCTAAATTAGGTGCATGAGAAACAAACTCTAGGTTTCCACCATTAACCGTACATTGCCTTGTTCAAGGAATTTATTAGTTAATGTGATATTCGTCTCTTTTCAACCATTAATTCTTCTTTCAAAGTAATTAAAGGCATTAGATTATCATAAAGGTGATCAATCATAATGATACAATGGAGAAAATGAAATCATACCACAAAATTGAGAGACAAATTATGATAAACTATGTAAAAAGTATCATACAGTGATTACTCGGGCTACTCCCGGTCCTAAAGACAAAGGAGATTAGCCCCGCATGGTTGAAAATGGAAACTACATAGGAGTAGAGAAGAAAAACATGAGAAACATGGAACAAACTCGTGTAACCCCTGATACAAAGGTGTTCCTGGAGTTCCTCCTTGAGAAACGTGCGTTTTGCAGTCTTCCAGCAGCAAAATCGTCCGTCGGAGGTGCCCAGATTGCTCGGTTGATGGCCTTCGTCTCTCATCTCCTCTCTCTCTCTCTCCTTCTTAGATGTTGTTCAACACAATATGAGATCTCCCCTAGGGCTGGCTGTGCTCTTCTTAGGTCATAGGACCACTTTACGGCTCTGAAAAAGCTCAACCGTCGGATTAAAACGTTCCATTTTAGTGTTGAAAATTGGCAGATCCTGACGTTGTTGATAGTATCGACCCCAGGTCGATGGTATCGACCATGACACAGGTATTTCCTTCCAAAATCGCATTTTGGGGTTGCTTTCTGATGAAATGTCGATACTATCGACACCAGGGTCGATAGTATCGATTCTGGACAATGTAAAAGTGCCTGAAAAAGTGCCAAAACATGTGTATAAGTCCGGGGATTATATAAAATCATATAAATATGATAAAAGAGGTATAATTTGATGCAAAAAGAGTTTAAAGGCCAACTATAGTGATTTATGCAAATATAATCAAGAAAATGACAAATACATGCAGAAAATAGATATAAAATAAGCTTATAAAAGTGACTCAAAACCCATGCATCAGCCTCCACCAATGGAATGTTAATGTGGAGCTTCCGGAAGATCTTAAGAAATTTCTTGAAGTGCCTTTTCTCTTTCCTCAGCTTTAGACTATCTGGGAATGGCACACTTGGCTCCTTTATGTGCTTGTGCGGTGGCACATATGGGCTATTTGGGGTCTCCTCCCCTAAGCTTGCTTCAATGTCACCCTCTCGCGTAGGCTTTGGCATGTCATTCACGGTTGGTGTGGCTCATGGATGCTCATTCTTCTCGGTGGTAGTAGCTCCACTGCGAAGTATGGACTTCACCAGGTCCTCTTGCCTAGGTGTGGGCACGGCTGGGATGGGTTCTTGGTGAGATTTGCTAAACGAGTGACATCCTCCTAGTAGTCCATATAAGCTACGGGGGTATGTCACACTGGGTTTGGCCTCAGTTTCAAAATGCATTTCCCCCTTTTCATGAACCTCCCCCACCGGGGGCTCTGTCTCCTTAATCACAGATATATACTTCACTTGATGATATACTTGAGCAGCCCCTGCATTACCAGTTGGTTTTTGTTGAATGATTTGCTTCATGGCAGCCACCTCAGTTGCAATTTGGGTTATGGACGTCTCTAGCATCCTCAGTTGTGCACCATGGCTCTGTATCTACTGCACAAACTGGTTCAAGTACTCACCCTGTGACTGTACTATCTTGGCGAGTGAGCCCATCAATTCCTGATTTTGCTTCACCACCTGGCTAAGCAATTCATTGTTCTTTTCCTCTAAGGTAGGTTGTGGCTTCTGAAAATTTTGTTCCTTCCTCCAATCGTAATTGTTATTCATATATCCCTATTGATGAAGATACTTTGCATGTGCTTCATCATCAAACCCATTGCCCTCTTTCTCTATGAGCTTCTTGGCTATAATATCCATCTTGTCATTAAGTGCTTTGATGGCCTTTGCTTCATGTGTCACACCGACTTGCTCGGGTGCATCTCTTTCACCCCAAGACTGCTTTTTGGACATAATCCTTAGAATCTCCCAGCAACTTGTGTCTATGTTGTTAAAAAAAAACTAGAACCTGCTGAGTCCAAATTTCTCCTATCATGTTCATTTAGGGTGAAGTAGAAAATTTTAGCTTTCTTCTCCTTGTCTAAGTTGTGATGTGGACACTTCCTCAACATTATCTGGAAGCGCTCCCAAGTTTTAGAATAAGTTTCACTGGCTCCCTGGCTGAAGTTGTATTTCTTCCTCACTAGATCGTTCCTCTTTTCAGGTGAAAAGAACCTCTCAAAGAACACCTCAACCATGTGATCCCAAGATTTAATGTACTCGTCATCTAGATTGTGTAGCCATTCCCAAGCATTTCCCGCTAAGGAACTGGGAAAAAGTTTTAGATAGAGCATCTCTTGTGGGAACCTATCAATCTTTATCATATCGCAGTTCTCCACGAACTGGTTTATGTGGGTCACCGGATCTTCATTTTTGAGCCTGTGAAATGCATTAGACTTGACCAAATTGATTAGGCCTGGATCGATTTTGTAGTTAGGAATGTTGATGGCCTGCTTTTTAATTGGCCCCTTAGATGCAAAAGAGGACGACGCCTTGATTTTCTCCCAAATTGTTTGTTCCTCAGTCATTGCTTCGGGTTCAAAATCTGAATTCTCATTCTCGAGTTGATTTTGGGTTTCGTTCTCCTCGTAGTCTGATCCCAAAAATGGGACCTCTGACGATGAGTGTGTGTAGTTTGTCCTACGCGTACTCACCATGCACTAGTACCGGCACATTAATAAATTTAATTAGGCACAGTGCTAAATGATTACAGATTATGAAAGATAAATGATTAATTTCCAGAATTTATATTAAAAAAATATGGCCTAGAGTACCCGCTTGCAGCCCTCGTAGTGACAAAAATCACCATTCCCCAAAAACAGCGCCAAGAACTTGACACAAATTTACCGTGCGTATAACGCAACTGCACGAATCAATGTAATATAGGCCTTTGTGAGGCCCGAGTCAAACTCAAGGAATGGATTTTCAGTAGACTACTACTAATTGTTTGCAATCAGCTAGATCGATTCAAATGGTTTGAGAGGTGATTGAAAAAGAAAAGAAAAATAAAAGAAGGCAAAACAACCAATTCAAGATGGAGTCTTTAGGATTGTGGTTTCACCGTAGGTTCTCGTTGTACTAATTCCTACACAATTATCCTAATTCGTCTCCTATTCTGGGTAGTGGCCTGTAGTCAGAATTGTTCGCTGTCGCGATACAATTCACTACCTAAATCTAGGTCGGTTCCACAATAGTAGTAACCTATACCCTAGATCAGGTGCATGAAGATCATGCTCTGGGTTTCCACAATTAACTGTACATCACCTTGTTCAAAGTATTTATTAGTTAATGTGATATCTATCTCTTTTCAACCGTTAATTCTTCTTTCAAATTAATTAAAGGTATTAAATTATCATTAGGGTGATCAATCTTAATAATATAATGGAGAAAACGAAATCATACCACATATTTTAGAGAAAATTATGATAACTATGTCAAAACTGTCATACAATGATTACCCGGGCTACTCCCAGTCCTAAAGATAAAGTGGATTAGCCCCGCATGTTCATCTCAATGAAAGACATGATGAGAGAAAGGGAAAACATATGGAAAACGTGAATAGATGTGATGTAATCCCTAAACGAAGGAGATCCAGGCGTTCCCCAGCGTAGGATGAGCGATCTATAGCCTTTCGGCAGTGGGAAACTCCTTCCGCGGCTCTCAGAACGATCGGGGCATGGCTATGGGCTCCGTTCTTCTCTCTTTCTCCTCCTAGAGACTTGTGCAATGTCTCTCGACGTGATAGATTTCTTCAGGCCACCGTAATTTGGTATATGCACCACTTTAGGTCGCCCATAAATCACCACTGTACGATTAGACACGGTCTTTAGCAAAACCTGATCTGACGGCATCGATGGTATCGACCTGCATGAGGCGCTGGCACTTGTGCAATTCTTGGGGTTCTCTCTGATGTTGCCATGATACCATCGATGGTGTGTTGATGGTATCGACACCTTAGGCATCACTTTTCTCTGGAATCCAATGTTGAAGTAGATTTTGCTTAGGCAAGGTCGATAGTATGGAAATCTGGAATTTTGCCTCACTGACGCTCTCTCGATACCATCGACAGTTCCATTGTTGGTATCAATTTATGGATGCTCTTCTCCGGCAATGCACTATGTCCAGGTCGATGGTATCGACCATTCGTTGATGGTATCAACATATTCAGATATCCGAATTGCCTGAAATGAAGAGAAGAACACCAATCAAATCCAACAAGTATGATCTTTTATACAGAATAAGATGAAACAAGGTAAATTTGATGCAAAATGAGATTATAGACTAAAGGTATTTAATCATGCAATATTAATCACAAATATGATCAAAATACACATAAAATGTATGTAAAACCAGTCTATAAAAATGACTCAAAACCCCTGCATCAGTGGGTTAACTATAAAAATCCCACTTTCTTCTAACTTGTAGGTCTAAACCTATATAAAGCTTAGGTTTAGCCTTACAAACAAAAAGGATTCTATTAGTGAGCACATCAAAACATTTTTATTTGTCCATATCCCTACCATAATGTAGTCTTGTATTTCTTTCTTGCCAAACCAAGAAAGAGATAGTCGCTAGGCCCAAGCCCACAAAATAACCCAAAAAAGACTCCTTAACCATCCTGCTTTGGATCCATTCGACAGCCCCCATAAGGTTACACAGAGGTGTTCCTCCCCACCCACACTTTAGGACCATCTGGATCTAGAGGTACTTCATATAGCTACACTCGAAGAATATATGGTCATGGAATTTGTCTTCCATCTTGCACATCTGATAGGTCGTATCAAACCCCATCTTGCCATTCTGTCTGCAGTGGGTAGCCATCTTAGGATACACCTATAAAGTTTGCAGCTCCATTTAGGTGTATGCACTCTATTCCACACCACGTCAGTCCAAGGAACAGGAGGGCCAAACAAATGTTGTTTGCCCACTTTCTTCCCCAGACACGTCCATTTAATATCATTAACATGTACAAACTCTGATTGAACAAAATCCCATAATGCCAACATTCTTCCCCACATCATTGTGCATCCTCGTGCAGATAACACACCCATATTGGTCCCATATCTCCTTCTCATCCAGATAGTCCACGGCGATTCTGACATAGTTAAGAACCTCACAATCCTACCACACGTAGCACTGTCCACCAACCATTGAACATCCTTGATCCCCAACCCACCATGCTCCTTAGGTTTAGCGATCATAGCCTAGGAAACACCTCTTCCCTTACCTCCCCACAAAAACCTCCTCATAATGCTCCTGGATTTGTCGATGATGAAGGTGGGAAGTTTAGCCATTCTTGTCCAAAAGTTGACCTACACTATAAGGACTGATCTAATCAGCACTAGCCATCCCACCATCTAGATGTTGTTGCTAGCCCACTTGTCGATAGTTATCCTCAAGTCATCAATGACTGAACTGTAATCCTTCCCACTGTGCCTGCCACCAGAGATGGGAATACCCAAGTATTTTGTCGAGAACTCTCCCATATTGATCTACGTTGTCCTTCTCAGTCGTCCCCTTCTTGAGTCACAGGAATAAGAGAAGAAGATTTTGGACTTAATTTCACTTATATACAGGCTTGTCATTTTGCCAAAGTTGATCAAGATTTTCTTCGCCCTATTGCGGTGCTTAGCATGTCCAACAGTGAACATCATCACATCATCTGTGAAGAGGATGTGAGACCATACCGGAACACCCCCCACCTTGAACACCTTCACTCTCCCCTTCTCCTATTCATGTTGAATGATAAATGAGAGGTTCTCCATGACAATCATAAACAACAAATGGGAGAGGGGATCCCCTTGTCTCATACCATTAGACGCCACAAATAAACCATGAGGGATCCCATTCACCAGAACAGAGAAGGATGTGGTTTCCATGCACTGCCTCATCAGATCAATCCACCTTCTTGAAAACCCCAAAGCATCCATAGTTCCCCAAAGGGATGTCCAATCCACATGGTCATAGGCCTTTGTGATGTGATGATTTTGAGTCGCATTTGTAGACTTGTTTTACTTGTGTTTTATGCATTTATTGGTCATTTTGGTGGTTAACATTGCATAATTCATTTACTTTGGTCTATGAGCCTTCTCAACATCAAGTCTCCCTTATTTTAGTATTTTGAGGATAAATGATTACAATAATATGTTTTATTTTGGCTTATGTGGTTTTGTGTTGCAATTTTAGGAAAAATGCATATCTGCAGCTGTCAATACTATCAACGGTTGTCGATACCATCGACACAACCACATGTTTTCATCCGCAAGGAGCGACACAGAGTCAATACCATCGATGGACAAGTCGATGGTAGCGACATACCATCAGGTTGTTAGCGAGAAGAGAGTCGATACTATCGACCACAAAGTCGATAGTATCGACACGTGAAGCTTCAGTGATGGAAGAGGACAAAAAGAGACGCCTAAGGGTGTCGATACCATCGACCCTCGTCGATGGTATCGAGTTAACATCAGGCACAATGAAGAAAAGAAAAGAAGACTTGTCGATATCGCGCAGGGTCGATACCATCGACTCGCGTCGATGGTATCGACACTGTCAGATGCAAGTTTGTTTTATATTGATCTAAATCCGATGGATGTGATATTTTTGCAACCTAACTCAGTGATTATACCTAATGACGGCAGCCAGGAGCAATCTATCAGGTCATTACCGCTGCACACGTCACGAGAAGGTGTGGAGAGAATAACGAAGCCCAAAAGTACGCCCCAGCCGTTATGGAAGCCGAAGAAGACGTTTTCCACCGCCGAAAGGTTGTAGATCGCACATTCTATGTCGTGGAACGCTTGGATCTTCTCCGTTCAAGGGGTTTCATTATTTATTCACGTTTTTCTCCATGTTTCCCCTTTTATCTACCATGTTTTGCTTTGAGATGAACATGCAGGGCTAATCCCCTTTATCTTTAGGACCGGGAGTATCCCGGGGAAGCATTGTATGACATTTTTATCATAGTAATTCATCATCTATCTCTTAAATTCGTGGTATAATTTCATATTCTCAATTATATTGTTATGCTTGATCACCATAATGATAATCTAATGCCCTTAATTGCTTTGAAAGAAGAATTAATGGTTGAAAAGAGACGAAATTCACATTAATTAATAAATCACTTGAACAAGGCGATGTACGATTAATGGTGGAAACCCAGAGGTCGATTTTAATGCACCTAGTTTAGGGTATAGGTTACTACGATGGTGGAACCGAAATAGACATAGGTAGTGAATTGTACCATGATAGTGGGCAATTCTGACTACAGGCCACTACCCGAATCGAGAGATAAACCTGAATTATTATATGGAAATTCATGCAATAAAAACCCGCGGTGAAACCGCAATCCTAAAGATTCCCATTTGAATTGAGTAAACTAAACATTTAATCGATTGATTTATTTTATTTTGTTTTCTTTTATTTTTACAACAACTCTCAAACTCTTTTAATCAGTTTAGTTGATCACAAATAGTTAGTAGTAGACTACTGATAGTTCGGTGTCCTTGAGTTCGACTCGAGCCTCACAAGTGCCTATACTACATTGATGCGTGCACTTGCGTTCGACGCACGGTAACTGTCGGCACTACGAGTGCTGCAAGTGGCCATTCTAGTCCACTTTTTAATTTTTATTATTTAATAATCATTTTTGAAATTCATAGTTTACCTTTCATATTTAGAAATCATCTAGTACGATACTGAACTGAAATTACCATTTTTGCAGGTACTGTGCATGGTGCAGACGCATAGCACTGACTACACGCAACGAGCACCAGAGGTTCCACTGCCGGGACCTGATGAGGAGGAGGATTACAATCAAGACCAACTAGAAGATATAGATTATGACTCAGAACAAGAAGCCATGGCAGAAGAGCAGACAATATGGGAGAAGATAAAGGCTTCTTCCTCATCTGCTTCAAAGGGGCCAATAAAGAAGCAGGACATCAACATTCCGACTTATAAGATTGGTCCTGCATTGATCAACTTGGTCAAGTAAAATGCATTCCATGGGCTAAAGAATGAAGACCCGGTGACTCACATTAGCCTGTTTGTGGAGAACTGTGACATGATAAAAATAGACAGGTTTCCGCAGGGGACACTATACCTGAAGCTGTTTCTAAGCTCTCTGGAAGGAAATGCACGAGAATGGTTGCACAATCTTGACGATGAATATGTGGAATCATGGAACCACATGGTGGAAGTGTTCTTTGAAAGGTTCTTCCCACCCGAGAAGACAAATGATCTGATCAGAAAAATTCATAATTTTAGTCAGAAAGCGGGAGAAACATATTCTGAAACCTGGGAGCGATTTCAGATCATGCTAAGAAGGTGCCCACATCATGGGCTGGACAAAGAGAAGCAGGTGAAAATCTTCTATTTTGCTCTTTCCGAGCATGATAGAAGTAACTTAGACTCCGCAGGTTCAAGATTTTTCTTGAACAACACAGGCACAAGGTGTTGGGAGATCTTGAAAAATATGGCAAACAAGCAGTCTTGGGGCGATAGGGATGCACCAGAAAAAATCAAAGTTGCAGGTGAGTCCAGGGCCATCAAGGAGTTGAATGATAAATTAGACCTTCTAGCTAAGAAATTGCTTGCCAAAGAGGATACAGAATCCGAGGAGGAAGCCCAGGTTAAATTTATGCAACAACATGTCTATAGAAACAATGATTATGCTTGGAGGAAGGATAAGAAATTCACATGGAAGGATCCAAACAACTTCCTACAAGATCCAGATGCAAAGCCACAACCAAGGGCTGACGACAAAAGCACCGAGTTGCTTAGTCGAGTGGTGCAACAAAATCAGGAGATGATGAGCATGTTTAGTAAGCAGTTGCAGTCCCAAGGTGAGATCTTAACTAAGTTTGGGAAAACATTGCAAAGCCATGGAGCACAGATGAGGGCATTAGAGATGATTGTGACCCATATTTCCAATGAAGTGGCGGCCCTGAAGCATGCCAACCAACAAAGATAGGCTGGGAATGCAGATGTTGGTAAAGTACATCAACAAGTAAAGTACATATTTGTGATTAAAGAGGCAGATTCCCCAGTGGTAGAGGTCCAGGACAAAAGCAAAATGATTTTTGATACGGAGGCTACACCAAAAATACTGTATCCTCACAGTCATTATGGGCTACTAGGCGGATATTGTCCATTTAGAAAAACCCACCAAGAGCCCATCACGGTCGCGCCCGCACCTAGGCAAGAAGAGCAGGTGAAGGTCATGCGTCATGGTGAAGCTGCATTCACTACGAGGGAGGAGCCGCCACAAGTTACACCTGTTGTAAATGATGTACCAAAGTCTACGCTAAAGGGTGACATTGAAGCAAGCTTAGGGGAGGATACCCCGACAATCCCATATGTGCCACCTCACAAGCATCTAAATGAGGTGGTTGTGTCTATTCTGGATAGTTCAAGGCCGAAGAAAGAGCATATACATTACAGGAAATTCTTGGAGATGTTTAGGAAACTCCATATTAACATTCCGTTAGTGGAGATGATATAGCATATTCCTGCATATGGGAGGTTTATCAAGGAAATTATTAGTAAGAAGAGGCGGATCAAAGACACAGATGTTTGTCGGGTGAATGAGATGGTGAGCACAATTATCCATGGGAGTCTACCATAGAAGAGTAAAGATCTGGGGGGTTTCTACATCCCATGTTCTATAGGCGGTAAACATTTTCCACAGGCACAGTGTGAATCAGGGGCCAACATTAATCTTATGCCACTGTCCATGTTTCAAAAGCTTGGGTTGAAAAAATCAAAGAAATCTGCTGCGACTATTGAGTTGGTGGATGGGTCCATTGTCAAGCCATACAGAGTGTGTGAGGATGTACTTGTCAAAGTAGATAGGTTTATCTTTCCAGTGGATTTCATTGTTATGGATATGCCGCAACTCAAGGGTTGTGAAATGCTCTTAGGAAGGTCGTTTCAAGCGACGGTCGATATTATCACTGCCATTGGGAGAGGTACTTTGACCTTGGGAATTATCTAGGATTGAGTTGAGTTCAAAATGCCACATGATCCCCTAGGCACACTCTCCAAAGCTCCAAAGTGATGAATCTTGATTCGTCTAGCCTAAGACGTTAAATAAGGGCGCTTGTTGGGAGGCAACCCAGCCATCGGTAGTTTCGTTTAGTTTCTTTTACAATTGTACATTAGTTTGGTTCAATTTTGTTTTTAGTGTAAACAAGATACCTTGATCGTTTGTTCAATGTGCAAGACTGAGGTAGGGTCAATAGTATCGACCCTTGTGTCGATGGTATCGAGATGGGCACAGGTAGGCGGCTGCAAAAATCGCTCTGCGTCGATACTATCGATGGCCTCGTCGATGGTATCGACCCACCATCAGGTTGCTCGCCAAAACGGGGTCGATAGTATCGACATAGGTGTCGATACTCGCGAGATCTCTGGAGATATTCAGACACATTTGTCTCAGTCAAGTCGATACCATCGACGGGCATGTCGCTGGTATCGACCCAGTTACAAGAAGAAAGCGGCGGTCGGGCCTCGCGAGGGTGTTTGCCCTAAGAAGAGTCGATACTATTGAATCGCGTTGATAGTATCGACGCGACATGTCACTGATCCACGAGAGGAAATGAGCGACGATCACTACATCAAAAGAGTCGATCCGTGAGATGGGTCGATACCATCGACACCCCTCGATGGTATCGATGCATCATCGATCTGGGCGAGAGCTCAGATGAAGACAGCGGCAACGACGACAACGACAATGATGACAATGAGAATGAAGAGGAAGAGGAGGCTTTCACTCCTCTTCAGGCACGAGTGGAACCCAGGAAGCGTCCCTGCATGCATCTGGGTCCATCTTCTTCTTCGCAGCCTCCACCGCCACAACCCTCACAACAAAGCGAGGATGTCTACTCCATGCAAGGGATGTATGCAATGTTGCAGCATATTCATCAGACGCAACAGCAGCATACAACTTCATATGTCGGTATTCAGGATACGACGAACCGACTGGTTGACAACCAGAGGGCTATTTTCGAGAATGAGCGCCTCCTCGACGACAACCAACAACACATTCATGACAGGTTGCATAGGATGGAGATGCAGCAGCAACCCTTCTATGATTATTACTGGAGCCAGAATTATTTTGGGGGTATCCACAACCTCCACCAATGCCCCAGTATGATCCGAGCTTTTAGGAGAAGTACCCGTCTTGGGATCCCACGGCCCCGTAGTACCCGCCTCCTCTAGAAGAATGATCAGTATCTCTGTTCCACCTTTTAATTTTGTTTGTGACTATGAGGCCATAATCAGATTCAAGCTTAGGGGGGGAGTTGGAACAACTCTATCCTTTAGTTTTCTTAGTTTTTAGTTTTTATTGTTTTGTCTTTTGTCATTTGTTTCTCTTAGTTATTAGTTTGTTTATAGGATCCACACTCTATCTAGTGTAATTGTGGATGTTTTAAGTCATGTGTCATCTCGTTGCTTGTACATGGGAATCAGCGGCAAATTTAAAATTTTTTGGTATTTAGCAAGCTTGTGTTGTTCAACTTTGAGCACATAACTTAAGGAAAGGATTGGGTTTGTCAACTATAAAATAGGAAATCACAATTGTACATTCCTAGGATTCATGAAAAGTGGACGAAACTGGTTGTTTGAGCCTAAACTGATCAAATGATAATGAGACTCTAATTTGAAGTAGGAGAGAGAAACCTCTTAATTACTACATAGGTCAGTAAGGAGGGACGCATAATAATTTTCAAAGGCTCAGTCAATTAGTCATGTGATCTATCCACCCCATTGTTTTCATACTCCACCATAAGAATTGGAAGTACAATACGGTTTTAATTTCTTTGATTGCATTCCATGTAGATAGGTTTTGCATTGCAGCTATTTTCACATATTTTGCATGAAATAAAAAAATATAGATGAGTTATACATGCACATTATCCTTAGGTGCGTGTCATTTAGTGGCATAATCATCATTTAGTAGCTTTATTAACATTTTTGTGCATATAGTACATCATGCATCTTAATTCTTATGAAACATTATGGGTGATGAACTTGTTCCATACCTTCTGAATGATTCAAATGTATAAGTCATGCAGCAATAAGTGAGGCCGACAAAGAATTCGTTGTCAGCTATGAAAATAAGGGTTTGAATGAAAAAAATTAGAAAAAGAAAAAGAAAAAAAAGAGAAGAGGAAAAAAAAAGAATTGAGAAGTAAGTAGTAATGAGAGGGAGAAAGGAACAAAGTATCACCTGCATTTTAAAGAAGAATAAGTACATAATGTAGTTTTCCTATATATTCCATCTCACCTGGAGACGGAATGATAGTACATGCATCATTCCACCCAAATGTAGGCATTAGGGCATTTTCCTTTGCATATGCATCATTTAGGCCATTTTTGCTTTGTGCATGTTAGAATCGTATAATGCTTCAATTTCTTCCATAGCCACCCATTGCATCCACCCGTTGCTCGAATTGGTAGGCCACTGTGATTTTCTCCTTGCTCAATAATATCAAGAGAGTTGCTTCCATGTAGATGGTAGTTAGGGAAAGCAACGTAGAATAGGAGATCACAAGATGCACCGAGTATGAACCAGAGAATTTCATTATGTTAACTGTCTTATATTATAGTGATCATAAATTTTGAGGTAGATATCTTTTATGGATGATTACTGTTGCCTTTAGGGTAATTATCATTCTGTGGTTAGTGAGGGCCAGTTTGTGAATGTTTGGTGGGGATCATATAGTGATGTTTGTTGTGATGATCTGTTCTTTAGTTGACCCTCACAATTTTATTCTAAGGATTTGTTGCTCGAGGGCGAGCAATGTTCAAGCTTAGGGGAGTTTTATGCGATGATTTTGAGTCGCATTTATAGACTTGTTTTACTTGTATTTTATGCATTTATTGGTCATTTTGGTGGTTAATATTGCATAATTCATTTACTTTGGTCTATGAGCCTTCTCAACATCAATTCTCCCTTATTTTAGTATTTTGAGCATAAATGATTACAATAATGTGTTTTATTTCGGCTTATGTGGTTTTGTGTTGCAATTTTAGGAAAAATGCATATCTGCAGTTTTCGATACTATCGACGGCTGTCGATACCATCGACACAACCACAGGTTGCCATTCGCAAGGAGCGACACAAATTCGATACCATCGACGGACAATTCGATGGTAGCGACTTACCATCAGGTTACTGGCGAGAAGAGAGTCGATACTATCGACCCCAAAGTCAATAGTATCGACACGTGGAGCTTCAGCGACGGAAGATGACAAAAAGTGATGCCTAAGGGTGTCGATACCATAGACCCTCATCGATGGTATCGAGTTAGCATCAGGCGCAACGAAGAAACGAAAAGAAGATTTGTCGATATCGCGCAGGGTCGTCGATGGTATCGACACTTTCAGATGCAAGTTTGTTTCAGATCAATCTAAGTCTGACGGCTGTGACATTTTTGCAACCTAACTCGGTGATTATACCTAATTACGGTGGCCAGGAGCAATCTATCAGGTCATTAGTCATTGCACACGTCCCAAGAAGGTGTGGAGAGAAGAACGGAGCCCAGAAGTACGCCCCAGCCATTCCAGAAGCTGAAGAAGACATTTTCCACCGCTGAAAGGCTGTAAATCGTTCATTCTACGCCGAGGAATGCTGGGATCTTCACCGTTCAAGGGGTTTCATTATTTATTCACATTTTTCTCCATGTTTCCCCTTTTCTCTACCATGTTTTGCTTTGAGATGAACATGCAGGGCTAATCCCCTTTGTCTTTAGGACCGAGAGTAGCCCAGGGAAGCATTGTATGACATTTTTATCATAGTAATTCATCATCTATCTCTTAAATTCGTGGTATAATTTCGTTTTCTCAATTATATTGTTATGGTTGATCACAATAATGATAATCTAATGCCCTTAATTGCTTTGAAAGAAGAATTAACGGTTGAAAAGAGATGAAATTCACATTAATTAATAAATCCCTTGAACAAGGTGATGTACGGTTAATGGTGGAAACCCAGAAGTCGATTTTAATGCACCTAGTTTTGGGTATAGGTTACTACGGCAGTGCAACTGACCTCGACATAGGTAGTGAATTGTACCACGATAGTGGGCAATTCTAACTATAGGCCACTACCCGGATCGAGAGATAAACCTGCATTATTATATGGAAATTCATGCAATGAAAACCCCCTGTGAAACCGCAATCCTAAAGATTCCCATTTGAATTGAGTAAACTAAACATTTAATCAATTGCTTTATTTTATTTTGTTTTCTTTTATTTTTACAACAACTCTCAAACTCTTTTAATCGGTTTAGCTGATCGCAAATAGTTAGTAGTAGTCTACTGATAGTTCGGTGTCTGAGTTCAACTCGGGCCTCACAAGGGCCTATACTACATTGACGCGTGCACTTGCATTCGACACACGGTAAAATCGTGTCACTTTGTGATGTCCACTTTGATGCACACTTTCTTTGTTGTATTGTTGTAGTTGAAGTTAGCGAGGAAATCCTTCGCCAACATAGCGCCATACGCCATAGCTCTACCTTGTATAAAGGCATCCTATTCCGCTGAAATGAGGTTGGGAAGCACCCTCTACAACCTCCCCGCTAGTAGCTTGGCCAACACCTTATAGAGGACTAAGAAGCATGCAATTGGACATTAATCGGTTATCGATGACAGAAAGCTATTATTTGGGATGAGACGTATGAAAGCATGATTCACCTTCTTTACCATGGATCCCCCCACTAAAAACCACATCACCGCACAAGCCACAACCTCGCTTATGATGTCCCAATAGGCTTGGAAGAACTTGGCATTGAAGCCATCGGGACCCGGTGCTTTAGCCGCCCTAATGCTAAACACAACCTCCCTAATTTCTTTATCTATAACTGACCCACACAACTCTCTTTTCATGTCTCCAGTTACCTTTCTCCCCGAAAGCTCCCTATTCACGTTGTTGGTTTGCTTGTTGTACAAGTTCTTGAAAAAGAGGACAACTTCCTCAACCACCACAGTAGTGCCCCTAACCTTCGTGCCATCTTCTTTTATCAAGAAGTGTATACACTTTCTCATATGGTTCTTTTTGGTCGCATTATGGTTGATCTTGGTGTTCTTGTCACCGTCGTTGATCCACTACATCCTACTTCTCTGTCAATGATATATCTCCTCCACTTTCTCAAGTTGTAGTAGCCTCTTCGATTTGTCCTCTTCACTTCTCATCATCTTCGGGTTATCTGAGTTACATCTGAGGTTCTCAGTGCTCTTTTCATACTCTTCCTTCACCTTCCTGACTAGCATAGCTAGATTGGAACTCTTGGCCACCCACTCCTTCAACGCCACTTTAGTCCTTCTCAGCTTCTCAGCCACCCTGAAGAGCAGATTGCACGTCACTTTTCCTGACCATGCCTTCTTCACCACGTCCTCGAATCTTGTCCACACCACCCAAAAATCCAAGAATCTAAAGGTCTATTCCTCGTCTGACTATTTTCCAAGGGAAAACTCAGCCACATGTGGTCACTGTTGGGGTGTCCCCCAAGATGATCCTCGCCTCCAGGAATGCGTCAAGCCAGGCCACATTAACCAACCCTCTATCCAGGTTGCTCGAGATTTTGTGCTTCAATGATCTCTTGTTATGCCATGTGATCATGCCTCCTACTATGTTCAACTCAATCAGGCTTGCATCATCCACCATCTGATTAAATCTGCCCAAGATTGCATCAGGTATTGGTTTACCTGCCACTTTCTCTCTAGCATTCCTCACATTATTGAAGTCCCCAATCACCAGGTGAGGCACCTATTGTTCGGTGGAGCTGATAATGTATTCCCAGCATCATCTTCTTCTAGTCTCAACATTTTGACCATACACCCCTGTGGTAATACAGTGGAAGACCCCAACATTAATGCAACTTGTAACCACCATTTGATTAGTGGCGTGGATTATCTAAACATCCCAAACATCCCTATCGTAACAAACTATGATACAACCACCATTGCACTATCCCAAGTTGGACTCCACACCCCATCCGTTGGGAAAATACATATCATCTTCTCTTCCACAACACTCTTAACCCATGTCTCAAGAATGAACACCAGAGAAGCTTGGCATTCCACAATTGCTTTCCTAACCCTCCTCTGCTTCCTAGGGCGGGATGCCCCCCTCACATTCCATGTGAGGATGGACATCCTAACTTCCCTTATAACCCCCCCTTTTGGAGGAGTTCTTCCTGGATGAAGTTCTCCTTCCCCTTGCCCCGGTCTCCTGCACTCTGTCGCCTTTCATCCTCCCAGTACCTATCAATTCTTCAAGCAATTCAACGACATTCAGATTCTCCAGCACCGAGAATTGGTTATCCCCCGATGAGGTGGATCTTATCCTATTGGCAAACTCATCATCTCCTTGTCTCCCAATAACAAAGTCCACTACCTCGATATCCACAACATCAGATGTCGTAGCCTTATCTACAACCTCATCTCCTCGGCGCCCTTCGAGCCCCTACTTGTCTCCCCTATCCTTCGTCTTCAGCCTGTTAGCACCAACCTCCCCTGTCGTCCCACATTTACTTTGCCTATTTTCCACAGTCACCTTCGGGTCTCCTTTATCAGCCACCTTCGATTTCAACCTAGAATTTCTCCTTGTATTGCGATTCTGAGACCTTATTCTCAAACTACTTCCAGTGATCAGTAGAGCTGGGATGTTCATCAGAGCAACCCACTTCCCTATACAGCAACTCGACTCATGGATGAACACCTTATAGGCAATGCATTTCTTAGGCAACACATCATAAATAACTCTGACCTCAAGTTCTTTCCCATTCAGCATCACCACCGGGGGTTTCACCCTATTCGTAGCCAACTCCATGTAGATATGCGCCGCCCCCTCATACCTCCCATGGCCCCTGAAATCAACCATCTTTGGAACACTGATGCCGTATGCAATGATAGTGATCGCTCTTCTCGACCATTGTTGTCCAATGTCCGGTAAGGTGATCAAAACTGGTGTCATCATCAGTGTCGCCCTTCTAATATCAGCTTTTGGTGTCCAGTTCCTTGTCAAAATGAGTTTATGGTCAAAAAACCACGAGCCCCTCTCCAGATCCACACCCATGTATTCCTTAGACGTGAACTTATCTAGGAACACCCCTCCCAGGAGCGGGATGCACTGGAGTTCACCTTTGGGTTTCCACGATCTCAGCATCCAACCCAACAGCTGCTCGTGGATGCATTTCCTTCCCAAAATCTGGATGATCATTGAGTTCTTATGAAACTGCTCCATAGCCTCACCGACTGGTCCTGAGATCTTCATCTACGGTAATTCATCGTCCACCCTAAAAGATGGTTCTTTCATTTCACCCTCCACCACCACTGGCTTCAGGTTCTTCTGGACCACCAGATTCATAGTCACCGTGGACGCCCAAGACCTCCCCACCGTCACATCCACCATAGGGTAAGACCATAAAAAGCTTTCATCTCCGAGGGTGGAGGGCATATCTGAGGATCCCATCTCGCCCCTTCCAGTCACAAGCATTGCACGGCTAGTGCTCTAGAGATGGAAGTGAGCCGCATCTGGAGAGAGAGCGCTTTGTTTGAAATCCCAAAAAGCACACTAAGATGACTCCATTAAACTTTCTCTAGTGAAGCATGGTGATAGAAGCATCGTGGAGCAGAGGGGGCTGGAGTAGAATGATGTCAAAGTTGGACCAACTACTGGCTGTCTAGGGGTGATTTATCAGTTTCATGAGATTGGGGAGTCTCAGCATGCTTGTTGGTACCCTTATATAAATGCAAGGTTGAGGATTTTGAGTGTCTTGGACACAACTAGCAGTTTAGATAATGATGACTTGGAGATAAACCCCATCTCTCATGATAATCGCAAACTTATAGATCATTTCCTTCAGATGGATCTCCAAAACTAATGGGATGAGTCCTATATTGATTGGTGAAGTAGGGTGGGAGAATAACACAAAAGGGAGAGACCCATTATAGTTTGTCTAATGATGACTTGGAGATAATCCCCATATCTCTTGATAATGGCAAACTAATAGATCATTTCCTTCAGATGGATCTTCAAAACTAATGGGATGAGTCCTATATTGATTGGTGAAGCAAGGTGGGAGAATGACACTAAGGAAGAGACCCATTATAGTTTGTCTCTTATCACAGGATTGATGACATCCCACTGACTGCATGATGTTAGAAAGTGGCAGGGACTCGGCGTCAATATGAGTGTTATGCCCCAAAGTCCCAGATTAACTAAACTTTGGTGCAATAGTGATGTGATTCCTATAAATTTAAATTAAATCCTCACTTTATAAGTAAGTGAAAATCATCTAGTCTAGTAGGATTATTTAGTTAATCCCAAATTTTATGATAACCTCCACATTATCCTTATCACATACTTTACCAAATTTTGGATCAAAAGGATTAAAATAATAATCTATTTAATTATGACCAAGTATTTACTAGATTTAGCCACCTAGTTCACAAGTATTCATATTATCCATCTAAAACGTTTGATTTATATTTATTTAACTATTACTTTTTTGTGTGCCAAGTAGTAGGTCAAATTATGTTTATTTGATGCTCCAATACTTGGAATCCAAGTAAAGGCTTGGTAATTACTCCTTCAATTATCTATGTCATTCACCATATTTGAATATTCATGAAACTTGCTAATTAGCTAGTAAGGAGTTTGACAGTTGACTCAGACAATTATTCTCATCATATTTATGCTTGAAATTCCAATTTATTTATCAAAGACTATGTGGAGCAATTTGTTAGACAAATAGTCAATTGGGCTTGAATTGCATACCAAAGCCCATGTTCGTAGTTAAGCCTCCAATGTGCCAAAAGACAAATTATCATTATAAACTACAAACTTAAGGCATTACTCATCATATTATTTAAATTGAAGACTCATGTTAATATATTTTCTCAATATTTCATTACTTACTTAAATAGTTAACAAAATCTAAGTCTAGAGCTTAGATTCGCCATCCCAATACAATCAATGTCATACTATTGATCTCATCATGTTAATTTTACTATGATTGTTTCTAAATCAAACTCAATACATTATTATTGAATTCATAATAATAAAATCAAAATTTTGAAATTTGAGGATTTACAATCACCACACCTTAAAATGATTTTTTTCTCTAAAAGTTAAACCTAGATAGATCAAGTGAATGATAACTCATATAATCCTCAAACATTATTGCTTACAACCTTTCCTGGATCCATTTTAGCTAAATTATCCCAACATGGTGTCAAAGTCACATTTATCGGTGACATTCCACCATAGGGTCTTAGCTACCCATAGCAAAGGAAAATACAAAAATGGAGAAGATAAGGGATACAAAATCCATGGAGCATAATGTTGAGCACTCCTCCTTTTACAGTAGAAGCAAGCTTGAGCATTTCACTATTCTAAGTTGGAATGCCATGGAAATGGGGTGGAAAGTGGCCAAAACCCCTATAAGATAGTGTTTTGGGGTGGGATATGATGAATGGGAGAGGGAATGGGGTAGGTAGGAGGTAGGTGGCTGAAACTAGAACCCAATGGATCTAAATTCCACCCTCTAGTTGTTACAAAGGCTTATATAGGGGGCTATGGTAATTAGGTTTAAGTGTGGGGTGGTTTAGGCAATGCACTGTGAGAAGTAGTGGGATTTTAGGGAAGAACATATGTTATAGAGATAGCATGGCCATTCTAGAAAAAGGTTTGAGTAGGTAGATGAGTAATGGAAAAAAGTCAATAGGAACATGGTGTAACAAGGACATTCAGAATGGTTGTTTGGTGTCCAGAATAGTGGTGCTGAATTGTTTGCAGATGTTGTGGGTTTTTGGGCCAAAATAATCATTTTGGTAAAAACAATATAGCATTCTACCTTTTGCCAAAATGGGTGTTCTATACCCAAAAAGTCTATTCTACATTCATGGGTACAAAATTGATGAATTGTTTGGGATTTAGGGTGGTCCTAAGAAAAATAATATGGAATCATGGATTTTGTCCATTCTTGCATGACCGTTCTTGGTGTGGTAATAATCTTTCATGACAGGGGATGGAATAGGATGATTTTGAGGATCTTTAATGCTTTCTTTTCTCTTGAGTGACCGTTCTTGATATGGAACAATCATAGTTTAGGATCTTGAGGTGCACTTCAGTATTATTGATCGATGGATGTTTTTATTCACTACATTATTTGATCACTTAGGATAGATTGAGGTTATCTTGGCCTCACTTTGGACTCCTCCAAGCATGGGTAATCCCTAGGTTCAACCTCCTTCTCCTACTTCCAACAAGTAGTGGTCAAAGTACCATGAAAATGTACAAAAATATTTATGAATAAATTTTACAATAATAGAGTTTATTTGGGAAATATCATGAAATTTCTATATGTGAATAAAAATTAAGTTGACACAAGATGGAGAACCAAACTATTGATCCATCAAGCATATCATTATTACAATTTTAAGGTTAATCATGTGACATAAATAGTGGTGAAATATGACATTTTGCACTCATTCCAGATAGTAATGAATGACTCACTTTTGGCACTATAATTTTTTTTGCTAGTGAGCATAGTCAAAGGCAAACACTATCAATTTAACTATACTTGTCTAGTTATTATTTCTTTATTCATAATTTTTTTATTCGTCATTCTTTGATTGTTCACCATTCTATTTTGTTTTGATTATTCACCATTATATTTTTTTACTCAGTCGATATGTTTATAATTAACACTTATGATGTGAATCTCTTCAACTCCACTTGAATTATTATACATAAATATTAAGATTGAGTGATTGTTTAGGCATCTTATTTGACATTAATAAAGAAATATATTTTTATAATAATGAACCTTTTCTAGACGTAATAACAACTATGATGAAGTGTTGAGTGAATAACACTATAAATGATAATGTGAATCTCATATTAAGTATATCTTTTGAGTCTACACTACAACCAAGGTAAACAATCTCTCTACCATTGTATTGCACCGATCAAAACATATCATTATTACTAAAAAATTTGTCATCTCATAAATCATATAAAATACATGTAGTTTCTTGGTGGTATTGAAAATCCAACCTAACATTTTTGATATCATATTTATATTTTCATGTTTAACATCTTAGATGTGGTAAAGTTAGGTCATGGTACATAACTGATAACACCCTTTTTGGGGGTTATTTATGGCCTATATTTTGGTGTCAAAACTGCCCTCTAAACTGTTTTTCCTATCAATTTTGTTATGTTTTGAACAAAACTAAACTACGCTACGCTCTGACCAATTTTTGCATCCTTTTGTAGAGTTTTTCCTTGTCTTTCTACCAAAAAGGCCCGTCCTGGCCCATGAATAGCGTTTACCTGCATCGACCCTCCTACCAGTCGGCTGACACACACTTTACCCATCGCACAACTGCTCGATACAGCTGCCGCGCGACACGAGTGTGTCACGCAAGAAGACTCTGCTTGGCGATATGCCGCTTACCCGATAGGGAGTTGTACCTGCCATGACTACTCTCCTGATGTAGCGTGTCACGCGATACGAGCTACCCACTGGAAGGCACCCACCTGTCACGATTACCCGATACGCTTGCAACCCGGCACCCACTGCGCCGGGCAACACGCATGTCGATCATCCCCGAAGCCACGCTAATGGAGTCGATGGAGGACATGTGGTGCCCGGAGAACCGCAACATCTTCCAACTGCTACCTATAAATAGCAACTACATGACTCCGATGGGACGGGTTGGAACCCTAGTGAAATCTAACCTTAGAAAGCTTCGAAAGCTAGTGTGACGCTTTCTAAGGGTGTGCCGCGCGCTACTAGGTGAGCACACCCCCTACCCGAGAGGGGCGGGAGTGGTTCACTTAGTACCCATCCCGGTAGCCACAATAGCCCAATACGACCAAGACGGACACCCGATGTGTCGGGTTCCTAGATGGGCTCTTGCCCGAGATGGCTCACCCCTACACCCGATGCAAGGAACCCAAGAACCTAAGCTATCTTTAACCCAGCACAATACCGAGCTCAATACAGATTTACCATCACGGTGTGCCGCCCGAGAGGGTGGTACCCCGATACGATCGTATCGGGTAGTGAGCCTTGGTCGTCGTGCCTACCCGTCACTACCTATCACCCGACAGGGGCTGGCCACCCGACACAAGCATGTCAGTCAGTGCTCCCGCCCGATATCGGGTTAGAGGCACCTTAGGGGTCTGCTCCTATATATCACCCTCCTATATCAAGGAGGCGATACCTATCTTCCCTTTTACAGTCATTTACTTTAATTTATTACGCAATGTAACTAAACCTTTTATACAATGTTCATGCTAATGGAATTAGTAGAGTTTTAATACCTATTGCTCTATGTTTGATCCCCCCTTTTTGTTGGATGATTTCTTTTTCTTAGCATCTGAACTCTAGTTTGTATGCTTGGATCATGTTTTGACTAGCTATCGAACTGTGTTTCCCGTTCCAGCTCCCTCGAGAGAGGTGTTGTAACTCTAGCGTTTGGTCTGATCAAGGAGTACGAGAGTACCCCAGGTCGGAGTTGCTTTAGTCATCTTTCCACTCCAACCCAAGTCTGCTACCTTTGAGAGGGGGTGTTGGTGCTTAGTTGGAAGTACCCTCTTTGAGAGAAGGGGTACTGGATGTTTTCTGCTGTCACTTGTTATGCCTAAGTTTTCTTCTTTCGTTCCTTACCTAGGCAATAGTGTTATCTCCTCCAGTTCCGTTGTGTAAAACTCCTAAAAATTGATAAAATGCCAAAACCTTAAATCTTCCTTGCAACTCCAGTTGGAGATAGCTTTTCTTGATAACACTCTCTTGTAGCAATTTGTTTCCTTTTATTCTGTTATTTACCATTCTTGATCTATCATTCCCTTGGGAACATTTTCTTACCTCTCTTTTACCAGAGTGTAGACTGTTGATTCCGCATTCTTAGCATGACCATCATTGTCCCTTTGGTTCAACCCCGATCACTACTTCAGACCCCATTATCGTTGTGGGGGCCTAAGAGTCGGGTTATTTAAAAGTCCGACTACTTCAAATCCGCTCCTTTTGGACGCGCGATTTAGGCCGGTCAACTTTTTGGCGTCGTTGCTGGGGACGAGGAAAATTAGTACTGTTAACGAACCTGAATCCACTAACTACACTCCCATGCCTCAAGCTTAGGAATAAGCTTGACAACACAGTTTCTTTTAGTCTTCTAACCTAAATGTGTACAAAATAGTTTGTTTCATTAACACTTGTTTTCTGACTTGATCATACGTTCTATTTAGGTACTCGGGGAAGAAACACTTTGTTCTGTGGAATATTGTTCATCATGCCACCTCGCGTGGAACCTCATCTTTCTGAGGATGAGTGAAATGCTAGAGTTGGACCACACCCACCTCCACATGGGAACGACGATCGTTACAATAACGATCATTTACATGAAGAGCTAGAAGAAATAGAATCAGAACAACCTGGGGATGATCATCATCATGAGGGACATCATCATCTCCATAGGCACAGAAGGAATCATCATAATAAAGAGCGGAATCATAGAGACCGTGATAGTGAAGATTCTGAAGAAGAAGAAAAGACTCTCCGGGAGCTGGCAGCTACAATAGCCAACAACTCAAGATGCCCAGTGGTAATACCAACGTTTGATGTTGTAAACTTCAAGTTGAAGCCAGCTGTGATCTCCATGATTCAAAATAAAAGTTTTAGAGGAAGTTCCAAGAATGACAACCCCTACCATCACCTTGATGCTTTCAAAAATATATGTGACACCATCAAAATGAGGGGGGTTCCACAAGAAGTGATCTACTGCAAGGGTTTCATTTTCTCCTTGGAGGATAAGGCACTATCATGGTACCTTGGACTGCCACATCAATCACTGAATGGATGGAATGCTTTAGCAGATGGTTTTGTAAACAAGTTCTACCTTACCGAGAAGACTATCAGGAACATGCAAAAAATCACATCCTTCACACAAAAGCCAGGAGAAAACATGCATGAAGCTTGGGAGAGATACCAAGATTATCAGAGGGACTTCCGTCACCACAACTACAAGAATGGTTTCCTGATAACAACGTTCTATAATGGTATGATTCTTGAAGAGAGAGTATCGCTAAATGCAGTTGTAGGAAGAGACTTTCTTGGGAAGAAGCCCAGTAGGTCTAAAAAGATCATTGAAAACATGGTTGAACTACAAGACGGGACTGAATACGACAGGACCGACAGAGGACATGTTAAGAAAGCCACAAATGAAGGCCCATCAATCGAATCCAAGGCTCTTGAGGCAATCACATCTCAGATATAGAAAATAACTACTGATGTCAGACAACTAAAAGAGTCGGGAGGAAAGGGCAAGAAAAAGCTAGAAAAGGTGATGAAGTGTGTCACCTGTGGTGACGGAGGACACATAATAGATAATTGTGTATATACTCAACATGAGGAGTCGAGCGATAGTGAAATTGAAGAGGAGCAAGGTGAGAATGTCTCTTCTGTCAGTTACAAGAGGCCTAATCACCCAAGTTTCAACTATGGCAACAAGGATGTTGTAGAGAATTCACATCAACTGAATAATCCACCCAAGCAACCACCCAGTTTTGAGAAAAGAAGCAGACAAGGGAAGTACATTAAGACCAGCTCTTTTCAGACAAACAAAGCTAGTTACCAAGGCCAAGGAAAGTTCTAACCATGTCAAGAAGCTAACACGAGTCAAGGGCAAGTGCAAGCTCAAGGGCAAGGCCAGATGAAAAACAATAGCCAGCTGAACATAGTGGGTCAGCTCTTTGACTTCGTCAAGAGACAAGACACTATAAACAATCATCTAGCGCAAAGTGCGCTATCGAACTCTGGTGTACTTAATACTATGCAGGTCCATATGGCATCTATGCAAACACATCAATGCCAGATAGACCAACAGCTCACTCAGATGGCAGAGTTGATGAAAAATCCTTTGGGTAAGATACCATCTAACACGGAATCTACCAAGATGGCAGTCTTAAGATCGAGAAAAATGGTGGAACGCCCTGAATCGGCCAGACCTAAAGAACCAGAGCCCGGAGTTGCTGCAGAAAAATCAATTGAAGGAGGCACCCAACAAGCTTATGTCAGAGAATAGGAACCTATGGAGAGCTTTTTCGGGAAAAGGAGTCAAAACTCTCTGAGAGTGCATTTTCCCCACAAGCTTATAAAAGCTCATTTTAAGAAGATATATGAAAGGTTTATTGAGTTGATGAAAAATCTCCATCTTGAGGTGCCATTTTTGGATGCCTTGGAAGAAATGTCGACTTATGCCAAGTTTTTTAAGGACTTGGTCACAAGTAAAAGTAGAAGAGGAAGGATTGAAATGGTACACCTGGCCAGTATGTCTACGGCCTTCGTTAAAGTCGATTTACCAACAAAGAAAAAGGATCATGGAGCCTTCACTATACCCTTTGTTTTAGGGCATAACATCGAGAGGAAGGGTCTAGTTGACTTGAGGTCTAGCATAAGCCTTATGTCCTTAATCCTCACACAACGATTGGGGCTAACTGACATGGTCAAAACCAGCATGAGAATCGAGTTGGCAGATCATTCCTTCAAAAGACACGTGGGGGTAGTTGAAGATGTTCTTAATCGTGTAGGGAGGTTCTTCATCCCATGTGACATTGTTGTCATTGACACTGTTGAAGACCCAAAGTGCCCCATCATTTTCGAACGCCCTTTCCTGGCAATAGGGAAAGCGCTGATTGATGTCACTGAAGGTATCATAACTTTAAGAGTCGAAAATGACCACATTGATTTCAAAGTGAAGGATGCCATGAAGGGACCATCCCTGTTAGATTCTGCTTACTTCATGGATACCTACTACCAATACTGCGAAGAAATAAGAGAAGAGATTGCAGTTGTAGACCCTCTTATGAGGGCGTTAAACAATTATGATTCAGAAACTAAAGATCCTGAGGTTGTTGAGATCCTCGATTACCTAAATCAAAATGAAGATGATCTGAGCGAGGGTGAGGAAGTTATAGAGATAGTCAAATATGCTTCCCTAGAAATGGCACCAAAAGAAGAGAAGGCACCTAAGCCCAACCCAGTGCTGAAATAGTTGCCGGAAGGTTTGAAGTATAAGTTTCTCGATCAAGAGGAAAGAAATCCCGTTATAGTTAATGCCAGTCTGATTGAAGAATAATTGGAAAGACTTCTCAAGGAATTGAGGCTCCATAAACAAGCTATAGGCTATTCAGTAGAGGATATCAAGGGACTTAACCTTGTTCTGTGCATGCACCACATAAATCTAGAAGAATCCACCAAACCCTTTCTCCAACCCCAAAGAAAGATGAACCAGACGTTGAAAGAGGTTGTAAAGAAGGAAGTTATCAAGCTGAGAGATGCAGGTATAATCTACCCTATTAGCGATAGCAACTGGGTAAGCCCCATTCATGATGTACCAAAGAAAGGGGGTATGACGGTTGTGAAGGGTGAGAAGGGTGATGAAGTAGTCATTCATGTTGTCACTGGATGGAGAATGTGTATAAATTACAGGAAGCTAAATCAAGCAACGAAGAAAGATCATTACCCACTTCCCTTCATTGACCAAGTGCTAGAAAGACTTGCACATCATGAGTATTTCTGCTTTTTAGATGGTTATTCCGGGTTCTACCAGGTCCCTATCTTACCGGATGACCAGGAAAACACCACATTCACTTGTCTTTATGGTGCATATGCTTTTCAAAGAATGTCGTTTGGATTGTGCAATGCTCCAGCAACATTCCAACGTTGCATGATCTCAATGTTCTTAGATTTTTTGGAAGATATCATAGGGGTCTTTATGGATGACTTTTTGGTTTATGGGAAAGACTTTGATGGTTGTTTGAAGAACCTATCATTCGTCCTGCAGTGCTGTGAAGAAAAGAACCTAGTTCTCAACTGGGAGAAGTGTCATTTCATGGTACAAGAGGGCATAGTGTTGGGCCATAAAGTCTCCAAGAAAGGCATTGAAGTGGATGTAAGAAAGGTTGAGGCTATTTCCAGGCTACCCCTGCCAAAGTCTATGATAGGGGTACGAATCATTCTCGGTCATGCCGGGTACTATAGAAGGTTCATCAAAGACTTCTCCAAAATATCAAAACCTCTTTCAAACTTGCTGGTCAAGGATACAAAGTTCATTTTTTCTTATGATTATTTGAAGGCTTTCCAAACGCTGAAGTTATCCCTAATAAGACCCCCTATTCTCCAAGCTCTATATTGGGAGCTACCGTTCGAGTTAATGTGCGATGCTAGCAACTTCGCTGTAGGGGCTGTCCTAGGGAAAACAAAAGATAAGATGCATCATGTAATTTGCTACTCCATCCAAACTCTTGATGAGGTGCAAGTAAATTACACCACAATAGAAAAAGAGATGCTAGCAATTGTCTTTGCCTTTGACAAGTTCATATCTTATTTAATTGGGACCAAAGTGAAGGTTTACACCGACCACAGAGCAATACGGTACCTGATGAAAAAGAAAGAAACTAAGCCTAGGCTGCTAAGGTGGGCTCTATTTCTCCAAGAATTTGATCATGAGATAATTGATAAGAAAGGAAAAAAATGTAGTTGTAGACCATCTCTCAAGGATAATCTACAATGAAGAAGACCAGTTTCCTGTCAATGACAACTATGTTGACGAAGCCCTATTAATGGCTCGGTCCGATGAGCCGAGTCTACCATGGTTTGCAGATATCTGTAATTACCTTACTTGTGGGGAGTTACCTTAGGAAATAACGTACAATCAAAAGAAGAAAATCTTCTCAGATGTAAAGAATTATTATTGGGATGATCATTTACTCTTTAATAGGTGGTCAGACAATCTATATAGAAGATGTATTCTAGAGGAAGAGGTGCCAAACATTCTAAGGGAATACAATTCCTCGCCTTATGGAGGACACTTGGGAGGCGAAAAGACTTCTTTTAAGGTCCTCCAGTCAAGCTTTTATTGGCCAACCTTGTTTAAGGATGCCCATGCTTTTGTAAGATCTTGCAATGAGTGCCAGCGAATGGGGAATATCTCCCGTCGAAATGATATGCCACTCTCGGACTGGATTTAAGTTGAGATTTTTGATGTGTGGGGCATTGACTACATGGGCCCTTTCCCACACTCTTTTGGCTTCAACTATATTCTTGTCACTGTCGACTATGTCTCCAAGTGGGTGGAAGCAATTCCTACCACGACTTGTGATGCAAAGGCAGTAATCAAACTTTTCACCAAGATCATCTTTGTGAGGTTTGGAGTTTCGAGGATCGCCATTAGCGATGGCGGCTCTCATTTTGCAAAAAGACAGTTTGAATAGCTGCTACGCAAGTACGACGTCCGCCAAAAGGTTGCAACGCCATATCATCCCCAAACATCAAGGCAGGTTGAGGTCTCCAATCGGCATATTAAGTAGATTTTAGAAAAGATAGTAGGCAAGTCTCGCAAGGACTGGTCAGCTAAGCTGGATGAAGCTTTATGGGCTTATCGAATAGCTTTCAAGATGCTGTTGGGCACCACACCCTACCGCTTGATTTACAGGAAAGCTTTCCATCTTCCCTTTGAACTAGAGCACAAGGCATTCTGGGCGATAAAATGCCTCAATATGGACAAGCAACTAGCTGGGAAGAAGAGGTTTCTTCAGCTATAGGAACTTGAAGAATTGAGACTTAGTGCTTATGAGAATGCCAGAATTTACAAACAGAGGACAAAGGTGTGGTATGATGCCCACCAGAAGAAAAAGGATGTGGGTGAAGGTGATAAACGTTTATTATTTAAATCATCTATCCGTCTTTTTCCAGGAAAGCTACAAACTAGGTGGTCTGGACCCTTCACTGTGGCGAAGATCTATCCATCAGGGATGATGGAGCTATACGACAAAGATGATCTAGCGAAGGTCTTCCCAGTGAACGGGCACAGATTCAAAAGATACTATGAAGATGAAGCATTTGTGCGATGATCAGAAATAACACTGTAAGAAGCAGAAGGATTCATATAAAAGGTGTAATGCCTGGGCCCATTGCCCAAGGCTCTAGTAGAGTTTCAGGAATGATGACTGGCCCCACAGATCACCACTAGCCTTAACTGCACGCTTTTGTCCACTCACGCACAAGACAGGATCAACTTCCCGACTGGTCACCCATCCTACTACTACTCCAAGCTGAGCACACTTAACTATGGAGTTCGTTAGAGATGGGCTCCCGGAAAAGGAGGTGCACCTTGGTTATATGGGTAGTCCAATCATTCCTTTTAAGATCAACTTATCCAGTGCCTCAAATACTAGGATGTTACAATCTCCCCCACTTAGACTTTTGACGTCCTCATCAAGGCTCAACTATATGGCCTCATAATCTGACCACATTTCAGTGCAGACCCACAATGGCCCATGGACACCCAGCTCCCGATCACGGAATACCAGCACAAGGGTGGCTACGTCAACCATAGACAACCTTTTCCTACATGCCTGGACCACATGGCTCAAGACTGGCATGCCATGCCCATGTCGCCCCCACCGACTGGAGGGGTTATGGCTATGATATCATTTGTAATACACGGGCTCACTGCCCAAGGCTCTAGTAGAGTTTCAAGAATGACGACTGGCCCCACAGACCACCACTAGCCTTAACTTCACACTTTTGTCCACTCACACACAAGGCAGGACCAACTTCCCGATTGGTCACCCATCCTATTACTACTCCAAAATGAGCACACTTAACTATGGAGTTCTTTAGAGATGGGCTCCCAGAAAAGGAGGTGCACCTTGGTGATATGGGTAGTCCAATCATTTCTTTTAAGATCAACTTATCCAAGGCCTCAAATCCTAGGATGTTACAAAAGGACTTGAAGCATGTGGGGCTGACGACAGAAACTACAATGCTCTCTAGGAGGCAGCCCAAAATTTTACTTTTCTTAGAATAGGATGTTATTTTCCCTTTTTGAAAAACACTACAAACATTATCATTATAATAAGGCCTGAGTCAGTACATGCGCCATATGCACCGAATCTCTTGTTTTATAGGCCACCGGTTTAGTTTTATGAAGCTCTGATAGGTAATACTATCTGAGGCAGGGAGTCTCCTTTCCTGCCAATGATGTTTTACCCATCAACGCTCTCCTTACCTTTATTTTTCACCTCTACTTTCGATCTAAGTTTTACTCCTTTTTAAATTTCTGTATAGAATGTTCTTCCTAAGTTTTTTTTCTACCTTGCTTCTTTAGCAAAAATCTCACTTTTTCTATCTGAATCAGGAAGAAATTCTTATGTCGGGCATGGTTTACACGCCTGCACGACACAGATGTGTCGAGCAGAAAGCCTAGTGTCGTGCGATACGTGACCGCGCGGGGAGAAGCATGCTTAAGAAGCCATATCGACTCCTGAAGTGATAGATTAGACTGCTCATTGAGAATGATTTGTCTCTCTACATGATGCGTGCCCCGTTTTTACCTGATTTAACCCTACTAGCAGTTGCTATAAATAGTAATTGCAGTAAACCATGTCAGGCACTTGCATTTACTTTTTCACCTACTCTCGTATCGCGCATTCAACTCTCTCGCTTCAGCTCTCGTATCGGCCAACATCCCATTTGCTCCCGTGTCGCTCGTCACAACCTTTAGATGACAAAGGTATTACCCGATACATGTATCGTGCAAGTTGCCCGACACACCTATCGCGTCATGTAACTCGTGTCAGGAATAGAGTATCATGTACTTTTTGTTATACCCATGTTGGGCGCAAGACTTGAGTTCTTTTTTTAATCAGGTGACACACATCTATTGCGCGTGGGACCGATACCTGGTATCAGGTAGGACCCTTGTCACCCAGTTTTGTTGTAATAAGGTTTTATCATGTATCACATTTTAGTTCATCCATATCAAGCGACACATGTATCGTGGAAGGGCTTATCGTGCATCTGTATCGGGCAAGTCCTATTTTGTTAATGATACACGATATCGGGTGTCATATCAGTCAGATCCCTATCGGGCGATAAGACTAATTCACCCCTGCCCGATATCGACTTGCTTATGACGGGCTTGGTGTAGTTTTAACCTATTTTAGTTTTTCAGGATATCACCTTCCTGCTATTGAGCGACACAACCTTGCCACCCAATACCAGACAAGGTGATCCATTCAGTAATAATATTACTTAACATACTTTTGTTTGATATTTACAGAAATGGCCCACACAAAGCAGACAGTCATTCACGTAGATGAGCACGCTGGAGGATCAACCCTGAGGCCACTACAGCCAGGCAGAAGTGCCCAAACCCCGTTTAGCAGGGACGTCTGGTGCCGAGAAAAGGCCAAGGAAAGAAGTGGTGACAACCCCTTCAACGGTAGAAGAACCTCTGGCTCACTCTCCTGGACGGTTCGTACCCAGGGATGAAGAGCATCAATAGAGATACACGGAGTTGGTGGTCAAGATCTACTGGCCAACCCGATTCACCCACCAGCCATCCTTCCACCACCTCTGTATCTTCACCAGACTGGACAACGTCTTGGGGGCTACAGGGCTGAAGACAATATGCTTCAGCCTATCCAGATCATATACTGATCTCACAAAAGAGTTAATGTACTCCCTCCAGCGAGTCCAGAACAGGCCAGAGAAAGCGAAAAGATTCAGAGGAGCAGACCGGTTGTAGGGCCGGTTATACAATGCTGAGCACGAGATCTTAGAAAAGTTGTTAAACAAGATAGTCTCGTCCTCAGAAGCTGAGCTAGAGATACTAAACAATGACACCAGGCTTGGCGAGGGTGATGGCTTCAACCTGGTCAGTTTCTGGAAGAAACTGACCGGTGAATCAAACTACAAGCCAGGAAGCAAAATGACGGCCATCCACTCCTACTTCTGGAGGATCATCCGCAAGATAGTGGCTTATATTCTCTTCAGCAAGTACGAGACAAGCAACATCTACATTGAAGAACTCCATCTCATGTGGTACATGATGGAGGGTAAGGTGATCAATTTGGTATGCTTCTTGCTAAATAGGCTTTACCCCATAAAGGATGCCACCAAGAAGTATTGCATGGGTGGCATCGTCAATCTGATAGCGGCAGGGTTGGTGTAACATCCCTGACCTGGGTTATGCTCTAACCCTAGATGTTTTACTTAATAATGGTGATTATATGCTTGTTCATATTTCTTGAAAAGTAATTAAGGCTTAAGAGGAACTTATATTTCAATTTTAGTCCTTTTTGAATAATGTTGAAACAATGTTTTGTTTGTGTTGGACTAAAGTGCAAATTACTTAAGTTGAGGTGTTAACTTGCAAATTTTACATGATATAATGTTCCTCATATGTTGAGGCATCATAAGAATGAGAATGATACAGTGGTATGGTTTCCACAAGCTTGAGCACCAAGATAGAGCTTGCTGAGCAATCTTTGTGGATTAAAACCTAGTTTTGGTGTAATGTGCAATTTACCCAAAAACTAGGGTTCAACATGCAAAATACCACTTCTAGAGGGTCCCCCATGTTTCTTGGAATCCATTAGAGAAAATAAAATGGGAGGGGTGCCTCATTTGAATTATTTTGGAGGAGAGAGAATCTTGATATTAAAATAATCAAGATTTAAGCATAATTGAAACCCTAATTCAGTTTAATGCAAAAATAAATAAAAATAATTGAAGGGCCTTCAACCAAAAACGATATGGTTGAATTTGCTCAAGTGTGAACTTTATTATACCTTGTAAAGGCAACGAATATATCCAAGGGAATGGATAACTCACTCACATTATTAAAAGAAAAAGTAATATCCACTAAAAAGGGGATATTAGTATAATATGTTTAAGGTGCTTAATTCCTTTTCTTTTAATTCTTGGATAATGAAGAGGTTTTGCAAGTGAATGAATATGGATTCGTGACCAAGGATATGAGGGGAAGAGGTGGCACTAATTTTGGAATTAAAAGAATGTTATAAGACATTTTCTCTCTCATTGATTTTCTTATAAAAACACCTTTTACAACCCAAATCAAAAGCTTTTTCTGAACCCACTTCCTCTCTTTGTTTGCAAACCAACCAAGGGAGCTAGGAGCAGCTGGAGGACGACCCACAACCTGTTGGTAAGCTTCTTGATCTTCTTTCACCTTGATTTTATGGTGAAAATCATAAAACAATGCATGATTTCTTCTCTATTTCACTCCATCTTCAATCCTAGCCAACCATTTCACTCCAAAACTTGAGGAAGAGCCTTGGGAGAGTTTCAAAATCTTCCTCCACCATTGTTGATGTGAAACTCCAAGCTTTTAAGCTCAATTGGAGGCGGGTTATATAACTTAAACCCTTAAATGTTGTTATTGCATTCAATTCTCCATTATTTGTTGAACGTTTTGTTCTATTTGAAATTCCCTTGATCCATTGTTGTAATTATCATCAAAATGGTAGAATATTTTGAATGAATGAAGGTATATTATTATGACATCATCTTGGGCACGCAATCCAACAAGTTTCCCTTGCAAACAGTTTTGAAGATCTTGGTCCAAACAGTTTCACCAAACCATTTGGAGACTAAACTGTTTGCAAACCGTTTACAGTCTTGAACCCCAAACCATTTAGGATGGTTGACCATTTGGATGGGTTGACCATTTGAGGTAAGGAACCTAGTACTTGTTGGATGAGGATCTAATGGTTCTAATTGATCGATTCAATGTATGGGCAATCATCTAATTAGATACCCTAATCGGGTTGAGTGTTGATTTTGCAATTAATTAATTTAATTCTTTGGGTTGATTAACCCACACGGTCTCATGACCATTTGGAGATCACCCAAATGGTCTTGAGACCATTTGGAGGTCAATAAATACCTTTTGGAGGTCTAGGGCTGAGTATGGTGAAGAAGTTGAAGATTCAAAGATATCAAATTATAACGCAATCAATAGCTAGTTTGATGAGTAACCCAATGATGCAAACCCTAATGGAACTTCACCAATTATAATGATGGATGGGACAAACGGTCTCAAGACCATTTGGAGGTCATCCTAATGACCTCAAGACCATTTGAGGTCAGTTCATGCCCAATTTTAATTATGGTCCAATGATTTCAAAGCAATTAGTCCCACAATAACTAATATTGAAGGTTCGTCGATTTCAACCCTAATTCAATTGGGTTCAAAACCCTAATTGATGATCAATTGAAGGTTGAATCATTTGAATGATGATTCATTAATCTCAATTGAAGTATGATGCTTAAGTTCAATTGGTGAGTAATTACATGGATTCAATTGATGAAGGAATTTCATTAATCTCAATTGAAGTATGATGCTTAAGTTCAATTGGTGAGTAATTACATGGATTCAATTGATGAGGGAATTAACCTTGGAAACCCTAAATCAATTTGAGTAGTTGAGACCATTTTTGGTCCAATAAATTTTGAGGAGGTTTGGACCAAATGGTCTCAAGACTGTTTGAGTCCAAACGGTCTCAAGACCGTTTGGGACCAAACAGTCTCAAGACCGTTTGGGGCCAAACAATCCCAAACCGATTGAGACTCAAACGGTTTCAAGCACCTAATTTGTTAAACGATTCAAGAACCTACTTTGCTAAACGGTTTCAAGTGTTTGATCAAGACTGTTTGGAGGTCTAAACGGTCTTAGACCGTTTGGAGGTATTTGAAGCACGATCGTTTGAGGTCTGGTTGATCAAGACCATTTGGGGTCTAAGTGACCAAGACCATTTGAGAAGTAATTAACCAAAATCGTATGGACACTTAAGGTGATTAAAGGTCAATTGTTTAATTGAACATTACATGATGTAATCCAAGGGTGATTATAGTAATTGTACCCTTAATAAGATAGGGTGATTAGTACCTTATGAATGATTAATCCTTGACGATTAAGGCAGTAATGACACAATACATGGTGTCAACCCTTCAATCAAGTTGAGTTGACCTAATCCAATCAAGTATGATGTAAATATCATTTTGTAAAGGATGATAGAGAGTGAACTTCTTACATGAATCATTATCATGTAGTGATTAAATCTCAACACTTTCAACATGAATGAATGTGTAATTGGGATATGATCCTTGATAAAGAGATCATGAACCCTAATTAAGAAGGTTAATGTACCCTAACCCTAATTGAGGGCAATGATGGGTGAAACCCTAATCTATGGTAATGGTATGACCCTAATTTAGGGTAATGACTTGAGGAACCCTAATTCAGGGTATTTTAATAATAAACCTTTATTGAATGTGAATAGTAAACCCTAATTGGGGATGATGTTACGAGAAACTCTAATAAAGGGGGAAGCTATATGAAACCCTAAAGTGAGGGTGTTGTTATGTGAAACTCTAGATAAGGTTAAGGTCAAAATGAAACCTTAATGCAATGATGAGATGTAAAACTTGATTCAAGATCATACTATGTACTGGTATGTGACACTTTGGTATGAAATCCTATACTGATATAGGATAAAGATATGTGGAGCCCTAATTTTGGGTTATAATGTATGAAACCCTAATTTTGGACAATATGATGATGATAATGACCCAAATCTGGGTAATGAGATTAAGTATTCCTAATTGACATAAATTTGGAAATCTTAGCTCAAATAAGGAAATAGTGATGATACTCTTGAATTGTTATAATTGTTATCATGTGCACTAATTATGTAGGCTACATGTGATGGTGGACATATCCATGTATGAGCTATGATGCTTTACTATTGAATTTACTTTATGGGCCTTGTGAGCCATAATATGATGTGTTGCCTAATGAGAGGTAACCAGAGATATTATTGGGCTTTAAGAGCCATGTGAAATACCTGCACTACAATTATTATGTTTACAATGATCAGATGACCTGAAGGCATTAAGTTACCTGATAAAGTGGTAACAAGTGTTTTGATGAATTAAGGGTTTGAACACCCATGTTTTATAATCATGATGATGAGATGATAAGGGATGGGAATACCCCTGATGTGATAAGGGATTGAGATCCCAATGTTTAACAAAGCTTTGAAAAGAACTTGGTAGAAAAAGTACTCATTCTTTGAAGCAGTTATTATAATGTTTTAGGTTTGAAAACTTGTTTGATGCTAACATAATATTGTAATGTACTTAATTAACCAAGTGAAATGGTATCATGTAGAGACCTGATCATAGATCCATCATCGTCAGTAGTTTGGTGATGGTGAAATAGGTTTTCCTAAGGGAACTCCTGGAGGGCATACTTTTGAGTATGTGGGGGTTATGGTCGCGAATATCCTTACGCCCTAATGAAGGAATTGATGTGAGATAAACATTAAATCTCTCAATCCTTCATTATTTATGCTGGGATGGATGTATCATGAATCTCCCAAAGACCAGGATGGATGTATCATTAATCTCCTGATGATCTTAATGTCGGATCGATGCGAGATAAATATAATATCTCTCGATCACAAAGAGAGTACATCATGCCACTGTAACTCTAATAGTAAAGTTGACAGTATACTCTGGAAAGCTATTTGGCAGAGACACGGGATGTCCTACAGTTGGTCCTCACACTGACTGAGGAAGATGAGGGCATGGAAATCCGGCTCTTCTATTAACCTATGTATGGTACCGATTTCGATTTCGCAATGGTCAGTTGGAGTATGAGTGGTATACTTCATCTCCTCAGGGCTTAAGTATGCTTGTAAAATGTAATCAGCCGTGTAGCATATTTTCTTAAGGTTGAAATACAAGAATCATTGGTTGATGTTACTTTTCATAATATGTTCTAAATGGATAAATGTTATTTATGCTCTTCAATTCCTTATTGGATAAGTAACATGATGCTTTATCAAGTTATAAGTGAAATGCTTTGAATAGAAAACACTACTCTAATCTGTTATATATTGAATTATCTGCTATTAAATGATGATGATTCTTCTACTTAGTTTTATACCATTAGTTGCAATAATAATGTTTCTGGCAGAGAGTTATATCTTTCACTGGGACAATTCTCAATTGTCTCACCCCCGTGGGATTCAATTTTTTTTTAGGTAGACGCAGAAGAGGCAGGAAACCTACAGTAAGGCAAGAACAACAACAACAACACAACCTAGGACAATAGTGAATTCTTAGGTGAAGACATTGGTTGTCATATCCTGTAAATAGAGAGTCTTATGTGTTGTCTCTGTACTCTCAGGTCCTAGGAGTCAGTAGTTAGTGTAAAATCGATCTGAGATTTTGGCTTGATGCCTCAAGATTTTTATACTACCTTTGTATAGTCTAACAGATCAGCTAATTTTTGTAACTCTCGAGAAAAAATGGTACAAGAGATGTACTAGTAAACAAAAATGTATTTGTATTACTTTGGTTCCGTATGAAAGAGTTTTTCAGTCTATGGATCTCTTTGTAAAAAGTTTTAAATTTTTAGTGATTTTCCATAATTCTGCTACTAATGAATGCTTCTGCTTAAGTAAATCTTGTTTTCATAAGTTGGATGCCATAGTTGGGGTACCCAAGGGAGCCGCACAGCCTGTCAAGAACTAGAGGTGATGATAGGATTGACATGAAGTTCTTGCAACGAGCAAACATTACCAAGAAGGAGGGCAGACACTACTTCTACAAGTTTGCAAGAACTTCCAAGCTTCTACCCCTCCCGTTCTGCATCGACTATGATGTAGAAACGTTGGTCTTCACCGAAGAAGAAGTTGAATCATTGGAGGTTGAAGCCGCTTATGCTGCCACCACCAGAATACAAGAAAGGGTGGCTACAACCGGTGGGCCATTCCCTCTCAACGCCCGGTAGGACAAATCTTCCACAGTCCCTACCGAGCCACCCACCGCCCCCGCACAACCGGCAGTAGCCACTGATAAAGTTGTCGCCGCTACTCCCATCCCATCCCTAACCTCCACAACAACAACTGTCACAGTCGTAGAAGAAGTAATGGTGATCGTGGAGGTCGCCAAGATAATCAGGGCTGAGACAATGACGATAACCCCAAGGAAAGCTTCCGCGGGAGAGACAGCTGTAGTTCCTGAAATTTCTGTTGTGCCTTTAATGGTGGAGGAGATGGTACATCCGGACACCAACAATGGGCATTCGCTGAGCTCCTCGAGAAGGAGCTTAGGGCTGTGCAGCCAACATCATCGCCGCCGCCAACGTCACCGATAATAGCTGCGGAGGAGGTCGCCAATAACCAGATGATAGAAAAGCTGCCACCCACCTTGCGCCATGTTCTACCAACACCGACAGGAGAGGCAGAGGTAGCCATGAAGGTGTCAATGCCTCACCCTGAAGAGACGCCCTCGTAGATGGTACAGATGGGCTCATACCTGGTTGAAGTGGAGGAGTCATCAGGCCAACCTCCACACATGAGGAGCATCAGAAGCTCGAGAGGGAGATCTGACGTAGCACCTCTATCTTTGGGGGAAATTCTTGGTTGAGAATCGACCGTTTGCGGGAGGTAACAAGAAACCACTTAGTTACCTCTTCTTCCCTTACCCACACATTTTCTATTTTCCAGTAGTGGCTCAACGAATAGGAGAGACTGCTTCTAGCTATAATTGGCCTTCCCGGCCAACTAGAGGCACTTAACGCAAAACTGCAATAGGCCCTCCTACGCCTCTAGGCAGTTGAGGAGAGGCTTAACCAGAGGGATGGCCAGCCCCGCTCAAGACAGCCACAAAGGTCTCCATCGCCCCATGGCTCAGGTTCCTAGCCCTCCTCATTAGCATCATCCTCTGGGATGTCATCCCCTTCCTCCTCCAGTGGGCCATCCACAATGCTTGAGGAAGGGATGACACACAAGACATTCGACGTGACTCCAGCAGGACAAGCGAGCTCCCGCACCATGGAAGAAGCTACTCCCTCAGCCTCCCTGGATGAAGTTGAAGACGACGACAAATCGATCAGTGTCGGGGAGGACTCTTCTGATTAATCAGAGGGAGAAAGGGGGGACATCTACTATGTTAATGACAAACACCCCCTAGAAGAAGGAGTTTGATGGCATATGAGTTTTTTGCACCGTCGGAGATCCCTTCCTTCTAGATGGTAGATTTTGAAAGGAAAGATATCAAATACTTGACGATCAGAGACTAAAAACTGCTAAACAAAGTCCTGAGGTCGCAATCTGATGAAGAAGACGTCGTGTAGAGCGATGGGTACTTCTCCATATGACGAGGGGAGTTGAGGAGCATATTTCACTCACCAGCCATTATCTCCAAGAAGTTGTTCAGGGTCCTGGAAGGCGCTATACTGGCCGACAACCGATCTACACTGCCACCCCGGCCTTGGCAAGAAGGCTGATGATGGGGTTGTAGGATTCTGTGTAAGTGGCCAACATGTTGAAGCATATTGAAGAGCACAACGTAACCCTGGTGTTGGCCCCTTTCAAGCATAGAAAGAATTGGTTCATGTCCATGGTGGACCTCCAGCATCATGACGTCCAGCTTCTCAGCTACTACAATGAGGAGGTTCCATGCTCAGGACACATCTTTGTACACCCCGAAGATAAGATCTTGAGGCTCCTTCCGCTACGTCTTCTCCGAGTGATCAAGCATGGAATCCAACACCACTCCTGCATTTGGAATTTCTTTAGCATCGGAGACTTCCCCGTCCAAGAAGAAGCGAGAATCGGAAACATTGCATTTATAGTCCTCCATACCATAGAGTTGCTCCATGTCTTTGGATTCATAAGGCAACTCCACAACCAGAACTTCTATCAGCTCAGGAGCATCTACGCACTGATGTTGATCAAGGACAAGTGATATTTCTGGGACATAGGCATCCCAGAAGAGTTGTTGGACAGTGATTATGAAGTTGAATCCTCCCAACCCAGCAGCCCTCCAGAGGAAGCGGCAGAGATCACCACGGACATTTATGGGGCAGGTAAACGGATAAACGTTGTAGAAGAAATACTTTCAAAAGATGGCCCTGCTTCGCCTGGTGCTTCGAAAGTTATGATCAGCAACTTCGACCGTTCCTCGTGCTCTACACTAACACATGAACATGTAAACAAAATCCTGCAGAAGTTAGCTAACTCTACCCCCGCAGAGGTCATCTACGAGGAATACAGTGTCATAGTCCCAGTTAATGATTTAAGGAACATGGTGAAAGAAGGAGGATTTTTGGCGTTATCAGTGGCGGCCACCTACATCCAGATACTACAAAAGAAGTTTGAACATGCATACATTTCCCATCCAATGATGCTCAACGACATTTTCCTTGCTGACGAGTCAAGAGCAAAATAATCTTTTCTGGCAGAGATACAAAGTAGAATGCCACATGTCATCTTCGGCCTATACTGCACTACAACCATTGGATGCTCCTGATGATGTACACTCGCCCTCGAGCAGGAATTTTCTACAACAGCTCAGATAGCAACAAAGATCATCCAGTGCAGTGTACATCGACAACATTGACACCACTAGAGCACTTAATAAGGAAATACTATACAGAGGTGGCAACGTTGCTCCAGCCATTCTTGGAGACGGCAGAGAGAAAATGGCACAAGCTTCAGTTCTGCCACAGCAGTCACAACAAGTTCATCTATCCAATGATTGTGGTATTTTTGTGCTAGAATGGATCTCTAGCTCGGTGACGCTACAGCAAATGCCTGACAAGCTCCACCACATCGACTATTACAGCAAACATGGTGAATATGTGTGGGAGCTAATATCTGATGGAGGCGCGCTCACCAGCTAGCCCTCACTGACTTATCACCACCTCACCTTATCTTTTCTCACTACTCTAGGATAGAGTGTGGGATAAGTTTGTGGGGGTACTATATATCAGTGAGGGAGGTATAAAATTTCTCCCATTTTGCATTTTGTCTTTCTTCTTTCTTTTTAACATACTATGTGTATATATACATATACAAGTTTGATACAATATAGTGCATATACAACCCCTCACCTCTATACAATTGTACAAAGACACTCTATAGTAAAAATTTGATATAACTTCTCCCAACTTGTTTTCTCAGTGTCTAAGGTGGTGCTGATTTTTGTTATGTTTTTCTGAAATTGCAGTCTCAAATGACAAAGGCTATAATTTTTCTACGTCAATTTCAAAAAATAATCTCGCAACAGCTAAGAGATGTGTATGTGAAGGAAAAATCTACCCAAACAACAACTTTCTTTTGTTTCCCTACCCATCAAAAATCCCAAAAAGAGAGAAAAGCCTTATGAGAGTGAATAAAAGCATGAGAGTTGTGCTAATATATATATATATATATATATATATATATACTTGTTTTTTCAAAAGTACCCATCTTTAGGCATGGTAGATCTAGGGCAGTGGTATGTACGATGTGAAATCACTACTCTAAAGCCAATTGGCTTGGACAGCAGGGACCACTCGCCCATTAATGGACCCATACCTGGATGGACTGATGGGAAATAAGAAAAACCCAAAAAGCCTTAAGACTACCCAAAAACCCAACTTTCTATTCCCAAAAGATGTTTGGTGTGAAAGCTAACTTCAGAATCATGAACCTAAGTCTCGACAAAGCTGAAGAGAGAATTTTTGCTTAAATAAGGTAGAAAAAAATTAATAAATTCTGTTGTTCGTAGTCAGACAAAATTTTCATTAAGACAACTCATTACTCACTCAAACCCCTTGTCTGAAGACTATGTCGGGTTCTGAAGAAGTATCACAAAACAAAGCCTTAAAATATGTACAGATTGATTGGGGACAATCGAAATGCTAAGTTTGGGGGAGTTGATAACACCCTTTTTTGGGGTTATTTATGGTCTATATTTTGTTGTCAAAACTTCCCTCTAAACTGTTTTTCCTATCAATTTTGTTATGTTTTGAACAAAACTAAAGTGCGCTACGCTCTGACCAATTTTTGCATCCTTTTGTAGAGTTTTTCCTTGTCTTTCTACCAAAAAGGCCCGCTCTGGCCCATGAACATTGTTTACCTGCATCAGCCCTCCTACCTGTCAACTGACACACTCCTTACCCGTCGCGCAGCTACTCGATACAGCTGCCGTGCGACACGGGTGTGTCGCGCAAGAAGACTCCGTCAGGCGATACACCGCTTACCCGAGAGGGGGCTGTACCCACCACGACTACTCTCCTGATGTAGCGTGTCGCGCGATACGAGCTACCACCGGCATGCACCCACCCGTCATGACGACCTGACACGCTTGCAACCCGACACCCACTGTGCTGGGTGACACACATGTCGATCATCCCCGAAGCCGCACTAATGAAGCCGATGGAGGACACGTGGCGTCTGAGAAACCACAACTTCTACCAACTGTTGCCTATAAATACCAGTTACAGGACTCCGATGGATGGGTCAGAACCCTAGCAAAAACTAACCTTGGAGAGCTTCGGAAGCTAGTGTGATGCGTTCCAAGGGTGTGTCAGGCGGTACTAGGTGAGCAAACCCCCTACCTAAGAGGGGCGGGAGTGGTTCACTTAGAACCCGTCCCGGTAGCCGCAGCAGCCCGATACGACCAAGACGACCACCTGATGTGTCGGGTTCCATGATGGGCTCTTACCCGAGATGGCTCACCCATACACCCGATGCAAGGAACCCGAGAACCTAAGCTATCTTTAACCCAACACGATACCGAGCTCGATACATATTTCCCATCACGGCGTGCCACCCGAGAGGGTGGTACCCCGATACAGCCGTATCGGGTAGTGAGCCTTGGTCGTCATGCATGCTTGTCACTGCATGTCGCCCGACAGGGGGTGGCCACCTATGCATTTCAGTCAGAGCTCCAGCCCGGTATCACGTTAGAGGCATCTTAGGGGTCTGCTACTGTATATCGCCCTCCTATATCAAGGAGGCGATACATATCTTCCCTTTTACAGTCATTTACTTTCATTTATTACGCAATGCAACTAAACCTTTTATACAATGCTCATGCTAATGGAATTAGTGGACTTTTAATACCTATTGCTCTATGTTTGCCCCCCCCTTTTCTTGGATGATTTCTTTTTCTTAGCATCTAAACTCTAGCTTGTATTCTTGGATCATGTTTTGACTAGCTATCGAACTGTGTTTCCCATTCCAGCTCCCACGAGAGAGGTGTTGTAACTCTAGTGTTTGGTTCGATCAGGGAGTACGAGAGTACCCCGGGTCGGAGTTGCTTCAGTCATCTATCCACTCCAACCCAAGTCTGCTACCTTTGAGAGGGGTTGTTGGTGCTTAGTTGGAAGTACCCTCTTTGAGAGAAGGGGTACTGGATGTTTTCTGTTGCCGCTTGTTATGCCTAATTTTTCTTCTTTCGTTCCTTACCTAGGAAATAGTGTTATCTCCTCCGGTTCCATTGCGCAAAACTCCTAAAAATTGATAAAATGCCAAAACCTTAAATCTTCCTTGTAACTCCAGTTGGAGATAGCTTTTCTTTATAACACTCTCTTATAGCAATTTGTTTCTTTTTATTATGTTATTTACCATTCTTGATCTACCGTTCCCTTGGGAACATTTTCTTACACCTCTTTTACTCAGTGTAGAGTGTTGATTCCGCATTCTTAGCACGACCACCCTTGTCCCTGTGGTTCGACCCCACTCGCTACTTCAGACCTCATTATCATTGTGGGGGCCTAAGAGTCGGGTTATTTAAAAGTCTGACTACTTCAAATCTGCTCCTTTTGGATATGCGATTTAGGCCGGTCAACTTTTATAAGTTGATCGGCCTAAATCTAAAAGTTGACATTCCTAAATCATGCGTCAAAAAGGAGAGGATTTGAAGTAGTTCGACTTTTAAATAACCTGACTCTTAGGCCCCTACAACGATAATGGGGTCCGAAGTAGCGATCGGGGTCGAACCACAGGGACAAGGGTGGTCGTGCTAAGAATGTGGAATCAACACTCTACATACCGGTAAAAGAGGGGTAAGAAAATGTTCCCAAGGGAACGGTAGATCAAGAATGGTAAATAACAGAATAAAAGGAAACAAATTGCTATAAGAGAGTGTTATAAAGAAAAGCTATCTCCAACTGGAGTTACAAGGAAGATTTAAGGTTTTGGTTTTTTATCAATTTTTAGGAGTTTTGCACAATTGAACCGGAGGAGATAATGCTATTTCCTAGGTAAGGAATGAAAGAAGAAAACTTAGACATAACAAGTGGCAGCAGAAAACATCCAGTACCCCTTCTCTCAAAGAGGGTACTTCCAACTAAGCACCAACACCCCCTCTCAAAGGTAGCGGACTTGGGTTGGAGTGGAAAGATGACTAAAGCAACTTCGACCCGGGGTACTCTCGTACTCCTTGATCAGACCAAACGCTAGAGTTACAACACCTCTCCCGAGGGAGTTGGAACAGGAAACACAGTTTGATAGCTAGTTAAAACATGATCCAAGCATACAAGTAATGAATGTATATTCATCATGGAATTCAAATACCATATTGGGTCGAATTCAACTCAACACATAAAATTTCACTCATTAAATATCAAAATGTATCATAATGTGCAAAAATTACTAAATTGATTTGATTATCAAGGTTTTAAATGAATTTATGTTGATTTAATGCAGGTCTTGATAAGTTTGAACAGTCATCTAGGACCCACCTTCACTCACCATTTTGTTTCAACCCTTCGGTTTTGTCCATATGGTTTCAACCATTCGGTTTCGTCCACACGATCTCACCATTCAGTTTCATCCATATGTTCTCAAGACATAATGGACGTGCTCATCTCGAGGCCGTTTGCAGAGATTTGGTCTACTAGACCGTTTGAAGAGATTCGGTCTGTGAGACCATTTGTAGAGATTCAGTCTGCAAGACCGTTTGCAGAGATTCGGTCTGCAAGACCGTTTGAATAGTTTTGGTCTGTGAGACCATTTGGAGGAATGTAGTAGACCGTTTGTTGAACAAATATGAATGAGTGCGAAGACTGTTTGCTCTAGCGGCAATGCAAACCGTTTGATGGCTACGAGAATACTATTTGATAATTAAACGGTTTCCAAACTGTTTGTTGCTACTAGCATGAAGACCGTTCGAGCATATAGCAACGCAGACTGTTTTCTTTAGTAGTGTTGTGAAGACCGTCTGCATGCACGCATATCAAAACAGTTTGGTTTAATAGCATGGAAACCGTATTCTCTAGCAGCAATACAAACCATTTTCTATACATCACATATCAAACTGAATGAGCATCTCGTATGTTGATGTCAAACTGTTTGAGCAAAAGCATGCAACCAAAACCGAATCACACGTAAACTGTTTGCTGCTACAAAGGACAAGACCGAATGGATCACGCATGTAGCAAAACTGAATGGCCTAAGGCATGAAAGCTGAATGAGGTAGCTTGCCAAGCAAACGAATCCAGCAGATCGTTTAAAGTATATACATGGAACTGATTGGAAAAGATCAATTATCAAGACTGAATAAAGGATTAGCTGCATGAAAAAGTGGCACAAAGCCAAGCCCGTTTGCTGATTATCCATGCAAACCGAATGGGAAAAGATCATGAAAACTGTTTGTTGTGCCCATGTGATGACCGAATCAAGGAGAGTTGAACACCAAAACCGAATGGCCAATTGATACTTGAAGACCGAATGACCAATTGCTGCAAAGTCAAGACCGAATGAATTGAAGATCGAATGGAGCCGCACATGAATAACCAACCAGCAATGCATGCAAACCGCATGGTAAAGTAGCAAGTAGCCAAACCGCATGATAAAGTGGCACAAAGCCAAACCACATGGTAAAGTGGCACAAAGACAAACCGCATGGTAAAGTAGTGCAAAGAAAAACCATTTGATGAAGTGGATCTTTGAAAACCGTTTGGTTATTTTGCACATTGCATGAAACCATTTGAGACATGCATGTCAGTTCAAAACTGTTTGAGCACTTAAATAACTAAACCATTTGGATAAGATATTTTCGGACTAGAATCACACCAAAAAATGTGAGGACCAGCCCAGTGCCTATAAATAGGACCAATAGGGTCCTCATTTTGGGGCATCGATTTCGGGACGCCGATAGGCTGCCTGTACACAGGTCTGGTCCAAATCCAGTATTGTCCACGCCAATTTCATTCCACTTACTGCCTGTGTTGCAACTAAGTAGGTTGAGGAGAGAAGGAAGATAGAGCAAGGGAGACTGTCTGGTCTGTCTTGGCAACTCCCGTTCACGTCCAGATCTGCTCCGACATGACATAGAAGGCTGTATCTACTTCACCGAGTTGTTACTACCTTCTGCACCGAGTTCATGGCAGATTTCTCTCTCTTTCTTGTTCTTCTTGTTTCTCGCATCATGAGTGAGTAGTACCTTTTCGCTGGGGTGCGGGGACTAGCCTCGCTGCCCATGCAATCATGTTCTTTTGTTAAACTCTCCATGGCAATGTATATAACTTTCCATTTCATTGTTAGTTGGTACGTTTGTAGTTGATTATCTACTTGCTTTCATCTTGTTCTCTCCTATATTGCAAAATCTTCTATATGTGGGATAGAATGGAAGTTTACAAAGTTCGACTCTTTGACGAGAACTTCTTATAAGATTCCTTGAGGTCATAAGTGTATAATCCATGAGGGGACGAGACATCTATCCTACGGTGATGCTTCTATGGTCTAACCATCCCTCAGGGAGGATCACATCCTTAGTTGGATTTTGTATCGTCTTTGTTTATCATCGATGTTACTTTGTAGATCTATCACCTACTTGCTTATCGATTAATGTAGTTGACTCCCAAACTAGAAATAGAATGGGATTTCTTCGAGGTCATAATTGTGTGATCCGTGAGGGGATGAGCTAATTAGCCTTGAGTGACGCTTCTGTGTGCCTAACGCCTATATAGGGGGCTGACAACCTTCATCGAATTTCTGTATCTTCAGAGCTGTAACAAAGTGATCCAGTTGGTGATGAGACATCTGATGCCTAAGGTGATGCTTACACGAACCTAATGCCCGTATGGGGGGTTCTGCAGCAGCTCTATTTGGATTTTTATCTCTTGCCTGGATTGTTTGCTATTGAATGTGTTTGCGTCCATAGCGGTGGTGAAACCCGATACCATCCCAGTGATTCCTTATCATTGATCTAAACCCAACTTTAGTTTAGCTTTTACTTTCTAGCAATTAGCTTAATTAACCTCAAATCAACCAATCATTCTAAATATTAGTTTTACTCGGGCTAGATTGGACCGACAAAGATTCCTAAAAATGTTGTCCTTTGGGTTCGATCCTTAACTATACTGCGATAAGACTCGTCCGCTTGTGTATGGTATTATTGCACTTTGGTTTTGGTAAAATCTCGGGGATTTCAACCCCGAGTGAGTTTGTTAGTGCGATAAAATCCCACGTCAAATTTTGGCGCCGTTGTCGGGGACAACAGAATCAGTTAGTCAAATCTAGTTCTTTTAAGACTAATTTAGGATTTTCCTTTTTCTTTTGACACAATTGACCATCTACTTGAATTTGGCCCTACTCAGTGGTTCTCACTTTTGAAATCTTTCTAATTTCAGCTACAATCCATGGTGTAGTGCATGCACCATTCGGACAACCCCGAACTAACAGTGAGCTTTGATCCCGAGATAAATAGAACTTTTCATCGTCAGATCAGAGAAAATCAAGAAAGGATGGCTCAGGAAGAGGAAGCAGCCCGAAGAGTGGCTCAAGCCATCAATACACAAAGAGAAAGGCTCATGTAAGAAGCCAGGGTTGTGGTTCAGTAGGAAATCCTAGCAGCACAAGTAGTGGCGCAAGCAACTGAACTACAAAAGGATCTTAGAGAGTTCTCAATCCCGAAAGTTGTGAATGTTCATCATCCAGTACAACATCCTCCTATCAATGCTACTAATTTTGAGATAAGATCGCATTGGATCACCCTACTTCAGAATAACCCTTTCTATGGAAAGCAAGGAGAATATAGCCAAGAACATCATCTGAGATTTATTGATCTATGTGCCATGACAAAACAAAATGGAGTCATAGATGATGCTATTCGACTCTGTCTCTTCAAGTACTCCCTTACTGATAGAGCCATAAGTTGTTACAATTCGCTGCAAAGTGAAATACCCATCACCACCTGGGAACAACTCCAAAATGTGTTTCTAGAAAAGTTCTACCCTCCATCTCTTACCTATGAAATTAGAGGGCAGATAACAAATTTCACTCAAGTTCCTAGAGAAACCCTTGCTGAAGCTTGGGATAGATACAAAGAGCTTCTACACAAGTGTCCACACCACAGAATTCCCAAGAACCAACTCATTGAGATTTTCTATAGGGGTGTGGATGATGACATTAAGAGATTCCTCGATTCCTCGTCTAGAGGAAACTTCATGCGTCAAAGTTATGATAGTGCATGGAGAGTCGTCACCCTGGGAGAAGAAAATTAAGCCAATTGGGGTAGATCTGTAGGTAAAAGAGTTTTGAAAGTAGCTATGGCCGAAGCTACTCCTGAGTACAAGTCTATCACTGAAACCTTGAAGCTCTTAGTTTTCAAGCAAGACCATATTGAATCATCTCTTGCTGCTATTGGAAGAGGACGTTCACCCACTCGACAACCGGAATGGGTCAAATCCGCTTCCCTATTTTGTGAAGCATGTAAGAGCACTGATCATTCCGCTTTATCATGCAATGTTCTCTATGATGTTGTTCTGAGCAATGTATGTGGCCAAGGAGACAGTAGTCAGATGGAAAATCTTAATGCTATCAACCCCATTCCTGGTCAAAGTTATTACAATCCGAATCAGAATAGGAATCATCTTGGTTTTCAATATGGAAACCCTTCTGGAGCAGTAAACTCACATCAATTTTGTTCAAACAATCAATCAAGAGGCCCACCAGGATTCTAGTATAATCAACAACATAATTTTGGAAATCAAGGAAATTTCAAGGGGGAATTTCAGAATAGGAACTCCAATAATTACCAAAATAACTCTCAGTACCAGAATCTTAATTAATAGAAAGGACAACAAGTAGGTCCAGTTTCTCCTGATGATAAGCTATCAGCCATTGCAAAGATGTTGCAAACTCAACAAACCATGATAGCTAACCAACAAGCTCAGTAGAAGCTATTGAATATCAATTAGCTCAACTCGCAGGTAGCATAAAACCACCTGTTGGAGTCTTTGCTGGTCAACCCGAGAACAATCCTAAGCTTCCTTAACAGCGGAAGGCAGTCACCACTATGTCAGGGAAAGACTATTCAAATACCCCTGAAAAGACACATGTGGTTATTACCACTAGTACATAATCGGCCTTTAGTGTCGGTTATTTAAGGCCTTTAGTGTCATTTTCTAAGCAACACCTATGTGGGCGCCGCTAAAAGCCCAACCTTTACGCATCGGTTCTCAAACCGACGCCACAACCCTTCCCGTGCCATCGAAAACGCACCAGTAGGGGGTATAGGCGTTGCTTATCCGCTTCAAAACCGACACTGAATCACCCGCTTACACAGCCATGCTGGCCAACACGACCGTGGTGTCTGGTCTCATTAGGGAAATCGACGTCGGTTACTAGTATGGCAACCGACATTGTAACTGTATATCGTCGGTTTTATACAGATATCCGACACGTATTTTATGTCTGGTCCACTGCCACGGCCATGCTGGCCAGCACGAATGTGGTGTAGGGAAATCGATGACGGTACTAGTATGGAAACCGACACTATAACTGTATGTCATCAGTCTTATACAAATAACCAATGCCTATGATTTGATTTTTTTTCTGTCAGTCTGCAGACCTATTGTGGCTGGTCGCAGGATGAGAAACCTACAGTTCAGTTATGAACTGTAGGTTTTACGACATCCATTGATATTAGCCAACAACAGGTCAAAAACCTACAAAATTAACATGATGGACAAATTATTATATATGTGATTCACACTCATGTATAAGAAATTAAATTCATATTATTTTTTCATCACACGCATGTAGACACCAGTAGCAACCTGTAGTTCCATTTATTTCATCTCTTTTCACATTCAGACACATGTAGAAACATTCTTGTATTGATGATTTTCACACACATATGACAATTCATAAAAATTCATTCACATTCACGCAAAATTAATTATGAGAACAAATTTATTTTATTCATCATCATCATTGTCATCATCATAAAAATCATATTGAAAAATTCCCACTCTTTGTAGGGATTTTGCCCAATCATCTCTTACAACATCTAATTCATCTCTCGTATAGGGAGCATGTACATCGAAACGCTTTGCACCTGTATTGAAGTCCTCAATTTTAAAGACCTACAAAGAGAATGACGTACATACATAATTATAATAATATATAATAAGATTCATATATTTCATATTATCTAAGGAGACTATGTACAATAATTGTTGTATGTTATCGATTTCCAATATAGCATGCTTGATGATTAGGTCCATAAATCACATCACATAGTAGGCACATGCCCAACCGTTGTCTTGTCTAGCACACTATAAATTGAAAGATACAAAATATTAAAAAATACAAATAAGCACACTTCACATAAATAATATATACATTGGAGTCAGGAAATTACTTTCACAATCTTCCAAATGAGTTTCAGACTTTTTTTCCTGGGGACCTTTCCTCCAGCTTTTTTGTACTCTTGTAAAGCCCTATATATGTTAATGTAACACATTAAATTTCATAATTAAATAGTAATGTAGTAATAGATGTTAATAGATATAAAAACATAAAATATTTCTCATGAGAATAATGGCCTTTTGATTGCATGTCCATATACATCCAACTCACTCCCCGCAGGATCTAGATAATAGATGGTGAATGTCTTGGGGACAATAACTAATAACTCCCAATGCTTAGAACTACAGGTAAGAAAGTAGAAAATTAATAACTCAATATCCGCAATAAAAATGTAATTTTCTTAAGTCCAAATTACAAGCAAAGTAAACTTACTCGGCATTGAATGGAGCTATTATCACTGTCTTATTATTTTTACCAAAATATTCAAAAGCATCACACTAGTATGAAGTAACTGAACCAGAGTCTATATCTGCAAGACTAATCAAAGATGGAACCAAAAATCCCACATGGGAAAACCCAAAATCTTTACATGTCTTGTATAAGTGGCTGCAAAACATGTATTACGTATGCATTAGTATATAAGAAACCAGATTGCCATATATAAAACAAGGTATATGGATGTATAAACCAGATTTCTGTATGCATTAATCTCACCATATCCACAGCTCTATCATAGATGTGTTCAGCCATTCATACTTAAACAACTCCAAAATATCTTGTATAAATATGTTGTTTCTGAATGTTTCACCTGCATTAATATGTATCCAGAACTTCTATTACGTATGCATTAATATGTATGTTAAACTTATATAAATATATTGTTATCGTATGATTTACCTGCAACATTCTCCAGAATAGTAACATTTATAGGGCAATTTAGATTATGTTCACTGATCCATACTGCCACACTCCTACAATTAGGACCTATCGAGGCGTGTAGGTCCTCTGGAAGACAACTTGGTAGTCGATGAGGTGGAGGCTGAGATGTAGCGGGTCTCGTCTTTTTGACCTGTATATATAATTTCATATCAATTGACTCATATATATACACACTAACAAAGTAAAGTAATGAAAATTTATCATACAATATCAATATAGAGGACATCCGCTTCAGGCCACAGTATCACTCCGCTTACTGCCTCACCAAGTGTTTCAGCATCTGGGTGTGCATCAGGCAGTGCAAGATCTATCCAGCCAATAAGTATATGTATGGGGCTCACATGTACCATTCCATCTGGTACTGGACTCCCATGAAACATTCACCATTTAAGGGGTGGGTAAGCCAATGCATCTGCAATGATATATCCTTCACTTTGTAGTCGACATGGCTTCAACCCCTATAAATTTACGTAATTAAAGAATGTTATATTCATATATACACAAACATATCATCTTGAACAAACTAGCTATTATATATGCCATAAAAATACTTACAGAGGACGTGCTAGGTGGGTCTATAGGATTACTCCCAACCTCTACAGTACGAGGAGTAGGAGAAGAGAGGTTTGCCACATGTACTGTCTGACTGGCAGTCTGAGATGCCTGCCACTTGTGAAATGCTTCCTCGAGTCTTTTATCAACTGCTTCCTGAAGTCTTTTATCAACTGCTTCCTCGACTCTCCTATCAATTAAGGAATCTACCTATACATGCATAAAAGAAATGCTAGTTGCTGATTATTGAATTCACTTTCGCAATAACATTAAAAAATAAGAATAAGTTACCTCAGCTTGTGAAATTCCTGCTTTTGGGACATGTTTATGCTGGGATGGCCCAAAGAACACTTTGATGCCCACACCAGCACCTGCACCCCTTACACGTCCAGGATGCTCTGGGTTACCCAGAGCAACTGTCATTTCATCCCTTGTGCCCTGAGAGATGAACTTGCCTTCCTTCCTCTGCTCGTGCAGCTCCCGCTAAGTACCATCAACAGAAATTCATAAGTAAACATAACAATAATCAATATCGATAGATTGCTCTAAGAGTTTGATTTTTACCATTTTTGCAGCCGCCTCAGCAGTTGCGGGCTTCAGTATCTCTCCCTTCTTGTTTTGCCTCTCAGCTATCCACATACATGACGAGGCATAGGTGTGGGAGCAGTAGTAGAGGACTCTGCAGTCTCCTGAGTAGAAGTAGGTTGAGTAGACTCAGCCTGTAGTCTTTGGCGAATGCCTGCATATCCTCTTGAACCCATTGTGTGGTCGTGCACATTCAGTGCATGCCTTTCTCGTTGAGAATCGCTCTTAGCCTAGTTAGTTAGCATATTGATTTGGTTAGTAACACTAAAGGTTAATCTTGAATAGGTGAATACATAAAAATGTATATTAATTAAATTGGGAGTGGCGGTTCTTAATACCTTGAATTCATCTATTTTTCATTGGGTAACAAACTCCTCCCATTCTCTGGGGTCGAAGTAGTTCCATTGTTGTGTGGCTTCCTTCTTCCTATATTTATTTTTTTAAAGAGAATACAAACAAAAATTATTAGTGTAAAGTTAGCAAAATACTAATCAATGTCTAAAATTGGAATCTATCAAGAACCTATTCTCAGCATCGCGTATGTAATCTCTGGTGAGATTGGTCCTATAGTTCCTTAGGACCCTCCCACAACGTTGCATCACACATTTACGATGCAACTTTTCATCCAGATCAAATATGTTCTGCAAATTAAATAGAATTGCTATTAACTAGTATCCTAAAAATTAGTAATCTACACAAATAAAATTACAAATAATAATAACTCACGCATAGTTCCTTCCATATGTGGTCATTCTTCTCCTTAGGAACTCTATAGCATGATTCTAGGATAAGAATACAATGGCTGCGAGTAAGAACCCCAAGATATGAAACAAATGAGTTGCGGTTCACTCCATATGGATTTCCTGCCTGATCGAAATCCACAGCCAATTTGGGTGCATTGCCCCTTTGTTGTATTAACTTGTTCATCATTGTGATGCCGCTCACTTTCTCAATTTTCTTTTGCTTCTCATCAAGTGCTGTAATTTCTTCAGGGGGTACATCACCAACCTAAAATTTGATAAAAAAAACACACTTACATAATATAATTATAAATGAACATATAGGGATATATTCTTAAAACTTACATTTTCAGGCAGTGCAAGCACGTCCTCACCCTAACGGTGATCATCAACACGGTCCTGATCAGCCATCTGATACAAGTATTAATACTTACACTTCAACAATTCATCACATTTGCAACATTATATACAAGTTCTAGCTTTATCACTCATACTCGTCTTAATACTAAACTTCTAGGGTTTTCAAGAAATCATCCTTTGTTCAACATCATAAGAATTACATAATTCAGTAATCCATCAACACAACCCTAAATAGGGAATATTGCCACCTCACACTGATCCTTATGTATATATCATATTCAATTTCAGTAAGACTCAAAAAACACTTGTATAATTCATTCTAATACAATTCAAATATGATTTTATAATGTCAATCCAATTCCCAAGCATATTTACCACTGACCTAATTTTTAGGCAATATTCACATTAAATAGCATAGTCATATCCATAGAATTTCCCATGGATCGTCAATTAATCTAGGGAATACTCAACCGCGACTCCTCACTATAGAGTTCAAACATCATTAAAAAATTAGGAAATTTTAACAAGACGTCCAAAATGGAGTTTCCAAAATATAATTAAAATTTTAGATCAATTGGATATACCAATAAAAAGATAAAATTCAAATACTAGACTTCTATATTTCAGTTTGAATACATGGCCGATTGAGTTTATCTTGGGTAAAATCGGCCGACAAACAAGTCAAAAAATTCTTCCAACTAATATCTAATTCTCCAAACCATGTACAAATTTCAACTAAATCCTAGTTGTATATAAAATGCTAAAAATCATTTAGTACACGACTATACTTATCAAATTTTGTATTCATATGTTACCAAAACCCTAATTTTTTTCGATTAGGATTTTCAATTCTCAAACCCTAATTATGTGAATCAAATATGTTTAAATCTTCTCATTAGTTTTAAAACATAATGATTAGATTACCATAATTAATCAGGCTTAAAACAATGTAATAATGCATTCATCAACTTGATGAATCTACATATCAAAACTTTTGAGTGGTTGAAGTAGTGAAGATGTAGCTTAAAACTACCTAGAATTCTAAAACTTGAACCGAGAGAGGATAAATATTGTGTAGAATTGATATGTGAGTATGTTGTAAACGTGAGTAATATTGTGTAGAAAAAAATGCAGTTTGTCATAGAACAATACAGAATATTGATGCATGTAAACCACACATATAAAAAGAAAGCACACAGCCACAGCCATAGGATTAATGGGTGTGCATGTGATACAGGAAAAGCAAAAATAGGGGGGAAGGTCAGGGGAAAACCTGATAATGGGCGTGCAGGAGGGCTGGTCGTCAAGCATAAGGGCTCCGGGTAGAGAGTTGGTCGTCGGCGTTGGGAAGAAGGTCGTCGGGAGGAGAGTTGTGGTCGGGCGGTCGACAGGCAGAGAGCTCTGGTCGGGCGGTCGCCGGGTAGAGAGCTCTGGTCGGGCGGTCGTCGGGCAGAGAGCCCTAGTCGGGCGGTCGCTGGGCGGAGAGTGGTCGCTGGCAGCGGCTGATGGAAGCAGATGGCGGCAGAGGCAGCACATCAGCAGAGGAGGAGGTGGAGGCAGAGCAGCGGAATTGTCAGAGCAATCATCGGAGCAAAAACCCTGATTAGTGGAAATGAATGAAACAGAAGAGGAAGAGTCTACCTCGCGCTGTTAAGTTTACTATAGGTGTCGGTTGCTAACAACAACCGACACTAAAAACTATATGTGTTGGTTTGCAAAAAAACACCGACACTAAAGGGAGGCGAAAATTTTCACGGTTATTCACGCAAAAACACAATGGCGTCAATTATTGTCACAAAACCGACGTTAAAATGTGAGAAAATTTCTGTCTCGCAGAAAACCTTTCGTCATCGGTTTCTGTTTTAAAAACTGACGATGTATGCCAATTTTTGGAGGCAATGTTTTCGCTGGAAATTTTGGTTTTGGCGGTTACTTTTAGGTGTCAGTTTCTTATTAAGGAACCGACACTGAATAAAAGTGGTACCCGTGTCTGGTCGCCCGTCAGAGATTGATGTCGGCTTATTTTATACACCGACACTGTATGGTTTAGGTGTCGGTGTATTATTACAACCGACACCATTAAAAGTGACATTATAAGCCATTTTTGTACTAGTGTACAGACGAGGATGAACCTGTAATTGCCCAAGACTCAACAACACTAGAATCTCAAGTTGATAAGACAAATAAGGGAAATCTTGAGAAACCTACTGATAATAAACTAAAATATCGGAACCTAATATTCCTATATATAAGCCTCATATACCTTTTCCAGCTCGTCTATGGAAGACCAAGTTGGATACTCATTTCAATAAGTTCAAAGAAGTTATGAAGAAGCTTCATGTTGATATCCTCTTTCTTGATGCTCTAGCTGAGATACCAGCCTAGACGAAGTTCTTAAAGTCACTCCTCACCAGGAAGTATATAACTGAAGAGTATGAAACAGTAAAACTGGTGACAACTACATCTAATATCATATTGAGCAAGATGCCCAACAAACAAAAAGACTTGGGATCCTTTGGAATTTCATGTCACATTGGCGACTAATCATGCAAGAAAGCTTTGGCAGATCTTGACGCAAGAATCTCTATTATGGCACTTAGCCTGTGCAAGAGACTAGGGTTCGCAAAATTGCTTCCTACTAGCATGACTATACAACTTGCAGACAATTTGATAAAACGTCCGTTAGGAATCCTCAAAGATGTCTCGATCAAGGTAGGCAAGGACACATATGTTCCATGCGACTTTGTCATTATGGACATAAAGGAAGATGCCAGATATCCTCTCATCTTTGGTCGTCCATTCCTCGCCACTGCAAGAGCCCTGATTGATGTTGAAGCGGGTACCTTACTGCTCAGATTAGGCAAAGAAACTCTCAAATTTAAAGTTTTGAAAGTATGAGAAGACCAAGTATGCAAGAAGAAGTCTATCTGATTGACTGCATTGAGCAAATGTCACTTCTGATCCAAGAGCATCATGAATCAGACAACCCTTTAGAAGTTGCTCAAACAAACCCATCAGTTGATGAACCGATTGATGAACAAGTAAAGGATTGCTTTGAATCCCTCGATTCTGCTAAAGAAGATGTTGAAGCCACTAGTGAAGAACTCAAGTCTATGGAAACTACAGAAGAAACATGTTAAAAACCAGAGGCTCCCAAAATGAAGCTCCTGCCCGAAGGACTAAAGTACGTGTTTTTAGACAATCTCAAAGTTTGCCCAGTTATTATAAATTCCGATCTAACAGCTGAACAAGAAAATAAACTACTGAAGGAATTAAGGGAAAGAAAGAAAGCCATCGGCTTTAAAATGAGTGACCTCACTTGGGTCAGTCAAGCGTTGTGAATGCATAAGATCCCTATGATGGAAGATCACAAGCCTACTATTGAGCATCAATAGAAATTGAATCCAAATATGAAGGAAGTAGTTCGTCGCGAGGTCATTAAACTGCTCACAGCTGGAATAATCTATCTGATCTCAGAGTCACCATGGGTGAGTCCAGTGCATGTAGTCCCGAAGAAAGGAGGAACAACTGTCATATGAAATGAAAACAATGAACTCATCCCCACTCGAACAGTCACAGGGTGGAGGATGTGCATAGATTATAGAAAATTAAACAAGGCAAATCGAAAAGATCATTTTCCAATGCCTTTCCTTGATCAAGTCCTAGAAAGGTTGGCTAACCAAGAATATTGTTGTTATCTTGACGATTACTTTGGATTCTATCAAATACCCATACATCCAGATGACCAAGAGAAAAAAACTTTACCTGCCCATTTGGAACATACGCATTTAAAAGAATGTCCTTTGGTCTCTGTAATGCACCCGCAACTTTCCAACGTTGCATGGCTGCCATATTCACTGGTCTTACTAAAACAATTATGGAGGTTTTCATGGATGATTTTTCCATATACAGAGATTCATTCGAGTCATGTCTAAAGCATGTCTCCCTAGTCCTCAAATGTTGTGAAGAAGCACATCTTGTGTTGAATTGGAAAAAGTGCCACTTTATGGTAAAGGAAGGCATTGTCCTCGTCCATAGGATCAGCAATAGAGGAATTGCAGTAGACAAAGCCAAGATTGAAGTGATTTCTAAATTGGCTATCCCAACAAATGTAAAAGAAGTATGTGCTTTCTTAGGTCATGCATTATTTTATAGAAGATTCATAAAAGACTTTTCCAAGATAACGAAACCAATGATGAATCTATTACTAAAGGATATTGATTTCAATTTCAACGAAGAATGTGTCAAAAGCTTCAACACACTGAAGCAGACTCTTACAACCACCCCCATCATTAGAGCTCCCGACTGGGACCATCCTTTTGAAATTATGTGTGATGCCAGTGACTATGATGCATGCGTTGTTTTAGTGAAATATATAGAGAAGAAACACTATGCGATCTATTATGCATCAAAAACTCTTGATGAAGCCCAGAGGAATTATGCAACTATCAAGAAAGAAATTCTAGCAGTCGTGTATGCCTTTGACAAGTTTAGATCCTACCTAATTGGTTTGAAGGTCATTGTCTACACAGACCACGCTGCAATTCGTTACCTTATAGAAAAGAAAGATGCAAAACCCAGGTTAATTAGATGGATCCTCCTATTATAAGAATTTGATTCAGAGATAACAGATAAAAAGGGTACATAGAATGTTGTAGCAGACCACCACAGTTGCATCCACACTCTGGATGCTGAGAAGATTCCGATCAATGATTCTTTGTCAGATGATCAACTAATGAAAGTCTCAGAAGCTATACCTTGGTACTCGGATTTTGTGAACTACCTTGCTGATGGGGTTATCCATCCTCAATGCACTGGGAATGCACTGAAGAAGTTCATGCATGATGTGAAACAATACCACTGGGATGAGACGTACCTCTTCAAACTATGTACTGATGGTCCATATAGACGATGTATTGCCAAAGAAGAAGGTCAACTTATTTTAGAACAATGTTAATCAGGACCAGTGGGAGGCCATATGAGCTCTAAAAAGACTTCCTTGAAGGTTTTGCAATGTGGATTCTTCTGGCCAACCATATCCAAAGATTCCTATGACTTTGTCCTATCATGTGACAAATGTCAAAGATCAGGCAATATAATAAAGAGAGATGAGATGTCGTTGAATCTATGGCACAAAGTAGAGATATTTGATGTTTGGGGTGTGGACTACATGGGTCCATTCCCATCTTCTCATGGATTTTCATACATCCTAGTGGTGGTGGACTATGTTTCAAAATGGGTTGAAGCCATACCAACCGTCACTAGTATTTCCAAACCAGCCATCAAATTATTCAAGGATATTATCTTTCCCCATTTTGGCACCCTACGCATGGTGATATCCGACGGAGGCTCCCATTTTCTTGAAAGAAGCTTCGAATCATTGCTAAGAAAGTATGGTGTTACTCACAAGGTAGCCTCACCCTACCATCCACAGATAAGTGGACTGATGGAGGTTTCTAATCGTCAACTAAAGAGTATCTTAGAAAAGACAGTTGGCCGCAATCAGAAAGATTGGTCGGAGAAAATCAACGATGCATTATGGGCCTATCGAACTGCTTATAAAACTCCCCTCGGGACTACACCTTTTCGATTAATATATGGAAAAGCCTGCCACCTTCCAGTCGAACTAGAACACAAGGCATGGTGGGCAATTAAACAACTGAACTTTGATATGAAAGAAGCAGGCCAAACTAGAATTCTGCAACTCCAAGAGCTGGATGAACATAGGATGACAGCTTATGAGAACTCACGAATCTACAAAGAACGCACAAAACTTTGGCACGATGGACATCTAAAAAGAAAATACATACAAGTGGGAGACCAAGTTCTGCTATTTAACTCAAGATTGAAGTTATTCCCAGGAAAACTCCGCTCATGCTATTCTGGACCATACATCATCAAGAGCATCTCCCCACATGGTGCTTTCTCTTTATGGAGTGAAAAGTCAGGTGAATTTGTGGCAAATGGTCATCGCTTAAAAAGATACTTCATCTTAGCTGACATAGACACTGATGCATCACTAGATCTCTCCAATCTAAAGGATCCACCTTGAAGCTGAAGAATTCAGTCGAGCCATCGATATAAAACAAAGGTGATTGTCGGGAGGCAACCCGATCAATAAATTAGTTTTACTTTTCATTTCAAATTAGAATGTTTCTTTAATTTTTTTTTTACTTTCTAGATATTTTTTCATTAAATAAAATTCTCATTGTGAGATGATATTTTAAGATCTAATTGCTCTTTACCTTTGATATTTTTAGATAAGAGGATGCACGTTGACTGGAACACAACCACATTTGGTGGTCAATCTGGTGTGAATTTTCCCCTCCATCTTTGATTTAGGGTTCACTCAGAATGAGCAAATCTCTAAGTTTGGGGTGGATGGTGGGTGGTACATACCTCACTTACCACCTACACCCATCCTTTTCATACTTAAGTTTTCTCTGTCACATTCTTGATAAAAAAATTCAAAATTTTCAAAATTTTCAAAATGTTTGAATTTTTTAATTTTTTTTCCAAAGAAGTTGAACATATATTTGATGAAATTTTGACACTTCATGTTTCATTAAAAGTCACTAACTAACCTTCTATGCATTTTAAATCATTTTATCCTCCTTATTCGAAGTAAATCCTCAAAAGGACCACTTTTTGAAACAAGCCTTTTGATTGAAATCATCTTGTGAATCTTATGATTCCTAACATCATGATACTTATGCAAAAATGACAAATGTCTATCGAACTGATAGGGATCAAACATGTCGTGCTTCCTAACTGACTAGTTGATCAATAACATGGAATCTCCACTGTATCCTCATCAAGTCATTATTTGAGCAGAGTATGATATAGAGAATGACCCGGTGCTCTGAATCGTAAATCAAGTTGCATTCTGATTTGAACTCTCTTCTACACCTCTTCTATCATCTTTGTATCCCTCCATTCATCAAAAAGAAACAAAATAGCCAAAATAGTGCCAAACCCTAAGTTTAGGGTGGCACACCACTTCCCTCTATATCCGCTTCTTCCATACCCCTAACAAATAAATAGGGGCGTACCACCAAAAAAATGCAATCTCGAGTCAAATAAAGGAGAGATTTGCAAACAAAAAGATGCCAAAGTGCACAAAAAAATAAAAGCAATCTCGAGTGAATAGAGGTGAGATTCGCACCAAAAAAATGCAATAAATGAAATTACAAAAATAATAAAAATCTCGAGTTGAATAGAGGAGAGATTTATTTCTTCTTTCCATACCACCATTCACTCCATTTTCTACCTAATGGCACAATGAATGCCCACCCTATCCTGAAAAAACCAGTGTCAGATCAAATGTCCACTTGTTGTTCTGCGGGTGTCTATGGACTCTTACAAAACTCTTTGACATGCTTGTTGTTGGAAAAAGTGAGGAGGAAGTGATATTGGAAAATGAACTCAAGAATGAAGATATGGTAAGATGTGTTTAGTGGTCTCAGGAGGTTGAGATACCGAGTCATATTAAGAAGAAAGAAAACATTTGTGATGTGAAGATGAAGCAATCACACGAATTGAAAGTATTCATTTGGCGACTGTTTCAGATTTTGTGTTACTTGAGGACGAGCAAAGTTTAAGTTCGGGGTATTTTGATGAATGTATATTCATCATGGAATTCAAATACCATATTGGGTCGAATTCAACTCAACACATCAAATTTCACTCATTAAATATGAAAATGTATCATAATGCACAAAAATTACTTAACTGATTCGATTATCAAGGTTTTAACTAAATTTATGTTGATTTAATGCAGGTCTTGTTAAGTTTGAACAGTCAGCTGGGACCCACCTTCACTCACCATTTGGTTTCGTCCATACAGTTACAACCATTCAGTTTCGTCCATACGGTCTCACCATTCACCCGAATGGACGTGCTCATCTCGAGACCGTTTGCAGAGATTCGGTCTACAAGACCATTTGAAAAGATTCGGTCTATGAGACCGTTTGCAGAGATTCAGTTTGCAAGACCATTTGCGGAGATCCGGTCTACAAGACCGTTTGAATAGTTTTGGTCTGTGAGACCATTTGGAGGAATGCAGCAGACTGTTTGCTGAGAAAATCCAAATGAGCGTGAAGATTGTTTGCTCTAGCGGCAATGCAAACCGTTTGATGGCTACGAGAAGACCGTTTGATAATTAAACGATTTCCAAACCGTTTGTTGCTACTAGCATGAAGATCGTTCGAGCATACAACAACATAGACTATTTGCTTTAGCAGTGCTGCGAAGATCGTTTGCATGCACACATATCAAAATAGTTTGGTTTAATAGCATGGAAACCATATGGTCTAGGAGCAATACAAACCATGTTCTATACACCACATACCAAACTAAATGAGCATCTCGTATGTTGATGTCAAACCGTTGGAGCAAAAGCATGCAACCAAAACCAAATCACACGTAAACCGTTTGCTGCTACAAAGGACAAGACCTAATGGATCGTGCATGCAACAAAATTGAATGGCCTAAGGCATGAAAACCGAATGAGGCATCTTGCCAACCGAACGAACCCAGCCGGTCGTTTAAAGTTTATTCATGGAACCGATTGGAAAAGATCAATTATCAAGATCGAATAAAGGATTTGCTGCATGAAAAAGTGTGCAAAGCCAAGACTGTTTGTTGATTGTCCATGCAAACTGAATGGGAAAAGATCATGAAAACTGTTTGATGTACCCATGTGATGACCGAATCAAGGAGAGTTGAACTCCAAAACCGAATGGCCAATTGATACTTGAAGACCGAATCGCCAATTGCTGCAAAGTCAAGACCGAATGAATTGAAGATCAAATGGAGCAGCATGTGAATAACCAACCAGCAATGCATGCAAATCGCATGGTAAAGTAGCAAGTAGCCAAACCGCATGATAAAGTGGCACAAAGCAAAACTACATGGTAAAGTGGCACAAATTCAAACTGCATGGTAAAGTAGTGCAAAGCAAAACCATTTGATAAAGTGGATCTTTGAAAACTATTTGGTTATTTTGCACGTTGCATGAAACTGTTTGATACATGCATGTCAGTTCAAAACCGTTTGGGCACTTAAATAACTAAACCATTTGGATAAGATATTTTCAGACTGGAATCACACCAAAAACGTGAGGACCAGTCTAGTTCCTATAAATAGGACCAGCAGGGTCCTCATTTTGGGGCATCGGTTCTAGGACACCGATAGACTTCCTTTACATAGGTCTGGTCCAAATCCAGTACTGTCCGTGCCAGTTTCATTCCACCTACTGCCTGTGTTGCAACCAAGGAGGCTGAGGAGCGAAGGAAGATGGAGCGAGGGAGACTGTTTGGTCTGTATTGGCAACTCCCGTTCACATCTAGATCTGCTCTGACATGACGTAGAAGGTTGTATCTTCTTCACCGAGTTGTGACTACCTTCTGCACCGAGTTCATGGTGGATTTCTCTCTTTCTTATTTTTCTTGTTTCTTGCATCATGAGTGAGTAGTACCTTTTCGCTGGGTGTGGGGAATAACCCCACTACCCATGCAATCAAGTTCTTTTGTTAAACTCTCCATGGCAATGTATATAACTTTCCATTTCATTATTAATTAGTACGTTCGTAGTTGATTATTTACTTGCTTTCATCTTGTTCTCTCCTATATTGTGAAATCTTCTATATGTGGGATAGAATGGGGGGTTACAAAGTTTGACTCTTTGACAAGAACTTCTGATAAGATTCCTTGAGGTCGTAAGTGTATGATTTGTGAGGGGATGAGACATCTAGCCTACGGTGACGCTTCTGTGGTCTAAACATCCATCAGGGAGGATCACAACCTTAGTAGGATTTTGTATCGTCTTTGTTTATCGTCGATGTTAGTTTATAGATATATCACCTTCTTGCTTATCGATTAATGTGGTTGACTCCCAAACTAGAAATAGAATGGGATTTCTTCGATGTCGTAAGTGTGTGATTCATAAGGGGACGAGCCATCTAGCCTTCGGTGATGCTTCCATGTGCCTAACATCTGTATAGGGGGCTCACAACCTTGGTTGAATTTCTATATCTTCGGAGCTGTAAGAAAGTGATCCAGTTTGTGATGAGACATCTGATGCCTAAGGTGATTCTTACGCGAACCTAATGCCCATATGGGGGGTTCTGCAGTAGCTCTATTTGGATTGTTATCTCTTGCCTGGATTGTTTGCTATTGAATGTGTTTGCATGTGTAGCGATGGTGAATCCTGATACCATTCCAGTGATTCCTTATCATTGATCTAAACCCAACTTTAGTTTAGCTTTTACTTTCTTACAATTAGTTTAATTAACCTCAAATAAACCAATCATTCTAAATAATAGTTTTACTTGAGCTAGATTGGACCAACAAAGATTCTTAAAAACGTTGTCCTTTGGGTTTGATCCTTAACTATACTATGATAAGACTCGACCGCTTACGGGTGGTATTATTGCACTTTGGTTTTGGTAAAAGATTGGGGATTTCAACCCCGAGTGAGTTTGTTAGTGCGATAAAATCCCATGTCAACAAGCTAGAGTTCAGATGCTAAGAAAAAAAAATCATCCAACAAAAAGGGGGGGTGGGAACATAGAGCAATAGGTATTAAAACTCCACTAATTCCATTAGCATGAGCATTGTATAAAAGGTTTAGTTACATTGCATAATAAATGAATGTAAATGACTGTAAAAGGGAAGATAGGTATCACCTCCTTGATATAGGAGGGCGATATACAGTAGCAGATCCCTAAGGTGCCTCTAACCCGACACCAGGCGGGAGCTCTGACCGACATGCCCTTGTCATGTGGCTAACCCCTATCGGGCGAAAGGTAGTGACGGGAAGGCATGACGGCCAAGGCTCACTACCTGATACGGTCGTATTGGGGTACCACCTCTCGGGTGGCACGCTGGGATGGGAAATCCGTATCGAGCTCGGTATAGTGTCGGGTTAAAGATAGCTTAGGTTCTCAGGTTCCTTGCATCAGGTGTGGGGGCGAGTCATCTCGGCCAATAACCCATCTAGGAACCTAACACATCGGGTGGCCGTCTTGGTTGTATCGGGCTGCTGCGGCTACCGGGACGGGTTCTAAGTGAACCACTCCCACCCCTCTCGGGTAGGGGGTGTGCTCACCTAGTATCGCCCAGCACGCCCTTGGAACGCGTCACACTAGCTTCTGAAGCTTTCCAAGGTTAGCTTTCACTAGGGTTCCAACCCGTCCCATCGGAGTCATGTAGCTGTTATTTATAGGCAGTGATTGGAAGAAGTTGCGGTTCTCCGGGTGCAACGTGTCGTCCATCGGCTCCATTAGCACGGCTTTAGGGATGATCGACATGCGTGTCGCCCGGCGCAACGAGTGTCGGGTTGCAATCATGTCGGGTAGTCATGATGGGTGGGCGCCCGCCGGTGGGTAGCTCGTATCACACGACACACTACATCGGGAGAGTAGTCGTGGTGGGTACAGCTCCCTGTCGGGTAATCGGCATATCGCCCGACGGAGTCTTTTTGCGTGACACACCCGTGTCGCGTGGCAGTTGTATCGAGCAGCTGTGCGATGGGTAAAGAGTGTGTTAGCTGACTGGTAGGAGGGCCAATGCAGGTAAACACTGTTCATGGGTCGGGACAGGCCTTTTTGGTAGAAAGACAAGGAAAAACTCTGCAAAAGGATGCAAAAATTGGTCAGAGCATAGTGCAGTTTAGTTTTGTTCAAAACATAACAAAATTGATAGGAAAAATAGTTTAGAGGGTAGTTTTGAAAACAAAATATAGGCCATAAATAACCCCAAAAAAGGGTGTTATCAATAACCAACTAGATCAATAAAATTTGTACATGGGAGGAACTTGTTGATACCTTTTTTTAGAAGTTTTACATGTGTTATAGCAACTCACTATAGAGATCATTTTTAACTTGAAGAAGGGACCTCTTGAAGACATACATGAGTCTTGGGAGTGGTATAAGATATATTAGTGTTATTTTCCACTTAGCATATTTCACGATTGGTTATTGATTAACATATTCTCACAAGACTTAACCTTAAGATGAGAAACTTGTTGTAGGAAACTGAATCACTTGCAGTTCAAAAGGGAGGAATGCATTAATTATGTTGTGTTGAATTTGTGAAATACAATGTTATATTAAGTATATATCTACATATAATCCTTAGTATAATTATAAGGATGTAAAAGATAAGATCTACAATCTATTACATACATCTATATGTTTTGCTGAAACAATTAAGGTATACACTACATTGGGAAATTATTCTCAAGTCCCAAATTTTTGTGCCTACAAACAATTTCCCGATATAAGTACCAAAATTATATTCCATAATCCCAATAATGCTCACTTAGATACACATCTAGAACTATGAACCTATTGACTCAAGGTCTAAATTGACTAAACCCTTGTTTTGATGATGACTAAACCATTCCAATTAATTGTGTCTAATGTCTCTACTTGAGTCATTTTAGATTAGGTATAGACACACTCTAAATGCCCTAACTTGTGCATCTCAACTTGGATAAAAGACAAGTCAAAGTTAATACAAGTGCATCTTTTTGGAATACAATGTAAATCCATTAGAATCATGTTGTAAATCACTTGTAATGATTGTACGACTTGTAATTAAGCTTATAAAAAAATCAAGATCACTTAGATTGAATGGTTAAGCACTCAAAAGACATTTTCCAAAATTCACATCAGCCTATTCATCAATCGAGTTACAAATTTGACCGATCCTGATTGGATCTTGAAAATGACTTTTGATCGGTCGTGTTTACACTTCGTAGAACTCGACTGATACCTCTACATACCAAAACTGATTCAAGTTAATCGGTCGAGTTACACCAGGACAAAAGTAGATCGATGGTCTAAATTGGTCTTTTCTCTTAGTAGAATTTGTCGAGTTACCTTTATAGAAAATGGACCGATTGCAGTGTATGGAAAAGTGCAGAAAATTGTTTCTAGCCATTGTGGTGTTGCAACAATTGAAAATATATTTGTTGTAAGCCACAAAATGGATAGTTTCCATTCTTAAGTGTTCCCGAAGGCTAAGAGGCATCCCCAACTATAAATAGGACCCCTTGGGCTTCATTTCAAGGTTACACATTCAATGAAAAACTCTATATGAGGTTCCTAGTCTATAGTTGAGTGCCTCCTACAACCTCCTCTGTAACGCTCGGGTCCACTGCCCAAGGCTCTAGTAGAGTTTCAGGAATGACGATTGGCCTCACAGACCACCACTAGCCTTAATTGTATGCTTTATCCTCACGCACGCACAAGCTGGGGTCAAGTTCCCGACTGGTCACCCATCCTAGTACTACTCCAAGCCAAGCACGCTTAACTATGGAGTTCTTTAGTGATGGGCTCCCGGAAAAGGAGGTTCACCTTGGTGATATGGGTAGTCCAATCATTCCTTTTAAGATCATGTTATCTGAGGCCTCAAATCGTGGGATGTTACAATCTCCCCCACTTAGGCTCTTGACGTCCTCGTCAAGGCTCAACTATAAGGCCTCATAATCTCTTCCCCATTTCAGTGCAGACCCACAATGGCCCATGGACACCCAGCTCCAGATCACAGAATACCAGTGCAAGGGTGGCTACATCAACCATGGACAACCCTTTCGTATATGCATGGACCGCATGGCTCAAGACTGGCATGCCATGTCCATGTGGGCCCCACCTACTGGAGGGGTTATGGCTCTGATACCATTTGTTACACCCATGCCCACTACCCAAGGCTCTAGTAGAGTTTCAGGAATGACGACTGGCCCCACAGACCACCACTAGCCTTAACTGTGTGGTTTATCCTCATGCACGCACAAGTCGGGGTCAACTTCCCGACTGGTCACCCATCCTAGTACTACTCCAAGCCAAGCACGCTTAACTATGGAGTTCTTTAGTGATGGGCTCCCAGAAAAGAGGTGCACCTTGGTGATATGGGTAGTCCAATCATTCCTTTTAAGATCATGTTATCCGAGGCCTCAAATCTTGGGATGTTACATCCTCTCTCTCTCTCTCTCTAAGCTTAATCACTTACTACATTCATTAGAGTGAGTAGGAAATCTATAAGAGAGCTAGTCCTAAATGTATATTTTGTGAGGCTCTCACTTCCACCACCTCCCTATCTCTCATTTCAACCATGAAGATGAAGGTTCTCTCTCTTGGTTAAGAGAGGTTGAAGAAGAACAAGGGAAGGAGTCCCTTGGTGAAGATTAAGGCTTAAGACTTGGAGACAGAGTGGGTAAGCCCTTGGTGAAGGAAGAAGACTCCTTGCTCAAGTGGGTAAGTGCTTGGTGGAAGATTCTCTGAGTGAAGGTGAAGGCAAAGGCTAAAGATCCAAGAACAGTAGAAAAGTCCTTGTAGGCGGAAGACTTGTGCTAGAGTGGGTAGGATCTTGGAGGAGGATGAAGACTCTTGGCAAAGTGGGTAAGTCTTTGGTAAGGTGGAATACTCTTGGTGCTTGGATGGGTAAGTACTTTGGTGGTCATGTATTGTAAGTCTTATGAATGAATATAAGAATGTAATGGTTAATAAATCCTAGAGGTTAACCTCTCTAGGTAGTGAACTGACTCACTTCTAGTTTGAAGTGTGGAACCACTCTACATAGCTTGTTACTTGGTGTATGTTCTATCTCTCTCTTCCTTGCTATGCATGTTTTAGTTGCACTCAAATTTCCTATTTAGCAACCTTATCTTGTGATATATCTTGAAGGTCTAATCAATTTTTTTTAAGTGCATTCATCTCTATTCACCCCCCTCTAGAGCATCTAATCACCCATCTAGGATCCAACATAACCATCCATGGTTATCCTATGCAAACTTTCAACGTACTATATTTCATGTTTTATATGACAATTGCTAACATATATCATACCAAAATCCAGCCATATGATGTGTACAACATTTCCATCAAGAGTAGAGAAACCAACAAAATAATACCTATGGAGGTAATACAATTTTAATCATCAACTCTAGTACTTTAGATATGGGAAAGGGCTGAGGAACAACAAAATGAAGACATTGATCTAATTCATATTAGACAATACTTGGGGTTTAAAAACAAAACAAGTTCATTGAAAACCAATTTTCTTCTATTGTTGTATTTGCAAAGACACCTTTGAGGTAAATTTCTTCACAAGTAATCTAGATCCTTAATGGAGAACTCATCCAAAATTTTAACAATTACTCTAATACAATCAAGCTAAAGCTTAAATGTGGTGCTTCTTGGGAGGAGACCCAAGATGTTATCTCATGTTTCTTATCTTTCTTATTTTTCTTTATTAGTATATATTTTTATTCCTTTTTTAACTTTTTTCTCTTTCACTATGCATCATGTATTTGTTGCACACAAGAAACCAATAGCACCATACAAGAGTAAAACTAAATAATAAAATGAAAAAGGAAATAAAATTATATAAATGAAAAATAGAAAAAGGAACCATATTCATTTTAATATGAAAACAATAATGACACTTTATCATCACTAATATCTACATCCTAGTCTTCACCACAAGGCAAAGGTGATCGAACATTCAATCTACTTGATTTTCATAGTACAACACACATACCTCCATCTTACTTGAAATGGGCCAAAGAAGAAACGATTTGAAACTATAAGGATTGTGTTACATTTCTATCAGCCACACCCAAACATATCTAATTTGAAGCTTTGGGAAGATCACTGAAGTGCATGTGCATAGTTATAGCATGTTGAATTAGAAGACTGAAACCTGCCTAATATCATGGTGAGAAAATCTTCTTCCACAACAAAAATAGATTAACCTATAGAAAAGATATATATCTATCGATTTAATACCACTACAAAACAAATATGATTAGCACAACTCATAAGTAATATTTTATTAAAAAAGAAGATGAGTGAACAAATCTTACTTTGAAGAAGAAAAGGTATAAAAATCTACACCAAAGTGAATATTCAATCATGTTTGTGGAGCTTTTGGATTTGGTCACTTAGATTCGGTGTAACTTCATTAGAATATTGCTTATACATGATTATCTATCAGGATCCCTCAAGTTAACTAACAATTAATTATTTAGTTTTATAGTCTAATATATTTAGGATGACATTTATCAATAAACTCCATATATAAATTAAGTACACGTGATTGACTTGAAAATGTATCATATTTATATTTTAACATTCTAATCTCTTACCTAGAATAAGTAAAAGGTTTACTCTAGAGTACAACCCTCACTAAATCCTTTTTTCCTCATCTGTCATGATATTCAACTATGTTTGATGTAGTGGGTGAATTCTCAATTTCTTGTGTCATAGAAAGCAAGATGCAAACCCATCTCAATTTAAAGAGCATTAATTGTCTTGGTGTGATTTAGATCATCTTTTGGGTAGAGGTAGATGAATTTCTCTAGTCATTTCCAATAAATAAGAGATGATGATCTCTAGTTCACTAGAGGCTATGCATGCAATTTTTGTCACTTCCATGCCTTCAACACCATTCCATTTTCTCACATCACAATTTTTTACATCATTAATGTCTAATATTCAAACATGAGATTAGAAGTATTCCATGATACCAAAGAATGTTGATTTTTAAGCTGTTCAATGTTCTTGATATTTTTACAAAAAACCCTTGATATCATGTATGTAAATGGGAACATATGTGTGATACTTGATTGTACTTGACTGATAAAGCAAAGAAGTCCATGGTTTTTGGATTTGAAAAAGCAAAGTGTAAGTAATGGCCACCATCATAGTTGTGATGACACAGAGCGACTGTATTGACAATGCTAAAATCTTAGGAGAAATGCAGACTTTAAGTGCCCATGCCAAACCTAGCATAATGGTTATGCTAGCCAGCACAACCGTATTCAAGATCCCTCAAAACGGTTGTGCCAGCTATCATGACTGTGGTGCAAACAGTTCAAGATGCACATGCTAGCAACAATGACCCATGCCTAAGTCCCCCACAATGACTGTGCTACCCGGTATGACAGTGATACGTAGATCGGGAACCACGACCATGCTACCAAGCCTCCAAACCCTAATTTTCAACTGTAAAATCCACCTCTTCCACCTCCAAATGAACCATGTCTCAATCTTTGGGATACCCTCTCCTAAGGTTTTGTGCCAATAGTAGACTTAGGCCACCTCCCAATCTAGGACTTGGTGCCTTGTCGGTCTTCCCAATATGGGGCTTGACCTCTTATGACCTTCCCAAGTTGGGGCTTGGTCCTAGTCATCTCAATGACTCTCTCTCTCATCCTTTCTATTTTTAGACATCCAGAGTTTCTATGAGGGGTTGGAGCAAGTTATTCATATATCATGTGATACTCATATGGGCCTTATAGATTGTAAGAAAGTAAGTAAACATCCAATAGTTTAGTTTGCAATCCTTTCAGGAAACATCAGAAAACACACAAGTGGATAAGGCAAATTGTCATAGGCGTAACCACATACCTTTCCCATAGATGACTTAAAGTCCAAGTAAACAAGAGAAGTTGTAATCAACCAAGAAATCACCCTAAAATTAGTGTATAACACCCAAGTATTACTATTTTATCCATAATCTATAGTTAAGACTACTTGGGTTCTATGTTAGGGATTTGGTGTTCAAATTAGGGTTTCATCAGGGTTTTGGCTTCCCAAATCTTAATTACCACATTTAATGCTTTTTAACTTAGGAAACACTAATTTTACATCATATAATGTAAATCTCAAATTACATTGCAAGTTGTCCTTTTTATCCAAAGAGATTATTCTTTTTCCATTAAAATCATTTAGACAAGTTATAATCATTGAAAGTAAGACATTAAGGTTTCCATGCATTTAATACATTAAAAGTTGCATCTTTAGGCATTTTTGAAATATGATACAAAACTAGGTCATGGAACCAATTTTATTGGATTCCTTATATTGTTTTGATCAAAATACACTATTTATTTACCATAGTTGGATAGTCCTATGATTTTCTAGATTTATTACAAAGCAAATAGGTATGGACCAATCACAACACACCACATAGGCGGCTGACTATGCTTTTGGTCGTGTCACTGGGCCAGGGTTGAGGCAATAGGCTTATTCCATGGAAGAACTAGTGTCCAAATGGAAGAATCATTAGGTAGGGCAAAAAAAGGAAGTAAAAAGACTGAATGACCCTAACCTCTTAGAAGGTGAGTTGAGGGCAAAGGCAACCTTTTGTAGGAGGAGTCACCATCAACCTTCACGAGTAGGCTTGAAAGTTTACTCTGTGAATCTGGATCTCTACATGATGGGAAAGCATATCAACACTTTCACCTTGCCTTGTTAAAGTCATTGATAGCCTCAATTGGTTAGGAGGAGACTGGAGTAGAAAGGACAATGAAGGTGAATCTCATGGGTGATTGGATTAGAAGTGAGGTAAATAGGATGATCTATCAGGGAAACTAGAGGCATGGGAGTGGTCTTTGAGTCAAGTGAAGTTTCACCCTAGAGTTGATGGTCTCACAGAGGGGGTTCTACCCCTTTATATTGTTCTGGCTATGGAGGACAAGGCACCCATTGGGTTAGCGATTTGGGAGAAGTTGTAATTCCCTTCCTATAACACCATGATTTTCATATCTCATGAATAGAATATATTTTTTTAATTGGGAGTATTACTTTTTTTTTGAAAGTGGAATTATATTAATTACTCTAAATCGGAGCGAGCAACAACCCACAAAGAGTTCGGTAACGACGATGGATCCTTGGTTGAACTAATCGCGCCATGTAAAGCACTCTTAGCCACCTCGTGTGCCAACCTATTACAGTCTCTCTTAACAAAATAAAAAGAGCAGAAAGAAAAAGAACTAACTACAAATTTAATATTCGATATAAGAAGGCCGAGATGGTCTCTTCTCTCGTGCGTAGAGTGTAAGGCATCTACAACACCTTTCGAATCCGACTCCACTACCACTGCATCAAAACCCCACGTAGCTGCTTGCTGCACAGCTGTTAGCACAGCCTGCGCCTCCGCGATCAGCACGTCCCCCAGATTTTCCATTTGCGCCGCTATCACTGCCAATAGGTTCCCGTCGGCATCACAAATTTCTCCCCCCAAGCCAGTGCGCCCGTCTCGTCCCATTGCCGCATCACAGTTGATCTTGAATCGACCCTGGAGTGGCCGTTGCCATGCTGCTGCTGACATGGTACTAGCCGTTGGTTCTGTATTCGGCTCGCGGTCATTGGCCCTGCTGAAATCAGCCATAAAGGAAGCCGCTTTCCGGATGATAACATCAACATTTGCTGATGTACCAAATGTACACTTGTTCCTGTAAGTCCACACTGCCCACATCAAATTTACAACTTTCATATAGTTAAGATGATGGAGAGTGTTTTGAAGGTGGAGTTAGGCTTCTGTAGGCTGTTTACTCCTCAGTTCTTGTAAACAACTCGGCTCTAATTCTCGCTGCCATATAACCTCGATCGCCGGACATTCAAAGATAGCACGAGTAATTGTTTCTTTTGCCGCATTACATCTGGAGCAGTTGCCATCCGCAATATAATGTCTATCCCATAACCTGCCCTTTGTTGCCAGCCCCCCCCCCCATGCAAGCTCGCCATAGAAAATGAGAAACTTTTGGCGGTATTTGAGCTTTTTATACTGTCCTCTAAACTTCATTTCTATCCTCCATACACACTCTATTAAATTCCCCCTTTCCCAGCACACATAACCAGTAAGCTGACTTCATGGAAAAACAACCATTCTTGTCCGGTCACCACATCTGTACATCTTCAGGAAGGCGGTAGCTAATTGGCGCAAATATATTAGCTTGAATCTCTGCAGGGAAAAGCTCTTCTATGGTATGAGAGTTCCATCTTCTAGTTTCCACATCTATAAGCTCATGCACCATCTCATTGTCGCTTTGTAATAAAGGATATGACTCCTGGAGGCATCTTTCCTGTCCCTTTATCCATTTATCTGTCCAAATATAGATGTTTCTCCCATTACCCACACGCTAGCTTGTGCCCTCAACTAGCACTGGTTTGACTCCCCAAATGCTTCTCCATGTAAAACTCGGGTTGTGACCTCTACACGCCTCAAGAAATGAAGTACTTCGGAAATAACGTGCTTTGAGAACTCTGTGTGCTAAAGTGTTCGTCTTTGTTAACAACCTCCACGCTTGTTTGGCTAACATTTCATGATTAAAGGCATGTAGATCTCTAAAACCCAGATCTCCATCTCTTTTTGGTTTACACAGCACATCCCAACTTAACCATGACATTTTACGTTCATTGTTCTTTGCACCCCACAAAAACCGCCCTATGCAACTGTGAAGTTCATCAATCATACCCACCGACAAAAGAAAGATTTTCATGACATACATGGGGATGGCTTGCACCACTGCCTTAATAAGGACCTCTTTTCCTGGCTAGGACAAAAAAATTTCTTTCCAACCCTGCAATTTTTTCCACACTCTCTCTTTGATGTAGTTGAAGACCTGTTTCTTCGACCTCCCCACTACTGCCGGGAGACCCAAGTACTTCGCATGGCGTTCAACCTCCTTCACTTTGAGAAGATCGCGTAGCTCTCCTTTCCTATGGAAAGGAACACCTTTGCTGAAAACAACTTCAGTTTTGGATAAATTAATTCTTTGACCCGATGCCTGTTCGTACTGGCTAATAAGATTAGCTATTTTCAGGCACTCTTCTTTAGTTGCTTATGCAAAGAGGATGCTATCATCTGCAAAGAAAAGGTGAGAGATGGGGGGTCTGTTCCTGCTGACCTTTACACTCCAGATATAGTTTTCACTCATAGCTAAAGAAATGGACGTAGATAAAGCTTCTGCACAAAGAATAAAAAGATAGGGGGAGAGTGGATCACCTTGCCTTAGGCCGCGGGATGGTAGTACCGACCTGGACCGGTAACCGTTGATAGAAAAAGACGAACTCACAGAAGAGATACACTCCATGACTTTTCTTCTCCACAACCCACCAAAGCCCAACTTTTCTTGCACCAGGTCTAGGAAAGCCCAATCCACTCTATCATATGCTTTAGACATGTCAAGCTTCAAGGCAATACTCCCCTTCTTCTTTTTTCCTTCCATCTTCATCCTGTGAAAAACTTCAAACGCTACCAGAACATTATAAGTAATCATTCTGCCCGGGATGAACGCACTTTGATTTTCAGAGATCAGAGAATCCATCATAGGTTTAAGTCTATTTGCTAGAACTTTAGCAGCAATCTTATAGACCACATTGCAAAGGCTAATCGGTCTATAATCTGAGATGGTACTTGGGGTTTCCACCTTGGGGATCAACACCACCAAGGTGGAGTTCAGTTTTCCAATGTCCTCATGTCCCTTCCACCACCCCTTGATATAACTAGCAACATCCTTACCCACAATAGACCAGTATTTTTGATAAAAAAAGAAGTTTCAACCCATCCGGCCCCGGAGCTTTATTTGGATGCATTCCCACTAAGGCGTCCTGGATTTCCTTATCCGTGATGTCCCTTTGCAGAGTATCATTCATGGTAGAGTCCACCTTGTGTTTCAAACCCCTAACTGCCTCCTCCATATCCTGTGGCGAGCTAGTAGTAAACAAATCCTCAAAAAAGTCTAGCACCACAGCTTGGATGTCCTCCTCCTCTTACCGCACCACGCCCCTCTTGTCAAGCAGATGGTTTATGTGATTTCTTTTATTCCAGTGGGAAGCTTTATGATGGAAGTAGGCAGTGTTTCTATCGCCATCCTTCATCTCATTTCCTCTAGCTCTCGCACACCAGTATTCTTCATCACGTATATGCCACTTTTGAAGTTCTTGAGCCAGCCTATCACAGTTTCGCAACACCTGATTATCGGGCCATTTTTCTTGTTCCTCCGCTAGACGCTTTTCAGTCTCCTTAATATTTTTCCTGATATCTGAGAAGTGATTCCTTGCCCAACTATCCAGCTTTTCCCCACATCCTACCAGTTTGTCCACCAACCCACCTATGTGATGCTCGCACCATGCAATTTGTATGGTCTCAGAACAGCCCTCCTCGCTCACCCACATCGGCTCAAAACAAAAGTAATGTTGTCTCTTCATATTTCTTTTCGATACACTATCTGCCGTGATAACAATGGGGGAATGATCTGACTGATAAAAAGGAAGGTGAATAACTTTGCAGGACGAGAATAAGTTCCTCCACTCATAGGTAGCCACCGCTCTATCCAGTCTCTCCCTCACCAGGCTGTCCACAGTTTTGCCTTTTTCCCAAGTGTATGGTCTGCCGTTGTAACCCAAATCAAAGAGAGCACAATCATCCAAACTGTCTCGAAAGTCTTGCATCCATCTTTCAGCTCTAGCCCCCCCCCCCCACTTTTCATCATTTGACAAGATCTGGTTGAAATCCCCAAACATGATCATAGGACTCTCGGACCCTCTCATAAGCTGTCTCATTAGGTCCCATGTGTGAAATTTATATTGTTGCTCAGCCCACCCATGATGTACATCACAATAATAACAGACACAAACCGATACAGACTAGTGTAAAAATACATTCTCATAAATTCTTTAGAATGAAACTCTATTACATCACCATATACAAACAAACTTAATACCATGATTCTACCTTATACAAATGTCATAACAAATCTGGGACCATGTAGATGGCGCCCCATAAAGAAAACCTACTGAAATTGTAGTTGCATTCTCTTTTCATGACATCTCTTGAAGTTTAGTACATGCAGACATCTCATCCCCAACCATCCAAAAAGTGAAACCTATGTAAGAGTAAGTGGCATTGAATTTCTAATAAGACAAACATAAACATCGTACAACTTATAGATGAACTAGTATCTGAAAGCTTTAAACTAATATTGAATTGATGTCTTTTATTTACATCTTTTATTTGATTTGTGGCCATCATTATACAATAAGTCTGCCTAAATTGGAATATATCTATGCCCTAAATTGGTACTGAAGTGCCCTAAATTGGCAATACATGTCTCGGAATGATGTCGAGGTGTCTCTAAATTGGCATAACTATGCCCTAAATTGGTATTGAAGTACCTATAATTTGGATTCAAAACTCCTTTGAATTGGCAACAGATGCCTCAGAATTGTCCAGGGACTAATTGAACGAGGACTTATCATATAATGTCTTATGTGAAGGTCTTCACTTAATTATTGTAAATCTAAACTTAATTTTATGAATTTGAACTTATCTTATATTGAAACTGAATATTGATAACTAAACATGTACTGAATTCTGAATTTGAATGAGAATGTGAATCTCAATCTAGTCTAAATAATTCAGAAAGTTTGTCTTACTTAATGGATGCATTAAAAATTATTCTATTAAATATTAAAATATTAGATAACTGAATTCTTGATCTGAGTCCCTCCTCTTAAATGTTGAATTAAATCTAAACCTGAATTTTGAATCTACATCTGAGTATGTATCTTGATTACAAAATAATTGAGATGGGATATGAGACTGTTACTAGGTATATTGATCTAATCTATGATTACTCATAGATCTAAATCTGAAATCTAGATTCTTGTTGTTAGAGTAAGTCTTAGTCAAAAACTCTTATTTAGTTGAACACTTAGTTAAATTTTGATATTGAATATATGACATATGTGTTTCAAAGCTTGAGAAATAAATTAAATGGATTAATAAATGCTAAGCATCTGAAGGTAGCTTAAGTGTCTGAAATATATATTTGATATCCTCACAACATAAGTTGATCTGAAAAAAGTCTGATTAATAAAAGCATTATCAGACATGAGATGCACATTAATAACTAAATGTCTAAAAGTAACTTAAACTCTAAGTTACTTTGCATATGTGTAGGCTGAATCATAACAATAGTGAAATTCATTGGATATGTCCCACTTACATTTGTTGCATAAGAATTAAATATTCACCTTGGGTTGCTTGGTTCACAAGATATTTACTTGGATAATCACAAAATTCTATAATTCGATGTGTATGCTCCTTATTTCTATTTCTAAATCTCAAATCCCCATCTCCTTAACCCCTTACACCAAAATAGGATTTCTATTTAGATGAAACATAACTCTAATGTAAGTCACAACAAAACTCTTAGTGCCAAACAAATATCAAAATTTATATTATATAACAACTATAATCTTTATACTCAAATAAGACAAAAAATCATCTTATGCACTAATATGAGCATATACATGATATATTAAGAGTAAGCTTCAGATACGATAAAATATACTAATCTCACTAAATTACTTATGATATTGGAGGAAAATATAGTTAAGATCATTTTCCTTACCAAAAAGTGCAAGAATCACGTCTCAAAAATCATAAGCAATTATCGTATATAATGGCCACATAGGAAAAAAATCATATATTGATATAATTGTACATTAAACTCCAAAAAAATTAGAAACAATAAGAACAAATTTAATTAAATGTTACGTAGAAATAGTTGATCGGTTCAGGGTGAAATATTTTGTAAAATACCCATAATTCCCTTATTATGGTTTATATCAAAAGTCCTAGTAAAACTTCAAATAACAATGCTCAGGCTTTAAAATCATGTTTAACATATGAAAATGTACTTAGATAATCAGTTTATAAAATCATTTGGTATTTTTAATGTTCAAAACATTGAAATCATGTATATTTTACTAATTAGTTTATAATAACCATCAAACATCCAAATCACTAGCATACTATATTTATATAAAGTAGTAGACATCATGAGATTTCCATAGATACCTTGTTTGCTAAAAACTATGTGTTAAATCTCATGATATGAATTTTGAAACTACCTTGATTTGGATTGATTAGAACCATTCATTTAAGATCCAAGGGGCCTAGTATGCAGCGCCCATACTCTTGTGCTCTTCTCTTGGTCGCAGATCCATGTTGGGATCTGTTCCTTCTTTTCCCATTTATCCAGAGTGACTTGCTCATTCTTTGTTCGTACGTGGCTCAGTTCTGGGTTGATTGTGGTGACTCAGCTCCAAGGATGGGGGCTAGCCTCCGTGGCCCTGAGAGCACAAAAAAAATACTGCCTTCCACTTAGGTCAAACCTTCCTATCAAGGGAGGTACTATAGACATTCAAGAAGGGTCGCTATTGGAGGTCTACGTCATAAGTACTCCAAGCCATCGCCCATCCTTCTTTCCCGATACTCACCTCTTTTTCTCATGATTGCTAATCAAAACCCTAGATCGACTTCAGACCACCCTAAAGCTTTGAGATCTAGGGCTTGTATAGCCCCACTACCACTGGATCTTTAGTAGAGTTCCCCCTTTGAGGGACTCTATTCTGACCCTATTAAATAGGGTCACAGCTATCAGTCTGCGCAGACAAGTCTCCCCCCTTTTTGGATAAAGGTCTAGTTTCTATATATATTTCTATAAGTCACAATATGAGCCCATTAAGTCTCAAATTTTGGGATCAATAATGTATTGTCATCATCTTTTAATGCAAAAGATATTAGGTCAAAAATAACTGGTTAGACACTCCAAATATGTCTTTTAAGAAAATAATATATTATTAGTGATTTAATGATCTAAGCCACTAGAGAAATAACAATTATTTGAAATTTCTCTAATAATCTCATATTCCAATTTAACATCTACTAAAAATATTGAGTATTTATTATAATAATGAAATACTTCATTCTCAATTTTGTACTCTGAGGACCCATTTGTGAATCTTAATTGACCCAACTAGGCTTGAATTAGTTTCTAGGGAATATGGCCCATTTCATGGTCTTTCAAAGGGTCCATTCACTTAATTCTATCCTCTATTGAACAAATCAAAATGTTAATTGGCATAATTCCTCAATTGAAACTTCCTCATGACACTTTTGCTCAATAATACATTGCTTTCTAAATACTAAGAGCATAACTAGTCCTAGGGCTCAAACCATTAACTAGACTCGTCTTATTTCCTTCATTGTTGTCCCCTCGTGTTATCAAATTATATGTGTAATCACCAAACATCACAAGTATATTGCAAAACTATCCAAATTGCATAAAAGACCTTCTCTACACTCTTTTTCCTTTACATCCAAATATCATTCAAAATGGATGGAACCTTATTATAAGCATAAATCTATGCCATATTGATGTCATCAATAATTTAATCATGTACTTTCTAGGTTCCATTGATCAAGGTGTGACATTTCCAAAGTAGGAAAATCCTATGATAAGTTGGTGCCAAATCTCTTCGCATATCTATTCGAATGATTTTTGGAAGCTCATAAGCATTGATGAGGGAAAGCGGAGCGAGGGGTTATCAAGATTACTATACTAGTTTCCTAAACCAGTCGAAAGTATGAAATAATCTCCTAACCCTTGATCCTTGATCGGATGGTGACTAGGGAACGTTCCTTTATCAAAGGGCCACCCCTTTATTTCATTTTATGAAAAAGAAGTGTGACATTCAATACATTTCTAAGTAATCCCTTACACTTTAGTAAATCTAGATTAATTCATCTCTCTCTCTTCATTTATCCAAATAATCCCAAATTTTAAAGGAAAGCTTTTAGTGTGGGCAGTCTTTGAGACCAATATACACAAGTTAATGATACTTTTCTTTCCCCTTAAGAAAAGGCTTTATTTGATTCATTTTGGACATCAATTAGTTCCTTTTTCCATCCAAACTTGGCAAAATATCCTATATCATGTATGTTCTCATTATGTGCACTATTAGGCTGAACCAAAATTGTTATGTTGTCATCAACATATCTTTTCTAGAAAACTCCAAAATGTTCCATATTTACAATACCAGTTGTTTAGCATTTTTAGTAATTCCTTTATGATTGGATTTTCTTCTCTTTCTTTCTCCAATATCTATTAAGTATTTATTGAAAATAGTAAAATACACAAAATCCATTCCATGTGGAGTATTTACATTTTAAAACCAACACTTTCATACAAGGCATATAAAGGACATAATATTTCATTAATTGTATCAAACATGTATAAAAACATGTGAAAAACATAGTTATAACAATAATTCTCTAGAATATATCTTGTTGTTTGGTTTCACAATCTAAATGAATGAGTATGTTTGCATGTTATAACCCCCAACTTAGGTTCTAGTCACATTCCCCCAATTGGCCCACACCTCCATAATTTGCTTAAAACCCAAATTTCTTCCTAGCTCGTTAATGCTAGCTTAGTTAGCTGCTTCACTTGCTTCCATAGTTAATTGCCTTCTTCTTGATACCTAGGTATTTCTATAGTAGTTATTGTTCCCTTAAGCTTGATTGTTCTAGTTCTTTCTAGTTAGTCTTGGTTTAGGTCCTTAATTGCTCTAGTTTCCTACATATCTATTTTAATGTAATTTGTTGCTTAGTCTAGTTCTTTGGTTTCCATAGGTGGCTCAATAGGATTGTTTTTCTAGTGTAGTGTTAGGATTAGATCTTGCTTTATTTTACTTAGCTCAAATTACTCTTTTCTTGCTTAGATATCCTTTCCTTATTAATTAGACTTAACTTGTCTAGGGTTAAGTTAGGTTTTTGCTTCTTGCTCCTTCCATTTCTCGTTCACCTTCAGTTTAACAATCAAAACCAATATCAAACCCTTAAACTACAGGCTCCACATTAGGAACCTAGATGATCTAACATAGCTCTAGTGCCCCCTCTACCTCTAAGGATCGACCCCTAACTTACTTCCTTCCTATACTAAGAAATGAACTTGTGTTCTTGAGGATGAGTCCTTGAAGTGTTAGTAGTGTGTCTATCATTAGGGTCTTATCAATTTGAAAGACAAAATGTGTGCATCTTGTGTGCGCATCACATACACTTAAAATCCAAACCCTAATAGAATAACATTAATATAAACACCAAAAACATACCCAAGTTCCAAATCTAAAAATAAGATGCTTCATTTAAAATTTATTATTTGTAGATGATCTTCATCCCGTATTAGGGAGAGTGAAAAGTCACAAGCATGACCCTAAAAGAGTGTATCAACTAGTTTACCAACTTACAAGAAATCAAGGTTATCATGATGGATAATATACACTCAATGATCATTATTATAATATGAATCATAGCAACTGCAAGTTATAGAAATTTGAGAGAGTTTCTAGCCCCATTATATATGATATGCAACTTATTAAGCATGCCAATATAATTATAAAAGAGAAAAGGAACCACACCACATCTTCATTCTAAGATCTATTTATGAAATTTTCCATCCATTAATAGAGATTATCTATACAAGTTCCATTGCTTAAGAAAATATTAGATGCAAGTGTGTCTGATATCAAGGAAGCCATGACTCTATCTAAATTAGACATTTCACAATCTCCAAAACATGTCCAAATTCTAGTAGTTGGTCCTTATGCTCCTCCCATTCCCTCCTAAATACAATCATAAATCACGACTGGATCATCTTACACCTTCTCAACCATCAATTGTCAAGATGAGCATGACAATAATTGATTTACAAAGTGTTTGAGGTGCTTGAAATCCTATGTCACCATAGTATAAGAAAAATGATACCACATTGGTTCCATCCTACATGTGTGTACAATGTGATACTGTCTAATTATCGAACAACTTCTAGTCAAAGGAACATGACATTACCCTACACATCATATAATTCAATTGTATAAGACTTGCATAATGAACACCATCCACATGCAATATAATGATATAATATTTCCATCCACATTCAATCTAATGATAAAATAATTATCTCATACATCTAATGCCATATCTCAAATTATTACTACAAATTCACATGAAGGTCCCTTACAAGAAGTTGGTTGTTTTTATCTTTGATTTTGATTTGTTACGGTAACCACCATTGATTCTCTTGAAGTATTCATTGTTAGAAAAACACCATGTATAATAAGTTTATAACCATAAAGGAACTACATGGGTATATTTAGTTTCTATTCTAGTAGACCAAATATGTGTGAGCACTCTCAATGGCAATTGTCCCTATTTCTTGATGACTTGCTCCAAGATATGAAATTAGTGAAGCTAAGAAAATTTCTTTAGCTTGAGTTCAAAATGAATCTCAGAATGTATATCTACAATAAATAGGCAATGGATTATATGTTGTTGTACATGATATTTGACATGACCCACACATCAAATAAACATTACATCATATAATAATGTTCCTAAAGACCGCTCTGGAAACCATAATTGTTCATCACATCCATAAACTATTTAAAAAACAATTGGTCATCATGTTAGATGATGAAAATAGTCCAACATTTAATTTTATTCTGAAGGGGGTCCACACAAACAAAAATCCAGGTTCTTTACAACATGCACAATCGTTCAAACCTGAATAAGTGTCATCTCCTCTAAGAACTTTATATATGAAACCAAAAAAAAACAAATCATGCCATTATTATTAACAATCTACTAGACCACACAACCCTTTTCCCAACTTTGGCATCCCTATCCCATGAATAGCAAATTTTACTTATGGAGATTATATATGCCAAAATGCTACATTTTGATGTATATAGTGTCAGTAATGTCTACATTTTGGGAGATTACTTTTGACTTTGGTTGAACATGAAAGGATGACATGCAACTTTCCAACTTTACAACAAGCTAGGATACAATTCATGATTACATAAGAACTCTTCTAACAAGGAGATTTTCCTATGGAATACTCTTCTACACACTAACTCCATGCATGGAAACCCCACAATGCCAAGCATGAATAGAGCATTGCATCTGTTGAATTTTCTTCTAGCATCAAAATGAACATCCCCTTATGTCATAATGTCATAATCCTCTTATATAGTTCCTACATAAAAATGTTTGTTTGCAAATATAGGTCAAACTATGTCAAGGAAAAACACAAAATCGAACAAGTACCAATGGCATAGCAGAATGCCCAAGCATTCAAATTTATGATAAATGTTCGCCCAAGGGCATTACATGGACCTATTTTGATGAATGACATATTTCCTATTAATTTTTTGTATAATTATGTCATTATGCAAGAACATTGGAGTTACTGTAATGCAAATGGACTCGTAACTTATGAACATGAAATAAATATATGATTTTTAACAAATATTTGTAAATGTTATATTTGCTGAAATATTTGATGCCAATAAAAAGGTTAAATTTGATCATCCATCAAGTAATTTTTTCCTTATTTATAACCCTAGGAATCCATAGAAATTGATAATTCTATTACATGCATATCTAGAGACAAAATTCATCTTTATGTCAAATTTAGGTTAGTACCATTTGTGGACAAACTAATATTTTGATAGAGTTGGTATTGGCTAATTCAATTGAGAGACATCCTAGAAGCAAATGCTCATGTGGATGTTTCTTTTTCAAATTGAGAGTTTGAATGTGTGCTATCTGGTCGAGCTCCATGTTTTGATGAAGCGTAGTCAAAATAACCAAATTTTATTTCCTAGATGTTATATTAAACCAATACACACTCCTTCACACTTAGATTGAAGTCATAGTTCTGCTTAAGTACTCCTCATTTGAAGTATCAGTTTGACTGAGGGATTAATGAAATACACAATTGGCCACATACTTTCATTTTTTACTCAACCAAACATATTTTTTGACTAAGGATTCTCATACATGCTCTGAGATATTTCTGTAGGCTAACCCTAATCCATTCATATATATAGTAACACTTATATTCCTTTGGTATATTTACTGTAAATGAACTTGTACCTACACATCATATTTGAGGGCTCATTTGCATTCACTCGTTCATGTAATCACTCAAAATGCCTTCCCTTCATAATCCTCTCCAATGCTCACCATCTACCTCTACCCTATAATCAAGTGATTTTTCCCCATACACCTCATCCACATTATATACCCTAACCATTAATTGTCATCATCCCACGTCATTGGGGTTTGAATCCTACTCCAAATAAGGTCTTGATTTTTGTAAGTCAACTCATAGAGGATCTAACGCTATGATGAAGGAGACTTTTGTGTCCTCCTTCAGTGACTCTAACTTCTTCCATTTCCCATGCTTTCTTGTACCAGGCATGAAATTGAGCTCCATCTTACGTTATTGTAACGTCGTCCCATACACAATAAGCTAAGTTTGTTCTCTAAATGAGGCACTATGCCCCGTTCATGACACCTAGCCACTAAACTTATTGGATGATATATATTTGAATTGCTTTCGCCTACTTATCGTCTTTTTAGATCTTACTTGTCCTTATAATGACCATGGATGTGGCGGTTTAGTGGTATACCCATTTTAGACGGTAGATTCGATCTGATATCAAGAGAAGCTAGTCAGGTTGTGTTGTTTGATTCTCAAGACACGACCAGTTGACTTTGAGAGAGGTGCTGACGAGTAAAACTGTAAGTTCAATTTGAATGAGAGTAAGAATGTAGAGTTACAATATTATAAGATCTCTATATGAAATAGTTGTGGTCAGATTGGTGGATTGATTGGGGTGATCAACCACGCGATCTAGATGTTAAATCTATGAACCTCGTATAACTTATTCATGTGCTACCTAGTTTTCATTTTGTTCTTTTATTTTACAATCCAATGGAGTTAGCTAATGATTACTAGTACTGCTGATGGTCCATTCCCGCGATCGTCATCTTTTACAATCAACATGGCATATTTGCATGTTAAGCAATCAGTCATTACAAATTTGAAGCTGGGCTACGCGTTTGAAAACGACGCTGGTATTCTAGAGTTTCTATAGTGACCAGCTCACTTAGGATGTGAGCCACTTATTATCCAAAAGCAAGCAAGGGCAAGGAAGTGCCACTTGGGTCTATGGTTTTATTCTTCTAAAACAGGTAGTTATGGAAATATAGTAAAAGAATTACATGAAGATGTAAGACATAGGGCTAACGAACTGCACTGCCAACTCTTACTGAATAGCTAGCTGGGAGTAGATCTATAAATCTGAGTCATTTTATTATCAAAGGCACTGAATATTTACCTGTGATTCATTTCGTGCCGGCAATGCATGCAGGCTAGTGGGCCTTGGAACATCCTTTTCTCAATTTCGGGGCGATTAGAATCTAGTGTGAGCCGACAAGCAAAAGCATCAGTTTAACTCTATGAGATGAGTTTGGCTACAGAAGGTGGGGTCCAAGGGAAAGACAGCCTGAACGCAGAAAAAGCGGTACGCTTTTGTCACTGTTAATGTCGAACTCCAAATCTAGGAAATTTGGGGAGGAGGGAAGATGCTCTGTGAGAATAGTACATAGTTATATAAGTCATTAGGGAAGCCAAAACAGTCAACACTTTTGCAGGTGATTTTCTAATCCAGGAAGTTGGGGGAGGGGTTGTTGCTTATAGAATCCGCTTTGGAGGCCAAAACCGTCATACTTCTTTTCAGCTGATCTTTTCTCTTGAACCACAAGAGTTTAGTTGCCTTTCTAATGGACAAATGCTTTGTTACTTTGGGTAAGAAATGTTTAGGGAAAATATGTCTTCATTCGTATCATATATAATCCATTCAATATTCTAGAACTCCATACATTAGATAAAAGGTAGGGGATAACGGAATGCAGTCATTTAGTAATTCACATGTTTGCTGATATTTCTCTAAGTAGGCGAGCTGATTCAAACCGGGGGCTAACGAACAAATGAAGGTTGAAGTTTGCTATAATATCTAGCTTTCATTAGGGGGTTCCATATTGTGTCTTTTCCTTGTAAGCTGCTAAGAGATCTGACAAATTTGACTAACTAGCATTCAAAGTGAGTTGTGGTAATTACAAGCAAGGAGGGTATATAGCTTTTCTTTTTCTGCAACCAGAATTTGTGAATAATAGCTTTTTATGTGTGTTTGCCCTGTCCAGTAGAATATATACTATTTCTTTATTATTTATAGGAGAGAAAAAAGAATTCGAAAAATAGTTTTATGCATCCTGCATTTCATTTAAGGCAAAAAAACCTAAATAGCACATTTGCCAATTTTAATTACCTAAATGTCACGTTCTTGAACTTATTGTCCAAAATGGCACATTTCTGGAGCAATGCGTCCCCGGCCGGGACGCATTGCTCACACGCGAGGCAATGCGTCCCGGCGGGGGACCCATTGGTCCCACGGGAGGGCAATGCGTCCCGAACCGTAACGGGCAATGCGTCCGGGACGGGCAATGCGTCTGTGACGGGCAATGCGTCCGGGACGGGGACACATTGCTCCCTGGGCAACGGCTATTTTTCCGTTGGGGCCGCCGCTTGGCGCGGGGCAGTGCCACGTGGGCGCAATGCGTCCCGAACCGGGACGCATTGCTCCCCTATATATATTGGCCGAAAACAATCCCCCAAACTCACACCATTCTTCATTTCCTTAATCTTGCTCTATACTCCCATTGCTCTGGAGCTTTTTCTCAGATTTCTACTGCTTTGAGGTGATTTCTAGCTTATTTCGGGTGATCTTGGCGTTGATATCTTCTACTGCTCGGAGACGATCTTGGAGCTTCTTCTTTCTCTTCTTGTATTCTTCGATTGTCAACACATAACTCTCCATTTGAGGTATTTATTCTACCAAAATTTTAATTTTCAAAAAATGAACTTAACTTTAGTATGAAATATTACAACTGAAATAATTATATTGTTACTCTTTAATTCCACATTACGAAATAATGATACAGAAAATGACAATTGAAGGCTAATTAATACCTGAAAAATTATTGTTCGAAATTGCAAAATTGTTGTTCTGAAATGTTAGTGTTACTAAAAAATTAGAAAAATTGTTGTTATGAAATGTTAGTTATTTTTACTGAAAAAATAGCAAAATTGTTGTTCTTAATTGTTGTTCACTGTTAATGTTATAGAAAAAGTAGTCAAATAAATTTAATTCCAAATTCAAAATTATTGTTCTAAAATCTTAACTATTATTTTAAAAATGATGTCACTACTCTAAAATATTAATTTATGTTAATATAATGTTATAAAATATGAATTTCTTTCTGATGATAATATAATATTCTAAAATATAGGAACATGGCATCTAGTTCAAATTCATGAATTGTGAAGATGCGATATGATGGGTAATTTCTCTCTGATGGGTCTTATTCTAGTCGATCTGTTAGACCCATAAACATTTCACTTATTAATACCCCATCTGAACTAAAATCATATATCTATACAACACTTGACATCAATCCCAACCACTTCTCTATCAAAATATCCTATCTTTTCCCTGGAGAAAATCATATGCTCGTACAAGTTGATGATGATGATGCATACAGAACCTTGTTATTACTTTCAGCTGATGCCTATATTGATGTGTTTCTTGAAAAAACATATATCCACCAACAACCTTGTTTAATGAGTGTATTGAATCAATTTCAATCTCAATTCCCTCAGAGTCAACCACCTCAATTCTCTCAATGTCATTTAACTACTAAATGGAGTCAACCACCTCAATTCAGTCTTAGCAATTTAACTGCTGAGTGGAGTCAACCACCTGAATTTTCTCAAAATCTTACTACTGAGAATATTGGTGTTGAGGTTGAGGAGGGAGATAATGATATTGATCATGAAGGTGATAATGAAGGTGATAACAATAGTGACATTGAAGGTGGTAATAACAGTAAACCACCTGAGGATGAGTCATTGACTGAAACCGATGATGAGCATACACATCCATTCCCTGACTCTATTGCAGCATTGAGTTCTATTCCATCCATGTTTGACAACCAATGGCCCCAACATGAACACATTGATTCCAACTATGAAGATTTTCAAGATGATGACTGGGTGGAAGATTTTCTTCATGAATTTCGTCTCGATTACAATCCTTCCAGTGCTGTTATATATGAGGGTGCTTTATTTGCATCTAAAGTTGTACTGGTTGAGGCGCTCCAAAAATGGTCGGTACAAAAGAATGTCCAGTACCGTACATTACACTCAAATTATCGTCATCTTAAACTTTTTTGTATCCATGATCAACGATGTCCTTGGAGATTGGCCGCTTGCCAGTCCAAAAGAGCAAGTGGCATGTGGAAGATAAAACGTTGTAAAGCAGACCACAATTGTGAATTAACTGTTATGAATCATGATCATCACCAAGTCACAACATCTTATATTGCTTGAATGATAATGCCAATCCTAGTATCACGATTGGATATGTCGACACAAGAAATTCGTGACAAGGTGAATGATGAACTAAGGCTCTATATATCTTACAAGAAGGCATATCTAGCAAGGAGGAAGGTTGTTTGTAAAATATTTGGAGACTGGGAATCATCATATCATAGTTTGTTGTCGTTCCTGATTTCTCTGATACAATATATTCCAAGAACTATATATGCCCACCTTATTGATGATTATACCCTTCAAACTGAAGGCACTCGTAGATTCAAGCGGGTGTTTTGGGCATTTGGTCCAGCTGTGAGGGGTTGGGCCTATTGTAGGCCTATTCTTACTGTTGATGGCACATTTTTAACAGGAAAATATACTGGCATACTTCTCATTGCATGTGGCATAGATGCTGATAATGGTCTATTTCCACTTGCTTTTGTTGTTTTCGAGAAAGAAAATAAGGACTCCTGGGAGTGGTTCTTTGGTTGTCTACAAACTTGTATTCCAATCATTCCGCGACGTACAAACTTATTTATTATTTCTGATCGAATGAGTGGGATTTTTCGAGCACTTGAATCAAAATTTCATTGGGCTCAACATCGTTATTGTCTTCGACATCTTCGGGAGAACTTCCATAAGCAGTTCAAGGCCAAGGAGTTGAGGGAGCTTTTGTGGAAGGTGGGATCCAAAACTGATACACATGAATTTGATCATCATATGACTGTTATAGAAACCATAGAACCAGCAGTGAAGTCGTATTTATTAGGCCAAAATCCAGTACATTGGGATCTCGCATATGAAAAAGGTTGCAGGTATGGGTCATTGACTACCAATCATGTTGAAGGGTGTAATGGAGTCTTAAAAGGTGTTAGAGGTTTGCTAATACAAGCGTTAATTGTTGCCACATACTATCGCTCTGTGACCATGTGGCTGCCTAGGCATAATCTCACAAATAAACGTGCACAAGATGGACTGAAATGGCCCTTTAGGGTTCATGATAAGCTTTATAATGTTCGAGAGGATGCAAAAATTTGACAATACACATCCGTGTGAACAACAATGAATGGCTTGTTGGTGACATGGATGGATATAGATTTCAAGTAATAGTGCGTCCAAATGGTGGCAGTCAATGCATCTTTGGTTTTCCACAACAATGGCATTATCCATGCTCTCATGTTTGGGTAGCTGCAGACTCTGTCAATTGGTATCTTAATGCACTTGTGAGTGCATATTATACAAATGAGGCTTATCTAAATGCATATAGAACTGAATTTCATGGTATTCCCGACAAGAGGTATTGGCCTCAATTTGATGAAAGTAGAGGTATTTATCCCTTATTACCCCCTAGGAAACGAAGGCAAGCTGGAAGACCAAAGAAAAAGAGAAGGCATTCAACTATGGATGTTGATCCAAATCAGTATACATATCACTGTCATAAGTGTGGCAGAAAGGGCCATAATAGACGCACTTGTCCTAATGTCATATGATGTCTGGTCATGTAATCTTTGCAATTTCAATTTACTCAAGTCATGTAATGTTTCCAATTTCAATTTACTCAAGTCATGTAATATTTGCAATTTCAATTACACTAAAGTCATGTAATGTTTGCAATTTCAATTTCACTAAAAGAATGTATTTATAATGGTTTTTATATAGATGACTCATCGAAGGACATGGACATTTCACATGTCCGTAGAGTTAATCCAAATAATAGCTACGAAGTGCCTACAGGGAAAAATGGCTCATCAAACTCTATTGGATGATGAATGGAATGACGTACCAGATTTGTTGTACAACAAGTTAGGATTTATAGTGACAAAAGAACAAGCAAAATTTCATTGGCAATTTTTAAATCAAATGTTTCACATATATGGAGAACTTCTTGAGCTACCTGGTTGGTATTGGGATCACACGAAATAGAAAGCAATGCCAATCAATGAACAAGTTAAAAATCAATTAGCTATATCACATCCAGAGATACATCGAGTTGTACACCAAATGTGGCTATTTTATGAACCTCTAGATGAGATATTGAATCAAATGTAGTAACTAATTGTTGTAGTATTTCTCTTTTAGTAGTTCATGTTGTATTTTTATATTGTTTGGTGGTTCATGTATTTGAATTAATTTCATTTTATCTAATGAAGAATCTTGACAATCTTAAATGTTGTACAATATTTGCACTTTTCATTTAATGTAATATTTGCACTTTTCATAGATATGACTCCTAGAAAAGAAACCTACCGACTCTCCCAGCACCACATTATGTTGGCACAATGGCCTATTACTGACCAGGATGTTTTAGAAAATATTTCTATAGCTGGTTTTGGGCTTGTTCATAGGCAACCCTGTATCCACCTTGGCCCTACTTTAATGACTGCATTAGTTAACAGGTGGGACAAATCTAGCAATACTTTTAGTTTTCCCCCTTTTGAGATGAGTGTCACTCTTCAGGATGTTGCAATTCTTTTAGGCCTGAGGATTGATGGCCCACCAGTTATAGCTTCATATCCTTTAGGTGTAGATGAGGGGCAATTTTCTTCATGGACTCACCTTTGTGAGAATTTCTTAGGAGATGCACCAGATGGGATGTCTAAGGGGCATATCTCCTTGATTTGGTTGCGTGAGACCTTCAAGGATATGGATCTGACCGCAGGTGATGAAGAACAACAAGTAGAAATGAGGACAAGGTATACTAGGGCATATCTCTTATATTTCTTAGGTAGTTACCTTATCCCAGATAGTACATGGGATAGAGTTCATGTTAGGTACCTCCCTCTTGTGTCCGATTTTGCACGTTGTGGCACTCTATCTTGGGGTGATGCAACTCTAGCTTTCTTATATAGGGAGTTATATAAGGCAACCACCCGGTCCAGTAGAATTGCCCATCTATCAGGTTGTGTGTGCCTATTACAACTATGGTGTTGGGAGAGGTTGGGAATTGGACGCCCAGGTACAATTGCAATGCGTTGGGATGATTGGCCAGAAGATGTTCCCTTGGGTTACAGGTTAAAGATCTACACAATTAATTTTATATTTTTCCAAATATTATGTAGTGTTTATCTAAATTTAGTTTGTCAATTTAATAGGTGGCCTACCTTTGTCTAAAAGAGTCAAACTATCAGGAGAACAATTCAGTTTTACGATTCAGCATTTGACCAGATTTTGCCCTCACAGGTATAACTTACTTACCTTTGTTGTATGGTATGTTTTATTTATTTGCAATTTACTTTGTTTTATATGATACACGTTGTCTATATGAATAATAGATAGATTTGACTCCTTACACTGCTGATGTTATTGAGAGATTGCCTACCATTTGTAGAGATGGTAGTGATATTTGGTTGGCATGAGTACCTCTGTTGTGCTACACAATAGTGGAGTGGAACTTTCCCGACAGAGTACTTGGACAGTTCGGCTTTGTTCAAATACAACCTACTCTTGAGCTGCCGCAGCTTAGCCGGATAGATGGGAGGGGTCATGCGGCTGAGGATTGGATGCTTCATTATAGGCAGGAGATGCAAATGTGGAACAACAGACGCGAGAGCTTAGTTCCCGCTCCACCAGCTGATACATTCTTCATTCCTCAGGTTCACTATGTATGGTATCATCCACAATACATTGTGCCCCCTCCAGCTATGCCTCCAAGCATATACTACCCGCAAAGTTATCGCCAGTAGGAATTTGTGAGTATCATTATTATTTCTTTTACAAATTGTTATTATTTGTCTTTGTTATTTGTAATATATGTAATTGGTCTTTATTATGTGTACATACTTTGTTTTACAGGTACAAACACAGGTGGCGATCCGAGCGGCATTAGAGCATGCCCCTGCACAGATCAGAGAAAACATCTATAACATCCAGGGGAGTTACTTTGATAGTCTTCCCGACTATGCTCGGCCGTGGGATCCCATACCCACTCATAACACAACCCCTGAGCCCACTCCTACTCCTACTGTTGAGCCCACTCCCACTCCCACTTCTCAGTTCATGTCATGGGGACCGACATGGTCATATTTTTCAGGAGTTGCTTCATATTCCTCATTCATCACCCCACCTCAACCACCATCATACTATGGAGCAAGTTCTTCTTCTGTTCCATACACTCCATTCCCACCACCAATTATTTCCGAGAGCCGACCACCATCTTATGTCACATATTCACCTAATCCGTTTGATTTCTCTAAATGCACCTCATCTGATGCATCCTATCCTGGTTTTCAGAGACCCCTCATCCCACCTCCACCTTTTCATTTCTTCCCTGATGCTCGCTAGCAGCCTCCTACGCAGTTGTCCCTGACGTGTATTTTACTACGCGCTTAAACGCAAGTATACGCGTCGAGTAATATAGGCCTTGTGAGGCCCGAGTCGAACTCAGGGATACGTGAATTATTGGAGACTTCTACTAACTAATCGCAATCAGCTAGACCGATTAACAAAGTAGGGTTTTGTTGTTCAAATTAAAAGAAAATAAAAAATCAAACAAAGAAAACAATCGATTAAAGGCTAATTTAATCAATTAAATGGATATCTTTAGGATGGCGGTTTAACCGCGGGTCAACATTGTATTAGATTTCATATAATTCCTCACACTTCTCTCTCTATCTGGGTAGTGGCCTGAAATGAGAATTACCCAATGTCGTGGTGTAATCCACTACTTAGATTTAGGTTGATTCCATCGTCATAGTAATCATTCCCCTAAACTAAGCGCATTAAGATCGGTCCCTCAATTCCCACCATTAATTTTACAACTCCTTTGTCAAGGGTTTTATTAATTAATGTAGAATTCGTCTCTTTTCAACCGTTAATCCTTTTGTCGAAGTGATTAAGGGCATTGATTTATTATTATGGTGATCAAGCATAACAATAGCAATAGAGAAAATGAATTTATACCACGGATATGAGAGAAAAATATGAATTATCAATATAAAATCATCATACAATGTATCCCCGGGCTACTCCCGGTCCTAAAGATTGAGGGTTTTAGCCTCTCATGTTCATCTTACACGAATACATGGTAGAAATTTGGGAATTCATAAGAAAAACGTGAAATAAATGGGAAAACCCCTGAACGGAGAAGAACCGGTGGATCCTTGGCGTAGAACACAAGCTTTCCCCGCCTGTCGGTGGTGGAAATTGTCTTCGGCAGCGTCCGAATCACCCGGGATGAGCTTCTCGGCCTCCGTTCTCCTTTCTCCCCTCCTCGGCACTCGTGCAATCCAAAAATGAGATATGATTCCGTCCGGGCGGCCGTCATTAGGTATAAGTCCCTAATTAGGTCGTCAAATAACAACAGCCGTCCGATCGAAATCAAAACAAATCCAACGCATATCTGCCGGCGTCGATACCATCGACGCGAGTCGATGGTATCGACACAGCGGATTAGCGGCAGCTTTCGTTTCTTTTATTCTGAGCGCCTGTCATGATCTCGATACCATCGACTTGGGTGTCGATGATATCGACTCCTTTAGCGTCGGTTGTTGTCGTTTAGCGACGCTGTAGCTCTCCTTGAGTCGATGGCATCGACTTGCGTCGATGGTATCGACTTCATCCTCGCCAGCAGCCTGGAGACATCTCGATGCCATCGACATGGGTGTCGATGGTATCGACTCTGTATTGCTCTTCTCGGCTGATAACCTGTGGCTTGGTCGATGGTATCGACATCCGTCGATGGTATCGACGGAAGCAGATACTTGTTCTTCCTGAAATTGCACAACAAGACCAAGTAAATCCACACGATTTATGATAAGATGATCAATAATGCTTAAAATAGTGAAACAAAGGGGATTTGATATAAAATGATGGCAAAGACCAAATAAAGCGAATTATGCAATAATATCCATGAAAATGAGTAATTAAGGCACAAAACACATATAAAATAGGTCTATAAATGCGACTCAAAATCATCGCATCAAACTCCCCTAAGCTTAAACATTGCTCGCCCTCGAGCAACTAATCCTTAGAATAGAATTGCGAATGTCAACTAACAATCAAAATACCAACCCACATCACAAATGACTCCCACTGGACGTTCTCAAACCGGCCTTTCCTAATCACAGAACAGTAATTACCCTACAGGCGACAATAATCATCAATAAAAGAAATTATCCTTCAAACCGATGAACACTATCACATAAGGCAGTTAACATAATAAAGTTCGCCGATTCAGCCATGGTGCATCTTGTGATCGCCTAAACTACGTTGCTCGCCCTAACTACCATCTACATGGAAGAAGTCCTCCTTATAATCATGAGTGAGGAGAAAATCACGGTGACCTACCAATTCGAGCAACGGGTGGATGGAATGGGTGGTTCATGGAAGAATTTAGAAGTATTACACAGTTTCAAAATGCATATAACAAAATGCCCTAAATGATGCAAATGCACATTAAGAATGCCCTAATGCCTAAAAGTGGGTGGAATGATGCATGCACTAACCTTCTACCTCAAAATGAGATAGAAATCTACTCAAGCCACATCATGTACTCAATTCCCCTGTTATACAAGTGATATCATTCCTTTCTCCCTCTTATTCCATTTCCTTCTAAATTCTCTTCTTTTTTTTCTTTTTTTTTTTCAAAATTTTTTTTTTCTTTCAGATTTTTTTCTTTTCCTCTTAGCCCACATATCCATAATTGCTTAGAGATACATGTGTTAGGCTATTTTCTTCATGATTGGAAATCTTTTACTATTGCGAGGGTATGGGACAATTTAGATCACTTTGTAAGACAACCTGAGGTACATGGTGTACTTATGCGTGAAAATCATGAAAGTTATGAGTGCAACTACATGACATGCACCTAAAGGTAATGTGCATGAATCACTATACATTTTTTTTCTCGTTTTATGCAAAAGTATGAAAATAACAATGCAAATCCTATCTACATGCTATGCACACAAAAGAAATTGAAACTGCACTTTACTTCCAATTCTTGGGTGGATTATAGAAAATGGGGTGGAATGATCACAAGATTAAGTGACTGAACCTTAGAAGAAAATTATGTGTCCCTCCTTACTGACATGTGTAGTAGTTTAAAGGGTTCTTTCTCTTACATCTGATTAAGGTCTCATTACCATTTGATTAGGTTAGGCTCAAACAACCGTTACTATCTACTTTTCATGAGTCAATGGGGGTGTGAGTGTGACATATTGCTTCAAAGTTGACATAATCAATCATTTTCATAGGGCAAGTTCCCCAAGGACAACCAAGTTAAGCTATCCAAAAGACACAGAAATTTTTAAATTCCCTTAAATTTCCCATGAAAATAGTGAGATGACAATTTTTAAGACATCCACAATTACACTAGATAGATGTGGATCCTAAACAAACTAAAATTTCAAGAACAAATAACAAAGCAAAAACTAAAAACAACTAAAGAAAAGATAAAAGATAGAGCTATTCCAGCCACCCCCCTAAGCTTGAATCCGACTATGGCCTCATAGTCAAAAACCAACTTAAGGGTGGAACAGTGATACCCGATCAGTCCGATGGTGGTGGAGGTGGGTCGTGGGATCCGGATTTGCTCGGGATGATGTGACTGCATTTTTCCAATAACCCCATCTTGAATAACTGACACCGACACTGCTGTGTGCCCGTAGATACCATCGACGGAAGTCGATGGTATCGACTCGTTGATTAGGGCAACTGCCTCGCGATTCCGGCCGCCGCCCTTTTCATTTGAACAGGTCGATACCATCGACGTACACGTCGATGGTATCGACTTCACTGAGTCGATTTCTTCTAAAAATCTCCAGAGATCTCGATGGTATCGACTGGCAGGTCGATACCATCGACCTTTATTGCGCAGCCTGCCTGTAGGTATGTCGATACCATCGACAGGACCGTCGATAGTATCGACTCAGTGCGATTTGTGCAGATGTCAACCTGAACCTATGTCGATACCATCGACCTGTGTGTCGATGGTATCGACCCTACCTGTGCCTGCACATCGAACAAACGGATCAAGGTATCTTCTTTACACTAAAATGTAAACAAAATAAAAGCAATCTACGACTATAACTAAACTATCCTAATGTACCGATGGTTGGGTTGCCTCCCAACAAGCGCCCTTCTTTAGCGTCTTAGGCTAGACGGTGTGACAATCATCATCTTTTCACCTTGGGAACTGGGCTTAGAGGATCATTCGGTAATTTGAATTCGACTCGATCTCCTCCAATACCCAAAGACAAAGTACCTCTCCCTAAGGCAGTCACAACGTCTGCCGTTGCTTGAAACGGTCTTCCTAGAAGAATTTCACAGCTTTGGAGTGGTGGCATATCCATGACGACAAAGTCCACCGGAAATATGAATCTTTCCACTTTGACTAGAACATCTTCACATACTCCATAGGGTCTCACTGTAGACCCATCCGTCAATTCAATTGTTGCAGCCAACTTCTTTATCTCTTTTAACCCCAACTTTTGAAATGTAGCCAAAGGCATGAGATTTATGCTAGCGCCAGAATCACATTGCGCTTTAGGGAAATGTTGACCACCTATTGAGCACGGTATGTAAAAACCTCCTGGGTCCTTTCTCTTCTTTGGTGAACTCCCTTGGATCATAGAGCTCACCGTCTCATTCATCCAATAAATTTCATCGTCTTTTATCCGCTTCTTCTTATTGATGATTTCCTTGATAAACCTCCCATAGGCGGGTACTTTCTCGATCATCTCCACTAATGGAATATTGATGTGGAGTTTTCGGAATATCTCCAGAAATTTCTTAAAGTGACGATGCTCTTTCTTTGACTTCGGATTTACCGGATCCGAAACATCAGCTGCATCAACACGCCTATGAGGTGGCACATCAGAGCTTTTCGGGGGTACCTCCCCTAAGCTTGCTTCAATCATTCCCTCGGACGTGGGCCTTGACGAGATATCCTCCATGGTAGCATCTTGTTGTGAATTCTCTTTCACATTTTCTATCTCTGCACATGCACAAACAACTTGCACTTCTTCATCTTGCCTACATGGAGATATAGTATTCACAACTCTTTGTGATTTCCTGAAGAAAGGGTTTCCACCAGGCAATCCATAGTAAGTGCGTGGATATGGTATTGCTGGTGTTGCATTCACATTGAACGTCATTTTTCTTTCTTCTACAGTTTCTTGCACCTGAGATTCCTCATTTCTTACCACCGACATGTACTTAACCTGATGATGTGCTTGAGCCACGTTCGCATTCTCCGCTGGTTTCTGTTGATTGGCGTGCTTGATGGCCGCCACTTCATTTGAAATCTGTGCCACGGTGGTCTCTAATGCCCGCATTTTTGCTCCATGGCTTTGCAGCGTCTGCCCAAATTTGGTTAGAATGTCACCTTGAGATTGTAATTGTTTACCAAACATGGTCATCATCTCTTGGTTTTGCTGAACCATTTGACTTAGCAATTCAGTGTTTTTGTCCTTAGCTTTTTGCTGTGATTTGGCATCCGGATCCTGCAGAAAATTGTTCGGATCCTTCCATGAAAACTTTTTATCCTTTCTCCAGGCATAGTCATTGTTTCTATAGCCCTGTTGTTGAATGAACTTCACTTGGGCTTCCTCATCCTCATATGTATCTTCCTTAGCTAGCAGCTTCTTGGCTAGAAGATCTAGCTTGTCATTCAGCTCCCTAACTGTTCTGGATTCGCCGGCAGCCTTGACATGTTCTACTGCACCTCTGTCGCCCCATGACTGTTTCCTAGCCATGTTCTTCAATATCCCCCAGCATCTTGTATCAGTGTTGTTCAAGAAAAATCCTGAACCGGCCGAGTCCAAATTGCTTCTATCATGCTCGGAGAGAGCAAAGTAGAAGATCTTCACTTGGGTTTCCTTGTCCAGTCCATGGTGTGGACATCTCCTCAACATGACTTGGAATCGCTCCCAAGTCTCAGAATAGGTTTCACCCGCCTGTTGGGTGAAATTGTGGATCTTCCGGATCATATCATTGGTCTTCTCAGGAGGGAAGAACCTCTCAAAGAAAACCTCCACCATGTGATCCCATGATTCAACAAACTCGTCGTCGAGGTTATGAAGCCACTCTCTTGCCACTCCAGCCAAGGAACTCGGGAATAACTTGAGGTATAGCACATCCTGTGGAAATCGATCTATCTTCACCATATCGCAGTTCTCCACGAACTGGCTGATGTGGGCCACTGGATCTTCATTTTTTAATCCGTGAAATGCGTTTGATTTAACCAGGTTAATCAGTGCTGGATCGATCTTGTATGTCGGTATGTTGATCGCCTGCTTCTTTATGGGCCCCTTTGATGCTGAGGAAGAAGACGCCTTGATCTTCTCCCATATTGTCTGTGTTTCAGCCATTTCTTCTGCTTGTTCTTGCTCTGATTCAGAATTTATATCACTTTGGTACTCCTGCTCGTCGTAGTCCTCATCCTCTGGGCCCGGATGTGGGATCTCAGGTGTGCGATTCGCGTAGTCGGTACTACGCGTATGCACCATGCAAAGTACCTGAAAAAAAAATGGAAATAGGGGTTCAGTACAATGCTTTGAACGAGTCAACACGATTATAGAGAAATAAAGGAATTTTTTTTTTGAAATTGTTTTAAAATAAAAAAAAATGTGGCCTAGAGTGGCCGCTCTTAGCACTCAAAGTGCCAATAATTCGCCGTATCCCCGGCAACGGCGCCAAAAACTTGACGTGTATTTTACTACGCGCTTAAACGCAAGTATACGCGTCGAGTAATATAGGCCTTGTGAGGCCCGAGTCGAACTCAGGGATACGTGAATTATTGGAGACTTCTACTAACTAATCGCAATCAGCTAGACCGATTAACAAAGTAGGGTTTTGTTGTTCAAATTAAAAGAAAATAAAAAATCAAACAAAGAAAACAATCGATTAAAGGCTAATTTAATCAATTAAAAGGATATCTTTAGGATGGCAGTTTCACCGCGGGTCAACATTGTATTAGATTTCATATAATTCCTCACAATTCTCTCTCTATCCGGGTAGTGGCCTGAAATGAGAATTACCCACTGTCGTGGTGTAATCCACTACTTAGATTTAGGTTGATTCCATCGTCATAGTAATCATTCCCCTAAACTAAGCGCATTAAGATCGGTCCCTCAATTCCCACCATTAATTTTACAACTCCTTTGTCAAGGGTTTTATTAATTAATGTAGAATTCGTCTCTTTTCAACCGTTAATCCTTCTGTCGAAGTGATTAAGGGCATTAATTTATTATTATGGTGATCAAGCATAACAATAGCAATAGAGAAAACGAATTTATACCACGGATATGAGAGAAAAATATGAATTATCAATATAAAATCATCATACAATGTATCCCCGGGCTACTCCCGGTCCTAAAGATTGAGGGTTTTAGCCTCTCATGTTCATCTTACACGAATACATGGTAGAAATTGGGGAATTCATAAGAAAAACGTGAAACAAATGGGAAAACCCCTGAACGGAGAAGAACCGGTGCATCCTTGGCGTAGAACACAAGCTTTCCCCGCCTGTCGATGGTGGAAATTGTCTTCGGCAGCGTCCGAATCACCCGGGATGAGCTTCTCGGCCTCCGTTCTCCTTTCTCCCCTCCTCGGCACTCGTGCAATCCAAAAATGAGATATGATTCCGTCCGGGCGGCCGTCATTAGGTATAAGTCCCTAATTAGGTCGTCAAATAACAACAGCCGTCCGATCGAAATCAAAACAAATCCAACGCATATCTGCCGGCGTCGATACCATCGACGCGAGTCGATGGTATCGACACAGCGGATTAGCGGCAGCTTTCCTTTCTTTTATTCTGAGCGCCTGTCATGATCTCGATACCATCGACTTGGGTGTCGATGATATCGACTCCTTTAGCGTCGGTTGTTGTCGTTTAGCGACGCTGTAGCTCTCCTTGAGTCGATGGCATCGACTTGCGTCGATGGTATCGACTTCATCCTCGCCAGCAGCCTGGAGACATCTCGATGCCATCGACATGGGTGTCGATGGTATCGACTCTGTATTGCTCTTCTCGGCTGATAACCTGTGGCTTGGTCGATGGTATCGACATCCGTCGATGGTATCGACATCCGTCGATGGTATCGACGGAAGCAGATACTTGTTCTTCCTGAAATTGCACAACAAGACCAAGTAAATCCACACGATTTATGATAAGATGATCAATAATGCTTAAAATAGTGAAACAAAGGGGATTTGATATAAAATGATGGCAAAGACCAAATAAAGCGAATTATGCAATAATATCCATGAAAATGAGTAATTAAGGCACAAAACACATATGAAATAGGTCTATAAATGCGACTCAAAATCATCGCATCAGTCCCCAGTTCAGCCGTCTCCAGATGACATCGATACAGAGGATCCTGATGTAGAGGGAGGTGAGTGAGGATGTGGGTGAGGACGACATACTTAGTTTTTTATATATTGTGCAGTTTTGTATGTATGCCTTTGTGAGGACATATATTTTATGTGGATCTATCATATTATGATATCACATTGGTTCATTTTGGATCATGTTGTTGTGTATTATTGTACAATTATCTATCATATTGTTCTGTTGTGTATTATTTTCTCGTCATGTTGGTTCATGTTTTAACCTTGTTTTTAATTGCTATCTCATTTTTTTGGATTAAGTTCTTATTATATAATCAATTAGGAACCAACCGATGTTGGTTGCAATACACTTATATATTCCATATGCATTTTACGAGCTATTGAAATTGACAAATTTATAATAATTGAGTATATTATAGACATCCAAATACAAGTGAACGAATTGTAAATGTACAAATATAATCAATATTGTTAATATACATATCAATAACCATTAAACAATATCAGTGACTGCAAAAATATGATTAAAAAACGCAATGCGTCCTGCATGGGGACGCATTGCTGCAATTAGTCCTGCATGGGGACGCTTTGAGCAGTGCGTCCCGGCTGGGGACGCATTGGTCCCACAGGAGGGCAATGCGTCCCGGTTCAGGACACATTGCTCTGTTGTGGGACCAATGCGTCTCCAGCTGGGACGCATTGGCCCACAACAGAGCAATGTCTCCCGAACCGGGACGCGTTGCCCTCCTGTGGGACCAATGCATCCCCCGCCGGGACGCATTGCCTCGCGTGAGAGCAATGCATCCCAGCAGGGGACACATTGTTCCAAAATGTACAATTTTAGGCAATAAATTCAAAAAACGTGCCATTTTGGTAATTAAAATTGGCAAATGTGCCATTTAGGTTTTTTTGCCTTCATTTAATACGGTTATTTGAAGACGATCACTAACTTCAGCGGGATTCATCTTCTTAGAGCGGTTTAAAAGCGATTGATGTATCCGTTAAGCCATTAGCCAGCGTTGAGAGCGCGGCAATTAAAAATTTAGAAATGCATCCCTATCGTCACGGAGGTCTAACTTCTGAAATAGCAGCAGCAGTAGCTACGTCGGAGCAATTAAGATGGTCGATCTGCTAGAGCAAAACAGCAAGAGAAAGCAATGTTCCACATTTCTAATTAACCATCTCTATCTCTGTCCGACCCAAAGGGTCCAAGAAAGATACATCCGATCTCTGGAGGTCGTCGTCCATGTCTTTATTAGCAGCACCGCCACAGAGAGCCTGCCTAGCTGTGCCTGTCATTCTTGTACCTCGCAGAGGAATCTGTAGACTACATGATGTTGATGAGGGACTGGTAAATGCAGGTCGCTTCCGAGCTTCCATATGTGTATCGGCGATCTCCACAGTATCCAGTTGCAGAGGGCGTCGGATAGGGATAGTCGTCGGCCAGAGCAGTGAGGTCCTACGTCGGTAGGAACGCGTGGAGGCCGCTGCAGCACAAAAACCCAGCGGTTCATGACACCTTAACGTTGCCGAGAGGCAAGTTTGTACGAGCACAAGTACGACTCGGGGGCGTCTACTTGATGGGTATCGATCATGTCCATCGACGGCCGGAGCAGACAGGCCCGTCGCGTCGCCGTGTACGTACGTACCGTCTGCTGCATGCCGGGCGGCCCACCGCCACCGGCGAGCTGGCCCACCTGGCCAGATCACGCTGCAAGATCTGGGCGCATGAGGTGACCGGTGAACTCCCTTACTCCACAAAGGCAGTCAGAAGGGCAGAGACGCACCCACAGCGGCTCTGGCGACGTCGCGGCCGCCTACGTAGACGTCTACGGCTGGTGTGGCAAGGGTTTGCCGCAATCGAAAAAAGAAGGGAGAGGGACGGGGTATACGGACTCGGGGCCGCCTTTGGCAGGAAAGAAAAGGTTGAGGAAGAAGGGATGACAGAGAACGGACAGACAAGGTGATCAGTAATAATGCTTGCTTGTTGCTGCAACTATCCTCCTGTGGTTACCCACTTCTGGCTCCTCTGCCGACCGTGTATGGCATACTGGCATTTTCCACCCACCCATTCATCAACCCACGTTTGAATCTAGAGTTAGAGCTGCTGCTTTTGCAGCTTCCCATTGTATCTTGCCGCTTGAGTCATATTCGTCCCCCACATCATAATGCCCCAACTCGACTAGTTTTTGTCGGCACCAATGATGATTGCTCATATCTCCCTGGTTGGTTAATTTCAAACTGTCGTGACGGAATAATCAAGGACTCAAACTTGGTTGGACGTGAATCGGACATCTATAGCATAGTTAATATTGCATTGTTCTATGAAACCCAACTAAACCCCTCTCACCTTCATTGCTTTACTTTTGTGCCTTTGTGGTGACTGGATCATGACCGTGACATGAGTTGAGGGATGCCAGCCAATTGCAAATAAAATGATACTCTATTGGGTTTATGAGCCAGGTGTATCTCATGTGGGACAGGTAAATCATCAATAAATCAATTGTTGCAAATAAACATAATCAGTTAAATGCTTTGTTTATATATGATTCTAAATTAAAAATTGCAATTTGGGCATGATTTCAGTGAAAAAAAATGTTTATTTACTTCATTTTGTCGTACCACTTTATTAGTGAAGAACATTATAGAAAATGGATAATTGAAAATGATCATATAGTTTTACTTGTTATTAATATTCACTTTTTGAATCGGTAATGTATTCAACTAATTAAGCAATACAACTCAACTCACTACCTAAAGCTGACCATATACTCTCAATACAAAAACTTATCCTTCATTGTGTAACTATCCAAATTTATGTATGTCTAATCGCTAATGATGAATCAGAAGTAAAATAGCCTATGTTTTATCATGTTGTATATCTTAGTTGCATCCCATCCAACCTTACTACTAAATATATTGACTGACTTTACACCAATATAGGTCTATCGGTCGGTTATAACTCTGTGGCTCCTTATGTACATGATGTTGAATTACCGTATATGTTTTACAGAGCCAAACATCATGAAGGTTTGATTTTAATCTCCAAAGGCATTATAGAAAATGAAATCGACCCTTAAAATCTCAAAAAGGTCATACCATTTGAAAAGCATCCACTACAAATTATGGCGCCTAGATTACTCTAGATTGTACTCTTTTGTCTTCTTAATGTCATTTAGCCCGACACAACCTAAATTGGGCACCCATCGATGAAAATTCTTATCATTATGATCCTATGGAAAATTGATTTGTTATTCTAAGGCACTGCTTCCACATTCAATATCCATCTCCCTTCCACTTTGCATGACCTAACCAATTGATTTTGAACTTCTTAAGATGCAAATAGGAAGGAAACACATCATGTTTAAAGTCTAATCAAGACACACTTATTTTCAATTCCTATCCCAAACTAGCATATTATGCGTACTCAATGAATCAAACAAACTTCTCATAAGTAGTCTTCTAGGGTTTACTCCCCCTTCTTTTATAACTTTTGCTCCTGGATACCCGTAATATTACACAACTTTCAGGGGTAAGAATCACCTTCTATCCCCAACTAACTTCTTCCCCTCATATCTAATAGCTACCCTTCTTCCTCCACACCATTTCTTTGTATATCTTTGGGTGGGGCTTGGAGAGGACAACAAGGATATCAATGAGTTTTGAAGAGGCTTAACTCCCTCCCAAATGCTTTGAATGGGTATTGAACATGCTACCCCTACTAGAAAAAGGTTGAAGCTTTCCAACTGGCATAGTTGGCACTTATTCAAGGCTTACCTATTAGATTAGCTAGCAAATAGTCGAGGATTACCCTTCCTTCCTCCTTCACACCATGATATACATCACATACATCTTATAGAAATTTTTAACCACCTCCTCAATCTGACATACACAACATTTGCATGTTGATGCCAACTAGTTGTGAAGAACCAACACCCTAAAATCACACCTCCTTAATCTGACATACACAACATTTGCATGTTGATGCCAACTAGTTGTGAAGAACATGCACCCTAAAATCACACCCCTCCTTGCCTTCAATGCCATCCCCATCATGTTTATTTAGATAAATTTACAACAAACCCAACTAAAATATTGATATATACCACATTCAAGCCAATAGTTTTCTAGAATACAACTAGAAAAAGCCATACAAAACTATCCATCAACATAGTAAAATGATGTATGGTCTTAATCCCCCATCTTTATTTTATTATCTTCCATCACGCCCAATAACACCCTCCACCAACTAATACAAATTTGTTGCTTTATTATCAAAAAATATAAACATTTGAATGGAAAAATCATATCTTCTTATACCTAGACATGTAGATTTCTTTGATTAGATATTAACCCATTCAAACATCCCTACATGTTTTGAATTTTAGCTATAGTCCAAAACATATTGATAATGACCAAAAGTTAACCATGTTGTTATGCTGAATAGATATCTCATGGTGGACATACATTTCTAAGATGGTAAACATTGTGGTTGATATTCATGATGTAAATTTTGATCAAGAAAATTGATAGTAAAAAATACTTATACAATTGGTTTTCTTCAAATTTTTTTCAACAATCACCACTACAAATGATATCCATCCTGTCTCTCCTCCTACTTATAATCACATGTGCTTTGATGAAGGTTGTGTTCTTTGCCCCTATTTCTAATACATAAAAACCTTGAGCTTTATTTAGAAGTAGCATTCTTTTCATCTCCATTCTTCATGTGGTTCCTTAATTGCCTCTTGATCACTTTTCTTCATGGCCCAAAAGTGTAAACATAATTGGCCATTCAAAGATATCAGACTTTGAATTTATACCCGACTATAAGAGACTTTCGCAACTCAATACAAAGTCTTTGTAGTAGTGTGGGGTAGAACATAGGGATAAAGAGAACAACAAAATAAAAACAAAGCGATCTCAACTTAGTTTCATCTAATCAAATAATAAGGGACAAGAGGCTCGATCTCATAATTGGTCCAATTAGGAAAATAATAAGGGACCTTGTGTATGACCAGTTGAAAATGGATGGGGATACAAGGAACCTTATTTGCGACAAGATCTTTAAAATGCATATCTATATTTTTAAGGCCAGCCACGCATGTATCGAACGAAGTAATTTGGTTCATATCAAGATCAACGACGCATAACAACCATAAGCCCTTAAAGTGAAAAGGTAGAATGATAGTTTTTGTTTTCTTCCATTCGAGTAATATCAAAAAGTGTCAAAATAGCAGGAGCGTCTAGACAATTTTTGAATAAGCACTCTGCAAGGGAGGGTGATGCATTAAAACATGGCCACTCCTTGTCACTGGGCATGACATCCAATAAGATAGTTGATGCAAAAATAGTAAGCATCTATTTAGTAAGTCTAGTAGGAAGATGAAAAATATATCAAAAGTTGTCCTAACAAAGAGAGATAGATCCATTGTTATAAATAGTATAACTCCCATCACATTGATCATCCAAGATGTCATGCAAGAGAAAAACACCAAAAACTAGCATTCCATTCAAGCAATCGGAATCAGGTCCACTAATTTTGGAAGGAAACTGTGGTGGATGAGGTAGTGATGGCTCTGGATAAATGGGTCAAGTAGTCTTAGAAGTGTTTATAAAAGAATGGTGAAATGATCACCATAATCTTCATCAAAATATGCACATTCATCATCCAAATGACTGTCAGCATATGCTTCTAAGTCCGAATGAGTGGTAAAAACCCCAAAAGAGATATCATCTTCTGAGGTATTATGAGTTTGAAGAGATAGAATAGGGCTAATATTAAGCAACACCTCATCCAATTTCCTCATCAGGTCATCTTTGAAAGAATCAAGAGGTGATCTTTGAGTGAGAGGTAGTATGTTCTTAGAAGGGTGAGCATTGATGTTTTCAAAAGGACTCACATAGGGTTCTATGGGGGGAAAAGGATTTCCACCTGGTTGAAGTTGTCAAACATATGTATGAATGTCAGATGGCTAAGGTTTATTCATGCCATTATTGGAGAAAAGAGTCTTAGAAACATGTGAGACTGAATCCCAAAATGACTTGGCAAAATGCTCCAAAGAGTTGGCAGTCGACGTCTTCACTTGTAGTATTTGTCACATACAAGTTGTCATGGGAAGAGCGTGATGCCATGGAAGAGGCTGCTTCAACAAAATAAGTTTTGCACTTGCGACATCTTTTTCAGTGAGGTGAGTGTTACTAATCCATTTTGTGTTGTCATTCTTCTTCTTGAGTCTTAAAATGAAGCACAATATGATGTTGAACAGACAGGATTTTGTCAACCATGCATTTGAGGGCAGCTATTTGCTGATGAACGTGGTTCAACTCGCCTAATTGTTGGTGGAAGGAATGAACATGATAGGATATGTCATATATATCTTTCATAAGTTTAGGAATAGAATCCACGTTTGTAGTAGTTAATTGTGTCAAAGTCGCAACCAAAAATGTCCTCAAAGTGCACATATATTATATGTCAAATGAAGAAGAATGGTGATCAGGATGTGGTGGTACACGAGAAGTACAGGAGGAGGTAGCATGGTGATGAAGCCATGAAAGACTATCTGACACATCATGTACCTAATGTTGTGGCGAAGAAGGTTGTTTTCTTGTAGAAGCAACATGTACTGAAGTTATTCTGATGGAGGTAGGAATCATTGAGGTGGAAGGAGGATCCCTAGATGCAGATGGTGTTGTTTCGATAGTTTTTAGAACATCTGCTAAAATCATTGGAACAATTGGAGCACATCTTTGTGATGACTATATAACTTCAAAATCATCATCAAATGTTGCCTCATGATCCCATTCCTTTGAAATTTTAGTTGGAGGATTCTTGGAATTTGTTATCTTGATAGATTTGTTGTGACATCAGCTAGATGACGTGCCTTACTATTGTATTGACATGGAAATTGTCTTACAGAAGTAGGTGATGAGCTTGATGACTTTGTTCTTAGAGAATAGAAATTTATCCCTATCATAATCTGCAAGCTTGGGTAAAGGAATGTAAATTTTAGTTCTCATGAACCAATAATGACTTTTTTCGTTGCAACAAGCAAGGATTTTAGAGGATGTCAGTTATCAGATTGTGATGAAACTATCTCTTTGCATTTGCTTGAAACTTTTAGGATCAGTGAGGTGTCCATATACTCGATATATAAGGCTAATTAGACCACCGATGCAAAAATCCATTTCTGGAGAGGAAGATGAGATGGACAACCACCTATCAATTAACAAGGGGTCAATGTCGACAAGTTGGCCTTCCATGATAAGAGAAAGTATATACATATCCTCGTGATAAATGTTGCTTTTCCCAAACATTGTAAAGACAACATCGGTGATGATTTTTTACATGATCCTCCATAGTCCAAAGTGAACTATAGATGTCGTGGATGACCCATATTGGTACCAACATTGAATTGTTAGTTTAACCCAGTAATTAGAAGCATTAAAACTAGAATCTTCTTTGTCGAATGGCCAAGAGAAATATTTGGTTGCTTCTTCTTTTGATTCAAAGAAAATTTTGTTAAGGATTAATTTAGTGAGGACATGATCAATGTTATTGATGCAAACTTTAAGTTGTCTATGTTCACCTGTAGTATCATCAGCTCTGATGATCATGACCTCTTAGATGAAAGATAAGAACTCCATAGTCTCCTCCACATTGGCCCTTGGGTTTATTCGATAAACATGAGCTATATTGGAGTTGGTAAGTAATTGAGACACCCGTCCCCAAATCCTAATTTCTTTGAGAGCAGTCATAGAGAAAAAGCAAGTGGGCTTGAAAGTTAGCTTTCCCATTACCTTGAATGTCTCCAGATGGTCATTGTTTAAATGGTATGATGTCCCATACTAAGGAACTTTGAACTAGTTACCCAAAGGTACATCAATATCAGATCCAACAACTCTCAGCCGAGTGTTGGCGTTTCTTTCCCCTCTTAGTGGCATTGGCAGGAGTGATAACTGCACTTCCCATGTGGCCCATTGTTTTTCATAAAACCAAACACCATATTAGAAATATTTGAAAGGCTAAGGTAAGAAAATAATTTTTTTGACAAATGTTGTCAATGGGGTCATTGAACATCGATAGTGAAATACATCGATAGGTTTAGAAAGATCAACAAGGTCATCATTCAAACACGATCGATAGGGTTGTCTATCATATGTGGTGTATAGGGTTTTATACCTATCCATGGGAAATCTAGTTTTGGTTTCGATGTCCATGTGAAAGCTATCGTTTAATGAGGTCGACATGTGTGAAATGACGTTGATGGGTGAAGGCAAAAAGCAACAATGCTTTGCTTTGATTGTGAGGTAGAAATAAATTATTATTGTGGGTAATATATGTATAGATGAAGGTTGGAAGGCGGTGATCATAATCTGGTAAATGAATATAGGATCTGAAACTGTCGACCAAATTATAGACAAAATAGATCGATGGCCATTCGAGGCAAGGTCAGTGTGTCTGTTAGTTTTGTGGGTTGACAAGCTTATTAATCACCGGGTTCATGGACCAAGTGTCAACATCTTGTCGATAGCTAAGTACATGGTAAAGACATCGATGGGAGAGGCTGATAGATAAATGTTGATCCATAGTTGAAAATTTTCAAAATGAACTAATAACCTAAATGTGTTCAAGGATGAGATGTCAAGGTTGATGACGATGTTGATGGATCCATCTAATGCTTTGAATCATTTCGATAAAAAGTATATCAAAATTTAGGTTGATGGATCACTATGAAGTGATCATCAACCAATCATCATTTGGAAATTAGTGGTCCATCTGATTTGATGGAATACATTTACAAGGATAAATGTTTTGAAGGAAAATAAAAATGACAAAGAATAGAAAAACATAAAAGAAATAGTAAAAGAAAGATACATGCTTGGATTTCCTCCCAAGTAGCACTTGGTTATAGTCATGTTGCTTAACTAATGTACATTTCATTAAACACTCTAGGGTATTGAGAAAGTCCATGTCTGCCATCTTGGTGATAGCTTCATCTTCATAGTATCGCTTCAGGTGGGGACAATTGATTGAAAAGGTGCCTGACTTCTCCCTTTTAATGTTCATCATTCCAGAATGGTAGATAGTTATTACTGTGAAGGGGCCAGACCACTGAGAATGTAGTTTTCCTGGAAAAGGGAGGAGAGTAGAGTTGAATAAGAGAACTTTATCGTCTTTTGAAATGTCCTTCTGCTTGATGTGAGAATCATGCAAATTTTTTATCCATTCTTTATAAATCTTGGTGTTCTCATAATCATGTAGACGGAGTTCTTCCAACTCTTCAAGTGCAAACAATGTTTCTATTTTATGAGGTTGGTGTCCATGTTGAGAGCCTTAATATCCCAATAAGCTTTGTGTTTTAATTTTAGAGGAATTTGACATGATTTATCCTATATGAGATGATAAGGGGTAGTTCTTACAGGAGTTTTATAACCAGTTCGATACACCCAAAGAGTGTCATGATGTTTTGATGACCAATCCTTCCTAGATTTTTCTATAGACTTGTCTAGAATTAGTTTGACTTCATGTCAGAGACTTCTACTTGGCCTACAATTTGAGGATGATATGGGGTAGAGATCTTATGTTTTACTCCATATCACTTCCAAAGAACTTCAAACTATTTTTCAATAGAATGTGAATATGTGTCATAGATGACAGTTCTGGGAACTCCAAATCATGGAAAAATGATTATTGTGAAGAGTAACAATACTATTTTTGAATCACAGGTTGATGAAGACATAGATTCCACCCATTTCAAAATGTAACTAAGTTCTACTAGTATGTATTTATTTCAAATAGATGGTGGGAAAGGTCCCACAAATTTGATCCCCTAGATGTCAAAGATTTAAATCTCTATCAATTCATCTAGGGGCATCTCATTCTTCTTAATGATGTTTTTGGTGCATTGTCACACGTCACATTGTTTGACATAGGCTTGGGAATCCTTAAGATAGCTGGCCAATAGAAACAAGTGTTTAAAATGTTCAATGTGGTATTCTTAGCATCCAAATGTCCCGCATAAGGAGAGATATGACTTTTTTTCTAGAGAATAACATGCTTCGTCATGATCAAAATAGTGAAAATAGACATTCTAAGCACATTTTTTTAATAGAAATGGGTCTTCCTAATAGTAGTTGTTCAGGTCTGATAAAAAACTTCTTCTTCTGCTCGTATGTCATATTAAGAGGTAGTTGTTGGCATGCAAGGTAATTAAGAAGTCAACATACCATGGTGTTATCTGTCTTGAGTGTGTATGACTAATAACGATTTGTCATGGTAAGATTCATTGATAGGGAGAGAATCATCTTCTTCAAATCGTATGTGAGAAAGATGATCTACCCCTAAGTTCTCAAATCCCTTTTTGTAAATTATTTCATGATTGAATTCCTATAGCAGGAGGGCCCACCTGAGAACGTGAGGTTTAGTGTCCTTTTTCTACATGAAGTATTTTATTGCTCCATGGTCTATATAGATTGTCACCTTTCCTCCTAACATATACAATATGAATTTATTGAAAGCATAAATGATTGCCAATATTTCTTTCTCTATTGTGGTGTAATTGATTTGTGCCTCATCCAAAGTTTTTCTGACAAAATACATGACATAGTGCTTCTTGTTTTTTTTATTTTGGTCAAGGACTCTTGCAATAGCATAGTCACTAGCGTTGCACATTAGTAGGAAAGGGAGGTCCCAATCTGGTTCTTGCATAATTGGTGCAAAAGTTACGATATTCTTGAGAATGTGAAAAGACTTGAGACAATTTTCATAAAAAATGAATGGTGTGTCCTTTATAAGAAGTCTAGAAATAGGTTTTGAAATTTTTGAAAAATCTTTAAAGAAACATCTGTAGTATCCTATATATCCCAAAACTACAGACAAAAGAAACTAACAAAGGAAATGAAAGCTTGCAAATAGCTTCTATTTTTCTATTGTGTACCTAAATGCCTTCCTCAGATACCTTTTGTCCAAGGAAGATCCCTCCTTGGACCATAAAATGGCACTTCTCCTAATTGTGAACAAGCTTCTTTTCTTCACATTGGCTGAGAACGATAGGTTCGTTCTTTAGACAATCTTTAAATGATGTCCCATAGACTAAAAATTCATCCTTAAAAACTTACATGATCTCTTCTATGAAATCAAAAAAATTAGCCAATCTACACCTTTGAAAGGTGGTTGGGACATTACAAAGACCAAAGGGCATAAAACAGAATGCATATATCCCATAAAGGAAACTAAATGTGTTCTTTTCCTAATTGTTTGGATGAATGGGTACCTGATAGAATCCAGAGTAGCCATCTGGGTAGAAGAAGTGTGAATGGTGTGCCAGTCTTTTAAGGGCATGGTCAATAAACAGTAGTGGGAAATGGTCCTTGGGTGTTGTTGCATTCAATATCCTGTAGTGGATGCACATATGCCAACCAGTCACTATATGAGTGTCAAATTCTTTTCCATCACCATCTTTTACCACCGTCATCCCTCCTTTCTTGGGGACAACATGTATCAGACTTACCCAGTTACTGTCACTAATGGCATAGATGATTCCAACATCATATATCTTAATGACATACTTGAAAGATCTAGAGGGGGGTGAATAGAGCTTTTTGGAGTTTTAGAGTTAATTAAAAATAATCAAACACTTGAACAAGAAGTAGGAGGAAACAAGGAAAACACATGGATGTAGAGTGGTTCCTACCTTAGAAATCTAAGGTAATCAGTCCACTACCTGATTGTTTCAAATCAGGATTTTGAAAGCAACTTATTTTATTACCTCTCGAGGATGTTACACAAAATACAATTGCTTTCCTACACCCTTGAAGTAGCCTTCACCTGAAGTAGCCTCAATCCCCCTAGAAGTAGCCTTCTGAAGTAACTCCAAGCTCACCCTTGAAGTAGCCTTCACCTGAAGTATCTTCAATCCTTGAGCTTCTAAAGTAACTCCAAGTCACCGGGAGCAGCCTTCACCACCTTGAAGTAGCTCCACGAACCTCCTTTCAATAGCCTCCAACCTAGGAGTAGTCAAGGAGAAAAAAATACAATAAAAAGGAACAAGACTGGAAGAAAGAAACAATGTTACCCATGAGTACACCGCTTTGATCCTATATCAAGTGTATTGTTCTCCTATCCACTATAGATGAACGTGGTGGTGTGGTCTCTAGGAGATACTAAGAAATAGGACACTAATATAGAGCTCAAGGAAACTAAATCGCAAGTGAAACTTTGCTTGTTTCTCACAAGGAATGATTCTCATGTTGCAATGTGTATGCTCAAGTGATGCTTTGTGTGTCCTAAGGCCTCTCCTATTTATAAGAATAGGTTACAAGTACTTAGGGGTGTTCTAGACACTTTCTAGGGTGTTTTTAGTGCTCAACTAGCTATTACGTGTCCATAAATTATGTTGCAATGGCTAGTTGTTTAGTGCTTAAAAGTGTAGTCCATAAGTTGTCTCGGTCTAGAAGTTTGTTGATCAAGATGTTCTTGGTCGACAATATCTTCAACTGAGTTTTGGTTTGGAGTAGAAGTATTCAACAGCTAGTGTGACTTTCCAACAACCAACTACTCTTAGTCTAATGATAAAGGAACCTACTCAAAGGTCTATCTCGGTCAAGAATATTGTCGACTGAGGGTTATTCTAGGGTTACATGAGTAGGTCAATAATTTGTATTTGTGAATTAGACTGAGGTGATTCTCAGTCGAGGATTTTGTCGACGGAGAATATCCCTATTTCAATGAGTTGAAATATCTACTAAGTGTGTGTATCAATGTGTATTTTTGATTCTATCTTAGGGGAAGGATCTATCTAAGTGTTGTGAGTGTATAGGGAAGATCTAATGCTTGATTTACATGATATCAATGTACTTGTACATTATATACTTGTACAAGTTTTTACATTGAGTACAATCATGAAAATAAAAGTAATCTAAGCATGTTGATCTTACAATTCGTATTAATCTTTGACTATCCACTTCCTTATTTGTTTTATCCCTAAAACACTCAAATAGCAAGTTATATCCACAAGAATGAAATGCTTGTCATCATCAAAACAAAGGGTATAATAATGTCCAATTTAGCCAACATTCCTTGCACACAACCTCACACATTTTTTCATTTAATATCCTTTGTCCTTGTACATATGATTTCACAACTTCTTTAAGGTTGATTCGATGCATACAGACACTCGGGCTAAGATCCTTGATGTCGTCTATATAGTACCCAAGAGCCTTCATTCGAATCTTGAGTCTAGATAAGAGTTTTTGTTGTTCAGAAGGTAGTTGTGCAATGATTATCACTGGATTCTTCTTTTCATCATCAAGAATTCATACTTGAAATCTTCATGAAGTGGTTTGAGCTATGGTAGAGGCCTTGGGGCAAAAATGTCTTTTGATTTTTGCTGTAGAGAAACATGCATTATTGTTTTAATGGATCCTTGAGAATCTTCTTCTTTAGAAGATTCTATATAAGATAATATTTCTTCAACTTCAAGGTCTCTAATCCATGAATTAGGTTTAGTTAATTCCCACATTAAAGGATCTACAATCACATTGTGTTCTTGAATATTTTCACCCAACTAACAACAACAATTAGTGAAGTAGCTTGTCTCCATTGGTGAAGGGCCTTTCATATGATCAAGCACATTAAAGTCAGTGGATTTGTTGCCTACTCTTATAGTGATTAGACCATTTAGGACATCTATTAATTCATGGGATATGGAAAGAAAAGGTTGTCTGAAGATTATTGGACACATAGGATCTTCAACCATGTTGATGATGATGATATAACATGGGATAAATAAGATTTCCAATCCTAATTGGGACATCTTATGCTACTCCAACTCGCTTGGTAAAGAATTAGTCGACCAATTAAATGCTCTTGTTAAAATTAATAATATATGTTAGGGCTGACCTGGTGACCAAGCTATGCGACATGAGACTTATGCTAGCACCCAAATCTATGAGGCCATATATTGCTGAAGTATCTCGAATAAGAAAAGGGATGGTGAATGATCTACAATCTATCTATTTTAAAGGCATGGCAGATTGATAGAAAGTAGACTCCATTCCTACAATGTAAATTGTTTCTATCTCTCCTATTTTCCCTTCTTTGTAATAAGATCTTTCAAGAACTTGGCATATGTAGACATCTCGTCAATGACATCTAGAAGAGGGGTGTCTAAGTGGATTTTCTTGATTGTTTCCTAGAATTTGGTGTATATTTTCTCAAGTTGCACCTTGGTGTAGCGATGGGGAAAAGGTGCTTCAAAGTGGATTTCATACATTCTAAGGGATGTAATAGGATTAGATGCCCCTCGTGATATCTTCACTATCAGAACTTCCCATTCATTGTTGATACCTTCTTCAATAGGCCAAACTTCTTATGGTAGCTCAGAAGATGTGGTTCCACAGTAGATTGCGGCCATCTTGGCAGTTTTGTTCTTCGAATTTTGTTTGGCAATTAAAGGAAATTGTCGGTTGATTTGGCAATATATATAACAATGGAGGCTAGTTGTTGTTGATCATTTGGTTGTGCTGTTGCAAATCACTTATCTGGGGAGTTTACATTTCCTTATTGTGTCTACACATTTGTCATCAAATTGTTGTTTCTCACCATGCATTCTCCTAGTCTTACAGTCAGTGAGTGCAACTCAGTTATTGATTTTTGATGTTGTTGAAACAAGCTCTCCCTTTGTCCATTGAAGCTCCCTTATTGTTTTTGAGGTATATTTTGTTGAAATCTGAGTGGAGTTCCTCTCCCATAGCTTGTCCCCTACCCATGGCTTGAGATGTTTGATTTAGTTGGAAGGAGTTTTATGCAACAGAGGTATTTCTGTAGGAAATTTTAGGGTGGCTGGGTTGCTTGTAATTCACATTAGACACATTTTCTACGAGAATAGTCTATCTTCTGCTTCTTGAGTGTAAATATAGGGATCTATTCCATGACCAACCTCTCCACAAGTAACACATTTTACAATTGCCTCAGTATAATATCTTTAGTTGACTTCTTTTAGGTTCTGGACGTTGGTTGCCATCTTGTCAAGTTTGTTGTTCCAAATTTCAAGTAACTTTGACTCTGAGAAACTATTGATGGTCGATACATTTGTTGTATAACTCCTATCATAATCTCATCCTTATTGAAGTGCAGCCATATTTTTGATGATCTCCTTAGTGGTTTCAACATCATGCTTCATAAAGTTACTCCCAGTTGCTGCACTTAGTAATGTCAAGTCCATGGAGGTGATACCTTTAGAGAAAGTTGTAATGATAAAACCTTCATCATAGACATGATGTGGGTAATCTCTGAGATATTCTTGATATCTCTCACATGCTTCATACAAAATCTCATAGGGTTTTTGTTTAAAACTGGTGATCTTGTGCTTGCAACTTAGGGTCTTCTTAATAGGGAAAATTTTGTTCACAAACACTTCACATAATTGTTTCCAAGATGAGATCCCTTTCTATGAAAGGTACATCTATAGATCTTTGTCCTTTAGAGAGGAAAAAACCCCTACATCTAGATGATGTCTTGTGGGATCCTATTCATCTTGAGGGTATGAAGACTTTTGAAAGCATCAATGTAATGATATGGATTTTCTTCGATAAAATTTCCTCCAAAAGTCTGGTGTTGAATGAGGTTAACAAAAGACAACTTTAACTCAAAATTTTCCATTGGTATGTGAGGTAGGATGATATGATCCTTGTTTTTATTGACAATGCCAGTGGTCAATGATCAAAGTGAGGGCCTATTCTCAAGTGCATTGCCAGTAGGTAGCTGTTATGCAACCATTGGATTGTCATAGAGAAGATCTACCTCTGCAAATCCAGCAAGGAACTCCAGTGTTGAAAGGAAATGATAGTTTGGTACCTAAAAACAATATGATGAATGAATCGGAGTTCAATACTAGAAAAACATGATACTTTTATGAATAGGTAAGTTAATGTAAAAAGGATTCTAATAAATCTTTTGCAAAATTTAAAAACAATGACTAGTGCTAAGTAGACCACAAGTTGTTTGAGATTATCTATTATAGTAAAGTGGTGAGTATTCTCGCCAGTCACACAGGTGGCCCAGGTTCGTTCTGTAGCAATGGAGCCAAACATTGATCACTCTTTTTTGTGGGTCAAACATGTAAATATGATTGTCCATTCAAAGATGTCAGACTTTAAATTTATAAGTGATTATAAGAGACGTCTGCAACTCAATACAAATTCATTATGGTAGTGTAGGGTCGAACATTGGGACAAGGAGAATAACAAAATTAAAACGAAGTGGTCTTAGCTAAGTTTAGTCGAATAAAATAAGTGAATTTGATGTCCCAATAAAGGAATGAATTTATCTAATCAAGCACGAATATAAGTTATTGAAAAAGAAATAAAGATAAATTTTGAAATGATGATAAAAAAAACTTCGATAGGGTTTCACTAATCCAACCAACCACAACCATGTAAAACCATCACTCTGACTTTATATATATTCTTTACTTGTTTTGCAAACACTCATAAAGGGTATCTATTCCTTCTTTCTCTTAAAATCTGAGCATATTTTTATCTAAAGGTATCTTTCTCTCAAGATAATAACTAGAAGTCCAAGAAAAATAGTATGACTTTTGTTATAGTAACTCCTCACTCTCATGTTTTGCTACTAACCTATACTCCAGATCTTATTGAAACCATTCTGTCAAATAATATTCATATCAAACATCAAAAGAGGGTAGCTAATCATCAAGTGATGCAGTAAAACAAAATTATAGAAACAAAACTTTTAAGATCATATGCCATAAAATAGAACAATGAGCAATTACATGGTTGGGAGGACCTGGAGGCTACTTCCAATCCAATTTATGGAGTTTATGCACTCATGGAACAAGAAAAAGAAAGAATACAACATGAACAAATAATGATAAAAAAGGAAGGAAAATAGGTCAATACAAAGGTAGATCAAGCGATCGATCTACCAACGTTTAAACTTGTTGAACAAGAGGTCTATGGCTATCTATTGGCAAACAATAGTTGATGGCTCTTCTCTTTCTATTAATATAGACTTGATCTGGATTTGATGTAAGAAGATCTGTTGACCTATCAATGGAAGTGGATTGATCTGCCAAACAAGAGGTTAATAGATCTAGATTGGTCAATAGCTCTTGTCCTTGGGCTCTGAACTTGGCGGGAGCCTTTCAGCTTGTCGACTCTGAGATTCCAAGATGTGTTGAAGTTGTTGACTTGAGAGTTATACATTGTCCATATTTTGATAATGACTTAACCATTACATTCATATGTATCTAATATTTTTCTTTAAGATTGAATATAGGATTTAGGTACATGAAAAGTATCAAATTACACAAGGCCTAGCTTTTCCAAGTTCAAGTCAAAAGCAATGCAAGTGTGCATTTTGGGAAATCACTCTAAATCACATTAGATTATTGTTATAATAACTTGTATTGATGATATGAGTTTTAAATAAAATGATAAAATGTCAGGGACACTTATTTCCAACGTTTGGTCACTCAAAAATCATTTTGGAAAATTTGTCAGAGGCACTTTATTGGTCGAGTTGGAAACTCCACCAATCCTGTGAGGGATTTCTAGAAATGATCAATCGATCGATTTTTACACTCACAGAATTTGATCGATCGATCAACTAAGCAAAAATGATTTTGACTCATCGATCAAGTTTCCCAGAACAAACTCGACTGATAGTTTGAAAATTGGTTTTATCGATTAGTGAATTGGTCAAGTTATATTTATTAAAACTCGACCGAATGTACTATATAGAAAACACAGAAAAAATGATTATGACTGTTGGAGAGTTGTTGTAAATGAAAATAGATCTGTTGCGAGTAGTAAAACAACTATTTTTCATTCTAAAGTGATCCCACACTCAAAGGAACCCCCCAGATATAAATAGGACCCCTTGGAGTTCAGTCATAGTTTTCTCATTCATGTTATTCTAAATCCTTTCTATAGTTGAGTGTGTTGCAACCCTTTGAGCCCCTTTCATTCTCTAATTTACAAAGAATTTTATGATTATGAGTGTGTTAGGCATGTTGTAAGATAGCTACCTCCATGTGCTTGTAAAGCTCTCATTCCTTCCATCTTTCCAATCCCCTTTCTCAAAGAACAAAGGTTGAAGCAGACTACTTCGAGTGAAGGTGAATTTGTTGATCTTCAGCAAGGTTGAGGAAGAGGTTAAAATCATCTCTATATGAAGTAGAAGGGTAAGGTTAAGATTCAAGAAGAGTGGGTAATTCCTTTAAGGAGAAAGACTTGATGTGAGTGTGGGTAAGGCCTTGGTGAAGGCTGAAGACATCTTGATCAAGTGGGTAAGTCCTTGTGTAGATGAAAGACTCTTGTCTTGAGTAGGTAAGTCCTTAGATGTATGGTGGTCTCCTTGTATCTCTATGATGAAATATAAGTATACACAGATTGAAAAGTCCTAGAGGTTGACCTCTATAGGTAGTGGATTGACTATCTCCTAGTTTGGAGATTGGAACCACTCTAACCACCTTGTAAAAGTGGATGTTTCAATTTCTCCCATCCTTGTTTTACTTGCTTAGATTTCAAATTGATCTTAAGAATTTGGTCTCAACTAATATAATTTGAAGGTCTAACTATACTTGTGAGAATTTTGAAGCTCTATTCACCCCCCCCTCTAGAGCCCTAGATCCAAGAATTGGTGTCAGAGCTAAGGATCTTCTCCAACAATCTCCCATGGGATGAGATGATGGGTGAGAACCTACTTGGTTCACTCAACCTAGAGGGAGTATTCTCCATGCATCCTCTGATTTTCGACGACACCAACTTCCTCTATTAGAAGAGGCATATGTAGTTCTACATTCAAGGGATGAACTTTGATATGTGGAAGGTGATGATCACACCATACAAGGAGCCAACCAGAGCTATCTAAACATGGAATGAAGATGCATTAAAATAAGACCAACTCAATGCCAATGCTATAAGCATCCTCTATACAGCCCTCACCCCAACGGAGTTCAATTTCATCTCCTCATGAGATACAACCTATGAGATATGGAATAATTTGTGCATCTCCTATGAGGGCACAAAGCAAGTGAAGGAGGCCAAGATCAACATGTTGAACAACCTTCTAGAGAACTTCAAGATGGGCAAGAAAGAAGGAGTTTCGAGATGTACTCTAGGCTCAACATCAACATCAATGGAATAGCTGCCTTGGGACACACCTTGTATAGAGATGAAATCAACTACAAGATCTTGATATCTCTACCAAAGAGATGGGAGTCAAAGGTGACCTCCATTGAAGAAGTAAAAAGCCTTGGTGACATTCCAGCGAAAGAGCTCATTGGCAATCTACAAGCTCATTATCCAAGTCTTGACAAGAAATAAGAAGCCATGCCAGAAGAGAAGGTAGCAAGAAAGATCAAAGATATTGCCTTCAAAGCTCAAGTGGAAGTTGTCATCCTTCAACAACAACTTGCTTTCCAGACCTCTCCCTCCTCCTCTAGTGAAGGTGATGGCCCCAGTGACCATGAAGCCAACTACTCCAAGGGAAAGCACTTCAGGGGAAAGCAATCCTCCTCCTCTACTCCAAGATTATACAAGTGTGGTAAAAAAGGACACTACAAGAGTGAATGTCTAAAATCAATAAAGTAATACCATAAGGGAAGCTCCAAGGAGGAAGAGTACAAGAAAGAGAGTAAGTACAAGAGGAAGGAAAAGAAGTAGAGGAGACACCAGAATGTAGCTCATGCAGATTGGGAGGCATCATCCTCAAGTCGCTCTAGCTTTGATGAAGATGGAGAGTGCCACCTTGCACTCATGGCCTCTACAAGTGAAGAGACTAGTGAGATGAGGTAAGTTAGGTAAGGTTGAAAGAGTTAGATAAAGAAACTCTTATTGATATGCTTATTTCTACCCATTATTCTTTTGTTAAATGTAAATCTAAAAGAAACAGGTTAGCAAAAATCATTGATGATTTGTATGCTAAACTTGAGATTCTTGAGAAAAATGAGAAAACTCATCTTAAGAGTATTGATAACTTGCAAGGACAATTTCTTGATCTTGAGCTCTAATACAATGGAGTTGAGTTAGAGAATGGTGTTTACCTTAAGAACATTGAAACTCTTAAGGAAGATAACCAAAAGTGCCTAAATGAGCTTGAAATATTTAAAACTAAAAATGCTAAATTTATGCTTATTGTTGATGCTCGTAGAGATGAGAGGGATGTGTATCTCAAAGAAATTGAATTGCTTAAATCTGTAAATGTTAGGTTGCTTGGTCAAGTTAATGATTTATCTTCTAGGCCTATCTTTCCTAGTAATGATGTTGCTTATATTTCTCTTGAGAAAGACTCTTATTTGACTAAAGCCATGTATTTCGAGGCCGACCTTGTTCATGCTAGAGATGATCTTGCTAGTTTGTATTGTACTGTTATATTTCTCACTAATGACAATCATAGACTTAGAGCCTCTTTGTAGAAACTCCACAAGGGAAAAACTTCCTAAATGAAATCCTTGACCATTCTACCAAACAAAGTGGTACTAGTGGTTTGAGATATGTAGGGGGAGAACTTAAGGGCAAGAACAAAGACAAATGTAAGAAAAAGAGTTAGAAAACATCCTCTTTCATTGGAGATTCTTCAGGAACAAAGAACCCTATGATTTGTTTTCATTGCAAATGTGGTGATCATTATTCTACTTATTGTCCTTACAAGCCTAAGGGGACCAACCCAAAAATGAAATGGGTCCCCAAGCTAACTCTAAATCCCAAAGTTTGAGTTGGGAACTGAAACTCTCCTTTCTTACATGAAAAAGGTAGATGCATTTTTTATAATGGCTGCACTAAATACTTGACATGTGATATAAGTTGTTTCAACAAATTCACTAAGAAGAAAGGAGGTTCGGTTACCTTTAGGGACAACAAGAAAGGTAAGGTAAAAGGTGAGGGTGATGTAGGTGAATCCTTGTGTATCAAGAATGTTCTCTTTGTGGATGGCCTATATCACAGTTTAATAAGTGTAAGTCAATTATGTGATAATGGTTACCTTGTGCTATTTACTTCTTTTGAATGCTTGATTCTAGATTCCCTCACCTACCAAGTGATATATAAGGGAACTAGAAGTGGTAATATTTATGTAATTGTTCTTGACTCTATTAATCCTATTTTTGGTAGATGCCTAGTACTCAATTCAAATGATATTTCTCTTTGGCATCATCGGCTTGGTCATGTAAATATGCATGAATTGAAGGGGTTGTGCAATAAGGACTTGGTCAAGGGACTTCCCAAATTGGATTTTGAAAAGAATGAGGGTTGCTAACATTGTACCCAAGTAAAGAAAACCAAGTCTCCTTCAAATCCATAGGAGTCCTTAGTACCAAGAGAGCTCTTGAACTTCTCCATATTGATCTATTTGGACCGATGACAACTCAATCACTTGGTGGTTCCAAGAATTGCCTTGTTTTTATCGATGATTTCTCTAGATATATTTGGACCTTCTTTCTCATTTCCAAAAGTGATACATTTGATGTTTTCCCTTGTTTTTGTAAATGAGTTGAGAATGAAGCTTCGTGTTGAATTGTTTCCATGTATAGTGATCATGGGGGAGAATTTGAAAATGATCTTTTTGAATGTTTTTGTGAAGAATCTGGATATGCACATAACTTCTCTTCACCTCGAACACCTCAAAAAAATGGGGTTGTAGAGTGGAAGAATAGGTGACTACAGGACATGGCTAGGACCATGCTTTTAGAGTGTGCCACTCCAAAGAAGTTTTGGGTCGAAGCTGTTAGTACCTCATGTTTTGTGCAAAATGGGTTTTTACACATCCTTCTTTAAAGAAAGCCAACTACGAGCTATAGCATGGTAGGAAGCGTTCTATCAAGTATTTCCATGTTTTTAGATGTCCTTGTTTTGTTTTGAACACTAAAGATTTTGTCGACAAGTTTGATCCAAAATCTTACAAGGCTTTCTTTCTTGGCTATAACACTACTAGCAAGGCTTATAGAGTGTTTAATGTTGATCTTGCTAAAGTAGAAGAATATACTAATGTTAGGTTTATTGAGACTAACCCATCTATTCCCAAAGATATTGTTCCAAATGATGATGTTGCAAGTGAGGTAACTCCTGTCTAAAAAGGGGTCAACATCACCCAAAAGGGAAAAGAGGTGGTCACTCAAGAAGAACAGAAAGATGAAGAGAAGAAGGATCCAACTCCCCATTTAGCAAAGAACCATCCAAAAGAGATAATTTTAGGTGACCTATTTGAAAGAGTGAAGATGTGGGCTTCCTTCAAAAAAGAACAAGCCAACAATGACTTCATCTCACAACTCAAGCCAAAGAACGTCAAAGAAGCTCTTGGAAATTATGAATGGATCCTAGTCATGCAAGAAGAATTGGATCAATTTGAAAAGAGCAAAATTTGGACCCCCACTGCCAAGACCAAGTGATAGAATGGTCATTTTAAGCAAATGGGCCTACCGCAACAAGATAGATGAAAGTGGCAAGGTGGTAAGGAACAAAGCAATGTTAATGGCTCAAGGCTACAATAAGTGGGAAGGTACAGATTTTGATGAAACATATGCACCTATAGCAAGAATTGAGTCCATTTATATGTTTCTTGCTTTTACTAGTTATAAGAAATTTCTTCTCTATACAATGGATGTTAAAAGTACATTTATGAATGGTACAATTGAGGAGGAAGTGTATGTTGCACAACCCCTAGGCTTTGAACATGATAGTTTACCTAACCATGTTTATTTGTTGCAAAAACCTCTCTATGGACTAAAAACAAGCACCTCGATCTTGGTATGAAAAATTAAAGAATTGTTTGTTAGATCATGGGTATGTCATGGGCAAAATAGATTCTACCTTGTTTCTCAAACACATTTCTAACAATTTTCTTATCATTCAAATATATGCTGATGATATCATTTTTGGCTGAACTAATCTTGATATTTGCAAGGAGTTTGGTGATCTTATGCAGAGTGAGTTCAAGATGAGAATGATGGGCGAGCTTACATTCTTCCTCATATTTCAAATCAAACAAACTAAATATGGGAACTTCGTCAACCAAGGAAAGTACAAAAGTGAGCTACTAAAGTGCTTTGGGATGGAGAACACCAAGCCAATGGACACACCCATGTCAAACACCACCAAACTTGATAAAGATGAAGAAGGTGAAAAGGTAGATGAGAATATCTATAGAGGTATGATTGGAAGTTTACTTTATTTAACTACCTCTAGACCTAATATAATGTTTAGTGCTATCTTGTGTACTCTCTTTCAATCCAATCCCAAGAAATCACATCATATAGATGTTAAGAGGATTTTAAGGTACTTAGCCAAAACTCCAAATTTTGGACTATGATATCCCAAGTCAAGGGACTTTGCTCTTACAGCTTATAGTGATGCAAATTATGTAGGATGCTTGATTGATAGCAAGTGCACAAGTGGCACACAATTTCTTTTAGGAACATGCTTGGTGTCTTGGCTCTCCAAGAAACAGAGCACAATGGATTTATCAACTACCGATCCTGAATATGTTCCAACTAGGAGTTATTATGCCCATGTCTTATGGATGAAGAAAATGCTCCATGACTTTAACATTCATTTTGATTCTTCTCCTATTTATTATGATAATACTAGTACAATAAATTTATCTTACAATCCTATATTGCATAGTATATCCAAGCATATGGAGCTTCTTCACAATTTTCTTTGTGATCACATTGCCAAAAAGGATGTCTATATCACACATGTCGACACAGAAAATCAGTTGGTTGACATTTTCACTAAACCTCTTTCTAGAGAGCAATTTAACTTTATTAGATATAAACTGCTCATAACTTCCTTGGATAAATCTGATATGCCTTCAAGCTTGTTTCTATATATCTAATATGCTTTGCCTATGTTATGATCTCCCTTGCTTGCTTAGTGCTAAAATTTTCATGTTCATATGCTTTGCTTTTTCACTTGTTTTGGGTATTTTTCGCAAACACTTACTTTATTGCAAATAGTCCCAATGATGGGTGATATGTGCCCAAGTATGTCTAGAATATAAAATGGACTAGAAAAATAGGATCAATCACACTAGCATATACAATACGAAATAAATAACTCAAAAACTGGATATTTAAAGAACAGCTAACCCAATATGGAGATATAGCCGAATTTTCTTTGTCATCAGAGTGTATAGTGTGGAAGCGATCATATTCATTATTCCATTTGTATTGCATATAATCAAGAAAATCAAGACACAATCATGCAATTGCACGGTACACTGTCAAAATCAAGTAAAAAAACTTTATAAGAAAATAAGTATACTTGGCAGGACTTATATTCAAAAGAATAACAAGCAAATTGCAAAACCAACATTTATTCGACAAGTTTTTCAAGAAATTCAACTTTTATTATGAGTTCCCATTATTCTGTAAATCGAGAAGCAAGCTTATATATTTTGTGTGACTCTATTACCCCAACGCGATGGGAAAGGTCACTAGCACTACTACAAAAACATCATTCAGTGGCGCTTTTAGTGGCGTCGGTTATTTAGGAAAACCGACTCCTATTTTACATAGGCGTCGGTTATTTATACTCACCGACGTCTATATTTGAAGACCAGCCAGACACGGGTACCGCTTTGTATTCAGCGTCGGCCATTTATAACAGACCGACGTCTAAAAGTAGCCCGCGAAAATCAATTTTCGAGCAAACTTTTTTCGTCTCCTACAACGTCGGTTTGGTAACTATTAACCGACTCCTATGTAAATGAAAATTTGTGCGAAAAATTAGGGTAAAGGTTGCATTGTTGGGTGTCGGTGTATTACTATCAACCGACGCCTTTAGCAACCTAATAGACCCGCGCGACGCCCGTTAGGCACCTACCTGTTCCATTGTCTTCATCGCTAGCTGCCGCGCTGCTCGATCGCCCGCCTGCCAGTTCTCGCCGTCGCCGACGCTGCCCGTGCTTCCTTGCCTCACCGTCGCCGCCGACGTTGCTGCTGCTGTGCGTCGCCGCCGACCTTGCTACTGCTGCTGCTGTTCGTCGCCGGTGCCGCCCACCTAGCTTCTTCCAACAGAGCCGCCGCCCTAGCTTCTTCTCCGGCGCCATTCTTCTCCGCCGCCCCTACTGCTGCTGCTGTCCGCTCGTCGCCGCCCTGCACCGCCGCCCTGCTGCTCCAGCCACCTGCTGCCCGCGCGCGCGCCCTGCTGCTCCATCCGCTGCGCCGCCGCCACGCCTGAGAACCGGCGCCGCCGCCATGCCTGGTGCCCTCCTGCTTGCCCACCTACCTGCCTTAGCTCCTTCCTTTCTTCCTGCTGACACCCGGCATCCTGTTTCTACAACACTGGTTAGTTTTACTGATTTCCTTGCTGTTAGTTTTACTGATTGCTATTTTACTGCTTTTGTTGATTAGATATGTATAGAAGTTCCTTATAAATATATTTTTTTATATACACATACATGTAATTTTGTATAAAATTCATGATGTAGTGTGATCTTAAATCCTAGAGTGTACCCCTTTTGTCTACTATTTGATATCCTTGATTTTATCTTCTATCCTAAATAAAATTAAGGGACCCATGATTAGAAAACAATTCCAAACATGGCACCCACACTAATTGGAAGGAAATAAAATATGATTATTGAAATGCACATTTGTGATGTGATACCTTTTTTAGGATGCATATATTAGATTCAACCTTTGAGACATCCTTTTATGAGTTCCAATACAATTAGGGTTTCATTTCATTGCCATTGTATGTATTATAATATTACATCTTTCACATAAAAATTAATTAAATTGAATCCTATTGGAACCCTAATTTAAATCCTAATTTGATTTAAACTTGTCCATTCTAGCATCATTTGATTTGATTAAACCCTAACATTTTTTAAACCCTAACATCAATTGTGATGAAACCCTAACATGTACATATCTATTATTGTGTTTGTTGGCCTAGAAACCCGTCCAAGATTTACTCATTAGGAGTAAATCTTGGATAGTCCCCGGTTTGGGACTGTTCTTGAACACCTAATCTCACTTAGGATGTAAGTGTATAATGTGTATTGAGTTTTCGAGAAAATTTTGGTAGCATTTCCCCATTTGTTCTCTAAGTACATATGTACTTAGAGAACAGCGGGGAAATGCTGCCGAAATTTTCTTGAAAACCCAATACACATTATACACTTACTAGTGAGATTAGGTGTTCAAGGATGGGATAGGTGGTACACATTTATTATATATAAGAATGACATCACATGTGTTTGTTGGCCTAGAATGTGAACAATCATTGTTTTTTATATTACTTGTACATTGAAGGATTGCTAATTGATAAAAGATCACAATTTTAGAGACATGTATGTTTATACAAATGCTAAATGTTTTCCTTATTCTAGTTGATACAAATGCTAAATGTTTTCCTTTTTAATGAAATTTTCAGATGGCTCACCATGATGAGAATGATGTCCATGATGAGCATGAAGTCCATGATGAGCATGCTGTCCATGACGAGCATGGCGAGGATACCAACGTAAGTTCTAAAAACATATCCCATATTTCTATAAAATTCATTATCTTCTAGTTATGTCATATATCCTGTATTTCTATATTGGCTTAATTCGGTGTGTTTATTTTTGTCAAATTTTAGGTTGATGATGCACAGCTACCCACTGAAGCAATTGAGCAACTTGATGCGCAGCAACAAAAACTTAACAAGAAAAGGGGTATCACTCTGTTGAAAAAGTTACTTGCGCTGAGTGGCAGTGGATCCAAATTGGTTGTGGAGTTTGATAATGGAGGGAATGCAATTGGAGTGAACCGCAATAATTTTATAAACTATCTTAGGGTTGTCACTCGAAGCCATTGTGGTGTTAAGTATGATAATTGGCATAAAGTTCCTCAGGCGAAGAAAGACTTGATATGGAAAGATTTATGCGTGAGTTATTATTATTTGCAATTCTATTTTGTAGATTACAAATTCTATTATTTGCAATTATATTTTTGGTACTAGTTAATAACATTTCTATTTTACAGAATCTGTTTGCATTGGATGAGATGTTGCATCGTAAAAGTGTGATGCAACGTGATAGAATGATGCTTAGGAATTACAGGACAAATCTGAACAGAGAATACATAAGACAGGGTGATAAGAAGAAGAAGTCAGCCCTTGAACAATGGAACTTCTTGGACAAAGAAGATTGGGACAATTTTGTTGCTTCAAGAAAATCTGAAGAATTCAAGGTATTAGGCGTCACTCCTATTTTAATTAATATACATTGTATTCACCTATTCAAGATTAACATTTAGTGCTACTAACCTAATTATAAATGTGCATACTAACTAGGCCCTCAGTGACGCACAAAAAGCAAGGCGTGCACTGAATGTACATGACCATACTATGGGTCCAAAAGGCTATGCAAGCGTTCGCCAAAGACTACAGGCGGAGTCTGCGGCTACTCAGGAGTCTACGGCCACACCCTTGCCTCGCCATGATATCTGGATAGCTGGCAGGAAAAACAAGAAGGGTGAAATAAAGAAGCCCGAAACTGCTGAGGCGGCTGCAAAAATGGTAAAATACAACTCTTAGAGCAATCATTTGAATATTGATTATTTGTGGTGTTAACTTACCAATTTTTGTTTATGGTAATTAGCGGGAGCTGCACGAGCAGAGGAAACAAGGCACGTTCATCCCTCAGGGCACAAGGGATGAATTGACAGTTGCTCTGGGTAACCCAGAGCATCCTGGACGTGTTAGAGGTGCCGGCGTTGGTGTGGGCATCAAAGCATTCTTTGGGCCATCCCAGCGCAAACCCAGAGCGGGACTTTCTCAAGAAGAGGTAACATATTCTATTTTTAGAATGTTACTGCAAAAGGAAATTCATTAATAAAAAGCTAATATTTGTTTTATCCATGTATAGGAGAATAAGAGAGTCGAGGATATAGTTGTTAAGAAGCTCAACGATGTGGTTGCTGAGAAGGTCAAGGAAGAATTGCTGCGGTGGCAGGCATCTCAGGCTTCCAATCAGCCTATGCCGACCCACTCTTCTCCTGGTGCACAGACTGCAAGTAATCCTGGAGACCCATCGCCTAACACGTCTGCTGTAAGTATTGTTTATGACATTGTAGCTAGTCTTTTCAAGATGATATGTTTTCAAGATGATATGTATATATGTATAACATTCTTTACGTAAATTTGTAGGCATTGAAGCCATGCCACTTAAGAATGGAAAACTATGTTGTTGCAGAGGCGCAAGCTTACCAGTCCCTTCCTGGGGCAACGTTTCATGGGACTCCAATGCCGCAGGGCTACATTCGTGTGAGCCCGATACATGTATTACCCGATTGGAGGGAAGTTGAGTTTCCATATGCCCACCCAGATATTGATACACTTGGTGAGACAGAAAGCGGGGTCATATTGTGGCCCAAAGCAGATGTCCTCTACACGACTGAAATTGTAAGATAAATTTACATTGATTTAGACTGTTAATGTGTATATATGATGTCAACTGATCTGAAATTATATATACAGGTTAAAAAGAAGACACCAGGAGCACCTAGGCCTCCACCTCCAATTCCCACATTACCAACTTGGGTTCCAACTGACCTACCATACCCGTTAGGTCCTGCTTGTAGGGGAATGTCATGTTGGCTACGGGCTCATAATATACTTTGCCCTATAATTGTTTCTTTAGATGCAGATTATGCAGGTCAATCATACGACAACTCTTTATTTATACAAGATATTATTGAGCTGTTTATGTATGATTGGTTGAATACATCAATGATAGAGACATGGATAAGGTGAGATCTTGTTTATACATCCATATACCTTGTGTAAGATCCGGTGATCTAGTTTCTTATATATTAATGCATATGTCTATATGTTTTGCAGCTACTTAATCGAAGATCATTGCAAACAATTTGCATATGATCATGTGGGATTTTTGATTCCATCATTGATTAGTATGGTAGCTAAAGACCCTGATAGTGTTCAACAATACTGTATAGATGCTTTTACAATTTTTGGTCATCAAATGAAGACGATAATAATAGCTCCATTCAATGTCAAGTAAGTTTGCTTTATTTATAATTTGGACTTAAGAAAATTCCATTATTATTTTGCATTTTGAGTTATTAATTGTTAACTTTTTACCTCTAGTGGTAGACATTGGGAGTTACTAGTTATTGTCCCCGGGACGTTCACTGTTTATTATCTAGATCCCGCAGGAAGTACATTAAACACTAAAATTGGACACGTAATGAGAATGGCATTATTCTGGTGAGAAATATTTCATTTTTTATATTCGTTAACATCTTTTATTACATTACTATTTACTTATGCAACTTAGTGTGTTATATTAACATGTAGGGGTTTAGATGCATTCAAAAATGCTGGAGGAAAGGTCCCAAGGAAAAAGAACCAGCCATTGTCTTGGGAGAACGTAAAAGTAAGTTCCCGACTCCCCGACTCCAATGTATATATTATTGATGTGAATTGTGCTTAGTTGTATTATTTTGTATGTTTCAATTTATAGTGCGCTACACAAGACAATGGCTGGGCATGCGCATACTATGTGATGCGGTTTATGCAGATGATTATCAAACATGCCGCATTGGACATCGATACCATACATGAGGTATTATATATAGTCTCATTAGTTAGTATGAAATATATCAATCTTATTTTTATATTATTACTTATATATATACATCATTCTCTTTGCAGGTGTTTAAAACTGACCACACTATAGGCAAACGCTTAAAAAATGTACATGCTCCATATACGAGGGAAGCATTAGATGAAGTAAGAGAAGAATGGGCAATAGCTGTACAAACAGTGGCAACTGTAAGATATAATTGGGATGTTGATAGTGATGATGAATGATACTTTGTAAATGAATGTTTCTGAATGTTAAAACATGTATTTGAATGATTCTATATGTGTGAACGTGACAATTGAATTGATGTCTGAATGTATCTACTTGTGTGAATCTTTTTATGTTAATTTTGCAGGTTTGTGGCCTGTTTGTAGGCTGATATCAATGGATGTCGTAAACCTGCAGTTCAGAAAACTGAACTGCAGGTTCTCATCCTGCTGACCAGCCACAGCAGGCCTGCAAACAGATTTATAAAAAAAAAATAGATATAGGCGTCGGTTATTTACAGATAACCGTCAGCACAGACTTACAACGTCGGTTTTTTGTTGAACACCGACGCCAAAAGTGTTCGCGCTATAGGAAATGGGAGTCATCTAGGACACTTTTCTGTGTCGGTCCTTTAGTATATAACTGACGCAGAAAGCGTCCTAGATGACGCCGTTTTCTGTGGCGCGAACCCTTTTGGAGTCGGTGTTTTATAATAAACCGACGCCTTTATGTTAAATAGGCGTCGGTTTTTTAACTGACGATGAAGTGTCCAACCTTTTAGCGGCGCCCACATAGGCGTCGTTCAGAAACCGACGCCAAAGGGGGTTAAACAACCGACACTAAAAGGCACTTCTGTAGTAGTGTAGGCTCCTTCTCACCATAGGAACATAGGAAGCCAATGTACAAGTCCCACCTCCAACTGAGGGGGTTGTTGCACTCAATATCAACATTATCAAAATCATCATCATTATCAATATACAGGAAATCATAATGGTCTTGCAATTTATGATTTCATGTTTTTCAAAATATAGTATAGAAAACTAGAAGACTAATCATAGGGAACAATAGCTCATCCAAGTAAATAGCCAAGTATACAGTCAAGAGATACATAAAAGTATCTTCAATACAATCAAGGAAGAGTTATATAATAGCGCACCTTTCACTGAGATTTCATGTACAAATCCATTAGTAATAGGTCGACCCTTCGAGTTAGATCCTAAAATACAATGTTTGGATTAAGGGTCATGATCAAGATATTTGGATATCATGTTTCAATATTTGAGATTAGGGTTACACTTTTCCTATGGAAACCTTAGGGTTGGATCATTCACTTATAATCAACCAATATTTCTATATGTCCAACATTATTTCAAGTGTCATGTATTTTTGAGTGTGAATGACTAACCAAGGTTTTATAGGATTATATGTGTTAACCCTGGTTTTCATGATCAATAATCAATTCATAATCAAGTTTGTAGACCATCATCATGGTACTTAGCATCATTGGTGTTTGAGATTAAATCAAGTCAGCAAATATACATCTAGATCATTATGGGTCAACTATGATCTCAGTGTCTGCATATAAACATTAGAGTCAAGAATTAGGGTTTTTAGTGTTTAGTCAAGATCAATCACAAATAGAGTCATTTAGACAATTTACATAATCAATACATGATGATTTAGGTACATCAGTGAGAATAGATTAGAATCAGGTTTCAAAAGTATTTTTAATAGATTTACTGGGGTTTTCTGATGAAGATTGACTATTTTTTCATCATTTTTGGAGGTCAGATGCATTTTGTACGATTTAAACAAGATTTGACCATTCAATTGATTTTCCGAGTAGAGAGGATCAAAAGTACCTTAATATGGAAAATCAAGGGCCATCAGATGTGTAAGGAATGGCCTAGATTGAGCCATATGAGCTAGGCGGATCACTTGATCAAATATTTGGTTTAGGCCTAGTCTTCGTCGGTTCAAAACTTGATTTGAACTGGTTCTCGACTAGTTCGGTCCTGGTTGGACCCCTTCTGGATCAGCCAGTTCTTCGGTCCTCTTCTTCCTCATGGAGGACTCGTGCGAGCCACAAAGGCAGGCAGAGAGGGGTTGTTGGCGTGGAGGGTATCTCGAGGAAGGAGGAGCTAGGGAAGGCAATGAGGGTGCCATTACAACTCGTTGAGAACTCGCGAAGGGGATGGAGATCTCAGATCAGGGAGAGGATGCTCGGATGAGGCACACCTAGAGTGAGTTGTGCGGCGGCGTTGCACAAGCAGTGGTAGATCAGGGAGGGATTTGGGGGCTTTTTGTAGCTTCTCAGGGCACATTCACATGGCTAATGCAAAGGATTGCCTGATGCGGGCCTTTGGGGCTGTATATATAGCACTAAGCTAGGGTTAGGACTAGCTTGGGTCCTTGCTTTTAACCATGACCACCGAAAGAGAAAGGGAGGCGAGGGGTGATTTTTTTTGGCAAACTAGTGCCTTAATGGTGGTCAAAGTAGGGCTAGATGAGTTTGAAATCACAAGGGCTAGATTTTGGCTCGCTTCATTTTCCAAAAACTAGTCAAGAGCGGGAGATCTCGCTTTGGGGTCTTCATTTACTCCTCCCCGCAATCAGTGGGAGGTTGAAGACAAGTGTGCGGCCACTGGATCAATCTACAATCCACGAGAGGTAGAGCCAAGGGTGGTGGCTCGCCTCAGATCCTTTGCCCCAGATTGCTGACGTGGCATTGTAAAAAAAAAGGCAAATAAAGGCCAAAAACAATGGTTTTCAGCACATAAACTTCAAGAAATTTATAGAAAATCATAAGAATGTCCAACTGAAGTGAAATTTGGAAAATAAGTTCAAAAAAATGTAGAGAACCTTTAGAAAAAGTATGAGGATCATATGATGAAGTTTGATGAACAAATTTACTTCATTGGTCAAAGTGATGAATGAATCTAATTTGTGGTGTCATAATGTGTTAAAAGTTCACGTTGATCACCATATTTCGATTTTGAGTGCCAAAAGTGATACAGTAGGTAATAAAATAATTTGAGTTCATGAGTGAGCATGTAGAGGGAAAAAGAGTAATTACTTCATTATTATGCTAAAATCCACTTTTTCACATCCTTCCCTCCTTAAAAGGAATTTTGTCCCCAAAATTTAAAATCATCCTAAAAAATTGGGACTATCCAACCTAAGTCATATACTCAAATATTGAACTACCTTAAAATATATATATAGTCAAAATCATGTCCTCAATGTTAAAACCATATAAAAAAGCTCTCATAAACTTGTAATTATCAATCAAGAGTAAAAAGATCACAAATCATAAATTCGTTCATTTTCAAGTCATGTCTACATGTTGAGAGGAAATTGGAATCGAGAGTTTAGATTATGCATCATGAATCAAATAAGGTCATGTATCAAAAATATCATAATTTTAAGATCTAGGATTCAAATATCAAAATTTTGGATTTTAAGCATGTGAGTCTTGGTTTTGATTTCCTATCCAGACCATAGGTGTGTTCATCCACCCATTCATAACATTCTAGAAATATTTAAAAAAAATTAAATCAATTTTTCATCAAGTATATTTGAGGTGGTGAATGATTCAGACCTAGGTAATTCTTAGGAAATTAACCCTATGTATATATTTAACATTACTATCCTCAAAACTAATACTGAGTCAACGTCCTCAAAGTTTAAGTTTTTGGGTCGTGAGTACAATAATATGAAATTCATCAGTCATATATTGAGGGTGATCCCAATATCCAAACAAGGTGGTCATAGGATTCAAATCAAGATCATAAATCATGAGTCAAGATTCTATACATTAATATTGAGAGTCAAAATACTGCAAAGCTTAGGATTTACATTCCATTTAAGACCTTAGGGGAGATCATTCATCCATATTCAATATTCACGCAACAATATTCAAGCAATATTCGAGAAGTATATCAAGGTTTCATTATCATTGTATCAAAGTTTGATGAATGATCTAGACCTAGGTCTATCTAGGAAGTCAACCACAATCAATAGTCTACATTGTCCTAAATCAAGGTCATTATTAAATCAATATTAAAGATCGAGTATCAACCATGGGTTAACCTATTAGGCTTAGGTCAACCAATTCCAAATCGAGTGAAAGGTTATACCTTCCCAAACTCTAAATGATCAATAATACAAAATTTTAGAGGTAGTCAAAATAGAGATGTGACCTAGGTTAGGGGATTCATGAGTCAAGTACCACCCTAATCTAGCATGTTACCAACATTTGTCATTATCGAATCAAGTTTATTCAAATAGGGATAGTATCAATGATCAAAGCATGTTTTATAATGTCATAAATTCAAAATTCAAGATCAGATTAGGGCGATAATGTCTAGATTTTACAATGTCAAGTTAATATTTCCATTCCTTTCCTTTAATGATCAAGGTAGTGATATAATTTGGAAATTGAGGATTCAAATTTGGCATTCAAGGAATAATAATGCAAAATATAGGCCCATAATCGTCATATCAGAATCGAGATTGCAAAAGGCATCAATAGTCAAAAGGAAAACTTTTTTTTTGCATCATATTCTTACATCAGGATTTTGTGAGTCTTAGACTTAGTCATTTGATAACATGGTCAAGGTGTGTATGAAATAGGATATGAGTTTTCTTAACTATGTTTTATGTTTAATCAACAATAGAGCAACATGGGCTTAATCAAATGGGGACCTTATCATCAATAAGGTATAAGGTATAAGTCATCCATATTTCACCATATCATAACCTTAAACATAGTCAAAATTGAGTGTTCATGATATTAGGGGTCATACATGAGTATTTGATTTCAAACTTAATTGATCAAAATCGAGTTTTCACATTAAGGTCAGATCATGGTATGGTTTTCTTAATAAACTTTCATAATTTAGTGATATTCATTATTCTCATGCATAAGCTACATATAATCAAGACATTATGTGGTAAAAGGTCACAAGAAAGGACCACATGAGGAGATGAGAAGACTACCTAATCTTCATCTACATGGGTGTCTTAGGATAGTTCTTCAAGAAGAGATGAGATGATAGAAGACTCTCTAAGGTTTCATAAGAGAACCTTTAGGTCCAATCTGGATCAATTAAGGCCAGGTAGAGAGGGGGATCTCAGCCATCGTGAAAACAGATAGGAGAAATTATGTCAGGACCACGAGCCTAGACACCTCAATTTTCACCATTATGGACTTTAGGGTTTCTTGGGTGTAAGAGACTTGAGAAATTATTTACTTAAAGTATATGTGAGTGTGTAAGCTCTGATACCAACTGTCATGGAACTGTTCTTACCCCTATCCCAATCCCAATCCCACTTCCTAGATAGAAGAAAAAGGATTGAAGTGTCTGTCCCTGAGTGGCCCAATAGGATCAATCACCCTGGAATATACAATGAGAAATAAATAACTCAAAAACTGGATATTGAAAGAACAACTAACCCAATATGGAGATATAAACGACTTATCTTTGTCATCAGAGTGTATAGTGCAGAAGCGATCATATTCAATATTCTATTTGTATTGCCTGAAATTAAGAAAATTTAGAGACAATCATGCAATTGCACGGTATGTTGTCAAAATCAAGTAAAAAACTTTATAAGAAAATAAGTATACTTGGCAGGACTTATATTCAAAAGAATAATAAGCAATTTGCAAAACCAACATTTATTCGATAAGTTTTTCAAGCAATTCAACTTTTATTATGAGTTCCCCTTATGCTGTAATTCGAGAAGCATGCTTATATATTTTGTGTGACTCTATTACCCCAACACGATGGAAAGGTCACTAGGCTCCTTCTCACTATAGGAACATAGGAAGCCAATGTACAAGTCCTACCTCCAACTGAAGGGGTTGTTGCACTCAATATCAACATTATCAACATTATCAATATCATCATCATTATCGATATACTGGCAGTCATTATGGGCATGTAATTTATGTTTTCATGTTTTTCAAAATATTGTATAGAAAAACAGAAGACTAATCATAGGGAACAATAGCTCATCCAAGTAAATACCCAAGTATACAGTCAAGAGATACATAAAAGTATCTTCAATACAATCAAGGAGGAGTTATATAATAGCATATCTTTCACAGAGATTTCGAGTACAAATCTACTAGTAATAGGTCGACCCTTCGAGTTAGATCCCAAAATACAATGTTTGGATTAAGGTTCAAGATCAAAATATTTGGATATCATGTTTCAATATTCAAGATTAGGGTTACACTTTTCCTATGTCAACCTTAGGGTTGGATCATTCACTAATAATCTACCAATATTTCTATATGTCCAACATTATTTCAAGTGTCATGTATTTTTTAGTGTGAATGACTAACCTAGGTTTTATAGGATTATATGTGTTAACCCTAGTTTTCATGATCAATATTCAATTCATAATCAAGTTCGTAGATCATCATCATGGTACATAGCATCATTGGTGTTCAAGATTAAATAAAGTCAGCAAATATAGATCTAGATCATTATGGGTCAATTATGATCTTAGAGTCTCCATATAAACATTAGAGTCAAGAATTAGGGTTTTTAGTGTTTAGTCAAGATCAATCACAAATAGAGTCATTTAGACAATTTACATAATCAATAGATGATGATTTAGGTACATCAGTGAGAATAGTTTGGAATCAGGTTTCAAAAGTATTTTTAATAGATTCAATGGGTTTTTTTGATGAAGATTGACTATTTGTTCATCATTTTTGGAGGTCAGATGCATTTTATATGATTTAAACATCATTTGATCATTGTACTGATTTTCCGAGTAGAGAGGAGCAAAAGTATCTTAATATGGAAAATCAAGGGCCATTGGATGTGTAAGGAATGGCCCAGATTGAGCCACATGAGCTAGGCGGATCACTTGATCAAATATTTGGTTCAGGCATTGTCTTCGTCGGTTCAAAACTTGATTTGAACTGGTTCTCATCTGGTTTGGTCATGGTTGGACCCCTTCTGGACCGGTCGGTTCTTCAATCCTCTCCTTCCTCATGCAGGCCTAGCGTGAGCCACAAAGGTAGGTGGAGTAGGGTTGCCAGCATGGAGGGGATCTCGGGGAAGGAGGAGCTAGGGCAGGCAACAAGGGTGCTGTTGCAACTCACTGAGACCTCTTGAAGGGAATGGAGATCTCAGATCAGGGAGAGGATTCTCGGATGAGGCACGCCCAGAGTGGGCTGTGCGACAGTGCTGCACAAGTAGTAGGAGATCAGAGAGGGATTTGGGGGCTTTTTGTAGCTGCTCGGGGCACGTTCACATAGCTAAGGCAAAGGATTGCCTGATGCGGGCCTTTGTGGTTGTATATATAGCACTAAGCTAGGGTTAGGACTAGCTTGGGTCCTTGCTTTCAGCCATGTCCGCCGAAAGAGAAAAGGAGGTAAAGGGTAAGTTTTTATGGCAAACTAGTTCCTTAATGGTGGTCAAAGTAGGGCTGGATGAGTTTGAAATTGCAAGGGCTAGATTTTGACTCGCTTCATTTTTAAAAAACAAGTCAAGAGCGGGAGATCTCACTTTGGGGTCTTCATTTACTCCTCCCCGCAATCAGTGGGAGGTTGAAGACAAGTGTGCGGCTGCTGGATCCTTTGCCCCGGATTTCTGACGTGTCATTGTAAAAAAAAGGCAAATAAAGGCCAAAAATAATGGTTTTCAACACATAAACTTCAAGAAATTCGTAGAAAATCATAGGAATGTCCAACTGAAGTGAAATTTGGAAAATAAGTTCAAAAAATGTAGAGAACCTTTAGAAAATGTTTGAGGATCATATGATGAAGTTTGATGAACAAGTTTACTAAATTTGGTCAAAGTGATGAATGAATCCAATTTGTGGTGTCATAATGTGTTTAAAGTTCACGTTGATAATCATATTTCGATTGAGTGCCAAAAGTGATACAGTAGCTAATAATAAAATATGAGTTCATGAGTGAGCATGTAGAGGGAAAAAGAGTAATTACTTCATTATTATGCTAAAATCCACTTTGTCACAGTACTTGACAACATATTGTGCTTCCCTATCGTGCTTGAGGTGGTGATGAAAAGACCAATAAAGGGGTCAATGTGAAGTCCTTATATGAGTTATATCGAGTTGTAGACTTGTTATGAGATTGCCTATTGGCCAAGGAGCCTAAGTGGGAGTCTCATATTGGTTTGTGAACTCTTGGCCTTGTCCATGATGGGCTAAGCACCTCCAGGAGGTGATGTGTAACGGTTTGCAACTTTCATTAGAATAAGTGTATCAGTTTGTAAACAAAGTGATGTTGAGTTAAAATATCTTTCTCAACAAGATAACTAAGGGCCAGAATCTTATCCCCAGATTATCCTCAAGTGTTTTTAATGTTAAGATAAATATGCATCTAGGGACATGTGTCAACCATGTATGGATATGTGGCACCTAGTAGTGTAAAATGATGACACCTCATATTACTTTTTTCCATAAACCACAACTATATATACCATTCATTTCACCTACTAGTGAAAATTTTCAAATCTTATTACCCTCTTTCTCTTAGATATCATGCATAGGTAAAGGGGAATCGTGCATACAACCTTGGTATCAGCCATAGAAAAGTGATATTGGCCATAGCGAGGTGATATCAACCATAGTGAAGTGATATCAACCATAGCAAGGCGATATCCACCATAGCGAAGTGATATTGTCCATGGAAAGGTGATATCAACAACAAGTGAGGGATATCAGCCACAAGTGGTGGGTATTGTGCATGGTGCGAAGGAAAAATAAGGAGCTCAAGTATTAACCCTAAGTTGAAGCCATGATCACTTTCAACCTTGGATTAAAGCATGGATCTAGGGTTGTGATCTTCCTTTCTTTTCTTCTTCACCAAATGCTTATCCATGGTGATTCTTTACATATAGAGGAGTTGTTAAGCTCATCTTCAACCTTAGGAAATTGAAGCTTTAGAGCTTGGAGCTTTGAAGTTGTTCTTGAGGTGGGTTATATAACTTGAAACCAATCATGTTATTATTCATCATCAATCTTGCCATACTTGATGATCTACATTCAATTTTGAGTTTTCTTGTATAATTGATCAATCCATGAGTTCTATTAGTGACATAAGATTGTTGTCCATGAATTAGAACAGTAAGAATGAAGGTATTGAGCTTGAATATGATGACATCAGCATGGCTCAACTCGATATCGGGTTCAAGTAAGTCTAACCCGATATGACAAACCCTATATTATGAGTAACCTGATCCTCATCACCATATCGTGCTACCATATCGGGTTGCTTCATCATTAGGGTTTGCAAATCAGGTTAGACCCTTATGCTCATATCCCATCAAACCATCATAGTATCATCCTACCCTTCATCATGTGATAAGTGATAGGCTAGATATTAGGTTATTCTAAACCAAACTAGATGTACAAACCAATAGGGTTTGATGTTCCAATGTATATCAGGTTCCATATTACTATGTTGAGTTTCAACACCATATCAGGTTAGAGTATATACTTGACTCCATGTCGTGCATAGGGTATGTCTTGAACCCATATCGTGCATGAAATGTGTTTAAAACCATTTTGCAAAGAGATCCATTTCCAGGAAACTCTTAAAGAAAGAACCAAAACTTTATCTACATCATGGTTCAGATTACAGATACATTGTACCATTTCATCTCTGAGGATGCCATATACCAGTTGCTTTGCCCAAATAGATACATAATCAACATAAATCCTCGAGGTAATGAAGCCAAAATCTCAAATCGTTCATAAAACCATCACTTACTAACTCCCAAGGACCTGAGAGTACATATACGACACATAAGAATTCTATCTACAAGTCATGACACACATCACACTCAACCTGAGGTGTTACTACTATCATTGTTGTTGTTTTCCTTCCTCTATACTGTAGTCTCTACCTCCTCGTGTACATCCACCTAAAAATTGTGGATCCCACAGGGTGAGACAATTGTCCTAGTGAGAGATATAACTCTCTGCCAATAATATTATTATCATAGGTAAACAATTTAAAACTGAGCATAGGATCTATTATGGAAATAAACATGTATAACCATTATTTAATTGCAGCGCAAAGCAATAGCTCTGTCTCATCAATTCAACTATCTATGACAAAGATATAGATCTTTTATTAGCTTTGTAAGGAATATGAAGAACATGTACAATATTTATCAACTAAGATGTATAGAAATAATGTAACATCAACCAATGTTTTCGTATTGAATCCTTAAGAAAATATGCTACACGGATGATTGCATGTTCACAATCACACTTATGCCCAGAGGAGATGAGGAATACCGCTCATTCTCCAACCGACCACGACTACATAAAGCATCGATACCGTACAAGGTCAATGGAAGAGATGACTTCTAAGACCTCAACCATCTCGGTCAGTACAAGACTACTGGTAGGACATCTTGTATCAACTACAATTAGCTTACCAGGGTATACTGGTATCTTCTCTATAGAGAAAGAGCCACAACATGCACTCTCTTTGGGATGATCACAAATCTCTCCCAGTTTACTTTTCATCAGGAAGATCACAAAGCTTTCCTAATTTACTTTTCATCGAGAAGATCACAAAGCTTTCCCAGTTTATTTGGGGAGTTCACTGAGAAATCCCTGTATAAAGAAGATTACATATTCAACAATATGTATACCCAATTAAACTCATTTCATCATTCAGCATATCCTGACACCGAATGGATCTATGACCGAGGCAACTACATGATAAGGTTCCACTTGACTAATTATGTGTATTACAATATCTTTTAGCATCAACCAAGTTACAAGCAAGAATTATAACATATTCTACAAAGAAATGTGTAACACATTTATTCAGTACTTCCATGATCTTTGGAACACATATGACGCTCATGATCTCAATCCCTTATCACAATACTGGGAATTCTCATACCTCAGAATTATCAACATTATGATTGCTAGATCTGGATATTCAAACCCTTAACTCAACACTGAACATTGTTACCACGTATCAGGTAACCATTACATCTAGATCATCATACCAAGGTATACATTATACTTATTGCAAAAGTATTCACATATCTCACAAAGCCCATTCAAATATGTATTATATGAAACATCATAGCTCATACCTGGCTATGCTCATAATCTAATGATACCTGCATGGTTAGTATTTCATGATAACAACATCACCATGCAATATAAGAGAAATACAACCTTCCCATTAATAGGGTTAGGGTTTCCCTTCCTTATCGATTAGGGTTTCAAGTGCATACCATCTCTCATTATTAGGGTTAGTTTTTCCCTAAAGTCAACTGTTTAGAGTTTCAAATCAAATTATCACCCTTTATTAGTGTTAGGATTTCCCTTATTTAACATATTAGGTTTTCAATTCATATTATCAAAAATCAAACCCTAATTCATAATCCACTCATATTAGGAGTATCAACATATGCTCATAACATGATTATCACACAAGTATAAGTTTCTCTTTCATCCTCACTAGGATGTTTGATTGCATCATACTCTATTAAATTGGTTCAACCCTTTCTTCAAGGTACATTGGCTTACTTATCAAAATGCATTGAACTCTAAACATCTTAATGTATCATTTGACATAACACACATCATGTGTTACTTGAACAAGTACATTGAATTGAGGTTCTTCCACCATATTGGGCATATATGTGTGTACTTGACAACATATCATTCTTCCCTATCATGCTTGTGGTGTATCATTAGGGTTCGCATATTGGGTTAGACCCTTATGCTCATATCCCATCAAACCTTCATAGTATCATTGTACCCTTCATTATGTGATAAGTGATAGGCTAGATATCAGGTTATTCTAAACCAAACTAGATGTAAAAACAAATAGGGTTTGAAGTTCTAATGTATATCGGGTTCCATATTACTATGTTGGGTTTCAACATCATATCGGGTTAGAGTATATACTTGACTGATGTAGTGCATATGGTATGCACTTCACCCCATATAGTGCATGAAATATGTGTAGGTGTCACTTATATCATCCAAGAGATACAAACTTATCACTATATTGTGCTAGAGATGGGTACTTGTATCACTTATATCGGGTTACTCATAATTTAGGGTTTGTCATATCTGGTTAGAGGTACTTCAACCTGATATTGGGTTCAGCCTTGATGATGTCATCATATTGAAGCTTAAGACCTTCCTTCTTACAATTATAATTCATGGGCAACAGTCCTATGTCACTAATAGAACTCATGGATTCATCAATTATATAAGAAAACTCAAAATTGAAAGTAGATCATCAAGTATGGCAAGATTAAATGTGAATAATAACATGATTGGGTTCAAGTTATATAACCCGCCTCAAGAACAACTTCAATGCTCCAAGATCCAAAGATCATGTTCCCAATGTTGAATATGAGCTTCACAACTCCGCTATATGTAAAGAATCACCATGGATAAGTATTTGGTGAAGAATAAAAGAAAGTAAGATCACAACCCTAGATCCATGCTTTAATCCAAGGTTGAAAGTGATTATGGCTTCACCTTAGGGTTAATACTTGAGCCCCTTCTTACTCCTTAGCACCATGAATGATACCTCACCACTTGCAGCCGATATCCCTCACTTGTGACTGATACCACCTTGATATGGAAGATATCACTTCACTATGGACGATATCACCTTGCTATGGCCGATATCACTTCAATATGGCTTATATCACCTTGCTACGACTGATGTTGTTGGCTAAATTGGACATTATTATCCCTTTGTTTTGATGATGACAAAAATTTCATTCTTGTGGACCTAACGTGCTACTTGAGTGTTGCAGGAATTAGTTGGATGACAAACCCTTGGAAGACAAATTTGCTCAAAATGTCTTAATTTCATGATTGTAATCAAATGTAAAAACTTGTACAAGTATATAGTGTACAAGTACTTAGATATCATGTAAATCAAGCACTTAGATCTTCCCTAGCCAATCACAACACTTAAATAGGTCATCCCTTACAATTGTGTCACAACTACACACTGATACACACACTTAGTACATAGTTTAAAACATTGAAACAGAGTCATTCTCAGTCGACAAACTTCTCAACCGAGACACTCTCAGTCGACAATCTCTTCGAACGAGAATGACCCAAGTATCCGTTAGACACAGAAGACAAGGTAGTTGGGAGTTGGAATAGAATGTTATACACACTTTCTCCAGACTGTCCCTTGGTCGACAAAAACTTCGACCGATAAGATTCTCGGTCGACAATTCCTCGACCGAGAACAACTCTGTCTGCACTTTTCAGAATTAATTAACTAGATGTTGCTAAAGAAATTAGTTGATACATAATGGCTAGTTAAGCACTAAGAACCCCCTAGAAATTGTCTAGAACGTCCTTAAGCACTCATAGGCCATTCCTATAAATAGGACATTCCATAGGATACCCAATACACACTTGGGCAGTACTTGAGCATACTACTTGCAATTGGCAATCCACTCTTGTGAGAAATAGAGCAACTCCAACCTTGGCTATTCATTTCCATTGCTCCAAATTCATGTCCTATAGGCTAGCATCTCCTACCCACGACACTTCCACTTCCATACACATTGGTTAGGAGATCCAACTGCTTGATATAGGAAATCAATCCTTGTACTACAACGGTAATTGTAATTTCCATTTTCCTTCTTATTCTTTCTTATTGCTTGTACTCTCCTTGCTACTCCTAGGGTTGGAGGCTGCGGATTGGAGAGGGTTTATCTTCTTAGGTAGAGAAGGGTCTTCTCGGTGGAGAAGGAGGACTTTGCACTACTTCAAGAAGACTATATCAATGAGAAGCTACTTCAAGAGGAAGGCTACTTCAAAGGGGAGCTTGAAGTTACTTCAAGGAAGGCTGCTTCGAGGTTGGTGGGACTACTTCAAGGTGAAGTCTGTCCAAAGGGTGGTGAAAGTATTTGTAATTTTATGTAACATCTTTTTGAGGTAATAAAATTTAAATACTTTCAAAATCCCAATTGGAAACAATTGGGTAGTAGACTAACTCCTTTAGTTTTTGCTAAAGGTGGAACCACTCAAAACACCTTGCCTCCTTATTCTCTCAATTGTGGTTGCTTGAGTTAAATTATTTTTTAAAACTTTTATAAAACCGTATTCACCCCCCTCTAGTGGTTTTTTCATTTGGTATCAGAGCAGGCTTCAAGGATCTGTAATGGAGTCTTGAAGAATGGAGGGTGGTGGTGTCTACAACCGCAAGCAAACAAGAAGCTTGGACTAATCTTCAAGAAGTTGTAATTGGTGCTTAGGAACAAAACACACAACACCTAGCTGTCCATGGAGGTTAAAGAAGGAAGATGTGCATAAAGAATACCTTATTGCTACAATAAGTGAAGAAGAAGAAGAAGAGGTAAGCCTTTTTGATTTATCTAAAGAAGAATTAATTGCTAGCCTTCAAGAGACACATGATAAATATATTTAGTGCAAAAAGAAATTAAAGAAATCTAATAAAGCAAATGATGAATTACATGCTAATTTGCTTTCTCTCACATCTAAAAATGAAGATCTTAAGGAGACATTAAACTTATATATTAATGACCATGATATTAAGCTGAAATCAATAAAGGCAAATTGCAATCTTCTCTCTCTAGAAAAGATAAACTTGCAAGCCCAAATTAATGATCTTCAAAAACAACCAATCCTATGCAATCATCTAGATTATTATACTATTGTGAAAGAAAGAGATTCTTTATTATCTAATATAGATCAAGCAAAGTTACATATCAAAAAGAGAATGGATGAGATTGCTAAGTTACAACAAGAAGTTAGTAGCTTAAGAAGCAATGATGTTCTTGATAAGATCTTAAATGATTCTCATGGTCAAATTGGAAGGAGAGGACTAGGTTACAAGCCTAAAGGAAAATCCTATCAAAAACCTAGTGGGGGAAGCACTCAAGTGCCAACTACTCAATCTATGTATGTACCTAAAGGCAAGTATACATATGTACCCAAGAACAATCTAGATCAAACTCATAAAAAGTGAAATGAGATTGATTCTATATGTTTCCATTATTGTTTGCATCTTGGACATTATTACTTCTCATGTCCTTACAAGAAAAAGGATGTCGAGTTGGTATGGGTTCCAAAACCCCCAAACTAAATAGATTAAATTAAGTTGAGATATGACCAAAGACTCTAAATTGTATATCTTTATGTCTATCTCAACTTAACATAATGAGATAACAAATTGATTCAAGTAATTCAAATTTCTAACTTGAAAATACACATTGTTAGATAAACCTACAGAGACACATCTTTAATAACTTGTTTTAGTTCCTAAAACCTAGAGATTTGAAAATGATTAGTTGAGATTTGACTCTAATGTTACTTTGATACTTAAATGTTTAATCTCAACTAAATTGAGTTTTAAATTGCATAATTGAATTGAAAGTGATCTATGTTTTACTTGCAAATAATTACTAAAAAATGATATAGAAACATTCTCGGTCGAGAAAATCTTCGACTGAGAACACTATCGGTCGAGAATTAGTCGACCGAGCAGGTTATTGTTTTTAAGCTTGCTTCAATCTAATAAAACATGTACAAACAACAGCATTCTTGGTCGAGAAAAACATCGACCGAGAGAAATTCGATCGAAGAATAGTTTGACCAAATCAAGTTCTGTTGAACCTGTTTAATTGATCCAGTTTGCTATCAATTTGCTATTAATAATTGATTTAATTTGCAAATCAAGAATAAATCTTGGAGACAAATTCTTTAAGGTTGCATTGTGACTTATTAAATATACCTTTATCAAACTTGTATAGTTTTTTGCAATCTATAATTGAACATGCCTTCTTGCAAAATGAATCAATATAGAAATAATATATATTGCAAGTTCATTTTTAATTGCTATAATCTCCTACATGGTTTGGCTTAAAACTAAAAATATAAACCATGATTGGTTTAACCAAGGAAATTACTGTTTTACCACAATCCACATGGTTTGTCCTAAGTATTCCTTGGTCTATCTATATAAAAACCATGTGTCTTGAAATTTGCTTTTAAATGATCATAATCATTGCATTTATGGATATGCCTTTACTGTTTCACCATGGTCATTGTGTCTTCATCTTTTACTTGGTTTGCCTAAAATAATCGTTGATCTATATATACAAACCATGAATGGATATTGCTTTCAAAATGATCATTGTGATTTAGCTCATTCCATATTAAGATGAATCTCTATGGCACAAATACATCTTGACATATTAGTGAAATGATTATCTTGTGTGTAGCTTATGGAAAATGATATTCTTGTTATACATGATTAATACTCTGTCAGCTATGAAAATGCTTAAATTGGAAATCTGCAGAAATTAGCTCTCGGTTGAAATCAAATTTGACTAAGGGGAGCTAAGGTCGAAGTCAAGGTTGACCTAAAATAAGCTTGACAAAATGCTTAATTGTAAATCATTTTCTTGTACTTAATCTTAGTATATTGAAAACAAGATTTTAGTGCATAACTCTCATGAAAGTTTAACTTATTATGTTATAATATTCATTGTGACCTTAGAAATCCTTAAATTATCTTGATTATAAGATTAAGGGGGAGCTCACAAAAACTATCTTGACTATAAGAAGGAACTTACAAAACTTTGTAAACATCATACAGAAAATTTGAGGCTAGTTATGACCTTAGTATCTTTAAAATAATTTTGGAGCCTAGAATACATATGAATATAATGGTATTCTCTAAACACATATGCCATGAATATAAAAGGATCTCATATCATTTCAAGGATTAACATCCTTTGTAAATGATTCAAAAATAAATTGTGGCTAAATTAGACAATAAGTGGTTTGCATCCCTTGCATTTAAAACTAAATCTCTTATTAAGGGGGATCATCTAATTATCAAATTAAGGGGGAGTAATAAAAGTCATACTTAATGATTTTCTTGGTTATCTTTTTGAAATGACAAAGGGGGAGAAATAATATAAAATCAAAAATATACAATAAAATGAGTTTCATAATCATTTGCCCAGCACACACTTGCAAACAAGAGAATGTCTACAAAAGGAAAACTTCATGTATGAAACTCATATGATTTACATTTCCTTATTTTATATTTTGGAAATGTTTGTCATCTTCAAAAAGGGGGAGATTGTTGGCTAAATTGGACATTATTATCCCTTTGTTTTGATGTTGAAAAACATTTCATTTTTGTGGATCTAACGTGCTACTTGAGTGTTGTAGGAATTAGGAGGATGACAAACCCTTGGAAGATCAATATGCTCAAAATGTCTTAATTTCATGATTGTAATCAAATGTAAAAACGTGTACAAGTATATAATGTACAAGTACTTAGACATCATGTAAATCAAGCGCTTAAATCTTCCCTAGCCAATCAGAACACTTAGATAGGTCATCCCCTACAATTGTGTCACAACTGCACACTGATACACACACTTAGTACATAGTTTAAAACATTAAAACATAGTAATTCTTGGTTGAAAAACTTCTCGACTGAGACACTCTCGATCGACAATCTCCTCGAACGAGAATGACCTAAGTAGCCATTAGACACGGAAGACAAGGTAGTTGGGAGTTGGAATCGAACATTATACACACTTTCTCCAGACTGTCCCTCGGTCGACAAAAACTTCGACCGACAGGATTCTCGGCCGACAATTCCTCGACTGAGAAAAATTTTGTCTGCACTTTTCAGAATTAATTAACTAGTCGTTGCTAAAGCAATTAGTTGATACCTAACGGCTAGTTAATCCCTAAGAACCCCCAAGAAAGTTTCTAGAATGTCCTTAAGCACTCATAGGCCATTCCTATAAAACAGACATGCCTTAGAACACCCAATACACACTTGTGCAATGCTTAAGCATACTACTTGCAATTGGCAATCCCCTCTTGTGAGCAATTGAGCAACTCCAATCTTGGCTATTCATTTCCATTACTCCAAATTCGTGTCCTATAGGCTAGCATCTCCTACCACTACACTTCCACTTCCATACACATTGGTTAGGAGATCAAAATGCTTGATATAGGAAATCAATCCTTGTACTACAACGATAATTGTAATTTCCATTTTCCTTCTTGTTCTTTCTTATCGCTTGTACTCTCCTTGCTACTCCTAGGGTTGGAGGCTACAGATTGGAGAGGGTTTATCTTCTCAGGTGGATAAGGGTCTTCTCGGTGGAGAAGGAGGACTTTGGACTACTTCAAGAAGGCTGTCTCAATGGAAAGCTACTTCAAGAGGAAGGCTACTTCAAGCGGGAGCTTGAAGTTATTTCAAGGAAGGCTGCTTCGAGGTTGGTGGGACTACTTCAAGGTGAAGGTTGTCCAAAGGGTGGTGAAAGTATTTGTAATTTTATGTAACATCCTTGCGAGGTAATAAAATTTAAATACTTTCAAAATCCCAATTGGAAACAATTGGGTAGTGGACTGACTCCTTTAGTTTTTGCTAAAGGTGGAACCACTCTAAACACCTTGCCTCCTTCTTATTATCTCAATTTTGGTTGCTTGAGTTAAATTATTTTTTAAAACTTTTATAAAACCCTATTCACCCCCCCTCTAGGGGTTTTTTCTGATATCACTTTTCTATGGTCGATACCAAGGTTTTATGCATGATAACGCTTCACATATGCATGATATCTAAGACAAAGGGGATGGTAAGATTTGAAAATTTTCAATAGTGGGCGAAAGGAATGGTATATATAGTTGTGGTTTATGAAAAAGAGTAGATATGAGGTGTCATCATTTTACACTACTAGGTGCCACATCTCCATGTATGGTTGACACATGTCCCTACATGAATATTTATCTTGACATGAAAAACAATTGATGATAATCTAGGGATATGATTTTGGCCCTTAGTTATCTTGTTGAACAAGATATTTCAACTCAACATCACTTTGTACACAAACTGATACACTTTTTCTAAGGAAAGTTGCAAACCATTACACATAACCTCCTTGAGGTTCTTAGCCCATCACGAACAAGGACAAGAGTTCAAAACCCGATATGAGACTCCCCCTACGACTTCTTGGCTGATAGGCACTCTCATAACAAGTCTACAACTCGATACAACTCATATAAGGACTTCACATTCACCCCTTTCTTGGTCTTTTCATCACCAAGAGTACTATCACTCAAAGATGATTTAAACATGGTGTATCCTTCTTTATGTCTCCTATATATGATACTAGGAGGGAGTAGGGATACTCTAGAAGTGTTAATTTGCATATCTACCCAATATTTTGGGTAAATTGCAATTTGTACCAAAATTGGTGCACAAGGCACAAGCATTATTCAAACAAGTTTCAATATGAAATTTAGACTTTCCACAAGCTACCCCTTAGTATCATTCTCTCTCTTATGATGCTAAAACACATGAGGTACATTCAAAATGTTACATTTTGCAATATAACCCTTCATCTTTGGGTAAACTGAACTTTACACCCAAACTATCATATAATGCACAAATAGTTTGCAATTAGGCTCGAACTTGAAAATCAAACTCTAGGAGAGTCTTAATTACTTCTCAAAATACTAAAACAAGTTTATAAACAACTTACTTAAGAAAACTTCTAGGTTTAGGCCATAACCTAGGTCAGGAATGTTATAGAGCCACCATAAGAGTGATGCATGGAAACCACAGTTGGTTAGTTAGGATCATCTCTTATAGTATTGGTGGTGATTGTGGTTCTTAGACCTGAAATCACTACAATCATTACATGTGATTGGGTACACTCATAGAGCCTATAAAATCCACTCTATGTATGTTTAAGGCGTTGTTTGAGGCACAAAAGAAGAAGGATAGTTCCATGATAGTGATAAGTGGAATGGAGTCCAAGGATACATGCAAGGCAGAGAAGTGTTCTCTCACCAAGCTGAAGTCCAAGTCTTATGCACTCAAAGTATGGATAAGATTAAGGGATTCAAGGAATATGAAACAAGAGATAGAGATCTCTACTTCTGGTGTATATGTAATTGAGATTAACTTTACTACTTCATCATGGGTACTTGATACCCGATGTGGATCACACATTTGTTCAAATGGGAAGGATCTAAAAGGAAGTATGCCTTTAACAAAAGGCGAGGTTGAAATAAGTGTTGCTTATGGAGCAAGAGTTGCTGCCACTGCAGTAGGAACGTATGAGTTATCTCTACCAAGTGGGCTGATAATAGAGTTACATAACTACGATTATGTACCTTCCATAAAAAGGACTATCATTTTCATATCGTGTTTGGACAAGGATGGATTTGAGTTTCTTTTTAAGAATGGAAAGTGTTCCATTTCTAAAGATGGGATATTTTATGCCAGTGCCCCAATGTCTTATGGTTTATACTTGATAGATCTATAGATAAGTGTATACAACATAAACATCAAAAGACAAAAACTCAATGACTCAAACAAAACATATATTTGGCATTGTCATCTAGGGAACCTAAATGTGAATCTCATATATATACTCCATAAGGATGGTTATCTGGACTCTTTTGATTATGAATCAATAGAGACATGAAAATCTTGTTTATTGGCAAGATGACCAAGGCTCCCTTTTCTAGAAAAGGTGAGAGAGAAAGTGATCTATTAGGGATTCATACATACTGATGTATGTGGACCTTTTAGAACAAATGCTAGAGGTGGGTATCAATAGTTCATTACGTTCACTGATGACTTCAGTAGGTATGGTTATGTTTACTTGATGAAACATAAATAAGAAACCCTTGAAAGGTTCAAGGATTTCATGAATGAAGTACAAAACCAACTTAGCGAAAGTATTAAGGAACTTTGATCTGATCGAGGTGGATAATACTTAAGCTAAGAGTTTGAGGACGTTCTTAGAGCGTGTGGTATTGTATAACAATGGACTCCACCTGGAACACCTTAGCATAATGGTGTGTCAAAAAGAAGGAATCACACATTACTAAATATGGTGCGATCTATGATGAGTTTTGCTAGTCTTCCGACAACCTTCTGGGGTTATGTTCCTAAAACCTCTGTGTTTACACTTAATTGAGTACCATCAAAATTGGTTCAAAAGACACCATATGAGATATGGATAGGGAAGCTTCCTAAATTGTCTTTAATGAGGATTTGTGGGTGTGAAGCTTATGCCAAGAAAATGTTTCCTGAAAAGCTTGGCCCTAGATCTGATAAATGTTACCTTGTTGGATATCCTAAGGAAACCAAGGGATATTACTTGTATTACCCAACAAACAACATGTTTGTTTCCAGAGATGTTACATTCCTTGAAAAATAATTTGTTTCCAAAGGAATCACTGGGAGACAAGTGGAACTCGAAGAAGTTTGAGATCAACAAGAAACATTAAAGCAATAGATGAACTAGAGGAACATAGAGAATTACAAGCTGTTGTTGAATCTCAAATTCCTCAAGTAATACATGGACCTCGTAGATCTAGTAGGACATGCCTTGAGCCTAAAAGATTTGGATGTCTTGTGGCTCAAGAAGGGGATGAGTTGGTCATAGATAACGAGCCAGCTACCTATCTAGAAGCTAATTAGGGACCCAATTTTGAGAAATGGCTTGAGGCCATGAGATTTGAGATGGAATCCATGTATACCAACAAGGTATGGACCTTGGTGGAACCACTTGAAGGGGTCAAACCCATAGGGTGAAAGTGGGTCTTTATGTAGAAGATCGACATGGATGAAAATGTGAAAACTTATAAAGGAAGATTGGTTGCAAAGGGTTTCAGACAAGTTCAAGGTGTTGACAATGATGAAACCTTTTCACCACTTGCCATGATTAAGTCCATCAAGATCATGCTTGCTATTGCAACCTACTATGACTATGATATTTGGAAGATGGATGTTAAAAACACATTCCTTAATAGGAATCTTGTCGAGGATGTGTACATGACACAACCTGAAGGTTTTATAAATACAAAGGAAGCAAATAAAGTATGTAACCTACAAAGGTCAATCTATGGATTGAAGAAAACATCTCAGAGATGGAATCTTTGATTTGACAAAGTAGTTAAAGAGTTTGTCATTAGTCAAAATGAAGATGAGCCTTGTGTGTACAAGAAAGTTAGTTGGAGCATGACTACATTCCTCATATTGTTTGTAGATGACATACAATTGATGGGGACTGATTTCTCTACTTTACAAAAGGTAAAGGCATGGCTTGGAAATACATTGTCAATGAAAGACTTGGGAGAAGCATCCTATATCTTAGGAATCAAGATCTATCGAGATAGATCTAGAAGGCTTCTTTGACCAAATCAAAGAACATACATTGACAAAGCGTTGAAGAGGTTCGACATGGAGAGCTCAAAGAGAGGAAGCATACCCATGAGGCATGGAGTTCCCATCTCTTGAGCTCAATGTCCCGTATCTTGTGAAGATAGGGAACACAAGAATGGGATTCCATATACATCAAAAATTGGATCCATCATGTACGTAATGTTGTGAACCCATCCTGATGTCTCTTATGAACTCAACATGATGAGCAGATACTAGTCATATCCTAGAGATGCTCACGAGATAGTCGTGAAGAACATACTAAAGTACTTGAGAAGGACTAAGGATTAGTTCCTCATCTATGATGATGAGGAAGAGTTGGTGGTAAAGGGTTACATCAACGGAAGCTTCCAAACCGACAAAGATGATTACAGATCATAGTCAGGATTTGTGTTTTACCTCAACAATGAAGTTGTGAGCTGGAAGAGTTCCAAGAAGAGACAATTGTGGATTCTATGACATAGGCCGAGTATATTGTTGCATCTCATGCGACAAAGGAGGTTGTGTGGATCAAGAAGTTCATCTCTAAACATGGGGTGGTTCCTAGTTGTTGGATCAAGGGTTGTAGAGGGGGGTGAATAGAGCTTCACAAATCTCACAAAACGAATTATACCACCAAATTATATTAATTTTAGAAACTTAAACATACAGCCAATTTGAAGTCCTAACTAGTATGCATGTCAAGGGTGAGAGACAAGGAAGAACATACACTTGCACAAAGTAGTTTAGAGTGATTCCACACTTCAAATTAGAAGTGAGTCAGTCCACTACCTAGAGGTGGTTAGTCTCTAAGACTTTGTAATCTTGATGCTCTTATATTCATTCATAAGATTACAAGACAACAACTACATTCATCCAAGGACTTAATACCTCAAGCAAGGATCTTCAACCTACTGAAGGAACTTACCCACTTGAACCATGGAGTCTTCAACCTTCAACAAAGACTTACTCACTCGTTCTTCAAGTCTTTGGCCTTCAAGGAATTAGCTATCCTTCTTGAACGTCCGCCTTGCCTATCTCCTTCCCTTGGAGATTTGGAACACCATGCTTTCTTCAACCTTGAAGAACATCAACTCCTTCTCCTTCACTCAGAGAAGATCTTCATCCTTTTGTTCAATAGGTAAGAGGGTAGGAAGAAGGTAGTGGAGAGCTTTACATGGATATAAGGAGTATCTCTCTTATAATAGAACCTATCTCACTCATACTCATGGATTTGACTTGAAGGTAGAGAGAGAAAGCAGCTCAATGGTGTGCAACACTGTCAACTCAGCAAGAACCAAACATATATGAAATGAGAAACCTTGGAATGAACTCCAAGTGATCCTATTTATAGAAAAGGTGCCCCTTTGAGTTGGGGTACACTTAGGGTCAAAAAATAGCCATTTTTGCCCAAGGAAACAGATCTATATTCACCCAAATAAGTCACCAACGATCACAATCACTTTTTCTGCAATTTCTGTACAGTGCAATCAGTTGAGTTTTAATAAAGGTAACTCGGCCGATAGGGTATAGACAAACCCAAATTTCAAACCATCGGTTGAGTTTGTCCTGAGGAAACTCGTCTGACCAATGAAAGTTGTGTTTGGTCAGTAACCCCATTGGTCGAGTTCTGTGAGTGCACAACTTGACTGATGCCCTCTTTAGAGAATTTGTAACGACCCTGCCTCCCATGGTAACACTTTCCAATTTGGGTGTTCCTTCTAGAGTCTTCGAAACCACCTAAAATCTAGGGTGGGCTTGATTGTAATCTTCTCCCAGAGCCAACTATGCCCTAGATTTTAGAATAGACTCCAGATGTGGATAGAAGTAGATATCCAAGTTTTTGAAAAAGGTATACAAAGTTAAATTTTATTATTGCCTTTCAGTTTAGTTAGTAGAATTTGATAATTGTTATTGATCATTTGTCAAACCTTTGATCCGGAAAATTGGGATTACGGCTCTGACCTCTTGGTCTCCCTTAAATGGGGGTTACTGGGAGGCGGGGTCATTACAGAATTGATCCTATTGGATCGTTCGAGATTGTAACTCGACCGATTGACTGCCTATGATCAATTTTTCGAAGTGCATCAAAAGTGATTAGAACTTGGTTCTAAGTGTCCCAATCAATTTTCTTATCTTAGTTACAAGTCATATCATCCATAGAAGTATTTACAAAAATCTTCTAAGGTCATTTACATGGATTTCCTAAATTACACACTTGTATAGCTTTTGACTTGAACTATAGCAAATTAGGGCTTGAGTAATTTGATCTTTTTCATGTACCTAACACCTGAAATCAATATTGAATACACATATTAGATACATATGAATGTAATGGTTAACTCATTATCAAAATATGGACAATGTATAACCTCTAGGTCAACATTCTCCCCATTTTTGACAATGACAAACCATTCCTCAATCATATTGAAAAGGATATAGAAATTATACATTTGCCTTGTGAATTATAGGGATTCAAGATGTGAACAATGTGAATTGCTCCCCCTCAATCTATGTTTATTTTAACCTCCATAGTTAGTCTATCTACACAAATCAATTATAGCATACATGTACTATATGGTCCTTTCAAGTAACATGATTATAACATTAAATGAACAAGAAAAGGATCTCATAAGAAATAAATAACTTTTATGAAAAAGAATAGCAATATGATTGAGTTTCAAGATATTGAAATTCTCTCCCCCTTTTAACATTATCAAAAAGTAGGGGGGTAGAAGAGCATATACTCAGGTCTTCTCCAAACATAATAAAGTAGATAATCATTTATGCAATCTTATATCATATGTCAATCCGAGACGAAGGAAACATACATCTAGTCATAATCAAAATATGGTGAGAAAGGTACCAACTCATAATATATAACATGATTAAAGATCATGAGTGGACATCATATAGATTACAACTCAGAAGCATGTTCTCATAAAAATAGCTACAAGCAAGAAGTGATGAAAAACTAAAGATAGAAATAGTACATCTCAGATAAGGTGCCCAAATGTTTCTAATTCAAAATAGCCTAGAAATATATATTTATATATATATGATTAACAAACTAGACTAAAAACTAAGAAACAATCTAAACATCTAGACTATCTATGTCCACAACATCATCATCATCAGCTCTAGGCTCATAGTCCTCGTCTCCATCTGAAGGTGCAGCGATAGTAGTGGCTTCATCACCAAAATAACCACCAAAGTCATCACCATCATCAGAAGCATCCTCACCATCACCATCATCATCGTCAGCAGTAGCCTCAACTTCATCAGCCTAGTTAGGCATCACGTCGTCTCCAGGAGGACCAAAACCACGACTGGGCCAATGAGCATTATGCTCATCCCAAGTCATACCAAGAGCATAAAGCTCATTGGCCTGAGGGAAGGATGGAGAATAATCACTAAGACTAGCAAGTAGGGTAGCCAAGGGGCAAGTAGGCAACGTTAGGAAGGAGGGAGCAGGACCACCAACATCAAAGGGTGGAGGAGCAGCATTAGCGGAAGGCTCGGTGTAGGGTAGTAATGATGATATCCATGAGAAGCACAATCACTATCGAGGTTGATAGTTGGGGTAGGGGTGTGCACATGATATGTTCATGGTAGATATGATTGAAAATAGATCCTGATGTAGGTGCTCCTGAACCTGTTGGTTGTATGCTTTTTGGTGCATCATGTAGACCATAAGGGTTGAATTAGATACATGAAATGAAGCACGGCTAAGTCGAGGTGGCTGAGGAAGTGGAGCTCAGGCAGAGGAGGCAGAGGATGTAGAGGCAGTGGCTGAGGGTGAAGCACTAGGTGTGGTGGAGGCAAAAATAGGAACGAACTTCTAAATTGTGGTTTTAGTGATGCATACACCCTTTCTGGATGACTTGTAATGATAGCCAGAAAAGAGTGATTTCTCAGTACAAAACTGAAACAAACCACAAATCTGGGCCGGATAGGGTGGATGGGTGCCTCAGGTGTTCTTACCGGAATCAAAATAGGTCATATTCTATAGAATGTATCTTGACCATTTGACTCTGATATTCTCAAGGAGGCAATACATGATGTGTTCTCTACAATATCAAATTGATTTTTCTTTAGATGGATGTTGCAGTTGACCACTAAGACTAATATATGCTTCTTGCAATCAAGGGAGGAGGAGCGTAGGGTGCTCTTATTATTGTATGGAACATCAGGTTTCTTGAGATAGCGATGGATGTCAGGAAGAGTGATCTCATTCTACTTATAAAACTCTCAGGATCCAAGAGGTCAAAATATTCATCGTAATCCTTGCGCCAAGTGTTATTTTCATTATCTCTGGAAAATAAAACATTTAAAATATCCTCGGAGATTTGAAAATGGTTCCCAACGATCATGGAAGTCATGATCACTTGAGTATTTGGCAGGGGTACAAGGGTGTCGTAATTCCAACGCAGGTTAATGTAGAATTTGTGAACTACTTTTGTGCTTGTCATAGAATTATGAAAGCAGTCACATTCGACAACCTGGGTAGAGAGGTGATGGATGGCTAACAACTTTGTGACTTGGTCTATAATCGCTTGACGCCTAGGGCTAGGCTAAAAAAAAGCTCTAAAAGGGAAAGAACTCCTAGGAAGAAGATCCTTATACCTATTTACAGCTTCTATTGAGACAAATGAGGTGTCATCAAAGGGAATCAAGTGAGAAGATGAAGAATACGATTGAGCATTGCTAGGGGTAGGTCTCTTTCTCCTATGAGAAGCCATGAAGGCAAGAAGTAGGAGAAAAAGACACCAAACACACAAAGTAAGCTGTCAAAAATCCAAACACCAACAAGGAGCAAAAGGGGGGATCTAGGGCCACCTATCTAGGTCAAGAAAGTGCTAGGATATGGAAGGAAATGGTTTAGGTAGAGAGCTTAGGGCTAGAAGAAGGGGAATCAATAGACTATTCTCTAGTTGAGAGGGCGAATAGTCGGCCGAACCCAACTTAAGTTGGCTTCAACCTACTGATCGGTTGAGTTCTGAGAGTCAGAAATTCGACCGATTGGTCCATTTTAGAGAAGCTCTCGACCATGGATCAGTCAAGTTTGTCCTGGGGGAAACTCAATCGATGGTCAACCTGACCTAAAACCATCAAACTCATTTTCTAGCCATATGAATGCTAATTAAATTCATTTTTCAAGTCTATTATGTATATTGAACATACTTAGGCACATATTACTCATCATTGGGTATTATTTAGTGATAAAATCCAAAATTTGAGAAATGCCCAAAAAGAAGTGAAACTAAGCATGTCAACAAGCAAGTTTTAGAAAATTTAGGCAAGCAGTGTGAGTAAAGCATGAGACAAACATATAGGATGAAAACAACTAGCTAGATAACATGTCAATATCATCTGAAGAAATTATGAGCAATTTAGATATAATAAAATTTAATTGCTCTCTAGCTAGGGGTTTAGTGAAAATGTCCGCCAACTTATTTTCTGTGTCTACATGTGTGATATAAATATCCTTCTTGTCAATGTGATCACAAAGAAAATGATGGAGAACCTCTATATGTTTAGCTCTACTATGCAATATTGGATTATAAGAAAGATTGATTGCACTGGTATTATTACAATAGATAGGAGAAGCATCAAAATGTATGTTAAACTCTTGGAGCATTTGCTTCATCCGTAGGACCAGGCCACAACAGCTCCCAGCTACAATGTACTCAGTCTCGGTAGTTGATAATTCCATGATGCTCTATTTCTTGGAAAATCAAGACACCAAGCATGGTCCTAGAAGGAAGCAAGTGCCACTTGTGCACTTTCTATCAACCAAACAACCTGCGTAATCAACATCACTATATGATATAAGAGTAAAGTCCCTTGACTTAGGGTACCATAGTCCAATGTTTTGAATTTTGGCTATGTACCTTAAAATCCTCTTAACATCAATAAGATGTGATTTCCTAGGACTTGATTGAAAGTAAGCACACAAGCCAACACTAAACATGATGTCAGGTCTATAGGCAGTTAAATAAAGTAAACTTCCAAGCATACCTCTATAGAGTTTCTCATCTACCTTCTCACCTTCTTCATATCTATCAAGTTTGGCAGTGTTGCACATGGGTGTGTCCATTGACTTCATGTTCTCCATTCCAAAGCATTTGAGTAGTTCACTGGTGTACTTCCCTTGGTTGATGAAGTTTCCATCTTTGGTTTGCTTGGTTTGGAAGATGAGGAAGAAAGTAATCTCACCCGTCATGCTCATCTCGGACTCACTCTACATAAGAGAACTAAAATCCGTGCACAGATCAAGATTTCATCTGCCAAATATGATATCATCAACATAAATTTGAGTGATAAGAAAATGGCTAGAAGTGTGCTTTAGAAATAAAGTAAAATCAACTTCGCCCATGACATAGCCATTGTCTTACAAAAAGTTCTTTAATTTCTCATACCAAGCTCGAGGTGCTTGTTTGAGTTCATAGAGAGCTTTTTATAACAAATAAACATGATTAGGTAGCTTGTCATTTTCAAGCCTGGAGGTTGAGCAACAAATACTTCCTCCTCAATTGTACCATTCAAAAACGCACTTTTAACATCAATTTGATATAGCAAGAAATTTTTATAACTAGCAAAGGCAAGTAGCATTCTAATAGATTCAAGTCTAGCAACAAGAGCATAAGTTTCATAAAAATCAATACCTTCATGCTGATTGTAGCCTTGTGCCACTAACCTTGATGTGTTCCTTACCACCTTGCCATTTTCATCAAGCTTGTTGCGGAATACCCATTTGGTGACAATGATTTTTCTGTCACTTGGTCTTGGAACTAGGGTCCACACTCAGTTCTTCTCGAATTCTCCAAGAGCTTCCTTGATGTTCTTTGGCTCCAGTTGTGAGATGAAGACGCTGTCTACTTGTTCTTTCTTATAGGTAGCTCATGTCTTCACTCTCTCGAATGGGTTGCCAATGATTAGCTCTTAGGGATGATTCTTTGCAAAATGAGGAGTGGGATCCTTCTTCTCTTCATCTTCTACATCAACCACCTTCTTACCTTTGTTGTGGATGTTGAGGTCTTTTAAGATAGGAATTAAGTCATCTACAACATCATTATTAACAACATTCTTTCCAACAATAGAGTTAGTTTCAATAAACTTGACATTAATAGATTCTTAAATTTCAGATAGTTCAATATTGAAAACTCTATATGCCTTGCTTGTATTGCTATAGCCTGGGATGAAAGCCTTGTAAGATTTTAGATCAAACTTTTCGAAAGAATCCTTTATGTTTAAAACAAAACAAGGACATCTAAAAATGTGAAAGAAATCAATGGATGGCTTTCTATCACGCCATAACTCATAGGGGGTTTTCTTCAATGAAGGATGGGTAAGAACTCAGTTTAACACAAAGAAAGAGGTGCTAACAACGTCGGCACAAAACTTCTTAGGAATGTCATATTTTAGAAGCATGGTCCTAGCCATCTCCTATAGCAACCTATTCTTTCACTCTACTAACCCCATTTTGTTGAAGTGTACAAAGAGAAGAGAAATTGTGCGAGTAACCAAATTTTTCACAAAAACACTCAAAAAGATCATTTTCAAACTCTCCCCCATGGTCACTACATATAGAAACAATCCAACAAGAAGCTTCATTTTCAACTCTTTTACAAAATCTCAAGAAAACATCCAAAGTATCACTTTTAGAAATGAGAAAGAAGGTCCAAGTATAGCGAGAGAAATCATTGACAATCGCAAGACAATACTTGAAACCACGAAGCATTTGAGTTCTCAAAGGTCCGAATAGATCAATATGAAGAATCTCAAGAGATCTTTTGGTACTAAAGGATCCTTTGTATTTGAAGGAGGACTTGGTTTTTTGCCTTGTGTATAAGGTTGGAATTCCTCATCCTTTTCAAAATCCAATTTGGGAAGTCGTCAAACCAATTCCTTTTTGCTCAATTTCTTCATTTGAAGCATATTCACATGACCCAAATGGTGATGCAAAAGAGAAATATCAATTTTATCCACAACCAATCATCTATCAAGCATGGGATTTAGAGCATCAAGCAAAATAACATAAAGATTGCCATTTCTAGTTCCCTTATGTATGCCATTGTAAGTTAGGGAATCTAGAAGCAAACATTCTAAAGAAGTGAATAGAACAAGATATTCGTTATCATAAAGTTGTCTTACAGTTATCAAATTTTGATGTAGGCCATCAACAAGCAAAACATTTTTGATACTAAGCTCATTGCCCACATCACCCTCACCTATTCCCGTACTATTTTTGTTGTCCCTAAAGGTCACTGATCCTCCTTTCTTTTTCATGAATTTGTTGAAATGGCTAATTTCACCTGTCATATCTTTTGAACATCCACTATCAACAATCCACCTTCTTTTGACCTACATGAAAGAAGGATGTCGGTACCCAACTCAAACTTTGAGATCCGGGGTTAGCTTGGCAACCCATTTCATCTTTGGGTTGGTCCCCTTTGGCTTGTAAGGACAATAAGTAGAGTAATGATCATCACATTTACAATGAACACATACCATAGGGTTCTTAGTGTTGGAAGTCTCTCCATGAAAGAAAGGAGGTTCCACACGCTTCTTCTTACCCTTACTCTTGTTCTTTTTCTTACCCTTAGGAGCAGTCCCATCATATCCTAAACCACTAGTATCAATTTGTTTGGTAGAGTGTTCTAGGATAGAATTAAGGGACTTCTTATCCATAAGAAACTTTTGCAAAGAAGCTCTTAACTTAGCATTATCATCACTAAGGTTAATGATAGTAGAATATAAACTAGAAAGATCATCTCTAGCATTCAATAGGTCGACCTCTAAATAGAGGGATTTAGTATGAAAAGAATCACACTCTAGAGCAGTGCTAGCTACCTCATTACTTTGAAAAATAAGTCTATATGATAGATCATTAACTTGAGCAAGAAACTTAGCATTTTCATATTTAAGCAAAAGAATTTCATTTTGATAAGCATGAGTTTCTTTCTTCCTAGATTCATTAGTGAGAGTAAGTTCTACATTTTCAGTTTTAAGAACATTTATCTCATATTGGCATTTTTGGTTTTCTTCCTTAAGAGTAGAAATGGTCTTAAGGTAGACACCATTCTCAAGTTCAAATCCATTGTATTGGAGATCAAGATCAAGAAATTGCCCTTGCAAGGTATCAGTACTATCAAGGTGCAACTTTTCATTTTGATCAAGAATCTCAATCTTAGCATAAAGATCATCTATAATCTTTCCTAACCTTTTCTTTTTAGATTTACATTTTGTAAAAGATGACTGGTAAGCATTAGGCATATCGATAAGATTTTCTTTATAAAACTCATGCAAATTGACTCCACGTACCTCACATACCTCACCTACATCATCACTTGTAGAGGCCATGAGATCAAGGTGGCATTCTCCATCTTCGGAGCTAGAAGAACTTGAGGAAGACTCCTCCCAAGCTACATGAGCTGCATCTTTGCTTCTTCTCCTTTCTCTTGTATTTGCCTTCTCTCTTTTACTCCTTGTCCTTCTTGTGGCTGCTCTTGTGATGGGACTTCTTGGCCTGTGGGCAATCACTCTTATAATGGCCCTTTTGGTCTCATTCATAGCATCTAGGAGTGAATGAAGAAGGCTTCCTCTTAAAGTGTTTTCCAATGGAGTAGTTAGCTTCATGCTCATTTGGGCCTTCATCTTCACTTGAGGAAGGAGTTGGGGACTTGAGTGCAATTTGTTGATGCTGAACCATTTCTTCAATTTGATCTTTTAAGGTTGTGTCCCTGATCTTCTTGGACTCCTCTTCTCTCTTTTCTTCTTCTTGCTTATCAAGTCTTTGGTTGACAATTCACTAATCTTGTACACTTTTTTCAATGGATGTCACATTGGGCTCCTTGGAAGTGATATCAAGATCTTGGAGTTGATTGTACCTTTGTCCATCAAACTACTAGGGGCTGCCAATCCATTCATGATCATATAAAGTCTTGTGTACATGTACGCCACTCTTTCATTTTTACCCATCTTGAAGTTCTCAAGTAGACTACCAAGCATGTAGATCTTGGATTCTTTCACTTGCTTCGTTCCTTCATAGGTGACACATTACTTGTTCCAAATTTCATGTGCGGTATCCCAAGAGGAGATCCAGTTGAACTCAGATGGAGTGAGGGCTGCATAGATGATGCTCACGGCTTTGGAATTGAGATGATCTTGCTTCATTTGGTCTTCCATCCATGCAGAGATTTCCCCCTTTGGATCTTCATACTTTAGATGCACCACCTTCCACATCTCATAGCTCACTCCTTGGAGATAGAACTGCATTCTTCTCTTGCAATAAAGGAAGTTGGTACCGTTAAAAATTGGAGGTCGCATGGAGAAGCTTCCCTCCAAGTTTAGAGATCCAATTGCCAAATCACCTATAAGGATGCTGACCTTCGTTTTAGGCTTACCCTATTTTCTTTGCCTAATCCTGGTGTTTAGAAGCTTGCTTAATCACTAGAGGTGTGATTAGGGTTGTTCTGCTTTGTTGTGGGTCTTTTTGGTGCAACTTGCAATTTACCCAAGTTCTAGGGTTTTTGTGCAATATTTCCACCTTGAGAGATATCTTTGTATCTCTTTGCATCCTCTAGGGTTCAGAGAATGAGTTGGGCACCTTGCTTGTGTTGTTTTGGGCCTCGTTTGAGCTTGGGCTTGTTCTTGGGCTTGATGTGTATCGGGTAGAGAGTGTTTGGTGGATGTATCAACCATGGTGTGTTGGGTTGCTATGTTGGGTGACACTCACCCCTCTACCTAACATCATTTGTTTCACCCTCTCATGGACACATGGTGCTTGTTTCTAGCAAGTGGAGAGACCTTGGACAAGTGGAGCTAGATGAGATAGCATGTGGCTTTGCTCCATGGTCAAGTGTACCTCAAGTGGACACCACCTTGCTTGCTTCAATCCTTTACCCCCCTTCTATATATTCTGTTCTTTGATCTTGCTTGGGATTACTTTGCACCTTAACCATTTTCTCTCTCCCTTGCTGGCTGAGAATGAGGAGAAGAAGGAGAGGAGGTGGCCGATATACCTTGTTGTTGCTGTTGCCTTCATCTTCCTTAGTAGTGGTCGATACGTCCTGCTATTCTTGTTCCTTATCTTCTCTAGTTGGTGGCCGAAGCTTGGAGGAGGTTCTTGGAGCTTGTAGCTTGAGGAAGTTGTGGTTAAGGAAGGTTACATAACTTCTAACCTAACTATTCTCTCTCCTTTACATGTTGCTTTGATATGTTATCTTGATCGGCTATTCATATCTTGCTAGTAGTGCTTTTTCCTTAGTTGGTGATGTTGTTGCCCAATATGATCCTTAGAACATGTTGGGTAATATGATGTATCTACCCTTTTGTTGGCCAATCCGTTCAGTTGTAGAACCTCAAGCAACACCCCCTCTCATTAAGTTGAGAGGTGAGCTTAGGGTTTCTTAATCCAAGGAGGTATGGTGGTGTGTCCGTGAGGCAATACCCCTCTCTCACTTTGTTGTTGAGAGTGAGCCTATGTTCTAGCTATTTGGGCGTCATGGTTAGTTGGTATGGCCGATAGAGGTGTTGACCTTGGTTCTACCCTAGTTGCACGTTATGTCCTTGTTGGTACCTTGGGCGACATAAGTGACCATGCCTTTGAGGGTGGGCTTCGAGCAACACCCCTCCTTCCTTGAGTTGTGAGGTGAGATCTAGATCTTACCCAATATGCTAGAGTTTGGTAATACCCCTAAATCAACCTAGTTTTTGTGAGGTGAGCTAACACTCTTAATGACATTGGGCAATATGGTGTGGTTGCCCAATATGGATGTTGGTGTCTTGGTGCTTGTTGCCTGATATCCCTCTCTTTCCCTTGAGCTAGGGTTTGGGCGATATAGTAGGTGGCTGCCTTGTTGACCCCTTGGACGATATGTTGTTTGTGTTGGGCATTAGGGTTGGTTGGTGCCTTGCATGACATCCTCCTGGATGGTGTTGCCCGACGTTCTGTTATGATGTGTTTCCCATCATGGTGTTGCCTGATATAGCGTTGTTTGTTCTGATGTTAACCGTTATGGTGCTTGATCCTTATTTACCTTATACTGTAGGGATGACCCTTTGGCTGGGTGATATGGTTTGATTTTTTGGGTGATATGCTCCTATGTGATAAACTCTTGAGAATTTCCCATCATGTTGTTGCCTATCATGGGGCGTTGCATGATGCAGGTTGCACGTTATGGTGTTGCACGATAACAACTTGCTTAGGGCCTACCCGATATGGGTGTTAGCCGATATGGTGGGTTGCATTTGTTGAGGTGTTGTCTGTTAGCCGACATCAGTAGGCTATGGTTGTAATCGATACCTTTGGTGAGGGCTTTTGTACCTTTGATGGGAGGTGGGGTACCTTTTGGTGAGGGTTATCCCTTACCCGATATGCCGTTGTGAGAGTTAAACTCTATAACCAATTTGTAATCCTAATATCGTTTGGAATTCTTATATATGGATATTATGTATATGCATGGTCATCTAATGTGGCACAGCTATGTCCCTATGATGAAGTGTTTATCTACTCTTTAGCATATTAACCATGCAAGGTTCATTAGTTGAGATGTGTGATCAAATATGCATTGTGATGATGTCATTAGTGATATTTGCTTAATTTTAAAATAATGTGTTGTAAGAACTATAAGAATGCATGATGTGTGTGGCCTATGAGATGGTAACATATGATTGATGATGCGATGGAATCCCTATGATGATTAGATCATTGTGATGGATCATGATGATTGGCAAGAGGCCAAGTGGCAATATGTGATGTAAGATCCTTGAGATAGATCATGATGATATTGATGGTATTGAGAATAGCAGTAATAGTGTGACATAAGATAATGTAATCTATGTTGTTTACTCTTTTTTATGGTTTGCATAATATAACTTGGTTGACCCTAACAATTCACTTAAAATGTAATAATTAATTACATACGAACCTTTCATGGAGTTTGCCCTGGCCATAGATCCATCATCATCAATAGACGGTGATGGTGAAGCAGGTTCTCCTATGGGTTAACCTGGAGCGCATATTGTTGAATATGCAGGGTTTCTCTTAGTTGAAAATAGGAAGATTAGAGTGCAACTTCGGTTGTAGACTCAAGATGTGTATACGAGCATGGTAAATATGCCCATGGCTCAGTGTGATAGAGCATGAATGTGTTCATGGCTCGGGAGCATGGTGAACATGCCCTTGGCTCAATGTATACTAGCACCGAGACCTGTACCAAGGTGGGCTAGAGGAAAGGGTAGCCTGCGATAGCTGACCTTGTGACTGAGGTCACTTAAACAAGAGACTATGGTCCTACTTCAGATATCATGCACTAACCACGAGGAGGTTGAGGTCGTGGAGTTTGACTCTTCCATTGACCTTGTATGGCACCTACTTTGGGTTTTACAACCAAAGGTTGGATTTGACCGGTACACCTCACTTCCTCAGGGCATAATAAATGGTAATCCAACAATATAGTATAATTGCTTAGGGCAAACACAGAACATTGGTTGAGGCCTTACATAATGTGTGATTGTCTTATATACATGCTCTAAGAATTTCTTGCAGTTAGCTATATGCCTCTCAAATATCATGGTAAGTTGTTACATATATAATCTTGTTCTTCATATTTCATAGATGACCTCGTTATGTACTATATACTGCTCTAGCTTTTTTGAGGTTTAATAATTAGTTGGGGATTTATGTTTTTCACTGGGACTGTGTGTCTCACCCTGTTGGTTTCACCCTTTTTAGGTGATCGAGCTAAATGTGGTGGTGATCGTAGTATTGCGGCTGAGCAATAAGAAGATCAGTAGAAGGCAAGGTTGGATATGCTTCTATTGTGGTTTTTTTATAGTAGTGTCTTCCCTATACTCTTAGGTCCTTGGAGGTGTTTTGACGAGGTTTCACGATGCAAGATCTTAGTATGGTTTCTTGTATCCTGATGTTGGCCGTGATAAGACATGTTATGTACATAAATAAGTGATGCATCCTTGAGGGATATCAAACAGTTGGATCCTATGTGTTGGTGGACATATGTAATGACCCCGCCTCCCGGTAACCCCCAATTAAGGGAGACCCAAAGGTCATAGCCGTTATTCAATTAACAGGTTCAAAGGTTCGACAAATAATCAATAATAATTATGAAATTCAACTAACTAACTGGAATTTGGTATAAAATTAAAACTTTACTTACCTTTGAAAACATTGGAAATCTATCTATCTAGAGCTTGAATTATTCTATCTAATCCTCCGTGCACTTTATTTCTTATTTCCAAAATGTTTCACTTTACTATTTCTTCTTTCAATTGTTGTTCCTAAAACGTCGACAAACAAAACGTCAGTCAGTATAACGAAATATACTGGTATGTGGGAACAACCAAAATCTTGGAAATATGGCTAACAATTTAATAATCACAATCAAATTATTTAACAAGCCACTTTACATTTTCAATGTGTCATTCTCCACCGCTCTTGCCCTAACCCTGGCATACCCCTCTAGGGTTTCACTTTTGCCATTGACTTAAGGCCAACTTCTCAATCCCGAGCTTGTTGCCTGGGAGTCACCTCTCACGGTGCTCCATAGTTATGCATCATAGACCACCTTCTCATTCCCGAGCTTGGTGTCTGGGGTCACCTCTCATGGTGCCCATTGGTCTATCCTCCTGGGCTTGACCTTTATGGCATCTTCCATCAGGGTGGCATGTAGGTGAGAGAATTCACATGTATATATAACTGTGATAGCCATAGTGACTTTATAATTTTAGTATGAACATCCAAATGGTTTAGATTGCATTCAATGTGAGGAAACACTTAGAAAACCATCAGAAAACTAATGCGATTAATCATAATTAACCACATACCTGATCATACGATTTGAATAGAAATATCCATGCAAATAAGAATCCAAGCAAGCAAGCATTTTCAACAAGATCCTGAAATAATCACGTAATTCCCTTTTTAATATTCATGTCATCAAGATCCATTAAACCTAGCTTGCTTCATAGGGTTTCTAATTCACTTTTAGGGTTTCTATTGTAATTAGGGTTTCCGTTCATTTTTTTACTATTTTAAACCCTAATTTAATGCGATTGATCAACAACCCTAATTATTTCCACATCTAATCTTCAATTTCAGATTAAAGGCATAATTATTCATTAATTAAGTTCATTAAGCCTCTTTTACATTAAAGCTATTATTTTTATCCCTTTAATCCATGACAAGATCATTATACACATTTATCATCAATTCATAGTTCATTATGGTCCAATTCACATATGAACTCCATTTGCCATTAATCCCACTTTTTATTCATGAGAAAACCCTAATGACTACATTTAGGGTATTTATCCACAAATTAGGAAATTTAATGTTCGAAATAGCTTATAACCATGAAAACTCTGTTTGATACATGAAACCGAAAAAGTAAAGCCATTAAGAGTCGAATTTGCCACCATTAGGATTTCAAGGCCCATTAAAGCCCATTTATGCACATAAACTCTAAATTAACTAATTATATGCAAAGTTGATCGTTTTTGTTCCTAATGTTCCTTTTTCTCATTAACATGCTAGTATCAACTTTTAATCATCCATTAAACCCTTATAAATATATTATTCATCTCAAGATAGGGTTCTGTAAGCATTAATACATTAAAGTTGATATCTTCTATTACTTTTCAAATTCAAAAAGGAATCATGCTTCACTTATATTTTTAATGGATTCCTCTCATTTTTCTGAGCAAAAAACATGTATAATGCACATCTATCCGAGCTACTATTAATTAGTTATGAATTTAGCAAAATTCACTTACTCTGGTCAATCGGAGAGCGCCACGTCATCATGTTCCCATGCAATGCGGCCCGCCTGGTTTGGAATTATAATTAAAGGATGCTTCTGCCCCTCACTTAAACAGTCAGCGCTTCATACCCCGGAGGGTATATCCATCCAACGACCCCTTGCTCATCATCTACCTCACGACAACCTAACCTTGTGCGACCTGTAGCGCGTCAGAGGTTTGTCCTCCCCTCCTTTGGGCTCGGGGGTGGCCATCCATGGCCACCCCAACTCCGCTACCCGGTGCCCTCGTGGCACCCTTGAAATGCGACCAAAGATGGAAGTCATTGTCTTGATCTTTCCCGTGACTACTGTTGTGGTTTGTTGTAGTTTGCGGCAGTTCTGTAGCCATACGACGGAGGTTGTCTGAAGGCCAGGGTAGGGTTGGATAGTCGATCCTCCTGGAATCGCCGCAGATGCTTCTTGGAGACCTCACTACAACCCTCCATGCTCTAGGAAGCACTACACCTTCTTGGTTAGGGTTTGAAGGTGAAAACAAGGAAGAAGAAGAAGAGGAGGACGTGGGTTTCTCTCTTTGGGCCTCGACCAGGGCTTTACCCCTTTATATAGGGTGATATCCATGCCCAGATTGCTTGCCCACAAAGCAATCACGTCTTCTCCTTATAGGAAAGGGATTTTCCTTTCTTTAGAAGTATCCTTCTCTCTCTCATCATGTACATTGTGCATTAGATTTTAGGAATTCGAAATTCCTCTCACCTAATCTCTTTATTCTTGCTTTTTAATACATAGGCACGAATTCCAATGCTCTAAATTACTTCCTTTTTAACAAAACCCCAAAATCATGCATTATCTTGTATACTCTCATTATCTTCTTATTTTCTGTTATGGGTATTTTCTCTTTCCTCTTTTTATTCATTGGGATCCTTGGACCCCAAGAAATTATAATAATTCAAAATTCCTTTCTAAGGTTACTCGTTATCCTTCTAGATGCATCTATATGCATTACTTCCCATTATCATGTGAATTTCTTATTAAAATAGCTCTTTTTGAGATATTGTGTTTGTTTGTCTTTTATTTTCCTCATTAGTATTCCTTTTATCATTAGGAATCCTTGGGATACGAAATTCCACTAAGGATAACTCAATTGTACCTCATTTTACTTATTTTCCACATTTCATCACTGTTTATAATTTATTTCTTAATAAAGAAATACTTAATTACTCTTTTCTTTTCTTATTGCCTTTTCTTTGCAACTTTGGACTCCTTGGAACCCAAGGAACCCAATAGGCATGAAATACATCCTTGGATTGCATTCTTTTGCCTTATAGTGGTTTCCACATCTCTCTTTTCTCAAAAACTCAATTATTCATTTATTAATTGAATTTCCTTGTTATTGGGCCCAATAGCCAATAAAACCCACAACACAATCATCAAGGCTATTGTAAACAAAATCCATTTATTCAAAACAAATTATATCATTATTTGTTCCAATATCTTTAATGTGAGAAATTACATTCCTCACCAAAGGAACCCAAAAATTGGGGTTGTAACATCCTCCCCCTCTTATAAGAATTTTGCCCTCAAAATTCCATCAAGCAAGCAAACAATTTAGGATAAGCCTTTCATACGTCCATCAAGGCTCCCATGTGGCAGTACCCTTTCCATGGTGCTTCCCAAGAACCTTCATCATCTCATATTCTTCCATCTGAGTTCTTTCTTACCTTGGTATATCATACCCTCATAGGTGACTCAGGACATTTCAGCCTCTCAAAAGTTGAATAGGTTCAGGGCTCAACACATGGCTGGGGTACCTCACATAGTGCTCTAGATCAAACTCATGGAACACATTACACATCATGTTATCCTAAGGGTCAAGGCTAAACACAACCATCTCCACCAATCCATCTCAAATGGACCCATATATCGGGGACTCAGCTTTCTCAGTTGTAGCTTAGAGGGGTCGGATTTTCACATCACATATTCTCCCATAGTGAACTGCATGTTAGTCTTCTTTGCATCAATTCATGACTCATGTCACCACTGGTCTCTCTCTCGGCCATTGCACAATCAAAGTGACTTCATCTAGACACACTATGGTTCTTTTCTGACCTTCGTGAGGCCTCCTTCACCAACATCATCTTAATGAAGTGGTGACCGACACAACCTCTCTATAAGACTTCTTGCATCCCGATAAAGGCTATGGTAGTTAACATCACATCTTAAGAACTATCTCTATGTATCACCCTGAATGAGCACACATGCTCTCATCAGACCCTCTAGCCTGGATCATACTGTCCATTAGTTAGGGGTGATAAACTATAACATCATCGTGTCCTTCATGTATCTACTTCCACCTCATGGAAGTGAACCTTCTAATCATGCTCAAGAACTTTTGAACTCACATCGTGGTGTAGTTGAACCATTTCTCTCTCTTTTATAAGTAGTTCAACCCGATCTGTACCTTGACAATACTCTTTTTTCCTCATGTCATCTAGGTAAGGCGATCTACCATAACCCATATTGCATCTTGATCTTTCTTGTTTGAGGGGAGACTTACCACAACATCTGTAGTGGTGAACTCCCATTCCCTCTCGGGGACTCTTTAACCTCCATGTCAAAGTACTGGTTTATTGGTGTTCGTCCTTCACCCCCAGCTTGCATGGCCACATGCTACATGCAACTTCATATTAAGCATCCAAAGTGATACTGTCATCTACTATCTTTGTAGTATCATGATGATGATCTCCTGTATGTCATGATTCCTCAAGATTGATACCTCAAAAACCTAAACCACTCTCATCAGGGTTTGATTACCTTCCTATCCCAAGAAGTGTATCTGAGGTTCTACCACCATCCTTTCATTTCATCAAGGCCTATTCTAGCTAACCAAACAACCATTAACTTGTTCAACATATCTCGTTACATCTGAGTGTTAGCCAAACATGTCTCCTTTTAAGACTTAGTGTTAGCCTAACAACCTCTTCTAGTCTCTTGCCAAACTAGGCAGCTATATCTCAACCGAATCATCCATTAGCACTTCACATCCTTAGGTATTAGGTAATGTTAAAGACATCACATCCATGTATTCCACTTATTATCTCACCACAACTAGAAGTTTCTCTTCATCAAGAAACTCTGAGCTCATCCTCATGGTGATTAAACTCAACCTTGCATAACTTGCAAGTTCCACATAGCTTCTGCTAAAAACATCCTTATTTCTCTCACTATTTGTAAACCATCCATGTATCATTCACTGTACAAGGGTATGTTATCATCTTTGTTCCAATACCTTGTAGCAACGTTCCAACTCCCATCATCTCTATTCTTGGTGTATGACATGCGTACTGTCCTATCTCTCACTCCCATGACAAGAGGAAATAAGAATTTGGCTACAGTCCAAATACAGAGTTCTTCCTATTCCAAGAGTAGAGATGGTACATCCCACCTTGCCAGTACACCTTCAAATCTAAGTTGCAACATGCCACATCTGTCTCTACATCACAAACATCATGATATCCAAATTACTTCCATGGAAAATAGGTCCCGAACCTACTGAGGTTTACACACATTCCTTGGTCATCTCCTCTAGGTCTATAGGGTGCCGACACTTTTGGGGGTCATCCCTCTTTCCTTATGCATTTAGAGAGTGCCCTACTCATCTGCCCTTTGGGTCCCATTAGTTCCTGAAGGTGATCAATCTCCTAACCCATGGACCTCAGACAATGATAGTTGTTACCTCCCGACCCTATGGTCATGTGCAACTAGGGAATTAGGCAACTCCTTCTTCCATCGGTCTTATCCCTACCTAACCCTAGGACAAACTTAGGATTCTATTATAGTACATGTCCAACTTAGAACCTTACCCAAGCCTTCATAATCTCTCTCTGCACTCTTGACTAACTTTCATCCCTTCATAGGGGTCATGGAAACCTGCCTACCTTGGTCAGGCCCCATACCGGTTACCTCCATGGTAACACATCCACATGCACTTAGAGATGGTTATCTATGGGTCTACAGGTTCATTCTCATTCCATGTACTTTTCACTTAGCTTCTCAAGATCCTATGAAAGTTCTTTTGGTTACCTCAAAACCAGCAAAACTGGTATACACCCTACCAAAGGGTCCCTCTCCCAGGATGGGAGGAAACTACAACTCTTGACAACAAGGTCACAACCGTACTTAGAGTTTACATTCACATGAACATGCCTAACCCAACAACTACTAAGGCACAAGAAGATCACCTATTAAACCATGCTAGGTCATACATGTTCTCTTTCCTCAACATTAGGTCAACTTAGTTGTGAGGGGTTCATCAAACCTACTTTTAACTTAAGGGGTTTCCTTTTCCTCTATACATGAAGAGTACCATGCTTGAAACTATAGAGACTCAATTCTCATCATGAGCATTAGGTACGCCACTTCCCCTCTTCGGCCAGGAACCCTAGGTTCACTTTTGGATATCCAACTACATGCTCAACCTCTTAACCACGAATCAACCATGTCCATGGTATGAGATGTACTCCAATGATCCTTTTATATGAGAAACACCTCAGAGTTGAGTCCTCCTCAAGGACAACCAACTAGGTATAAAGCCCCACAACTGGTTACATGAACCTCCTCAGGGCCAAAGGCACTCTTTGTCTCATCTCAGCAGGTAAACTCCTATACCATAGGCACATAGGTTCTAGAAGCATCATCCTCTCCTTAGGGTTTGGTTCCCCTAATGCCACTAAGATAATATCATCCTCCATGGATTAAGCACGAGGCAACCACTATCATCCACTTAGGTCACATCATCCTCAGCCTTCCATTATTCCTCATGTCTCATAATCTAATCTTCCAACCCTCTTGCTTGAGTCCCTCTTTCTCTCTCTAGAGTTAACTCCACATCTAGCCATACTACTAGAGTTTCTCTCTCCATGAAGGATCAAGCTCATAGGCATCCCTCTACGTGGGTGAAGCTTAAGCTCAACCTTATGTTTGCTCATGATATCCATAGCCCCTTATGCTTATCTCATAAGCCATCCATCCTGTCCTTATGGCCTCGGTTTAAACTTACAACTCGTACTACTGATGTACTATGGGTGCAAGCTATATCCTACTTGTAACAGCTCATAAGGTTTCTATAGGTTCTTCTCTAACTTCATCCATGAGGGAGCTATCCTTCACTCAAACATGCATGACCCTTCCCAGGGTTGGGTTGCCAAAGGTGTTAGGTCATCCAACCTCTCACGGCTTGTATGGCAATCCAAAGTCATGTCTATCCAAACATCTGGTCAACCATGACATCTAACTCATCTTGTCATCTCTCTCTCTAACCTTCACTTAGGGTTAGGGTTAACATCATCCTCAAAGGATGTGCTAGGTCTCTACTTTTAATGGAGGTCTCTACCTCCAAGACTAATTCTCTCGACTCATACTCTTGCCAAGGAGGTCTATCCTCAGGTCTCTCCTAAGGGAAATGATAACTCACGTCATATGACCTAAGCATGTATCTATTCCTTTACGCATACTCTACTAAGCTTATGTCCAAGACATCTTATTTACATGCTTTTCATTAATTTGGTGTAGGATTCCTTAGACCTTATTAACCTTACCCATACCTCAAGAGGGTGAGGAGAAGAGAGAAAACCCTAATCCTTAAGGTCCTTAATAGAATTTGAGTTGAGAAGGGATGAACAAGATGAGAGAGTCCTAAAGGTCACTAGTACATAACCGACCTTTAGTGTCGGTTATTTAAGCCCTTTAGTGTCAGTTTCTAAGCGACACCTATGTGGGCGATGCTAAAAGCCCAGACGTTATGCGTCGGTTCAAAAACCGATGCCATAACCCTTCGCGTGCCACCAAAAATGCGCCAGCAGGGCACTATAGGCGTCGGTTATTAGATAAGAAACTGACGCCATATGCCTTCGCACCATAGAAGGGCGCCATCTTGGGCACTATAGGCGTCAGTTATTAGATAAGAAACTGACGCCATATGCCTTCGTGCCACAGAAGGGCGCCATCTTGGGCACTATCAGTGTCGGTTATTAGATAAGAAACCGACACCATATGCCTTCGCGCCACATGAAATAGGCGTCCGTTATTTATATAAAACCGATGCCATATGCCTTCGTGCACTCCCAACATGGCCGTGCTGGCTAGCACGACCGTGGTGTCTAGTCTGCTGCCACGACCGTGCACTCCCAACACGGCCGTGCTGGCCAGCATGACCGTGGTGTCTGGTCTGCTGCCATGGCCGTGCTAGCTAGCACGGCTGTGGTGTTAAGGAAATAGACGTCAGTTACTATTAGAATCCGACACTGTAACGATGTGGTGTCAGTTTTATACAAATAACCGACACCTATTTTTTGTTTTTTTTTCTATCAGTCTACAAACTTGCTGTATGGTTGGTCGCAGGATGAGAAACCTGCAGTTTAGTTATAAACTGCAGGTTTTACGACATCCATTGATATCAACCAACAACAGGCCAAAAACCTGCAAAATTAACAACAAAAATATTCACATTTAGTAATGCAAGCTACAGTTCCATTTGATTTTCACATTTAGAAACATTCATGTAGCTAGAAATCAGTAGTTCCATTCATTTTCACATTCACACATATAGAAACATTCATATAGCAACCAACAGTTTCATTCATTTTCACTCAGACACATGTAGAAACATCCAGACATGTAGAAACATTCACACATCTATTATAATTAAGAAATTCATTTACAAAATATTATTCTTGAGTCATTATTCGCTATCAACATCCCAATTATATCTTAAATCCCCCACTACTTGTATGGTTGTTGACCATTCTTCTCTTACTTCATTTAATTCTACCGTCATATAGGGAGCATGTACATCTGGTAAGGCTTTTCCTATAATGTGGTCAGTTGTAAACACATGTAAAGAGAATGATGTATATATATAATTCATGAGCTATAAATAAGATTGATAAATTTCATATTATCTAATGAGACTATATAATACCTCAACAATACAATCGATGTCCATTGTGGCATATTTGATAATCATGTGCATAAATTGCATCACATAGTATCCACATGCCCATCCGTTGTCTTGTGTAGAACACTATAAATTCAAACATACAAAATATTAAAAAATACAACTAATTAAGCACTGTTCACATAAATAATATATACATATATTGCAGTTGGGAACTTACTTTCACGTTCTTCCAAATAATTGGCTGGTTCTTTTTCATGGGGACCTTTCCTCCAGCCTTTTTGAACTCATCAAAACCCCTACATGTTAATGTAACACAGTACATTGCATAATTAAATAGTAATGTAATAACATATGTTAACAGATATGAAAATGAAATATTTCTCACCGGAATAATGCCATTTTTATTATGTGTCCATATTTTGTATTCAATTTACTCCCCTTAGGATCTAAATAATAGACAGTGAACGTCTCGGGGACAATAACTAGTAACTCCCAATGCATACCACTAGAGGTATAAAAGTTAAAAATTAATAACTCAAAATCCACAATAAAAATGTAATTTTCTTAAGTCCAAATTATAATAAGCAAAGTAAACTTACTTTACATTGAATGGAGCCATTATCATCGTCTTCTTATTTTGAGCAAAAATTGAAAAAGCCTCACAACAATATTGTTGAACTGACGGAGGGTCTTTAGCTACTAGACTAATCAAAGATGGAATCAAAAATCCTACATGTTCGAATGCAAAATCTGCACATATCTTGTCTAAGTAGCTGCAAAATATGTATTAATTACGCATGAATTAATAAATAAGAAACCAGATCACCAGATCCTACACAAGGTATATGGATGTATAAAGAAGATCTCACCTTATCCATAGCTCTATCACATATGTATTTAGCCAATCATATCGAAACAACTCCAAAATATCTTGTATAAATAGTTTGCTTTCGTATGATTGACCTGCAACATCTGAATCTATAGAAACAGTTATAGGGCAATTTATATCATGTTCGCCTAACCATATTGCCATACCACTACAGTTAGGACCTAACGGGACAGTTAGGTCCTATGGAACCCAATTGGGTAATGTAGGAGGTGGAAGTGGAGGCCTATATGTTGTGGGTGTCTTCTTTTTAACCTGTATATATATATAATAATTTCAGATCAACTGACATCATATATACACACTAACAATTTAACATAATGTAAATTTACCATACAATTTCAGTAAAGATGACATCCGCTTTTAGCCACAATATCACTCCGCCTTCTGCCTCACCAAGTGTTTCACAATCTGGGTGGGCATATGGCAATGGAAGATCCATCCACTTGGGGAATATATGTACCTGGCTCACACGAATCCAACCAGCTGGTAATGGAGACCCGTGAAACATTTCCCCTAGTAGGGATGGGTAAGACGACGCCTCTGCAACGACATATTCATTAACTTTTAGATGACATGGCATCAAACCCTACAAATTTTTGTGTAAAGAATGTTATATACATATATACATATCATCTTGAATTAAAAAACTAGTTACGATGTCATAAAAATACTTACAGCAGATTTACTAGGTGGTGGGTCTACAGGATTACTCCCAACCTCTGCAGTAGGAGTAGAGCCTGCAGTAGGAGACACAATAGGTACTTTCTAGAAAGTGGCAGTCTGAGATGCCTACCACTTTTTCATTGCTTCTTCGAGTTTCCTATCAAATAGCTTATCTACCTATACATGGATAAAAGAAACGTCAAATTCTAATTATTGAATTCTCTTTTACAGTAACATTTACAAGGAAAAAATATGTTACCTCTTCTTGTGAAAGTCCCACTTTTGGGACATGTTTGTGCTGGGATGGCCCAAAAAAAGTTTTGATGCCCACACTAGCTCCTGCAGCCCTAACACGTCCAGGATGCTCTGGGTTACCCAGAGCAACTGTTAATTCATCCCTTGTTCCCTCAGGGATGAACTTGCCTTGTTTCCTCAGCTCGTGCAGCTCCCGCTAATCGCCAAAAAAAAATTGTAATTAAGTAAACACCACAAATAATCAATATTTGAACGATTGCTATAAGAGTTGTATTTTACCATTTTTGTAGCCGCCTCAGCAGTTGCAGGCTTCCTTATTTATCCCTTCTTATTTTTCCTCCCAGTTATCGAGATATCATGGCGAGGCAGAGGTGTGCTACCTATAGTGGAGGACTCCGGAGTAGCAGCAGACTGAGAAGTAGCCTCAGACTGTAGTCTTTGGCGAATGCCTACATACCCCTTTGGACCCATTGTGTGGTCATGCACATTCAGTGCACGCCTTGATCTTTGTGCCTCACTGAGGGCCTAGTTAGTATGCACATTAATGATTTGGTTAGTAACAGTAAATGTTAATCTGGAATAGGTGAATACAACATATATTAATGAGATTGGGACTGACGCCTAATACCTTGAATTCATCCGTTTGTCTTGAAGCAACAAACGCATCCCATTCTTCTTTGTCCAGGAAGTTCCACTATTCAGTGGCTATCTTCTTCCTCTTGTCAGCTTCTTTTATGTATTCTCGGGTGAGATTTGTCCTATAGTTCCTTAGGACTCTCCCACAACGTTGCATCACACATTTACGTTGCAACTTTTCATCCAATTCAAATATACTCTGCAAATTAGAATTTCTATTAACTAGTATCCAAAAAATTAGTAATCTACAAAATAGAATTGCAAATTAATAATAACTCACACATAAATCTTTTCATATTACGTCTTTCTTCTCCTTAGAAACTTTATGCCAAGAATCTATCTTACAACCGCAATGGCTACGAGTAACATACCCAAGATATGAAACAAATGAATTGCGATTCACACCAGATGCATTTCTTGCATCATCAAAATCCACAACAAGTTTGGGTCCATTGCCCTTTTACGCTATTAACTTCTTCATCATAGTGATGCCCCTTCTCCTGTCAACGTTTTGGTGTTGCTGATCAAGTGCCTCAAGTGCTTCAGATGGTACATGTGCATCATCAACCTAAACTTTGACAAAATAAACACATTTACAAGATATAAATATAAATGGACATATAGATATAAGTATATGATATATGCTTAAAACTTACATTGTGAGGTGGCGCATTGATGTCCTCACCCTCACGGTAATCATCAGCATGGTCATCAGGAGAATGCTCAGCCATCTGAAAATTCATATTCACATTGTAAAGTTCACATTGTAAAGTAATTCAAATTTTAAAGCTCACATTGTAAAGTTCACATTCACATTGTAAAGTAATTCACATTGTAAAATTCACATTGTAAAGTTCACATTCACATTGTAAAGTAATTCACATTGTAAAGTTCACATTATAAAGTAATTCACATTGTAAAATTCACATTGTAAAGTTCACATTCACATTGTAAAGTTCACATTCATAAAAATAAAACATATAAAAAAACATTGTATAAACATGCCTCTAATATTGCGATTTTTTATCAATTAAAAATCCTTCATTGTGATCTCCGCACACATACAATTCATCATTAGCTTCAATATTTGCTGGTGTTGGCAACCCAACTGAGAATGGACTGGAGTCATCATACTTATCATAGTACTGTTCTACATCTATAGGATCTTCAATGAAATGCCTTTTACAATGAAGAACAACCGACCATTTATCATTTGCAGGATCATCGATATAAAATACTTGTTTTGCATGTGATGCCAATATGAATGGTTCATCCTTCTCGCCAATCTTTTCAAAGTTCACGAAAGTGAAACCCAATTCATCCACTATAACTCCTTTGGTGTTATCAACCCAATTACATTTGAAGAGCGGAATTCTGAAATCTATGTAGTCAAATTCCCATATGTCTTCAATGACACCGTAATATGACATTTTAGCTTCACGTGGACTCTTATCCTTTGCAATTGGAAAAAACATAATCGATGCTTGAAGGGTGACCCCACTGTTTTGGACGACACTCTTATCATCTTGGCGCTTTGTGTAATATCTGAATCCATTAATGTCATACCCTTCATAAGACATAACAGTCAATTTTGGTTTAAAGGCGAGGCATTTGATAGTTTCAGTAATATCATCTGGTGTTTGAGATAGTTGATGTAAGACTTTATTTTCAAACCACTTAATAAATGTCTTGTTGTGCTCTCTAGCAATCCACATTGTATTGGCTCGAGGATATTGTCTCTTGATGAAATTGGTATGTTCCTCGATATAAACGTTCACTTCGTCCATGTTGTGTAAAATATACAAGTGACCTTGTTCCAACTGCTCACGGCTGATTACTTTCACACGTGATCCCAAAATTCCTTTGCCAAATTGCTCGTCAATATTCTTGTCATTATCAGGAGTGTCATTACCACTGAGAAAGTCATTGCAAAAATCCATAACCTCTCTCGCCACATAACCCTCGATAATACTCCCTTCAGGCCGATAACGGTTTCAAACATCACTTTTAAAAACGCTCATGTATCGTTCACAGGGATACATCCAATGTAAGAAAACTGGTCCCAACATTTTCACTTCCCTAGTCAAGTGGACAACAAGATGTACCATGATATCACAGAACGACGGAGGAAAATACATCTCAAGCTGACATAGGTTAACAACCACTTGTCTTTGCAATTTATCGAGAGTATCAGGGTCAATAACTTTGTTGCACAAACTGTTGAAAAAGAAACAAAGTCTGGTGATTGCAAACCTTACATGCTTCGGCAATATAAATCTAATTGCCACAGGCAATATTTGTTGCATTAGAGTGTGACAATCATGAGATTTAAGACCTATCAACTTCAGATATTTCATTGATACCAATATACGAATGTTGGATGAGTAACCCTGTGGCACCTTAACATTTACCAAACATTCACAAAAAGCTTTCTTCTCCTTTCTAGACAATGTGTAACAAGCGGGAGGTAAGTATGTTCTCCGATTTCCCATTTCACAAAATTCAATTAATTCTGACCTTATTCCCATTTCACGTAGGTCCAGTCTGGATTTTATCCCATCTTTAGTCTTACCTGGTATATTCAACAAAGTACCAATGACACTATCACAGACATTTTTCTCAACGTGCATGACATCGATACAATGTCTGATTGTCAAAGAACTCCAATAAGGAAGATCCCAAAATATTGACTTCTTCTTGAATAAAGATTTGTCACTCCGTGTGGCCATATTACATTGTGATCTCTTACCAAATTCATTGACAAAGTCTTTTACTCTTTCATAAACAACCTCCCATGGTATAGGTTTAGGTGCACTTCGTTCCTCATTCAATCCATTGAATGCTTTGCGCTTCCTATGATATAGATGGAATTTTGTAAGAAACCTTCGATGACCAAGATATACATTCTTACCGCCATGTTTTAGTCTTGTTGAATCAATGTTCTCTTCACATATAGGACACACTTTATCTCCTTTGACACTATATCCAGACGAATTCCCATATGCTGGAAAGTCATTAATAGTGCAAAACAACATAGCATGCAAACAAAATGTCTCTCTTCGTGAAGCATCATAGTTCATCACACCTTCACCCCAGAGTTTCTTTAAGTCATCAATCAGAGGTTCAAGATAAACATTGATGTCATTTATAGGTTGTTTAGGGCCCGATATCAACAACGACAACATTACGTACTTATTTTTCATACACAGCCAGGGAGGAAGATTGTATATAACAAGCATGACTGGCCAAGTGCTATGTTGGCTGCTCAATGTCCCGTACGGATTCATCCCATCTGTACAAAGCCCAAGTCTTAGATTCCTGACCTCTTCACCAAATTCAGGGTACAATAGATCAATCTTCTTCCACTGTGGGGAATCAGACGCATGTCGTAGGATCCCATCATTATTTTTCTTAACATATGCATGCCACCTCAAATTCTTCACATATATCGGATTGGCAAACAAGCATTGAAACTGTGATATTATAGGTAGATACCACATCACCTTGGAAGGAGAACCAGTTTTGGACTCCCCCGAAGTCGTCAATTTATACCGTGACACACCACATTTTGGACAATCTTTCAAATACACATAGTCCTTTTAAAATAATAGACAATCATTCAGGCATGTGTGTATATTCTTGGCATCCATTCCCATTGGGCACAACAATTTCTTTACCTGGTATGTTGAGATTGGCAGCTCGTTTCCTTCAGGAAGCATTTCTTTCAACAAAGACAACAATGACGTGAAGCTTTTGTCGCTCCATCTATTGTTAGCTTTCAGCTTATACAATCTCAACACAACACTAAGCTTCGTAAACTTACAACCTATGTATAACGGTATCTCAGCATCATGCACAATGTTTCTAAACATGGGAGGTGGATCGGTGTTCTCTACCCCACAACTATCCATCATCGCATCAACGATGTCTACTGGAACTGGTTCATTCACATCTACGCCATTGTAGGCAATTTATTCTTCCACACAAGCACTGCTATCGACATCCACTGGTTTCGAGTTTGAAATCTCTCCATGCTAGTGCCATTCTAGATAGCCTTGTATAATCCCGTTGCACATGACATGACTTTTGATTTCATCACCAGTGCGGACTTTCAAGTTGTTACCGCAATGCCTACATGGACAGTAGAACCTATCTCCAGGTTGTTTCCTATGTTCCTCGGCAAATCCAATAAATTGGTCAAGACTAGAAATAAACTCTGGGGTGCAGTGATTGCGAATAGACATCCATGATCTATCCATTCTATGATCAAAGAGAAAACAAGTATATATTACAATCAAATATACATGTGCTGTCATTCTTATATATAATAAATATGTACCACCTATCCCATTCTTGAACACCTAATCTCACTAGTAAGTGTATAATGTGTATTGGGTTTTCCAGAAAATTTCGGCAGCATTTCCCCGTTGTTCTCCAAGTACATATGTACTTAGAGAACAAACGGGGAAATGCTACCGAAATTTTCTCAAAAACCCAATACACATTATACACTTACATCCTAAGTGAGATTAGGTGTTCAAGAACAATCCCAAACCGGGGACTATCCAAGATTTACTCCTAGTGAGTAAATCTTGGACGGATTTCTAGGCCAACAAATACATGTGTTGTCATTCTTATATATAATAAATGTGTACCACCTATCCCATTCTTGAACACCTAATCTCACTAGTAAGTGTATAATGTGTATTGGGTTTTCCAGAAAATTTCGGCAGCATTTCCCCGCTATTCTCCAAGTACATATGTACTTAGAGAACAAATAGGGAAATGCTATTGAAATTTTCTCGAAAACCCAATACACATTATACACTTACATCCTAAGTGAGATTAGGTGTTCAAGAACAGTCCCAAACCGGGGACTATCCAAGATTTACTCCTAATGAGTAAATCTTGGACGGGTTTCTAGGCCAACAAATACATGTGTTGTCATTCTTATATATAATAAATGTGTACCACCTATCCCATTCTTGAACACCTAATCTCACTAGTAAGTGTATAATGTGTATTGGGTTTTCTAGAAAATTTTGGCAGCATTTCCCCGCTATTCTCCAAGTACATATGTACTTAGAGAACAAACAGGGAAATGCTACCAAAATTTTCTCGAAAACCCAATACACATTATACACTTACATCCTAAGTGAGATTAGGTGTTCAAGAACAGTCCCAAACCGGGGACTATCCAAGATTTACTCCTAATGAGTAAATCTTGGATGGGTTTCTAGGCCAACAAATACATGTGTTGTCATTCTTATACCTACAATCCTAGTTCTTCAAGTTAGGGTGATTATTGATGTCTTTAAAAGCATGATTGGCGATTTAGGGAAAAGTTCATCATTTACATTCCAAGCATGTCACATGTGTGCATTACAGTTCATCATTAAGCAAGAAGGGTGATTAGGATTCTCAATATACTCAACAATGAAACCATTAGTAACCATTGCAAATGAAACCATTCTCAATATACTCAATATCTACCAAAATGTTGGACCAAAACCATTGCAAATGGATCCTAAGAAAACCCAGTTTGTGATTGTGTGTACATGGGATGATGCAGAATTCTCAAGAAATTAGGAGAACTCTAGGCTATAACATTAGTAACTACCTTTCAGTATAGTAATCTGACTACATTGTAGATTATCATCAATAATAATTTCAATTTTGGAATAGAATGTTCTAACCAAATCAGTACCTAAACCCTAAACACAAATAAGTAAATAACTTAAAATAAAAATAAAAAAACGCCGAGCAGTTGCTTGGGCGTGCCTTGGCACCACCCAAGCAGCCGCCAGAGCAGAGGAAGAAGGAAGAAGGCAGGGCGGGCATACCTTGAGGGCAGAGGAGAGCAGCGACCGGAGCAAGACCTAGCAGCAGCTGGCAGTCGGCGCCAGCGGCGAGGAGAGAAGACGAGCGGCGACGAAGGCGGCGAGGAGAGCACAACAACCACCGGTAGGGGCGGCTGCAAGGAGAGGAGAAGCGCCGGCGGAAGGAGAGCAGCAGGAGTGGCGGTGAGTGGTGGTGGCGTGGGGGAGCAACGACGGTTGGGGCAATGACGGAGGTGACGATGGGGAGCAGAATTGCCAGACCTAGTAGCTAGAGTCGCAATGAAACAGAGAACAATGGGGAAAAGTTCTGTTTGTGGGTCTATTAACTGTACCATAGGCGTCGGTTATTCAAAACAACCGACAACTAACACTAACAATGTTAGTTTTGAACAACAACCGACACCAATACTTGATTATAGTCATCGGTTTTAAGCTACAAAACAACCGACGTCTATATTCATATGCCGATTAAAAAAATCGTTCTCGGTTTATGATCATAGTCGCCGGTTTCTACTTCAAACCGACGCTTAAAGGGTGTGAAAAATTCCCCACAGACAGCGCGGGAAAACTCATAAGCGTCGGTAGTTGTAGTAAAACCGACGACCAAAATGTGCCCAATTTCTGTCTCGCGAATAACCTTTAGTCGTCGGTTTTTTATTTATCAACCGACGCCATATGTCAAATTTTGGAGGTAATTTTTTCGCTGGAAATTTTGGATTTGGCGGTTAATTTTAGGTGTCGGTTTTTTATTAAGTAACCGACACTTAATAAAAGTGGTACCCGTGTCTGGTCGCCCTCCATAGATTGGATGTCGGTTTATGTTATCAACTGACACTATAGAGTTTAGGTGTTAGTTTATTTATACAACCGACACCTTGAAAAGTGACTTTATAAGCCATTTTTGTAGTAGTGGGTATCTTATTTTGATTCATACCCTAAGACTTTGGCTAGAAAATCACACAGATCTGGGAGTCCTTGTATTCCGACTAATAGTACGGAGGAAAATATTGTCAGCCCCCAGTCGTGATCCTTTTCTATACACCTCTGTCTTTTAGATAATCCTCTAATAACTCCCTTAGGTTCTACAAAATTTGTAAAATTTAATAATTATTAAAGATTAAGTGAGAAACCTAGCTCTGATACCAATTGTAACAACCCCGCCTCTCGGTAATCCCCAATTAAGGGAGACCCGAAGGTCAGAGTCGTTATTCAGTTGACATGATCAAAGGTTCGACAAATAATCAATAATAATTATGAAATTCTATTAACTAACTAGAATTTGGTATAAAATTAAAATTTTACTTACCTTTGTAAACATTGGAAATCTATCTATCCAGAGCTTGAATTATTCTATCTAATCCTCCCTGCACTTTATTTCTTATTTCCACAATATGTCACTTTACTGTTTGTTCTTTCAATTGTTGTTCCTAAAATGATGACAAATAAAACGTCGGTCAGTATATCGAAATATACTGGTATGTGGGAACAATCAAAATCTTGCAAATATGGCTAACAATTTAATAATCACAATCAAATTATTTAACAAGCCACTTTACATTTTCAATGTGTCATTCTCCACTGCTTTTTCCCTAACCCTGGCATACCCCTCTAGGGTTTCTCTTTTGCCATTGACTTATGGCCACCTTCTCAATCCCGAGCTTGGTGCCTAGGAGTCACCTCTCATGATGCTCCATAGTCATTCATCATAGACCACCTTCTCATTCCCGAGATTGGTGTCTGGGGTCACCTCTCATGGTGCCCATTGGTCTACCCTCTTGGGCCTGAACTTTATGGCATCTTCCATCAGGGTGGCATATAGGTGTGAGAATTCACATGTATATATAATTGTGATAGCCATAGTGACTTTATAATTGCAGTATGAACATCCAAATGGTTTAGATTGCATTCAATGCTAGGAAACACTCAGAAAGCCATCAAAAAACTAATGTGACTAATCATAATTAACCACATACCTGATCTGATGATTTGAATAGAAATATCCATGCAAATAAGAATCCAAGCAAGCAAGCATTTTCAACAAGATCCTGAAATAATCACGTAATTTGCTTTTTATTATTCATGTCATCAAGATCCATTAAACCTAGCTTGCTTCCTAGGGTTTCTAATTTACTTTTAGGGTTTCTATTGCAATTAGGGTTTCCCTTCATCTTTTACTATTTTAAACCCTAATTTTATGCAATTGATCACCAACCCTAATTATTTCCACATCTAATCCTCAGTTTCAGATTAAAGGCATAATTAACCATTAATTAAGTTCATTAAGCCTCTTTTACATTAAAGCTATTATTTTTATCGCTTTAATCCATGACAAGATCATTATACACATTTATCATCAATTCATAGTTCATTATGGTCCAATTCACATATGAACTCGATTTGCCATTAATTCCACCTTTTATTCATGAGAAAACCCTAATGACTACATTTAGGGTATTTATCCACAAATTAGGAACTTTAATGCTCAAAATAGCTTATAACCATGAAAACTCAGTTTGATACATGAAATCGAATAAGTAAAGCCATTAAGAGTCGAATTTGCCAACATTAGGATTTCAAGGCCCATTAAAGCCCATTTATGCACATAAACTCTAAATTAACTAATTATATGCAAAGTTCATCCTTTTTGTTCCTAATGTTCCTTTTTATCATTAACATGCTAGTATCAACTTTTAATCATCCATTAAACCCTTATAAATATATTATTCATCTCAAGATAGGGTTCTTTAAACATTAATACATTAAAGTTGATATCTTCTATTACTTTTCGAATTGCAAAAGGAAGCATGCTTCAATTCTATTTTTAATGGATTCCTCTCATTTTTCTGAGCAATATACATGTATAATGTGCATCTATTCGAGCTACCATTAATTAGTTATGAATTTAGAAAAATTCACTTACTCTGGCCAATCGGAGAGCGCCATGTCATCATGTTCCCATGCAATGTGGCCCACTTGGTTTGGAATTATAATTAAAAGACACTTCTACCTCACACTTAACCAGTCAATGCTTCATACCCCTGAGGGTATATCCATCCAACGACCCCTTGCTCATCATCTACCTCGCGACGACCTAACCTTGCATGACCTGTAATGCGTCGGAGGTCTGTCCTTCCCTCCTCTGGGCTCAGGGTTGGCCGCCCATGGCCGCCCCAACTCCGCTTTACCCCAGCACCCTTAGGGCACCACTAAAATGTGGCCAAAGATGGCAGTTATTGGCTTGATCTTTCCCGCGACTACTGCTGCAGTTTGTTGCCGTTTGCGATAGTTCTGCAGGCATATGGCGGAGGTCGTCCGATGGCCAGGGTAGGGTTGCATAGCCGATCCTCCTGGAATCACTGCAGATGCTTCTTTCCTTTAACAAGACCTCACTACAACCCTCTGTGCTCTAGGAAGCTCTACACCTTCTTGGTTAGGGTTTGAAGGTGAAAACAAGGAAGTAGAAGAAGAGGAGGACGTGGGTTTCTCTCTCTCGGCCTTGACCTGGGCTTTACCCCTTTATTTAGGGTGGTATCCATGCCCAGATTTCTTGCCCACAAAGCAATCACAGTTTCTCCTTATAGGAAAGGGATTTTCCTTGCTTTAGAAGTATCCTTCTCTCTCTCTTCATGTACTTTGTGCATTAGATTTTAGGAATTCGAAATTCCTCTCACCTAATCTCTTTATTCTTGCTTTTTAATCCATAGGCACGAATTTGAATGCTCTAAATTACTTCCTTTTTAACAAAACCCCAAAATCATGCATTATCTTGTATACTCTCATTATCTTCTTATTTTCTATTATAGTAATTTTCTCTTTCCTCTTTTTATTCATTGGGCTCCTTGGACCCCAAGAAATTATAATAATTCGAAATTCCTTTCCAAGGTTACTCGTTATCCTTCTAGATGCATCTATATGCATTACTTCCCATTATCATGTGCATTTCTTATTAAAATAGCTCTGTTTGAGAATTTCTCTTTGTTTCTCTTTTATTTTCCTCATCGGTATTCCTTTTATCATTAGGAATCATTGGGATACGAAATTACACTAAGGATAACTCAATTGTACCTCTTTTTACTTATTTTCCACATTTCATCACTATTTTCAATTTATTTCTTAATAAAGAAATACTTAATTAATCTTTTCTTTTTGTATTGCCTTTTCTTTGCAATTTGGACTCCTTGGAACCCAAGGAACCCAAGAGGCACGAAATACATCATTGGATTGCATTCATTTTCCTTCCAGTGGTTTCCACATCTCTCTTTTCTCAAAAACTCAATTATTCATTTATTAATTGAATTTCTTTGTTATTGGGCCCAATAGCCAATAAAGCCCAGAACACAATCATCAAGGCTATTGTAAACAAAATCCATTTATTCAAAACAAATTATATAATTATTTGTTCCAATATCTTTAATTTGAGAAATTACATTCCTCACCAAAGGAACCCAAAAATTGGGGTTGCAACAACATATATCATGCTTATGTATATAACATGTTTCCTTACAGGACGTGGATCTGGTTGTAATAGTTCCTTTCATATGATGATTTCCACAATTGATTTTAATTAACCTGTGTTTTTTATAATATGTTGTTTATGGCGGTTCCGCACATTTTCGCGTGGTGTTTTGCAGTCTTTGTGATGGCCAGATGTCACAACAATTTTTGGTATTAGAGCTCTAGGTTCGCTGAGTCTATAGTGATCTAGGATTAGACTTGTGTCTGTTCTTGTGATTTCTCCCGATTTTCTTATAATGACTTCTGCCCCCAGTAGAAGATTATGCTAAAAGATGTCTGGGAATCATGAAGAACATGCTACCCAGAGCAGTGTTGTTGCATCTGTTGATGGAGCTAGTGCGTAGGCACATATAGATCGAGTGCCTGAGGTCCTCCAGTTTGACCCAGCCATTCTTGAGAACCCTACCTATCAACACCTTATGGGACAACTGATGGCTACGATGAATCACATGGTGGACAGATTACATGTGACTTTGCCAAGAGCACCGATTCCCCATGGTGAATCTTCGGGTATTTGGAAGACCTTCGAGTAGCTTCACTGAGTCGGAGCTTTGGGTTATGCTGGAACGGTTGATCAAACAAATGCAAATCGATGGCTGCCAGGTCTTGAGAAGGCCTTATGGATCCTCTACATCCCTGAGGCGGACAAAGTCAAGAACATTGTCTACCTTCTAAAAGGTAGTGCTGGCCATTAGTGGGCCATCGAGGAGGAGAATCGACCTGATGAGGTGATCAGTTGGGATGTTTTCTGGTGGGAGTATGTCAGTCGATACTTCTCGAATATGCATCTGGACAAGAAGATCAACTAGTTCAAGCATTTGCGCCAAGGTCCTCTAAGCATCACTGAGTATGAATCCAAGTTTATGGAGCTGCTGAGGTTCTGTACTCACATGGAGAAAATAGATGATGAGAGGATTTAATGGTTCGAGAAAGGTTTGAGTGCTGATCTGACAACACCTGCTACTTCTTTGGAGAATCGGCAATGGTTTTCCGTGTTTGTGGAGTCTATTTAGAGGATTGAGTGGTCGATCCGAGAAAAGAGAGAGGCTATGTCCAAGAAAATACATGTTCAGTTTCAGAGATAGAGGTTTGATGGCCCCAAGAAGCCAAAGTTTTATGCACCTTCTATAATGCAAAGTTCCAGTATGCTGTCACAATGGTCACCAAGTAAAGGAAGAGGGCAAGGTTTTTCGACATATGGAGCGTACAACACAGCTTTAGTAGCAGTGACAGGGTCGTATAGGCTGCAGTTAGGGGACAAGTCATGCTTTCTCTATGGACATACAAGGCATCTAAAGTCAAATTGCCCGAGAAAAGACATTGAGGTGATGCAACAACTGAGGCAAAGTCAGCAAGGATCAGATGGACAATTGTCTAATGGTGCCAGAGGGTGAGGACGCAATGAAGAATCACAAGCTGGATCATCTGCTCAAGGAAGTAGAGGATGTGGACAGAAAGCGACAAATCGATTCTATGCTATGAGTTAGCTAGAGGCGATAGTCAACCCACGAGTGGTGGCAGGTCAGATGGAGTTGTTTCATTCTGATTTGTCTTCTTCTTGCTTTATATCTATTCTGGTTGACCCAGGTGCTACACACTCTTTTATCGCACATAGTATTCTTGATAGTGGTCTTTTACCTCTTAGTTGTAAGAAAGATGGCTTGTTGTTAGAAACCCCTCTTCTTGGTCCTACATTGCTTCATGAAGTGTGTCCATCTTGTGTTCTATCTTTTTCGGGACACAACATACAAGTGGATCTCATACCACTTGATATGCTTGGATTCGATGTAATTCATGGGATGGATACCTTGGAAAGATATAAGGTTGTGCTGGACTGTGGTTCCAAGCAGGCAGTGTTTGCTGACGGCAGTGAGAAGTGGATCTTCCAAGGAGAGAGGAAGATTCTTACGATATGTTTGGTGTCAACAATGGTGGCAGAGAAGTAGTTGCGGCAAGGTTGTAGACCGTTCTTAGCCCATGTTATGGATACCAAGGAAAAATGTTCTAGCCTTCAGGACGTGCCTGTCATCAGAGAGTTCAAAGATGTGTTTCCCGATGAGTTTCCTAGTGTTCCCCCACCTTGAGACATTTATTTTGTGATCAATATGGTACCAGGGACATAACTAGTTGCTCAGACACCGTAGAGGATGGCTCTAGAAGAGATGAAAAGGTTGAAGAAATAGTTGCAAGAGTTACTTGATAAAGGTTTAATCAGGCCGAGCACATCACCCTGGGGTGCTCCAGTTCTGTTCGTAAAGAAGAAGGATGGGTCTATGCATTTGTGCATAGATTACCAACAATTGAACAAGGTCACGATCAAGAACAAGTATCCATTACCGAGGATAGATAGTCTATTTGATCAATTGCACAGTGCGACAATATTCTCAAAGATTGATCTGCAGTTTGGATATCATTAGCTCAGAATCAAGGAGGATGACATACCAAAGTTAGCTTTTGAGATGAGGTATGGGCACTATGAGTTTGTTCTTATGTCGTTTGGGCAAACCAGTACACCAACAACATTCATGGATCTGATGAACAAAGTGTTTCATTCGTTCTTGGATCAGTTTGTTGTAGTCTTCATAGATGATATCTTGATCTATAGTCGAGACAATCAACATCATGAGCATCATCTTTCACAAGCGTTGAATCTTCTTCGACAATATCAGTTGTATGCCAAGTTAGTAAGTGTGAGTTTTGGCTAAAGGAAGTGACTTTCTTGGGTCATGTGATCTCAGCGGAAGGGATTAGGGTGGTTTACAAGAAGGTGAAGTCAGTAGTAGAGTGGGAGCAACCAAAGACACTGACTAAAGTCTGTAGTTTTCTAGGCTTAGCGGGATACTATTGGAGGTTTATAAGAAACTTCAATGTGATAGCGTTGCCACAAATGAGGTTGACCAGGAAGGATGTACCTTTTGTTTGGGATGGTCAGTGCCAACAAGCTTTTCATAGTTTGAAGCAGAAGCTAATAATTTCTCCAGTGTTAGTATTGCCAAAACAAGGGAAAGGCTATGTTGTTTTCTGTGCTGCTTCCAGGAAGGGCTTAGGTTGTGTGTTGATGTAGGAAGATCATGTGGTTTCTTTTGCTTCTCGACAACTTAAGAAACATGAGGAAAGTTATCCATCACATGATTTGGAGTTGTAAGTGGTGGTTCATGCCTTGAAGATATGGAGACACTATCTTTATGGGGAAGTGTGTCAAATCTTTACAGATCACAAGAACCTGAAGTACATCTTTCCACAAAATGAGCTGAACATGCGTCAGCGGTGATGGATGGAGTTAATCAGTGATTATGAGTGCACCATCGAGTATCAACCAGGTAAGGCGAACGTGGTAGCAGATGTGCTTAGCAGGAAGTCTTCTTCTCTTCCCACGAGGAAGGCACAGTTGATTTCTTTGATATGCCATAGGCGAGATATGTTCGTCTCTTTGCGACAGATAAATGTAAAGTTGGAAGTCTCTTTGTTGGCAAGATTGTTGGCATAGATGCAAGTGAAGCCTACATTGAGACAACAGATCAAAGAAGCACAGCAAGCTGATGCTATAGTGCAACTGATCAGATCAGAGTTCGGCAGAGAGAACTGTGATGGTTTCCATGGGTCCGAGAATGGACTACTTTGTTACCATAATAGGATGATGGTTCCCGATGCTGATAATCTAAGGAAGTTAGAGCTTGAGGAAGCACACACGTCTATGTATGCAATGCATCCAGGTGTCACCAAGATGTATTACAATCTGAAGGATCAGTATCGGTGGCCCAGTTTACAGAAAGATGTAGCTGAGTTCGTGGAAAAATGTGCAGTATGCCAGCAAGTGAACGCATAACATCACAATTCAGTAGGTACGTTGCAACCCATTTCAATACCGTAATGGAAGTGGGATCATGTAACTATGGATTTTGTAGTTGGTCTCCCGAGGATAGCTAAGAATCATGATTCCATCTGGGTGATAGTGGACAAATTGATGAAGTTTGTACATTTCATACCTGTAAAGACAACCTACATAGCAGAGAAGCTCTCTCAGGTATATGTGGATGTGATAGTGTGTTTGCAGTGTGTGCCAGGAATGATAGTCTCTGACAGAGGCCCTCAGTTCACAAGTCATTTCTGGGAACAATTGCATAAGGCATTGGGAACACAGTTGAGGTTTAGTACCACTTTTCATCCACAGACAGATGGACAGTCTGAAAGGACTATCCAAAGTTTGGACGATCTTCTAAGAGCTTGCGTTCTAAAGTTCCTAGGAGGTTGGGATGTGCATCTCAGTCAGATAGAGTTTGCTTACAACAACAACTACCAATGAAGTATTGACATGGCACCTTTTGAAGAATTGTACGGTAGGAGGTGTAAATCTCCTTTATGTTGGTACGAGTTTGGTGAGTATTGACTTTTGGGTCCTGAGTTAGTGGAACAAATGACAAAGAAGATCAAGGTGATACGATAATAGTTGAAAGAGGCTCAGGATAGACAGAAGTCTTATGCAGATAATCGTCACCAACCTTTAGAGTTCCAGGTGGGAGATAAGGTGTATCTCAAAGTCTCTCCATGGAAAGACATGCTAAGGTTTGGAAGGAAAGGCAAGTTAGCTCCCAGGTATGTGGGACCATATCCAGTGATAGCACGTGTTGGAAAAGTGGCTTACAAGCTGGAGTTACCACCAGTGTTGCACAAGTTGCATCCAGTGTTCCATGTTAGTATGCTGAATAAAAGTCATCCAAGAACATAGACAATCATACAGCCAGTTGAGGTCGAGCTTGATGAAGATGTGACCTATGAGGAAGGTCCAATGTTGATCCTTGACAGACGGGTGAAGAAGCTCAAGAGGAAAGGCCTTGTCCTCGTGAAGGTTCTATGGCATCATCATGGTGTTAAGGAATCCACATGCAAGTTTGAAGAAGAGATGCGAAGGATGTATCCCTCTCTTTTCTCTTCAGATTTCAGGGGAAAAATCCTTTTGTAGGGGTATATTGCTTTTAAGGACCATGACCTTCATTTTACGCAAGATTGCCACCTTGAGATATCTATTTGTATCTCTTTGCATCCTCTAGGGTTGAGGGGATGAGTTGGGCACCTTGTTTGTGTTGTTTTGGACCTCATTTGAGCTTGGGCTTGTTGTTGAGCTTTATGCCCTTTCTCCTTTCTTGATGTGTATCAGGCAGAGAGTGTTTGGTGGTTGTATAGGCCATGGTGTGTCGAGTTGCTATGTTGGGTGTCACTCACCCATCCACCTAACATTGTTTGTGTCACCCTCTATTGGACACATGGTGCTTGTTTCTAGCCAGTGGAGAGACCTTGGACAAGTGGATCTAGAGGAGCTATCATGTGGCTTTGCTCCATGGACAAGTGTACCTCAAGTGGACGCCACCTTGCTTGCTTCTATCCTTTACCCCCCTTCTATATATACTCTTCTTTTCTCTTGCTTGGTATCTCTTTGCACCTTAATTGTTTTCTCTCTCCCTTGTTGGCCAAGAATGAGGAGAAGAAGGAGAGGAGATGGTTGATATACCTGATTGTTGTTGCTACTTTCTTCTTCCTTTGTGGTGGCCGTTACATCCTGTTGTTCCTGCTCCTTCTCTTCTCTAGTTGGTGGCCGAAGCTTGGAGGAGGTTCTTGGAGCTTGGAGCTTGAGGAAGTTGTGCTTAAGGTGGGTTACATAACTTCTAACCTAACTATTCTATCTCCTTTACATGTTGCTTTGATATGTTATCTTGATTGACTATTCATATCTTGCTAGTAGTGCTTTTGCTTTAGTTGGTAATGTTGCTACCTGATATGATCCGTAGAACAGGTTGGGCGATATGATGTCGCTACCCTTGTGTTGGCCAATCCTTTGGGCTGTAGAACCTCAAGCAACACCCCTCTCTCATTAAGTTTAGAGGTGATCTTAGGGTTTATTAATCCAAGGAGGTATGGTGGTGTGTCAGTGAGGAAATATCCCTCTCTCACTTTAGTGTTGAGAGGTAAGCCTATGTTCTAGCTGTTTGGGCATCATGGTTAGTTGTTGTGGCCGATAGAGGTGTTGACCTTGGTTCTACCCTAGTTGCACGTTATGTCCTTGTTGGTACCTTGGGCGACATAAGTGGCCATGCCTTTGAGGGTGGGCTTTGAGAAACACCCCTCCTTCCTTGAGTTGTGAGGTGAGCTCTAGCTCCTGCCCGATATGCTAGAGTATGGCAATACCCATCAATCATCCTAGTTGTTTTGAGGTGAGATAACACTCTTAATGACCTTGGGTGATATGGTGTGGTTTCCCGATATGGATGGTGGTGTCTTGGTTCTTGTTTCCCGATATCCCTCTCTTTCCCTTGAGCTAGGGTTTGGGCGATACAATAGGTGGCTTCCTAGTTGACCCCTTGAATGATATGTGATTTGTGTTAGGCGTTAGGGTTGGTTGGTGCCTTTCACGACATCCTCTAGGATGGTGTTGCCTGACATTCTTTTATGACACGTTGCCCATCATGGTGTTGCCCGATATAGTGTTGCCCATTATGATGTTAACTGTTATGGTGCTTGATCCTTGTTTACCTTGGATGGTAGGGCTGACCCTTTGGCTGGGCAATATGGCTTGAGTTCTTGGGTGATATGCTCCTATATGTTAACCTCTTGAGCATTTCCCGTCATGGCGTTGCCCGTCATGGGGTGTTGCACGATGCAGGTTGCACGTTATAGTGCCACACAATAACAACTTGTTTAGGGCCTGCCCGATATGGGTGTTAGCCGATATGGTGGATTGCATTTGTTGAGGTGTTGTCTGTTAGCCAACATTAGTAGGGTATGGTTGTAATCGATACCTTTGGTGAGGGCTGATGTACCTTTGATGGGAGATGGGGTACCTTTTGGTGAGGGTTATCTCTTACCTGATATGCCTTCGTGAGGGTTATGCTCTATAATCAGTTTGTAATCCTAATATTATTTGGAATGCTTATATGTGGATATTATGTATATGCATGGTCATATAATGTGGCACAACTATGTCTCGATGATGAAGTGTTTATCAACTCTTGAGCATACTAACCATGCATGGTTAATCAGTTGAGATGTGTGATCAGGTATGAGTTGTGATGATGTCATTAATGATATTTGCTTCATGTTTAAATGATGTGTTATAAGAACTATAAGAATGCATGATGTGTGTGGCCTATGAGATGGTAACATGTGCTTGATGATGGGATGGAATCCCTATGATGATTATATCCTTGTGATGGATCATGATGATTGGAAAGAGGCCAAGTGGCAATATGTGATGTAAAATCCTTGAGATAGATCATGATGATGTTGATGGCATTAGGAATAGCAGTAACAGTGTGACACAAGATAATGGAATATATGTCATTTACTCTTGGTAATGGTTTATATAATATAACTTGGTTGAGCCTGAAAATCGACTTAAAATGTATTAATTAATTACATATGAACCTTTCATGTAGTTTGCCCTGACCATAGATCATCATCATCAGTAGTTGGTGATGGTGAAACAAGTTCTCGTATGGGTTAACTTGGAGCGCATATTGTTGAATATGTGGGGTTTCTCCTAGCCAAAAATAGGAAGATTAGAGTGTAACTTTAGTTGTAGACTCAAGATGTGTATAAGAGCATGGTGAATAGGCCCATGGATCAGTGTGATAGAGCATGAATGCATTCATGGCTCGGGAGCATGGTCAACATACCTGTGGCTCATTGTATACTAGCGTCGAGACATGTACCAAGGCGGGCTAGAGGAAAGGGTAGCTTGTGGGAGCTAAACCTATGACTAAGGTCACTTAAGCAAGAGACTGTGGTCCTGCTTCAGATATCGTGCACTGACCATGAGGAGGTTGAGGTCATGGAGTCCGACTCTTCCATTGACCTCGTATGGCACCTAGTTTGGGTTTAACAACCAAAGGTTGGATTTGAGCAGTACAAATCACTTCGTCAAGGCATAATAAATGGTAATCCATCTGTATAGTATAATTGCTTAGGGAAAACACAGAACATTAGTTGAGGCCTTGCATAATGTGTGATTGTCTTATATACATGCTCGAAGCATTTCTTGCAGTTAGCTATATGCTTATCAGATATCATGGTAAGATGTTACATATATAATCTTGTTCTACATATTTCATAGATGACATGGTTATTTGCTATATGCTGCTCTAGCTTTTCTGAGGTTTTATAGTTCGGCATGGAGTTATGTTTCTCACTGGGACTATTTGTCTCACCCCATTGGTTTCACCCTTTTTAGGTGAATGAGCTAGACGTGGTGGTGATCGTAGTGTTGTGGCTGAGCAGCAAGAAGATTGGTAGAAGGCAAGGTTGGATATGCTGCTACTGTGGTTGTTTTGTAGTAGAGTGTTAGAGTTTTCCATGTACTCTTAGGTCCTTGGAGGTGTTTTGATAAGGTTTCATGATGTAAGATCTTAGTATGGTTTCTTGTATCCAGATGTTGGCCCTGATAAGGCATGTTATGTACATAAACATGTGATGCATCCTTAATGGATATGGAATAGCTGGATCTTATGTGTTGGTGGACATATATCATGATTATGTATATAACATGTTTACTTGCAGGATGTGGATCTAGTTGTTATGATGCTTTCCACAATCAGTTTTAATTAACTCGTGATTTTAGGAATATGTTGTTTATGGTGGTTCCACACATTTTTGTGTGGCGTTTCACTGTCTTTGTGATGGTGGGATGTCACATCACCCATCTTCTCCTACTTATAGAAGTAGCTTGGAGAAGACCTACTATGATACCACTTGTTGGATCAAGGGCTCGAGAGAGGAAGTGAATAGAGCTTCACAAATCTCACAAAATGAATTAGGCCACCAAATTATATTAACTTTAGAAACTTAAACATACAACCAATTTGAAGTCCTAACTAGCATGCATAGCAAGGGTGAGAGACAAGGAAGACCATACTCTTGGAAAAAGTGTTTTAGAGTGGTTCCACACTTCAAACTAGAATTGAGTCAGTCTACTACCTAGAGGTGGTCAGGCTCTAGGACTTTGCAATCTTGATGCTCTTATATTCATTTATAAGATTACAAGACAACAAACACATTCATCCAAGGACTTAATACCTCAAGCAAGGATCTTCAACCTACCCAAGGAACTTACCCACTTGAACCATGGAGTCTTCAACCTTCAACAAAGACTTACCCACTCCTTCAAGTCTTTTTCCTTCAAGGAATTACATATCCTTCTTGAACGCCCGCCTTGCCTAACTTTTTCACTTGGAGATCTAGAACACCATGCTTTCTTCAACCTTGAAGAACAACAACTCCTTCTCCTTCACTTAGAGAAGATCTTCATCCTTTTCTTTAATAGGAAAGAGGGTAGGAAGAAGGAAGAGGAGAGATTTACATGTATACAAGGGGTATCTCTCTTACAACAGAACCTATCTCACCGTACTCATGGATTTGACTTGAAGGTAGATAGAGAAAGGGGCTCAAAGGTATGCAACACTCTCAACTAAGCAAGAACCAAGCATATATGGAATGAACTCCAAGTGGTCCTATTTAGAGCTAAAGGTTCCCCTTTGAGTTGGGGTACATTTAGGGTCGAAAAATAGCCATTTTTGCCGAAGGTAAAGAATCTATTTTCACCCAAATAAGTCACCAATAGTCACAATCACTTTTTCTGCAAATTTTGTACAGTGCAATTAGTCGAGTTTCAATAAAGGTAACTCGACCGATAGGGTAGTAGACAAACCCAAATTTCAAACCATCGGTCGAGTTTGTCCTGAGGAAACTCATTCGACCAATTAAAGTTGTGTTTGTTCAGTAACGCCATCGGTCGATTTCTGTGAGTGCACAACTCGACCGATTCACTCTTCAGAGAATTAATCCTAGTGGATCGGTGGAGATTGTAACTCGAGCGATTGACTGCCTATGATCAATTTTCTAAAGTGCATCAAAAGTGATTAGAACTTGGTTCTAAGTGTCCCAATAAATTTTCTCATCTTAGTTACAAGTCATATCATCAATAAAAGTGATTACAAAAATCTTCTAAGGTTATTTACATGGATTTCCTAAATTACATACGTGTATATCATTTGACTTGAACTATAGCAAATTAGGGCTTGAATAATTTGATCCTTTTCATGTACCTAACACCAGAAATCAATGTCGAATACACATATTAGATACATATGAATGGAATGGTTAAGTAATTATCAAAATATTGACAATATATAACCTCTAGGTCAACACTAGCATCTGTGATGCAATTGAGCTTTATTGTGAAAACAATGGAGCTATTGCACAAGATAAAGAACCCAAATCATATTAGCAGTCCAAGCACATACAAAAAAACTTCCATCTCATATGAGAGATCGTACAGTGAGGAGATGTGAAGATTTGTAGAGTACCAATCGAAGACAATATTGTTGATCCCTTGACTAAGGCACTTTCAAAATAGAAGCAAGATATCCATGCTAGATCACAAGGACTAAGGTTCATGGTTGATTGGCTCTAAGTTCAAGTGGGAGTCTGTTGGTATGTATGCCCCTAGAGCCAGTCATATGATGATTGTAATGACATACTTTGTAAATGATTTGAATAATAATAAAGGAAATTTCCATCTATATGTTTAATCTATTTTGATATAATGATATAACATGTTAGATGTCTAAAGAATTGTATTACTCAATGACATATGTCTTTGGGTTGAGGACCTGAACAATGAGATCATATGGATGTTAAGAGTATACATTCTTCTTATGTCCCTAGTCAGTTGTTATTATGGAAATAACCATAGACATCAATAACAAAAAAGACTAGAGTGTGTTTTGGTTGATGACAGAGTCTCATTAGTCATGATATGTGATATCAAACCAAGAACACAAATTCATGTTAGAGAATAGTGTATTGGACATACCCACTATAAGAGTGATGCATGGAAACCACACTTGGTTAGTCAGGATCATCTCTTATAGTATTCGTGGTGATTGGGGTTCTTAGACTTGAAATCACTACACTCATCACATGTGACTGGATACACTTTGACATCATCATATGCAATCCTAAAACATGGGTTGTTATAACGGTGATGATTGGGTGACTTTGACACATAGGGACTTGATAGTGAGTGACAAATATGGAATTTGTCCCTCCTAAGGGAGTGTGATATTCTAGTGACTTGAGGAGTGAGACTTTGAAATGCATGTCCATGTACATGTGAGTCAATGTATAACATTGATCTTACATATATCTCAGACAGCCTACTTTGAGTCAAGAAACCTGTATTGGACATTTGTACATTTGTAGAGGATGACAAGTCTATGCCTCTAGTTCAATCTGAATATCAGTGACAAAGGGACTATACATTCACTGTAACACCAATAATAGATTGTAGGTTGAAATTTGTTCTCCAACTTTCTTCTTCACTTGGGTAGCACTAATCTGCGACTAGGCACCACTCTTTGCTTGTAATGTCATCAGTTAGCTATGGACATTCACTTCCAATGTGAAATGGAACCTATAGGGTGACACACATAGGATTAACATGTAGGAGGTGTTTATCCATGAATGATGTTTAGATTGATTAATAAAGTGTTTTGGTACTCAATTAAACATTCAATCAATATACATGACTCAGAATCATCAAGTTCAAATGTTGAACCAATTGATTAGAGTGTCAGATTGATTGAGAACTGCATTGAATGACTTTTGCACAAAGTGGACCACCAACTGATCGATTCACTAGGTAAACCGATCGACTCATGGTTAGTGAGACGACAGATTCACCCTGGTGAACCAATCAGTTCACATGGACCAACCGAGCAGGTGTTGGGTTTCCTATTTTGTGAGAAAAAGATTTTCATTTTACTTGTTCAATTTGATTGGGATAAGAATTAATATTTGCATTAATTAGAAATGAATAAGGAATGTGAATTTTGGGCAAGTCTGGCAAGTTAAATGATCAGTTCACTAAGTGAAATTACCAGTTCACTAAGTGAATTGATTGGTTCACACTCACAACTAACCGGTTCAAAAGTGAACTAATCGACTCACCTGCCCAAATGACCAGTTGAATTATGAAATGATCGGTTCATCTGTAATAGTACAATTATTTTATGGAAATTCCAGACCCTTCTACTCCCACACAGACTGGGAACTTGATCCTACCCTCTATTATAATTATAGGGGTATAGGGGGCTTCTCAGAACACACAACTCAGAACATCAATCGCTCTACAAAGTTATTGTCCTCTAAGGTTGTGGTAACTGAGAGAGCCCAAGGAAGTTCTACCCATCCAGTGAGGAACAATGAGGGAAAGACAACTGTAGAAAAGCAACTGGTTGTGCGAGAGTGTGTTAGTGACTAGTACACTGACAGAGGGAGACAACTCCTTCTAGTCTTTCCTTTTCAGTGGTCTATGTGGACTATCTATAGAGGTGGGAATTTTTCACAGCTTAGGAGGACGACTTCCAACCACAGTCCGGGTCAAGACCAGGAGTTGCACATATGTCACCAAACACTAGGTGGTTGAGGACCACACTAGATGTGAGGTATTTTTTGCTGAGAAAGCCTCAGGACTAGGTATATCTCGCTAAACCATCCTTCCTATTACATAGTTGTTGATGCGATCTACTAGTTATGGTTTTGTGGTAAGATAAAAAATTTGTTTCCACTGTCTATTTTGTCCCACAAAAGCCAACAACTACATCTCTATGCATTTTTGATATGTCTAAACCCCCTCTTAGTACAATAAAAAGTATATAAAAAAGTTATCCAATTGAGTAAATACATGGGATTTCTTATAAAATTCAAACATACAGATGTAAAAGAAATATTGCCTAAACCTTCACCAATAACTTCCACATTGAAACTTCATTTAGTTTTCCTTCTTTACAATTTTCATATTTTCATCTAACTATTATTCCAATAAAAATTATAACATTGAAAATGAATCCTTTGCTACAATCAGCATACAATGACAATGTATGAAATTTTAGGTAGGAATATGTAATTGTACAATTTTAATAGTAAAAATTAAATTTCAAAAAAAGACAATCTGAAAGAATGAATGAAGTGGCATTCATGTTCCAACCATTGTAGAAGTCTTGACCTTCAATGATTCACTGCATTCATATGTCAAGTGTTCATTTGAGTTTCTTAAATAAATAAAAATAAAAACACGACTATTGAGAAACATAATTTTTTTAACATAAACTAGTCATATTTATCCCTATCTGACATAGTATTAAAAATGGTCATGTTTCATATTATACCCCAAGGCAAAAGATTTACCTAAACTTTTGGTATAATGTTCAAGGTACAAAAAAGACACACACTAGAAATTTGTACAAAGTAATGAATGTCATCTTATTTTTTATTGTCTGTCCTTAAGAATAAAAGCTTATATATGTTTAGGTGATATGAATTATATATATATTATTTTATGATGAGGGAACCACTCCCGCACGAGCGCCACTTTTGTGACCCCCACAGGTAGCGTAAACCCCCGGATGGCCCCCCCACCCATACAGGGACCACCAAGTAGTCGCATCATTGGCCGGCCGACGCGTGGGCTAATTCACTTCGGTGGAGCGCTGGGAGTCGAACCTGTGCCCCCACGCAGGGGGCTTGCGAGCCGCACCACCCGAGCTATTCCACCCTGGCATGAATTTTATATTGATATTGTATTGACTTGGTAAATATAAATTGTGTAACTTCCCTCCCAGTATATGTCAAAAAATATAATAAAATATCTTTTTTTTATAATGCAAGTCACTAGTATTCGAGTAATGTCATAGTTCATGATATTTACAAAAACAAAGTACAATAATACCTCTATGAATGAATTGATAAATATCTTCATACATAGTTCTTTCTAATGGAATTTTCTACATAAAAATATGTAAAGGAACTATAACCTAATCCATGTTCCCTAAGAGATTATAATGTATAACTTGATAGTTTTTCTTGTTTAATTTTAGATGGAACTCTACCAAACTAAAGTTAACCTTGATGTCATCTACATTAAAGTGGCTTCTTTTTTCCTCCATGAATCCTTTGTCTAGGTTTAACAATCTCACGTTTTAGCATCACTCAAGTAAGGAAAGACCCAAAAAGTTGAGAGACATTACCAAAAATTCCAAAGGATCTAGATTGTTACCAAATATTAAATAATTGAAAATAATATCCATTAATTCAAATATTGTTTACGAAATGCTCCTCTAGGGACATAGATGAATTTCTATCGTCAATAATGTACATATGAGAAGAAGTACCTATCTAATCATTCATACAAGTTAGAGTTGATGTCTTCAAGTAATTTCATCAGTCCATCATATCTTGATATCTTCAGTTTAGCATCTACCTAAAGAACCATGAACAAAATGTGGCACTGTATATTTCTATAAAATGTATGTGGAGTGCTTGCAAAAGTGTGAAAATACATAACAACATATATTCAATCCATTATTTGCAAATAATAAATTTCATTTTCTTCACATGACCTTCCTTTATGTGATACACATAGTGGCATTAAAATTGAATAGAATGTAAATAAACTCTCAACAATTTATTTGAGCATTCTTTGAGAAAATCTTAGAAAACATCGACAAACTTACAAATAGTCATAATCATAACCACGTAGCTTTGTAGAACCTTATAGATCTTACCATCAAAAAGCATATTTCCCAATCAAGTAATCAAATCAAGCAATCGACTTAAACTGCATGTATGTAAATCCTAAAGTGTCACCATCACATTAATCATATTAAACCCTATTGGTTTATAACCTATTTAGAGTTTGGGTAAGGAATATGGGTATGAACCCTATTTATATCACTAATTAAATATTAGTGGAAACCTTAATTACTATATCCATCATTTCCTTTCATTAACGTCACTTGGATCAAATTAAGTTCATTAATAACTTAGCAAGTTATAATCTTCAGTTTCAAAATCCAAACCCTCATGTGAATGATTATTCATATTAGGAACTCTAATTATGAATCATTATAATAATGATGTTGAATTACCATTATATTACACATTATAAATTTAAGTCACAAAGAATATTTTTTAACATAATTAACAACCTACCTATCAAATATATGGGAGATATGCATTGATCACCTCTTTAACACATATTTGCACTACTTTTAGAATTAAGATCGGAATTAGGTCTAAGCTAGATTTTATCTGTCTTCCTATTGTTTTCTTGATAAATTTTCATATATAACTTGCATTAATCCTACCATTATAGAAATGACTTTAATTTATAAATGATTATCATATTTTGATCTATCAAATAATGCCACATCATCCATTAGCTTTACTGTACTCATTTATCTAAATGGCATGGACAACCAATAGGCTCACTCTAAATTGGCATCATGCGTCCTCCTGGATGGGGTGAAATTAATGACCAAAAAGACATCTATATAAATACCTTGTGCATTACGACTCAAGGGAAGAGAGGTCATTGTGCCTAACTTTGTCTTCATTGATTCTGACTCACAGATGGTGATTGTCACGCGAAGCCTAGGATTGGGACAATTGTACCGTCACCACCCACCTATATGTCAATAAGGTAGCAACCTAGGGTGTTTATAATGTCCGGCACGCCCTTCTTCCTTTCTTCTTAGTTGCACCTTCTCTCATCCTCACAACCTAGTTCCCTTGGTTGATGAATGGTGGTTCAAACTTCCTATTGTCCAATGCTTGTGATCCCACATAGGAACAACTATTCAAACTCATCGTCTTTGTGTGTAAGTGCAAGGCCTCCAACCTAACCTACCAGACCATATATGATGCAATCCTAGTCATTGACTTGCACCAAGCCATGGTGTTGTTGTCCCAATGGCGAGGCAGTTAGCGGGGAGGGTGACCCAGTCTCCACCATCCATGCTCCTCTTGTTCCAGAATAGGGGTAGTTGCTCTCCACACCACTGAGAGAGTCCCAACAATCCCTTCCCATGATCAATAGGAAATCCCTTATATAGGATGTAGGTAGATATCCTAGGGTGATGAAAGGGAGGACGATGAAGAAGAAGAGGGACAAGCAATAGTCATGGGGTTCGGTACTCTTTCATTCGAGTATCATGTAAAAACATACATATATCGGTGCTCTTTTGCATTTTCCCTCATTCGTGTCTCCTTCTCTTTCTCCTTGACCTTATATAAATATATATGCTTCCTTTAACAAAGATATGTCCTTTGTTCAACAATTCAATACCAATTATGAAGGATTATATTCCTTCTCCTAATGTTTTCTCTCTCATGGTTAATAGAAAGTATGCATGGATAAGTAGGAAAAATATTGAATGGATTTCCAAAGTGATGGAAGATATATCTATATTTTCCTCCAAGTATTTCTTTAATCAGATCACTATCTTTACTCAATTTACAAACAAAGATCCATAAAAGGAAAATATCTACCCATATTGTATGCATTGGGTAATGGTCCTTTAATCTATTTAGGAACAATTTTATCATTGCATTCTAGACTATTATTTTTTCTGTGCATTTGATACATTTCCTAAATAAAAAATACGAATTTATTAAAAAAACTAGAATTAATATTTTTTAAGTTGGGATTTAATGGGATGTCTTTCATTATACAAAACTTGCTATTTTAAACATCTCATTAAAACTTTTATCATTACCTCATGGAATGTCCTTTTCCTCCCAATTCCTAGAATTCTCTTCTTTTCATTATTATTTTCAAGTATACCAAAAATTAGATCAAACCATTCCTGTTTAGTGCCTCAATCATTATGTTACCAAACTTGGTTAGATAATCATTCCATTAATTATCTAAAACATCACACAACTTATTTTCTTTTGAAAACTTGCATATTGTCTCATATTTCTATTATCCAATAATTCATAATCTCATTAATATTTATTTGTACACAAAAAAAACACCTATTTATTTTTCTTGTGCTCCAAGGACCTATTTGCAAAGAAAATATTCTCATGGACCTTAAATGGGCCATGGGCTGCACTCATGCCACATATGATATTATTATTTAACTGATAATTTAGAAATTTGTTTATCGAATCAAGTCTTATCTATTTCAGAGTCATGTGAAAAGGAAGAAACAATAATTGACACTGTGCATTTTATAGAGAAAAGAAAGAAACAAAGTAACTAAGTGACACTGTGCATTTTATAGAGAATAATTTTACATATAAAATTCAGAGTAAAAATACTTGACATGACCTTGCAGTTAATAAGGTTAGCATCTTATTTTGTGATTTTCATACACAAGATAATTGAAAGAATGACATATGTAGCTTCGTATATGATTACCTACTTATGCAAATATGATGTTGTAAAAACCCTTGATGTTAGAAAATCCATATATAATATGATTAAGAAGCATATAAAAATATTTTAAATTTGTTTTATTATATTACAATCCTAAATTGATCTTTTACCTGATTCAATTACTCCTTATACGAGACTAGATTTCACCCAATTTTTGAACTTGAATATAAAATAAGTTGTACATAAACATGATCTATTAATTCTTATTATGAATTGCATTAGCATGATTTCTTGTTCATAATCCTACATGGAATGCATCTAATGTTATCTATAGGACACTAGTATACATCATGAAACAAGGAAGATCTAATTGTATATTTTATTTTAGTCATTACTTTTTTATGGTTGGAATCATTAAAATAAAAAATGTGAATGAATGTATTGAAAACTCCATAAAAATTAAATATGCACAACATCATGAAAAACATGCATGGTGCCAAATGATCCTATCTTAACCAACCTGATCATATCCACATCCGAATCTCATGTGAATAACATAATTCTCATTACATTCTAACTTTATTAATATCCAAATCATTATATGAGGTTCTTATATAATTAGGGTCTCTCATGAAGAATCTAAGGTATGAAAATAAAAATAGCAAGTTATTCATGAAAAATACTTTAGAAAACATATTTAAAATCATTTTCTAATGAACATTGTGCTTATATTTAATACTCAAAATCTTGAAAAATCATAAACCTCTATATATGCTGATAAATCAAAGTATCTAGTAACTAGATGCATGAAACCACATTGTGGTGGTTCAGTGACATTTGGCATGTTTCCTAGCCTCTTAGAATGAATTGTGTATAGGTAAAACAAAAAAGGGAATGAAATTCCATGTTTGATTGTGAGAAAATTATGAAAATATCACAAATGTTGTGTCAAGACTAATAATCTATTACAACCAATTTTCATCACAAGAATGACAACTTTTGTTTCTTGGAATTTTGAATTGTGATTCCAAACAAATGAAAAACATGACATTATAAACATTGAAATTGGCTTTGTAAGTCTTGTGTGTTCTCAGGCCCCCCTACTCAGGATCCACCATGGAAGGAAAGTTTACAACTACCTCCCTCCATGATATGATAAAAGGAAAAGATCAATGCTCCATTAAACTAAAAGGAAACAAGAATCTAACGATAAAGACCTCATAGATCCAACAATCGACAAACTAAGCATTAACATCATCAAGACCACTGAAATTGGTTTAATGGATAGCATAAAAAAAGAGAAGGGGAACAACAACTCACTTTCAATAGGGTGAATGAAGAGTATAGAAAGCTTTCCACTAAATTGTGCAATTGATTTCTACTTACCATAATGGACTCAAAGGTCACCAACACCATCGTCGAACACCAGTGGCTATTAGAACAAGGCTAATATTAGGGATAAAGGGCCAAGAAAATGGGTGATCTACAATGATGGGTTTGTGTTAATTGATGACTGTTGATGGTTTTTTAGGAATTAGTTTATAGTGGAGATAGTGTCATTATATGATGTTATGTTTGTATGTATGGTGGATATGTATTTGGTATGGAATCCCATCAGTTTGGAAGTGGTTTGATCATAGTGATGCGGTGAACATAGACATGCCTTTTATTGCAGAAGTGGTTAACAGAAGAGATAACTGCACAAGGTTACTGATATTTTCGAGTTTAATAGGGAGTTTGATGAAGGATAAGATATTTTTTGGGTTATCCACAAGATCCACTTGAAACACATAATTAGCCCACATTGTTTCACCAGTGCATTGATTCACAAAAAAATTATCTTTTAGATATATTTTTTAGATAATCTATATGTTATATTTGTTTTTATTTTATTACTATTTGAAGTTGTTAAAGCCATACAATTTCAACGAAAATTTGTACGTTACCTATTTTAACTATTAAGATTCTAAAAATAATATTAGTTTGTGGGTTTGAGAGTATATGTTTGATTTAAATCACATGTTGAATACAAAACAGATCTAGAGTAGTCAAACTCTTGAATCTATAACCTGAGACTATGCCTCCAACAACTATTATACAAGGTATGATATAAAAGATAGGGTTCAAACCACATGGAAAACTAACAGTAAGTTCTAAGAACATAAAACCTAGGATCAGATACACCAAATGAAAGGGCACATTTAAAAGGTGTTCCTAATGGAATGATATTACTCCAAACAAAACAAATCAAGAAAAGAAGGTAAATAATTTTTTTTATTGTTGGGGGAAACCCACCCCCTAGGCTGAGGCCCAGATAGCAGGGATGGTAAACCTGGGAGACCCATGTGCCCGCACACCGGTATCTCAATAAGTAGCATCAGAGGATGATTTACGCTACGGGAAATTCATTTTTGAGCAGCGCTTCTAGCAAGAGTCAAACTGGAGACCCTTGGTGAGGGGCCCCGAGCTACGACCAACTGGGCTACTTCTCGCCGAAAAAGGTAAAGAAATAAAATTAGAAAACAACAACACACAATAATGTGGTATCATGATATGGATGGGAACTTGGATTGGGTTTCACCTACTAAGATCTCTCACCAACATGCAATACTTACACCCTTTGTATACCCTTATCAATATTACAAGAAATCATCATATATGTCTATTCCCTCCTCTCTCGAGCTTAGGATAGATATATAGTATAAGGTTGTCTCACTCTCAAGATGGAAACCAAATAATCACAAAAATAACCATGTGATCATTAGACTTAACATTCCAACATTCTTATGCATTTGTACAACTCCAAAACACTTAGATAAGGTTAGTGTTGCTCTTTCGAGGAACTAACTATCAAACATCAGAAGATGGTAGCTAATCATACAATTGAAGCATTAAGACCAATCAAATGGAGATAATATTTTTTTAAAACATATATATTCAAAAGGATGTAAGCATATCCATGATGGGAGAGCCTTAGTGGCTACTCCAAGCCCAAGCTATGAGTTTTTCCACTCATGTTAGTGAGAAACATTATGGATTTGCAAATCAATAAGGACAAGGTGTGTTGTTAGAAGAAGGAGATCCAAGAATAGGGAGAAGAGAGATATGGAAGTACGGAACAAGGTTATACACCAACTGTGACCAAGAGGTGGTCACAACCGATCGCTCAATTCACCTACTCATAGAATCATGTGGTAGTGATGGCAGTCTCCTCTTCTTCCTCTTTATATCAAAGTTGAAGCTCTAGAGCAGGTCGGGGTATGCAGGCAGAAGCACTGTAATAGTTTCAATGGACTCTCATCCTCCTTCCCTATCTACCTGTGGTGGCAGTGACCAGTCGATGGTGGGTTCCTCCTCTAGTAGTGTCTTTGCATGCATTCTCTAGTGTGACCATGAAGACAATGCATGACCTTTTGTATGTAGCTAGTGGTACCATTTATATAGGCATCAACTTGGAGTGTTTTACTTGCGCCGCAACCATCCATGGTACCATCCTCGGGCCACATGGTTAACAGCCCCAAGTGACACCTCTGTTAGAGTTGACATTAGATGGTAGCCACTGGATGATGGATGATGGCATGCCACTAGATGGTGGAGTAGGTAGGTTATTGGGTGATGAACGTAGGTGGGCCACTGGGTGATGAACGTAGGTGGATCACTGGGTGGTAGGCACTTGATGGATGACCATTGCTTATTGATTTACCACAGTCATCATTTGGTGATGCGGAAGGGCACTGCTAGGTTGTGTCTCGTGGTGATGGATTGATGGATAAGGAGAGACCATCGATTATCATCTAGTGGTGGTCCTACCTTTGGTAACATGCTTCTATGCCTTTTTTTAATTGCATGGTACATCATTTCCATCCTCAAATAGGTTAGAGGGCACTACTACAGAACCTACCTTTAGTGTCGGTTATTTAAAGCCTTTAGTGTCAGTTTCTAAGTGACACCTATGTGGGGAACACTAAAAGTCCACCCATCAGGCGTCGGTTCCAAAACCGACACCCAAACTCTTCGCGCGCCACCGAAAACGCACCATCATGGGACTGTAAGCGTCAGTTATTAGTTAAAAACCGACGCCCAAACCCTTCGCGCCACAGAAAGGGCGCCATCTTGGGCACTATCAGTGTCGGTTATAAGTAAAAAACCGACACCATATATCTTCGCCCCACGGCCGTGCTGTCCAGCACGGCCGTGGTGTTAAGGACATAGACGTCAGTTTATTGTAGGAACACTGACACTATATCATTATGTGTCGGCTATTTACAAATAACCGACGCCTATTGTTTTTTTTCCTGTCAGTCTGCAGACCTGCTGTGGCTGGTCGCAGGATGAGAAACTTGTTCAGTTCAGTTATGAACTGCAGGTTTTACGACATCCATTGATATCAGCCGACAACAGGCCGCAAACCTGCAAAATTAACAATAAAAAAGTAGCACATGCATTTAGCAATGCAACCTGCAGTTCCATTTTATTTTCACACATTTATAAACATTCACACATGCTAGCAATCTGTAGTTCCATTCATTCACATTCACACATGTAGAAACATTCATATAGCAACCAACACTTTCATTCATTTTCACTCAGACACATGTAGAAACATTCACACATATATTATAATTCAGAAATTCATTTACAAAGTATCATTGTTTAGTCATTATTTGCTATCAGGATCCCAATTATATTTTAAAGCCCCCACTAATTGTATGGTTGTTGCCCATTCTTCTCTTACTTCATTTAATTCTCCCATTGTATAAGGAGCATTAACATTTGGTAAGTCCTTTCCTGTAATGGGGTCATCTTTAAACACCTGTAAAGACAATGATGTATATATATAATTAATGAGCTATAAATAAGATTGATATATTTCGATCATATTATCTAATGAGACTATATAATACCTGAGCAATACATTCGATATCCAATACGGCATGTTTGATAATCATGTGCATATATCACATGACATAGTATCCACATGCCCATCCGCTGTCTTGTGTAGCACACTATAAATTCAAACATACAAAATATTAAAAAATACAACTAATTAAGCATTGTTCACATAAATAATATATACATATATTGCAGTCGGGAACTTACTTGCATGTTCTTCCAAATTATTGGCCGGTTCTTTTTCGTGGGGACCTTTCCTCCAGCCTTTTTGTACTCCTCAAAACCCCTACATGTTAATGTAACACAGAACATTGCAATTAAATAGTAATGTAATAACATATGTTAACGGATATGAAAAATGAAATATTTCTCACCGAAATATTGCCATTTTCATTATGTGTCAAAATCTTGTATTCAATTTACCCCCCTTAGGATCTAGATAATACACAATGAACGTCTCGGGAGCAATAACCAATAACTCTCAATGCCTACCCCTAGAGGAAAAAAAGTTAAAAATTAATAACTCAAAATCCACAATAAAATGTAATTTTCTTAAGTCCAAATTATAATAAGAAAAGTAAACTTACTCTACATTGAATGGAGCCATTATCACCGTCTTATTTTTTACAACAAAATTTGAAAAAGACTCACAGCAGTTTTGTTGAACTGATGTAGGGTCTTTAGCTACTAGACTAATCAAGGATGGAATCAAAAACCCTACATGTTCGAATCCAAAATCTGCACATATGTTGTCTAAGTACCTGCAAAATATGTATTAATTACGTATGCATTAATAAATAAGAAACCAGATCACCAGATCATACACAAGGTATATGGATGTATAAAGAATATCTCACCTTATCCATAGCTCTATCACAGATGTATTTAGCCAATCATATCGAAACAACTCCAATATATCTTGTATAAATAGTTTTGTTTTGTATGACTGACCTGTAGAATATGAATCAGAAGAAACAGTTATAGGGGAGTTTATATCAAGTTCCCCTAACCATAAGCCATACCCCTACAGTTAGGACCTAACGGGACAGGTAGGTCCTGTGGAACCCAACTAGGTAATGCAGGAGGTGGAAGTGGAGGCCTAGATGATGTGGGTGTCTTCTTTTTAACCTGTATATATATATATAATTTCAGATCAACTGCCAGCATATACGCACACTAACAATTGAACGTAATGTAAATTTACCATACCTTATCAGTAAAGAAGACATCCACTTTTAGCCACAATATCACTCCGCCTACTGCCTCACCAAGCGTTTCACAATCTGGGTGGGCATATGGCAGTGGAAGATCCATATGCCAGCTAGTACTGGAGACCCGTGACACGTTTCCCCTGGTAGGGATGGGTAAGACGACGCCTCTGCCACGACATATTCTTTACTTTTTAGACGGCATGGCTTCAACCCCTACAAATTTTTGTGTAAAGAATGTTATATACATATATACATACCATCTTTTTTTGAAATGACTACAATTTCATACATACATATCATCTTGAATTAAAAAACTAGTTACTATGTCATAAAAATACTTACAGTGGATGTGCTAGGTGGTGGTTCTACATGATTACTCCCAACCTCTGCAGTAGGAGTAGGAGTACAGTCTACAGTAGGTATTGTCTGGTAAGTGGCAGTCTGAGATGCCTGCCACTTTTTCATTGCTTCTTCGAGTTTCCTGTCAAATAGCTTATCCACCTATACATGGATAAAAGAAATGTCAAATTCTAATTTTTGAATTCTCTTTTACAATAACATTATAAAGAAAGAATATGTTACCTCTTCTTGTGAAAGTCCCGCTTTTGGGACATCTTTGCGCTGGGATGACCCAAAAAAAGATTTGATGCCCACACCAGCGCCTGCAGCCCTAACACGTCCAGGATGCTCTGGGTTACCTAGAGAAACTGTCAATTCATCCTTTGTTCCCTCAGGGATGAACTTTCCTTGTTTCCTCAGCTCGTGCAGCTCCCGCTAATCGTCAAAACAAAAATTTGTACTTAAGTAAACAACACAAATAATCAATATTCGAATGATTGCTGTAAGAGTTGTATTTTACCATTTTTGCAGCTGCCTCAGCAGTTGCGGCCTTAGTTATTTCTCCCTTCTTAATTTGCCTCCCAGCTATCCAGACATCATGGCGAGGCAGAGGTGTGCTACCTATGGTAGAGGACTCCTGAGTAGCAGCAGACTGAGCAGCAGTAGCCTCAGCCTGTAGTCTTTAGCGATCGCCTGCATACCCCTTTGGACCCATTCTGTGGTCATGCACATTCAGTGCATGCCTTGATCTTTCTGCCTCACTGAGGGCCTAGTTAGTATGCAAATTAATGATTTGGTTAGTAACACTAAATGTTAATCTTGAATAAGTGAATACAACATATATTAATTAATGAGATTGAGACTGACGCTTAATACCTTGAATTCATCAGTTTGTCTTGAAGCGACAAATGTGTCCCATTCTTCTTTGTCCAGGAAGTTCCACTGTTCAGTGGTTGTCTTCTTCCTCTTGTCGGCTTCTTTTATGTATTCTCTGGTGATATTTGTCCTATAGTTCCTTAGGACTCTCCCACAGCGTTGCATCACGCATTTACGATGCAGCTTTTCATCCAATTCAAATATACTCTGCAAATCAGAATTGTTATTAACTAGTATCGAAAAATTTAGTAATCTACAAAATAGAATTGCAAATTTATAATAACTCACGCATAAATCCCTCCATATTAAATCTTTCTTCTCCTTAGAAACTTTATGCCAAGAATCTAAGCGACAACTGCAATGGCTACGAGTAACAAACCCAAGATATGAAATAAATGAATTGCGATTCACACCACATGCATTTCCTGCATTATCGAAATCCAGAAGAAGTTTGGGTCCATTGCCCTTTTGCGCAATTAACTTCTTCATCATAGTGATTCCCCTTCTCTTATCAACTTTTTGGTGTTGTTGATCAAGTGCCTCAAGTGCTTCAGATGGTACCTCTACATCATCAACCTAAAATTTGACAAAATAATTCACATTTACAAGATATAACTATAAATGGACATATAGATATAAATATATGATATATTTTTAAAACTTACATTGTGAGGCGGCGCATTGATGTCCTCACCCTCACGGTAGTCATCAGCATGGTCATCAGGAGAATGGTCAGCCATCTGCAAATTCACATTCAAATTGTAAAGTTCACATTGTAAAGTAGTAATTCAAAGTGTAAAGCTCACATTGTAAAGTTCACATTATTACAACAAAGTATATATCACAACAAAATTGTAAAGCTCTATGATCAAAGAGAAAACAAGTATATATTACAACAAGATTACAGTCTAGGGTTAACAAATACATGTGATGTCATTCTTATATATAATAAATGTACATGTACCACCTATCCCATCCTTGAACACCTAATCTCACTAGTAAGTGTATAATGTGTATTGGGTTTTCAAGAAAATTTCGGCAGCATTTCCCCACTGTTCTCCAAATACATATGTACTTAGAGAACAAACGGGGAAATGCTGCCGAAATTTTCTTGAAAACCCAATACACATTATACACTTACATCCTAAGCGAGATTAGGTGTTCAAGAACAGTCCCAAACCGGGGACTATCCAAGATTTACTCCTAATGAGTAAATCTTGGACGTGTTTCTAGGCCAACAAATAATGTGTTGTCATTCTTATACCTAAAATCCTAGTTCTTCAAGTTAGGGTGATTATTGATGTCTTTAAAAGCATGATTGGCAATATAGGGAAAAGTTCATCATTAAGCAAGAAGGGTGATTAGGATTCTCAATATACTCAACAATGAAACAAGTTTCCGAAAGAGGTTTGGTGAAGATATCTATAACTTACTTAAACATTCAATTATGAAGTAAATATACACTTAATTCAGAATAGCATGACGCACAAAGTTGCAGTCAACATCATTATACTTTGTTCTATCATGGACTATCAGATTTGTATAATCTGGATTAGGGTCTAGGGTTAACAAATACATGTGATGTCATTCTTATATATAATAAATGTACATGTACCACCTATCCCATCCATGAACACCTAATCTCACTAGTAAGTGTATAATGTGTATTGGGTTTTCAAGAAAATTTCGGCAGCATTTCCCCGCTGTTCTCCAAGTACATATGTACTTAGAGAACAAACAGGGAAATGCTGCCGAAATTTTCTTGAAAACCCAATACATATTATACACTTACATCCTAAGCAAGATTAGGTGTTCAAGAACAGTCCCAAACCGGGGACTATCCAAGATTTACTCCTAATGAGTAAATCTTGGACGGGTTTCTAGGCCAACAAATAATGTGTTGTCATTCTTATACCTAAAATCCTAGTTCTTCAAGTTAGGGTGATTATTGATGTCTTTAAAAGCATGATTGACAATTTATAGAATGTAAGAATGTATTTATAGATCCTCAAGTCCAGGTCTTTTTCTAGCTATCACATGTATACAATCATAAACAACGTAACAGAATATAGTTATTGACTGTTTCAACACTTATCAAGTTACCAATAAGTAAATAACTTCAAAAAAAATAAAAAAACGCCCAGCAGGGCACCTGACGATTTTGCTCCAGGGCACCTGCAGGGCTTGACCTAGCCTAGGCGGAGGAAGGAAGGAGGAAGAAGCTGGCGTACCTTGAGGGCAGAGGAAGAAGGCCCGGCCGGAGCAGAGGAGAGCAGCTGAAGGTGAAGCTGGCAGCACCGGAGCAGAGGAGAGCAGCTGGAGGTGAAGCTGGCAGCGCCGACGGCGAGGATCAAAGGAGAACTGCGGCGACGGCAGCGAGAGGCAACGGCGACGAGCGGCGAGCGGCGGGAACGGCAACGACGGCGAGCGGTGTGCGAGGAGACGAACGGCGGCGCAAGGAGCCAACTGGAAACGACGGCGGGGAGCAATCGGGGGAAATCGCCAGACCTAGCGCACGTCGCAATGAAACAGAGACAATGGGGAAAAGTTCTATTTGTGGGGCTATTAACTGTACCATAGGCGTCGGTTATTCAAAAAAACCGACGACTAAAACTAAAAGTGTCGGTTCTGCACAACAACCGAAACTGACATCTATATTCATATGCCGATTAAAAAAATCGTTCTCGATTTATGACCATAGTCGTCGGTTTCAACTTCAAACCGACGCTTAAAGGGTATGAAAAATTCCCCGCGGACAGCGCGGTAAAACTCATAAGCGTCGGTAGTTTTAGTACAACCGACGACCAAAATGTGCCCAATTTCTATCTCGTGAATAACCTTTAGTTGTCGGTTTTTTATTTATCAACCGACGCCATATATCAAATTTTGGAGGTAATTTTTTTCGCTGGAAATTTTGGATTTGGCGGGTAATTTTAGGCGTCGGGTTTTTATTAAGTAACTGACACTTAATAAAAGTGGTACCTGTGTCTGGTCGCCCTCATAGATTGGATGTCGGTTTATGTTATCAACCGACACTGTAGAGTTTAGGTGTCGGTTTATTTATACAACCGACATCTTGAAAAGTGACTTTATAAGCCATTTCTGTAGTAGTGGGGACTATATGCAAGGTAGGTGGGAAGTGAATATAAATTTGCTTAATAGGAGAAAAATATGGATAAAACATGGCATATAAGATTTGCAAAATTAGATGTTATTAACTCCCCAAAACTTAGAGTATATCATATCCTCAGACTAACAAATAGAAATAAAGCATCAAATGATTTCATTGGGTGTTATTAGTCATTGTTATTGTGAGTGTGAAGAATATGATAGTGTCAACCTTAAGTCGAAACTTATGTATCAAGACAAGGTGTTGTAGGTCACTGGGCTTTTCCTCTTAGGATGGAGTTGTGTTACTTGTATTTCCTATTACAACTTTCTTTAGCAGAAAGATGTCTTCTTCATGATGCACCAATGGCCCTTTTCCAGGTTGTACTCGCACAAGGTTCTAGCAGAGGTAGATTTCACACCCATCTTTTATTTTTTTGGATTTCCTAGCTATTGCATTTGGTAGGCTAAAGTTGTTGTGTTTCATACACTTCGTAGGGTTGCTCAACCATGTAAGATGTCTTAGGGATAGCATTTCCCGATTGGGCCTTGAAGTAACATCAAGTTGTTGTGTGAGGCCCCCCATTGAAATGCATGTGTGTAAAAGGTGACTTCCAAACACCACTATCGACCACTACTTATCTGCATTATTGAGTGCAACATTATGTCAGTCTGGAAAAGTCCTTCAACATCTTTCCACACACAACTCTCAGAATGTTATTCCTCTCTGCTTTTATTCATTCTCATAGGCTTTGGGATGATAGGATTTTTGGGGAAGATTTGGACTGCGATGCCTCTTTTGATCCCAAAGCAAGGATTAATGCACTAGATGGGGTAGTTGTTTCTCTATGTCATGGTGATGCACTTTCCTACCTATACTTTGAAACATAGTGATCAATCAGGAGCGTATTAGACCAAGTCCTCCTTTCTTCTAGTTTTTACCCTAGGGAAGAAGCATCCTTGTTTCTTATACATTATTTCGAGGTAAGGCTATTGTTAAAACATTATCACACTCATAATTTTAAGTAGATTAGATAGCCCAACTTTTTCATTCTTGAAATAATTACACTAAAATCTAGCTTGAAGACAAGGAGGTCTAAGAGTTGGGGTTATGACACAATCTTGGAAAATTGGATTCAAAATTTTTCATTTTTAGACTACATGGCCTTCAAAATTTCAATAAGAATATATACATGAACAAATATTAAGACAAAATTTCCTATTTAGGCTGATCAAAATTTGTCAAAAATTTGCTAAGTGTGACATGATTCAAATATTTTTAGTGTACTGAGTCATACCATGTTCTCCTGTTCAGTCCCCCCCCAAATATTTTTTTATCTTCCACACTATCATCAGGGTGTCAACGGATGAGGTTGATCTTGAACATGTGAGTTATATGTCATTATGTGTGATTGACCATTCTAAATCTAGGATCTTAATAGCACATTGTCCTCATAGATGATGCTAGTAGATGTATTGATATTGTTCAATATCTTAGCCTGATGTAGCTTGCATCTACATCTAATAGAGTATCTAAAAGCCATAGTCATTTGATAGAGGTTCTTGTTGTGGACATCTATGATAGAACTACAGTTTCTTGAATTTGAGATCAACTAGAACGCAACAACTGTACATTTAGATTAGCTCGACAATCTTGTTGGCTACCTAGGCAACTTTTTCTTCAATGATGTTGTTAGTGGTTTTGTGATATTTTGTGTGCCTGGTAATAAACATTGCATATGAGATGTTATAGAAAATGGATATTTTGTTAACTATATCGATGGATAGTAGTGCCCACTGTTCATTATGCAATATTGGAACAAATATCCATTTGAGAGTGTTGTATTTTAAGTACTCCACCAGTTGTTGTAGCTTTCCCAATTCCTTTTTGGATACAACATCTCCCATGATGTTGCAGAATGTCATATACCACATTATAGAGATCATCAGATAGAAGTCATTGACAAGCTATCATTACATTGACCATCATGTAGCCTCATATTGTCAATATATCATGTAGGTCTGGGAGCAGGATTTGTACATTTTTTCATTAAAAAATGATGACTAAGTCATCCTCCCTAAGTTGACATACATCCATAAGCAATTTAGCTTCTTCTACAGATAGTCCATAGCATGCTAGTTCATTGAAGTTCTTGAAAGTAGGTGGTATTACATCTATCAGTTGTGGTCCTTCTAGGGTGTCAAAAACTTCTTCTTCTTCTTCTTCTTCTATGTACCTTAGTTCCTTCAACCACATGTTCTTCTATAGGTGAGGTTGATGATACAATGATGATCTCAGTTGAAGGTGGAATATCAAAAGGAATTTCTTTTGTTTGTGGGCTAATTGTTATTGTTTCACACTCCTTATGTGATGCCTTTTAAGTAGGTTTCAGGACTTGAACTAGGATGATAGAGACAAACATGGTGACCATACGGACATCACTGGGTAGTGGTAGGAGAAAAGGTGGTGCATTTTTGCCTTCCTCAGTCCCTTAGTTTCCAATTGTCTATTTGCCCTTCTTTAACTACTCCCTCCAAGGCATCTTCTCAGGAAGGGGGATTAATGAGTATATGGGTCTAGCTATATCCACCATTCATTCATCATAGAAGAATCTCCTATCATGAATTATTTCCATGACATATTTCCCTTGTAGGTCGTGAAAATCTTCATTCGCAATCTGGTCTGTCGGAATACCTCTATTTATTGCTTTTATCATACTCAATGCAATGAAACCACTGTCCCTTGAATTTTGTCTTTCCTGATCAAAGACGTAGTCCATGGAAATTGCTTTCCAGTTTGGGAGATACCACATGCTAACTCCTTGTATTAATCTTTTTTAGGCAAGATGGAACTTCTTGTATCATCTTGTGCTTTGGTTTTTCAAAGACCTTATTTTCACAAGGTATGCTTTTGGCACTTAAGTTATACGTAACCATTCTCTTTTCAGAAAGGTCAGTCATTGTAAGGAGCCAATGGTTGAAAGCCTTGAAAGGTAGGAGGAAGAAATTTATGGTTCTATTTCTACTCAGGGTGTCCTACAGCTCGTGGATGGATGTGGTATTGCCTCTTTCCTTAAATAGGTGGGCGGATAGGTTAGATGTTGCACTAAAGATTGGCCCACCCTTGTATCTGTACATGAACTCCTCGATGATCGTCCCACACAAAATCTTAAAAAAGGTTATGCTTATATTTTCCTTAGGTACAAAAGAAGAACGTAGATCATTTCTTTTTAGACCTTACTAGTTCTTGTGGTAGATGGTATCTTCTCTTGGCTTTTCAGTATATAAGATATCAACTAGGACATATACGTAATGAACCATCATGCTTGTTATTGAATTCATGTTTGTATTTTCCATCTTTCATGGCAATGTAGGTGGTGTTGCAGGCTTGAACCCTCCTCGGTAGAAGGGGTTACAACGGGGGTTGGGGAACACCAGATGTTACTACTTTGGTGGTGCATCGAAAAACATGTGATCCATTTTACCATTATCCAATTCCAATACCATTTCTTCTAGTTCAACATCAAAGGAAACATCTTCCTTTCACTCGTGATTGGTTCTTCCAGAAGTGTTTCATTCATGAAACTTTCATAATGTGGTGGAGGGGGTGGATCCTTATAAGTGAAAAGTGGGTAGAGACCATCCATCACATCTTCAGTTGTTTCTCTCATTTCCACCCTTACATCAGGTTGTATGGTCCTGACATCATTCTTATCAACTCCTTCTCCATGCTCTAATGGAATTGTGGATTTTGTAGGGATTTCTGGTTCTAGATGTTGAAGGGTGCTTTCCTTTGGCATACTTTGAGTCCCTTATCCCTGTTGTTGTTGGTTGAGTGCCTTGGTGAGGCTAGGGATGTTGTCGTGCCATTTCCCCCAACCCCCCTATTTTTGTTGGCAGATGTCATTGTCTCCTCTTCCCCCAAAGGGAGTGTGCATCTATATGTAGCCATGTCAATATGGAGCACTTTCTTCCATGTCTGCATCTTGGCTATTAGCATGTCTTCCCTTCAGTGGAAGTCCCTATCTAATGTCAGTCTGGCTGGAGATGCATGTTGTACTTTAATAGATGTTCTATTGGTTGTTGGGGATTCCTCCTTCTTTTTGCCACGTCCTTGTGTAGATTCATATTCTCTAGGCCTAGATTTTTAGGGTGGCAAATATCATTTGTCACCCCAGTTAACACATGCATTTCCTTTATTTGGTTTGCAGCTAGTTGTCGCATCTAGAGAGGTAGGTTGAGAACAGGATGAATGTCTACCATCAACTTTTGAACTTGTGTGGTTAGTACAGACATATTCGAAGTTATGTTAATAATATTAAGGGTAGAGTTGGAGACGGTCTCACAAAGGTCGTAAATCGCTTGCCCTATCTCCATGAACTTGGTTATTGCTATAGGCTGTTGTTGTTGTGTTTGCTTACTAATGGATCCTACTTCATGCACTTCTTCAGTGACCTTAGAAGATTCTTTGTTTCCTTTTCTTAAGAACACACTTCATTCTGGTTGTGGCACCTCTTTCTTAGGGATCATTCTTCTCGCCTTTCTTTCTATCAAAGACTTGTTAATTTTTCCTTCTTGCTCTCCTTCCTTGGTAGTTGGCTTTATTACTGCCTCACTAAGGATGGTTGCCCTTTCTTCAGGTGCAACTTCTTTTGGGGAAGTGGCAGTGGTAGGTCTCTTTGGAGTTTCTATCTCTTTAATTTCCAGATCTATGACCATTAGAGAGGGGGGTTTCTTTGTTAGTTTTTTAGGGACTCACACAAGTACCCATTTCGTGGTTGTTTATTTTGTGGCCAACTCTTTAGGTTGTTTTAGTCATTGGTCAGATGGCCTATTGGTGCTTGCACCTTGTCTGAATATCAATATCCTAATTTTTCTTCATTGAAGACTAACTTTTCCTAATTGTAGTTGCTTAATTCTAGAAGTGGAAGCAATATTTTCATTTTGTAAAACTGATAAGCGTACCCCTATCATGTTCTCTCTAGGATGTTTGCCGCAACCAGGTATCTTGTGTCCACCAAATTATCTCCTTCCAACCTTAGAAAATATTTTAGCTTTCTAGGGTATCCTAATTTTTGCACAATGTCTGTGATTATTTCCTTCATATAGAAATCATGAGGGTCATCTGGTCCCATTTTCGTAGCTAGCTTTTCAATTAGAATTTTTTTGACATTGACAACATTCCCTTCCATTAGACTCCACAAGATATGGATGTACAAAATTATTACATTCCTTGTGTTGGATCTGAGGATCAAGGAGTTTGTAAAGATCTTGTCCACTTCTCTCATGAATTCGGAGTACATCATTGAAGCCTTGGATTGTCCATAGATGTATCTGGAATCTCCTCAAAGTTTTTCCCAAGTCTTATCAGTTGCAATGGCCTTTCACATCTTGTCTCTCTGTGCATTGTTACAATGTTCTTCTTTCTCAACAATGTCAGTGAAGATTGAGTTTATCCATTTCTCGATTAGAATATAGTCCTTTTTAACAATTTAGACGTGTAGTTTATATTCACCTCTGCACTCTGAAACTTCAATGTTGGCCACTTGCATCAGATCGTCATAAGAATTCATGTTGGTGAAACAAATTTTATATATCCCCAAATGTTCAAAGCTTTGTTTCACCAAGGTGTTGATGTCACCATATCCATGTGTCTTGTATTTCTTCCACTGGAATATGGCACACCATATTTCACGGTGCTCCTCATTTGTTGGTACAAGTTGATTGTTAGGTTGTTCCCTTCTATTTTCCTATGATGGTTGGCTTGGGATGTTAGTATCTTCTTTAGATATCTTGGCCACCTTTCTGGGTCTCATCTAATCAGCCTCTAATGCAAGTCTCTTCTTCATATTTGACACCTCCCCAAATGGTGTGTATTCAGAGGCCTCAGTCCCAATTTTCTCCTTTTCCACTTTTGACTCCTCTGGAATTAGATTGGCCAAGATATTTGCTCTATCTACTTCTAGGCGTGCCCTGATACTTTCTAGAGTTGGTTCTCCATGCAATTAGTGTATGTAGCATGTTCATCTTTGAGTTTCCTCATTCATTCTATTTCCTCCAGAGTCATTGACACCTTGAGTTTCTTAGTGTATTCATATTCATGGATTTGGCTCCTATCCTACTTACCTAGTATCTTGTGCTTGTAGATACTCTAAGTATCTCTAGAAAGATTAATTGGATAGGTAAAAATGGAAAGTTTTTCGGTTATGGATCAATAGTATCGAAAGAACACTCGATAGTGTGCAAATAAATGAGTACACGTGATAGGTGGTTTAACAACAGAGAAGAAGACAATGGTAATAATCGATGGTCCCAACCGTTGGTCAGGTAGGGTGAGAACTGATGGTCAGGGTCAGAAGTTACCAAACGGTGGTACAATGGTGGTAGTTGTGGTGTTGAAACAACTAATGGTAACAAACAATGGTGACAAGTGTTTATTACCAACAAATTGTTAGAACAAATGGTGGTCGTGAAACAGATAATGGTAAACATAGGTAGTGATCGAAGAAATAGGTAGTAAAAAGAATAGGTGATGGTCCATCTCAGTCGACGGTGGATTGGAGGCTGATGGTTGCTTTGGTGAACACTGATTGGTGGGTGTGCTAGCTGTAGTAGGCGGTGGTTCCCTTAGACGATGGAGGAACTGATGTCCATGAGATAGATGATGGTTAAGAAGGAAGGTGAAATGACAACCAAAAGTTAAGGTAGGGGTTCAACCAGATGGTGGTTAGAAAACACAGTGGTCTAGCCCAGCCGATGGTGGTGCCTAATAGACAATAGTAGAATCAGTGGTTAGAAAGGAAGTCGAAGCAGAAACTGATGGGTTAAAGGGACAATAACCAATTGTCATAGATGAATAAGTTGTGTCCGACAGTCAGCAATCAGTCATCAACAATTCAGATAGGTCAGAATAATGAGGAAGGCGTAGAATACTAGGACAAAGGTGAATGGCTTGGAAAATTGAGATTTTTAGGGTTACCTTATTGCTAGTGCTCGGATCTGCTTCCGCTAGATGTTGGTTTGGTGGTGGTTTTAAGGCATCCCTCTAGCACCATGAAAGCTACTTGACCTTGGTTGTGTAGCGTCCTTGACTGTTGCTACTTCGGATGATTCTATGGTTTAACTCGTCTTCTTGGTTACTTGGTAAATGGGGGAAGTAATTAGTTTTCCTTGTAGGTTTTTGTCGCTTAGAATGCCACCAAATGTTGAAGTTTAGTAATCTAGATTTTTTATCATCACTTGATGGTTCAACAACTGATGGTAGTGGTGTTGACCATCCAATGGTCCTACTGGGTCTGTCATCTGATGGTGTGTTAGTCAACCAATCACTTGGTGACATCACTACTTCATTAGTCGATGATTGTTCTTGTTAGTAAGTTTTCCCAGAGAGCCAATCATGTAATGATTGAAATGGCATATCTTGTAATTGTTTTGACTAATAAACAAAGGCAAGCTTCTAATTTATTTTGTTCAAATGCAGAGTTGAGATAATAATGTAACATTATAAATGTCTAGAGAATTATATTACTCAATAATGTATGTCTTCAAGTACGTGACTTGGGGAAATGAGATTATACAGATGTTAAGAGTACATATACATATTCTCATTATGTCCCTGACTGTTTGACATTGTGGAAGGTTGATAGACAATAATGACACATAAGATTAGAGTGGGAGTTGGTTGATGGCATAATTTCATTATTCATGATATGGAAGTATCTAACCAAGCACACATATACATGTTAGAGAACAATGTATTAGACAGACCCACTGTGAGACTGACACATGGAATCAATCATCATGGAAGTCATAATATTCTCTCACACTGATGGTGGTGGTTGTGGTTCTTAGACCTAAAATCAAATCACTCAACACATGTCATTGGGTACACTTTGACATCATCAAATGTAGTCATGAAAATGGATTGTTATAACTATGATCATTGGGTGACTTTGACACATGCTATGAGCGATATATATGGGATTTTTCTGTCCTACTTGAGTGTGATGTCATAAGCCTCTTGATTAATGAGACTGAGAATTTCATGGTCTTGCACATGTGAGTCAATATATGATATTGAGATTACATATATCTCAAATAGTATGCTCTTAGTTCAAGAAACAAGATTGAATAGTAATGAGGGTGACTACTCTATGCCTCTAGTTCAATTTGGACATCAATTACAAAGGAACTATATAAACACTAAAACACTAAACACATATTGTAGGTTGAAGTTGTTCCCCAACATTCAATTTTCTTGGGTAGCATTGATGAGCAACTAGGTACCACTCATTGCTTATGATGTCATAAGTTATTATGGACATTCACTGCCAATGTAATATGGAACCTATAGGGTCACACATTTAGGTCTCGACCTAGAAGAGGAGTTTGGATCTTGAATGACAATTGAATTAAGTACAAAAGGATTTAGGTATTTTATTTAGCAAACAAATAGGCTGACAACACTACCAAACATCCATCTTAAGTGTTGAGATAACTGTCTAGAAGTGCAAAATGATTATCTCCATTGTTGAGAGGCGTTTGGGGAGTTAGGCCTATTATGAGTTCGAATTAGCTAAGGAAGTAAACCAACCAAACTACCTATCTCGGTTTGAGTCACTAGACAACCATCTAAGTGACCGAGATGGCCATGTCACATGGGCAAGATGGTCCAATTCGTCCAAGGAAAGGTTCTAGATATCTCGTAATTTGCTTGAGTTGCACATTACTTGTTGTGTAAGGAAATTATTATGGGATATTAATTGGAAATGAATTGCCAATTTGGTGTACAACTGGGAAATAGTCAAACGACCGCCTGGGCTTTTCCAAATGACTGTCTGCCATGCCAGATGACCATATAGGTTTTTATCCGACCATATGGGCTTTTATATGTTGCGAAAGTTCTAGAATTGTTGCAAAAATTTGAGATCTTCTAGTCCATTCCACTTCCACATAGACTTGGAAGTTAGACTCCAACCCCACCTATAAATAGAGGGTGTATTGGGGCTTCCCATAGTACAACACAAACAATTGAGAAATAATTTCTTTGATAAGCATTGTCCTCTCTGGTTGTGGTAACCATGAGAGCCCAAGCAAGTCAAACCCGACTAGGGAGGGATAGCTAAGGGAGAGAGCGATTGAGATCATTATTGAGGGAGAGGAAGTTGGTGACTAGTACACCAAGGGGAGAGAGAACTCCTTCCTGATCATTCTAGCAGGATGACAAGAGTTCTAGGCAGTGTATGTGGACTATTATAGAGGCGGGAGGCCATTGTCCGCCGGTAGGAGCACAACCTCAACTAGTAGTTCTTGACAGGAAGAGTTTTTGAAGAAGACGACGTTCGTGGTTGTAGTATGTGGTGCAAATTAGGAGGAGGAGCAGTCACATGAGTCCCAGTGCAACTAGGATTTAAAGTTGCACATCTATGACGACAAGGATTGTTAGTGGACTTTCTTCAAGACCAAGTATATCCTTGAAACCATCCTTCCTGCATTATAGTTATTAACGTGATCTAATAATTATGGGGAATATAGGAGATAAAAAAATTATTTCCTGTACCTGCTTTGTAGCCATATTTCCCTATAATGGTATTAGAGCCCATGTCAATTTATAATATTATAGGATAATCGATATGATCAAATTTTAGTTTTATCATTCTATTATTGCATACGATGCGAATAATATCTTTTCATAACCATTAACACAATAATCCTAAACTAATATATATATATGATACAATGCATACATATATATATGTAATTTACACACGTCTCCAAAAAGTAGTGTTGATGGTGGACGTGTAGCATGGTTGTGGCCAATAACCGTTATATTTTGTGCATGATTATATGGTTGATTTATCCTTTTATCTAGGTCTACGTACCAAGCCTCTATCTCATCTTCCAAATGCAAAGTTAACTATTTTCTACCCTTACTACCCTCAAATGTAACTCGAGGTTTCCATATAAGCATGTAAAAGTATGATAGTTTACTTTTTGTTATGACAAAGATGAAGACGTGCTGACCTTGGAAGACATGAAGGACAAGTCAGACTGATCGCCTGGTGGACCCAACTGATCAGCTGATCAAGCCAGCCAATGGTAAATAGAGTGACCCAACAACTGGTGAGACAACCTAACAAACTGCCACTAGGTGACCCAACCGGTTCATGGGTTGAACCGATCAACCCATATTGGTGAGCATGAGTCTTCATCATAAACATGTGTTTGCATGCGATGTGGACCTAGCTAACGTAATTCCTTGTGTCCCTGAGGGATTACATTAGGCTGGCCATAACCATATATTTCATTTATTATATGTTTTCATTGTGGGATATAGCTTGTATATGATACGATACTATATATGTGATGATTGGATAAAGTATATGTATTTATACAAACTCCCTCAATTGAAATTTTAAGCCTTAGATGCCTTACAAAAGTGGTACACATGAAAATCTTGATTGACTAAGTGTAGGTTATGCTAAAGCATTGTGTGTTATCTATCTCATGGAAGTGTGATGATAGATATGTAGGTTTTGCTAAAATTGGGTGTGTTCTATTGTGTCAACTTTTGGGTCTGTCTGAATTGGTAATTCTTAGAGATTTTAAGTCCAGAAGCATGTAGATGATTATGGAAAGGAGTTGCACATATCATCTATGCAAGAGTTGCATATGATACAATTGGCATGATTTCGTACCTTAATAATTGACTATGGAGGTTGATGTAGGTCAGGTACTAGTTGAATTATTTTGGATCTTGGCCCACTAGAATATTGTATGCTACAATATTCCAAATTGATTTTCAGGGCTATCAATTTGACTAAAATAGTGGGAGCAGTAATAATAAAAAGTCCTAATTAATATCATCAAAATTTTCAAATAAAATCTAAAGGTTTTGACTAATGCAAATTTTCTATTGTAGAATAAATGACAAACAAATTTGATTTGTGATTGGTCTTGAAGAAGGATAAACAATACATGAGAAATTTCCATGATTGGATTTGTACTTTGAGAAGGGTTCTCAATGAAGAGTGAAAACTTTATGTCCTTGACAAGCTAGTACATGAAATACGTCCTCCTGGTGCACCTAGGGCACAAGTGGATGCTTACTGGAAGCATGCCAATGATGCCTTGAAGATAAATTACCTTATACTTAGCTGCATGAAAAGTGTGAAGATTTAGTGTTCCTGAGATGGTAACACATCTTAGAAAAGTGGCACTTGGTCTTGAAAAGAAAGAAAGGGATGCTATCTTAAAGGTGCTACTTGAGTCAAAGATGACAGAGGGAACCTCAGTAGAAAAACAAGTGCTCAATATAATTGGACATGTGTATCATCTTGAAGAACTGGGGTCCACCTTGATCCAAGAGTTGGCCACTGATATGATTCTAAGGACTATCCCTGAATCATATGGCTGCTTTTTTGCATGTTATAATTTGAGTAATACATTTGGAAAAATGTCATACTTGCTTGCCATGTTTTTCATGCTGAACCAAAATTAGAAAAGGACAAGCCCATGATGGTGATCAGTGGAGTTGAGTCCAAGTATCAAAGAAAGACCAAGAAGAGTTTTGTGGTCAAGCCTAAGTTTAATTCTTCAACACTCAAGATATAGAGAAAGAAAAGTACAATAGGAACTCATCCTTTGTACTTGAAGGCTATCAAGTAGCAGAAGACGGGGATGGTGAGGCATTATGTTACTGAGATAAATATATCTACTTCATCATCATGGGTATTAGATCCCATATGTGGATCTCACATATGTTCACATATGCAGGATCTGAAAGGAAGTATGCCTTTGGGAAAAGGTGAGGTGGAATTGTGAATTGCTAATAACGCAAGGGTTGCGGCCAACGCAGTTGGAACTATAATATATCTCTTCTTGTGGGGCTTATAATACAGTTAAGGTATTACTATTATGTACCTTCCATAAATAGAAAAATTATTTCTATATCTTGTTTGGACAATGATGCATTTGGATTCCATATTAAAATTGATCTATGTTCTAATTCAAAGGATAGGATCTTTTTTGTGGTGTCGCTATGTCTTTTGGTATTTACTTGTTAGATGTTAGGACAGATGTTTATATCATTAGTGTCAAAAGACTAAAACTCAAAAACTTAAATGAAACATACCTTTGGCATTTTCGTCTAGGGCACATAAATGAGAATCACATATCTAGACTAGATAAAGATTGTTATCTAAACTCTTTTGATTTCTAATTAATAGAGATATGTGAATCATATTTGTTGGGAAAGATGGATAAGACCCCTTTCATTCTTTTGACTTTGAATCAATAGAGACATGTGAATCTTATTTGTTGGGAAAGATGGCGAAGACCCCTTTCACTGGCAACAATGAGAGGGCTAGTGATCTATTAGGACTCATACATACTAATGTGTGTGGACCTTTTACAACAACCTCTAATGGTGTGTATCAATAGTTCATTTCCTTCACTGATGACTTCAGTAGGTATGGCTATGTTTACTTGATGTAAAACAAGTCAGAAACTCTTATAAAGTTCAAGGAGTTTCTGACTAAAGTACAAAACCAACATGGTAAAAGTATTAAGGAACTTCATTCTGATCAAGGTGGAGAGTACTTAAACTAAGAGTTTGAGGATATTTTTAGAACCCATGGGATTGTGTCCCAGTGGACACCACCTGGAACACCTTAACATAATGGTGTGTCAGAAAGAAGGAATCACATGTTATTAGATATGGTGTGATTGATGATGAGTTTAGTTGAGCTTCTGACTACCTTCTAGGGGTATTCTCTAGAAACCGTCACGTATACACTAAGTTAGTTCAAAAGACACCATATGATATATGGCATAGGAAACGTCCCGAAGTGTCTTTTATGAGGATTTGGGGATGTGAAGGTTATGTTAAAAGAATGTTTTCTGATAATCTTGGTCCTAAATATGACAAATCTTATTTTGTTGGATATCCTAAAGAGATAAGAGGGTATTACTTGTATTCCCTATCTGATAACAAAGTGTTTATCGTAGGAGATGATGTATTCCTAGAAACACAATTTATTTCCAAGGGAATCAATGGGAGGAAAGTGGAACTCAAAGAGGTTTGAGACCAACAAGACTACATTGAGTCAATAGATGAACCAGAGGAACAAAGAGAATCACAAGGTGCTATGGAATCTCAAATTCCTCAGGTAACACAAGAACCTCTTAGATCAAGTAGGACTTGCCTTGCGCCGGAAAGATTTGGATATCATCAACTCAGGAACGCAGTGAATTGGTCATAGATGATGAGACAATATCATACAAATATGCTATTGAGGGACCAATGTCTGAGAAATGGGTTGAGCCCATGAAATCCTATATGGAATGCATGTTTACCAACAAATTATGGACTTTGGTAGAGCAATCTGATGGACTAAAACCCCATATGGTGCAAGTGGGTCTTCAAGAAGAACGACATGGATGGAAACGTTCAAACCTATGTTTAAATTGGTCGCAAAGGGTTTCAGACAAGTTCAAGGTGTAGACTATGACAAAAAAATTTCTCCAGTGGCCATGGTTAAGTCCATCAGGTTCATGCTTGCTATTGCAGCTTATCATGACTATGCAATTTGACAAATTTATGTTAAAACAACATTCATCAATGAGAATTTTCTCAATGATGTGTATATGACACAACTTGTAGGATTTATCATTCTAAAAGATGAAAATAATGTATGTAAGATACCAAGGTCTATCCATGGATTGAAGTAAGAATCTTGAAGTTGGAATCTTCAATTTTAATTAGACAGTCAAATGGTTTAGCTTTACTCAAAATGAACATGAATCGTTTGTATCATGGAACCATTCTTACCCCAATCCCAATCCCACTTCCTAGACAGTGGTAAAAGGATTGAAGCGGTTGTCCCTGAGTGGTCCAATAGGATCTCACACACTGACATATATAGTAAGAAATAATAACTCATAAATAGGGAATTTAAAGAACAAATTAACCCAAAATAGGAGATATTATCGATTATGATTGCCCATATATTGATGATGAGGATGATGATGTTGATAATGTTGATATTGAGCGCAAGAGACCTCCTCATTCAGAAGTGGGACTTGTACATTGGACTCCTACCTCATATGGAAAAAAGGAGCCTAGTGACCTCCCCAATCATGTTTTAGTAACAGAGTCACACAAAATATGTAAGCATGCTTCTCGATTACAGCATATTGGGAACTCAATATAAAAATCAAATTGTTTGAAATACACAAATTTCCAAAAAACTATTTTTTTGGAAATTTCTTGTTATACTCTTGAATATAAGTCTTGTCAAGTATACTCTTTTTCTATAAACTATTTTACTTGATTTTGAGAGCGTACCATGCAATTACATGGTTGTGTCTCGATTTTCTTAATTTTCAGTTAAATAAATGGAACATTGGCTAGATCACTTATGCATTCCATATACTCTGATGACAAGGACAAATCGATAATATCTCCTATTTTAGGTTAGTTTGTTCTTTAAATTCCCTATTTACGAGTAATTATTTCTTAGTTTATATGTAAATTTGTGAGATCCTATTGGACCACTTAGGGACAAACACTTTAATCCTTTTACAAATGTTGAGGTAGTGGGATTGGGATTGGGGTAAGAATGGTTCTGTGACAGTTGGTATCAGAGGATATACACTCCAATATACTTTAAGTACATAATTTATGGAGTCTCTTGAACACTGAAAACCCTAAAATACATAATGGTGAAAAATTGAGGTGTCTAGGCTCGCGATTCCGGCATAATTTCTCCGATCCGTATTCACAGTGGCTGAGATTCCCAGCTCTACATGGCCTTGATTGATCCAGAATTGGACCTAAAGGTTCTCCGTTGAAACCCTAGAGAGTCTTTTGGTATCTCATCTCTTCTTTAAGGACTACCCTAAGCCACCCAAGTAGATGATGATTATGTAGTCTTCTCATCTCCTCAAGTGGTCCTTCTTTGTGAACTTTTACTAGATGATGTCTCAATTATGGGTAGCTTATGCATGGGAAAATTAATGTCACTAGAAATTATAAAAAAACATGATACCATTATCTGAACTTAATTTGAAAACTCGATTTTGATAGATGAATCTTGGATTAAAATACTCATGTATGACCCCTTATATCATGCAAACTCAATTTAGCCAAAACTTGACTACATGTTTGCTATGTTTGAGGTCAATATTAATAATTTTGAGTTAGTGAAATAAGGATTTATACCTTATACCTCATTGTTGATGAGGTCTCTATTTTATTAATGTCCATGTTACCCAATTATTTATTAAACCTCAAACATAGTTAAGAAAAATCCTTATCCTAATTGATACACATTATGACTATGCTATCAAGTGACTAAGCCTTAGTCTCACAAAATCATAATGTAAGACTATGATGTAAAAAGTGGCTTTCCTATCGACTATCAATGCCTTTTGTAATCTCGATTTTGAAATGATGAACATGGACCTGAATCATGCAACTATTTTCAAATTAAATCTTGATCGTGAAAGAAAGTGAATATAATTATGACACTGATCTTGAAAAATATGTAACTATTTTCCCTATTATAATCTTGAATTTTGATATTACGACCTTGTAGAGTATTATTTGATCATTGATACTCTCCCTATTTGAATGAGCTCATTAGATCTTGACTAATGTTAGTAATGTGCTAGATTAGGGTGGTAGTTGACTCATGACTCCCCTAACCTATGTAACATCACTATTATAGTTACCTCTAAGTTTTCACCATGTTGATTATTTAGAGTTTGGAAAGGTATCCCCTTTCACTTGATTTGGATTAATTAACGTAAGTCTAATAGGTGAAAACCATGGTTGATACTCGATCTAGAATATTTATAATGAAATTAATATATGGCAATGTTGACAATAGCTTGTGGTTGACTTCCCATATTGACCTAGGTCTAGATCATTCATCAAACTTGGTAATGAAATCTTTTAAATATTGCTCGAATACTTCTTGATTGTTGTATATAGATGAATGATCACCCCTAACGTCTAAAGTGGGAAGCTAGACCCTACTCCAAATTTTTACATGTGATGTCTAAACATATCGACTCTTGATATTAATTAATAGAATAGTGACTCATGATTATCAATTTCAATAATAATACCAATCTTATGTTCACATGATTTGGATCTTGAGATCAACCTAGATATATGACTAATGACTTCAAAATTTCATTTTTAAAATTTTCAAAATGAAGACCATTTTGACTCTCGAGATTTATGACCCAACAAAGTATACAAAACAAGCATACATTATATTAAAAAGAGACTAATATATTTTACTCCAAAAAGAACATCCTACATCAGCATCCTCATAAAGTACCCTATAACCTAATACATGTTCTATAGGTAGTTATAAATCATCAAATAGAGAAACTAATGTAGATAATAACACTATTTGAGTGGTAGATGGAAACTCACTAAGATAAAGTCTCTCTATATGTTAGTTATGATGAAGTGCTTGTTTAACTCTCCCTCTATTTTTGGTCTATGGATAACTCATACCATGTCCAATGAAAAGAAATTAACATTGAAAGTAAGTGGTGTGCATGTTATATTACATAATGGTCAATATAAAATTGGAACTATCAAGACTGGACATTGCCTTTTACATGATAATTTCATGAACATGTTTCAAAAGTAGTTAGAAATTTAATTTTTAACATGTCATATATACCTCCCTATATAATAATCACATAAATACATATAATTCTAGCAATGTTGTTAATGGTAAGAAATTTTGTGAATCATTTGACAAGAAGCATATAATTGTTCTTTGGATTTATTTTATTACTTCACAATCTAAACTTTATCTTTAATATGGTGTTGTTACTCTACCATTTAACATGATCAAATTTCTCCCTATTCCTTAACATAATATAAATTTAAATATAACACAAACATGATTTGTTAATGTTGAATATCATTTGTAGTACGATGATTTCTTTCAAATTGTCATACATATATTGTATATTATTATATTCTTAGGACATTAATATATATCAAGCAACAAGCAATATATAAATATGCCTGTAAACTTTAAATATCACTTTTCATGGGATGAATCATTAAAGAAAAAATATAAAATTTTGATTCAAACATAGCAAAATATTCCAAAACAAATATGCACAATGGAATATCCCTCTCATCTGGTTCCAAGAAATCTTATATTAACGGTCTAAATCCTTGTTCAACCCTAAATATTATGTGGAATTTGCAAACAACATTACCTATTAAATTAATTAGTACCTAACCACTAACATTAGGTTCTTATGTGAGTAGTGTCTATAACGTGGGATCTAAGGCATGAATACAATAAAATTAATTTCTCCATGGGATGTCCATTCCAAAAAAATATCAAATTATTTTTGTCTATATAATGCATTATTATAGTGGAATTATGAAAACTTGATCATTTATAACTCTATGTTAATCACTAAATCTAATACCAAACTACACAGTTCCACACTAAGGTGGTCTAATGTCACATATGAGGACATTTGAAGTAACTTCAAGTAAATCATTATGATTGGTAAAGTAACTTTCAAGTACACCACATTTAGATGTGTTACATTGGGTCTTTATGAAGGTTCCCTGACTTCTTAAGACTTAAAAAACAAGACCAAGTTTAGATCTATATTGAAACTACCTACACTAACTACTTACTTACATTTAGGGCATAGTTTTTGAGTTGATGATGAGAGCTCAGACCTTGTCCCAAATAATTACATATATCTCCTCCCACAGCTTCAGTATTAGTGTCACCCATGCATATTATCTCTTTATACTTTGAAGGTTGGATTATAAGAAGGATAGTCAACAAAGAATTTTGATTATCACTTGACGAATTATATGTTTTCTAGGTTAGACATATATGTTTTGAAGTCATTGTCAATTGTAGCTATTGTTCTTGCCATGTACTAGTATTTGATATTAATATGGAAGTATCAAGTTTATAAGATAAAATGAATTTTTTTGTAAAAATTTATTAAACCTGTTTGGAGTGGGAAGTTGTAGCATTCACAAGTCTTATGGTTCCTTTCACTAAGGCCCTATCAATGACTACAAAAACTTGAGACACTGAAGATGTGCATGTAAATGTAAGTGTACAATCATTATGTGATTCAGGGTGATTAAGCCATGACTTTCAAACCTCAAGGAGTTAGGCTACAACAAGTGACTAACTACCTATGTTGGTTAGTTATTCCATGAAATGTTTTTCTATTTTGATTACTTATAGACTAGAAATTAACTTAAAAAATGACTTATGGTAGACAAAATTTAGATTTCAAGATTCATAGGATGTAGGATTCACCATGACAATTAGATTGTTTATTTGATTAATCTATAATAGATACATATTTCTATTAACATAAGAACGAAACTATATCCATTTGTCCTTCCAAAGAATATAGTCATATTTAACTAAGAACAACCTAAACTTTGTTTTGTTAATAACTTAGATAAGCATAGTCATTCAAGTCTACAATAGTAAAGTTTTACTTGGAATGAGGCTATTGTTGTGCTCTTGTGACCTACATGTCGGAATAAAAATCAATTCATACATATTTTATTTAATCACAAAACATTATTCGGTGATCGATCATAATCTACCAAAATTATATCATTCATTCATGGAATTCACATAACATAAAATCTATTAATAAATACTAAGAGTAAACCAATAATATCATACCAGGTACCCATGGATCCTATGAAAAAGGGGACCTATTCTACATGATTGAATTTTTAAAACATAAAATAAATACAAACAATGAACAATGCCATAAGAAACTATGTAGTATACTCTAATAGCAAGATTGGTTGTGATTCGTGTTTGTTTTTACAAATCAAAATTTTCCTCCAGTTGCACATGGGCAATGAAGTAGACTTTCCTACACTCCTCCTCTCTCTTTGACTGTCAATGATGGTAAACAATGAGATGGAATATCTCACCTCAAAATCATGTTCTAAGTGGTGTAATGTTTTATATAATATCACAACCTCAAATGCAGATAATTGAGTTATGCCATGACTTATTACGTTTGGCTAATGCACTGGCACATTTGTTGATAATATGTACTAAAAAATTTCCGCATCTTCATATCATCAGGGTCGATATGTCGGCCAATCTATTCTATATATTGACCTGATTGGCATGTTGAACTTGATCATTCTACATATAAATCAACAACTAAATTTACAATATAAACACTATAGTTAATTCTATCAACTCTATACATATTTTATAACCTACAAGTGGATCCATTGTCCATACTATTGATAATAAAGTCAATATATTGACTACTTACAATTTGATCTTATATTTTCAGAAATAAAATAATTTCATAATTGGTGCCTGATAATATTATGTACAAAAAGAGAAGTACACAAAAATTAGAAAAAATAATAGGAAGAGTAAATTATATAGTAGTTTGTTATATGTTAACGAAATATACAAATAATAATTATTGTGAAAATTTACATAGACTAAATTTCTTTGAAAATATATTATTATTGTGTGTCAGGTGGATTAATCCACAAATCTACTAGTGGTGAAAGAGAGAGTGTGTAACAACCCCGTCTCCCGGTAGCCCCCACTTAAGGGAGACCAAGAGATCATAGCCGTTATATAATGACCCGAATCAAAGGTTTGACAAATCATCAATAATAATTATGAAATTCTACTACTAAACTGAAAATAGGTATAAAATAAAAACATTACTTACCTTTTAAAAGATGGGATTTCTATACTTCTATCCATGAAGATACTAATCTAACTAATCCTCCGGTGTACGTTATTTCTCATTTAGTTCCACATTTGCCACTTTACTGTTTGTTCTTTTCATTTGCACCTAAAACGCCGACAAACAAAACGTCGGTCAGCAAGAAGGTGGTATGTGGGGGAAACAATAATCATGCAAATATGTTAACCACATAATCATTCAATTAATAACTTAACAAGCAAGATTACGTTTTAAACCATACTACTCAATCCTTACCTATCCCCTAACTTTGTGTTATCCCTTGTATGCTACCTCTCTTTAGATAGCTTCTTACCCCCATGGACCTACCTTACAGGTAGCCAATACCTAGGGTAATAGAGTCGCATGGCACTACCCGAAGGTAGCCCAATATCAAACTCATGATGACTTGATGGTCCTACCCCTTTGGTAGCCATTTACTAAGTCATCTAATGACATGATGGACCTACCCCATTCGTAGCCATTTACTAGGTCAACTATTAAGCCACAGAGGGGACCATGATCTGAGCTAGTACGCACATATCTTATGTGATAGTCATAGCCACATTATAGTTTGCATGAATTAAAATCATCCAACAATTAATTCATGACATCGATAAAACTTCGATAAATCTCAGAAAACTAACTCGAGATATTCATAAGCGTAACTACATACCTGTACATGTAGATTCAGGTGCAGGAATAATCCAAACAACAATGAGCAAGCAAGCATTCAATAAGATCCTGAAACAATTATACAATTTCCTTTTATTACTCGTGTCATTAAGATCTATTAAATCTAGCTCCCTTCTTAGGGTTTCTAGTCCACTTTCACCGTTTCCATTGCAATTAGGGTTTCCCTTCATCTTTTACTATTTTAAACCCAAATTTAATGCAATTGATTACAAACCCTAATTATTTCAAATCTAATCCACAGTTTTGGATTAAAGGCATAATTATCCATTAATTAAGCCACTTAAACCTCTTTTACATTAAAGCTACTATTTTTATCCTTTTAATCCATGACAAGATCATTATGCTCATTTACCATCAATTCAAAGTTCATTATAGTCTAATTCGCATATGAACTTGATTTACCATTAATTCTATCTTTTATTCATTAGAAAACCCTAATTACTACATTTAGTGTATTTAAGCACAATTAGGAACTTTAATGCTTGAAATAGCTTAAAATCATCATCCCTTAACTTTATTCACAAATTTGAATAAATAATGTCATTAAGAGTCAAATTGCCAACATTAGGGTTTCAAGGCCGATTAAAGTATATTCATGCAAATGAAACTATAAATTAACTAATTCGTGTAAAATTCATCTTTTTCAATCTTAATGTATCTCTTTATGATTAACAGGTTATTATCAACTTTAACCATCAATTATCACATTAATCATATCCAAATAAGGTTTCTTAATCACTATTATACTAAAGTTAACAACTTCCATTACTTTTCGAATTGCTAGTAGAATCAGGCTCCAATCATATTTTTAATGGATTCTCCTCATTTTTCTAAACAAAAATCAGGATAAACTTTTGTCATCCGAGCTACTATTAAAGAGTTATGATTTTTCGAGGAAATACCTTACTTGAGCCAATCAGAATCCGCCAAGTGTCCTGCTCCTTGCAACATGCTCTTTTTGGAAATATAACGGATTTACGATCTTGCCCTTACATAAGTGGTCGATCCTTTAATCTGTGGGAGGGTACAACGGTCTAATGACCGAAGGTTGTCTTCAACCTTCAGCCACGCGAGTTGGCCGCTGGCTGCAGCCCTACTCGGGGCTTCCCACTCCTACTTAGGGCGCGCAGACCTCCGTCGAAGGTTTCCCTAGCTTCACCATCCTCCCCCGCACCTCGGGCGCCATCTGGCTTGCGGCCTAATTGGCTAGACAGTGCACACAAGGTCTGCGACCTGGAGACACCTTGCATCCATCTAACAGTTATGGTGCATGTCCTAGAGTACAGAAAGCCGGCCTAGCTCCTCCGGTGTTATCATGGGAGTAACACGCACACATCACACCTCCTCCATGGCCTCTCATAGCGCCAAGATGCGAGCTACCCTCTCCACTAGGGTTTCATGCAAAGAAGAAGAAGAAGAAGAAAGTGATGGATACGTGGGATTCTTCCTGGGCTTAGTCAAGGTTCTACCCCTATATATAGGGGAGTGTATCCACGTCCAGAGACGTTGCTCCTAGAAAAAATGAGTCCCACTCTTTAAAGGAAACCTATTTCTTCAAGGAGAAGCAAGCTTTCTCTCTCCTCACTATCCCTTTTGATATTCTCCATTATTTGGGGTATTTAGAATTCGAAAATCTTTCTCATTATTATCTTTAATCTTGGCTTTTTGTTCATTGGCCTCAAAATTATATTCCCCTCAAGTAGGAAATACTCTTTTTTAACAAAACCACATAATTCCATTATGTATTCCCATTATCCTTTTATTTTGCAATTTTTGTATTTTCTCTTTCTTTCCTCTTTATTGGGATTCCTTGGATTCTAAGAAACTCTATTATTTCGAAATCCTTTTTATTGGATACTCATTATGCTTCTAGATGCATCTAAATGCATTATTCTTCATTATCATGTGTATTTCTTATTAAAATATTTCTTTTTGAGGATTTCTATTTATTTCTCTTTGATTTCCCTCGTTGTTCTTCCTTTTATCATTAGGAATCCTTGGAATACGAAATTCCACCAAGCATAACTCAATTATACCTCTTTCCACTTATTTTCCGCATTTTATCATTGTTTCCAATTTCTTTCTTAATAAAGAAATACTTAATTAATTGTTTCTTTTCTTATTGATTTTCTTTGCAACTTTGGACTCCTTGGTACACAAGGAACCCATGAGGCACGAAATCCATCCTTGGATTACATTCTTTTGCCTTCCAGAGATTTCCACATCTCTCTTTTCTCAAAAACTCAATTATTCATTTATTAATTGAATTTCCTTGTTATTGGGCCCAATAGCCAATAAAGCCCACAACACAACATCAAGGCTATTTTAAATTAAACTCATTTATTCAAAACAAAATATATCATTATTTGTTCCAATATCTTTAATATGAGAAATTACATTTCTCACCAAAAGAACCCAAAACTGGGGTTGTAACTTTCTTCCCCTCTTATAAGAATTTTGCCCTCAAAATTCCATCAAGCAAGCAAACAAATAGGATAAGCCTTTCATATGTCCATCATGGCTCCTATGTGGCCTTACCCTTTCCATGGTGCTTCCCAAGAACCTTTATCATCTCATATTCTTCCATCTGAGTTCTTTCTTACCTTGGTATCTCATACCCTCATAGGTAACTCATGACATTTCAACCTCTCAAAAGTAGAATAGGTTCAAGGCTTAGCACATGGCTTGGGTACCTCACATAGTGCTGAGGGGCAAGGCTAAACACAACCATATCCACCAATCAATCTAAAATGGACCCATATATCTGGGACTCAACTTTCTCAGTTGTAGATTAGAGGGGTCAGATTTTCACATTATATTCCCCCACAATGAACTGCATGTCAGTTTGCTTTGCATCAGCTCGTAACTCATGTCACCCTTGGGCTCTCTCTCAGCCATTGCATGATCAAAGTGACTTCATCTGCACACACTGTGGTTCTTTTCTTACCTTCGCGAGGCCTCCTTCACCAACATCATCTTAATGAAGTGGTGACCGACACATCCTCTCTATAAGACTTCTTGCATCCCGATAAAGGTTATGGCGGTTAACATCACATCTTAAAAACGATCTCTATGTATCACCCTAAATGAGCACACATTCTCTCATTAGACCCTCTAGTCAGGATCATACTATCCATTAGTATGGGGTGATAAACTATACTATCATCGAGTTCTTCATGTATCCACTTCCACCTCATGGAAGTGAACCTTGGTCACACCCAAGAACTTTTGAACTTGAATCATGGTGTAGATGAACCATCCTTCTCTCTTAAGTAGTTCAACCGAAATTGTCCCGTGACAGTACTCTTCCTTTCTCATGTCTTCTGGGTAAGGCGATCTACCATAACCCATATTGCACCTCGACCCTCCTTGGTCCAGGGGAGACATACCATAACATCCATAGTAATGAACTCCCATTCTCTTTCAGGGACTCTCTATACTTTATATCCATGCACTTGGTTACTGGTGTTCGTCCTTCACCTCCTAGCTTGCATGGCCACATGCAACATGTATCAGGCATCCAAAGCTCTACCATCACTTACTATTTTTGTAGTTTCATGGTGTATGGTGATCATGATTTTCTGTATGTCATGATTCCTCAAGGTCGATACCTCAGAAGCCCTGAATTACTCTCCTCAGGGTTTTATAACCTTCTTATCCAAAGAAGTGTATCCAGAGTTGTACAACCATTCTTCTGGCTATCCAAACAACCACTAATCTTGTTCAATAGATCTCATTATATCTAAGTGTTAGCCAAACTTATCTCTTCTTCTTAACTTAAGGTTAGTCTAACAACCTCAACTTCTTCAAGATTCTAGCTAAACTAGGCAGTTATATCTCAACCATAGCATTCATTACCACTTCTTATCCTTAGGTGTTTAGGTAATGTTGAAGACATACACCTCCATGCATTATACTTATCATCTCATCTCAAACTCTAAGTTTGTCTTCATTAAAACTCTGAGCTCATCCTAATGGTGATCAAACTCAACCTTGGTTAACTTGCAAATTTCCACATAGATCCGGATAAAACATCATCATAATCTGATTACACTACTTCTCTGAGTGTTTGTAAACCATCCATGTATCATTCACTCCACTAAGGTATGTTATCCCTTCTGTAGGAACGTCTCAACTCACACCATCTTTATCCTTGGTGTATGGCATGCGTACTGTCCTATCTCTCACTCCCATAACAAGAGGAAATAAGCATTTGGTTGCAGTCCAAATATAGAGTTCTTCCTATTCCAAGAGTAGAGATGGTACATCCCACCTTGCCAGTACACCTTTAAATCTGAGTTGAAATGTTCCACACCTGTCTCTACATCACAAACATCATGATATCAAAGTTACTTCCATGGGAAACTAGTCTCAAACCTACTTGGGTTACTACACAATCCTTGGTCATCTCCTCTAGGTCTATAGGGTGCTGAAACTTTTGGGGTCATCCCTCTTCCCTCATGCATCAGAGAGTGCCCTACTCATCTGCCCTTTGGGTCCCATGAGTTTATGAAGGTGAACAATCTCCTAACCCATGGTGCTCAAACAATGATAGCTCTAACCTCTCGACCCTATGGTCATGTGCAACTAGAGATTTAGGTAACTCCTACTTCCATCGGTCTTATCCCCACTTGACCCTAGGATAGACTTAGGATTCTATCATACTACATCTCCGACATAGAACCATACCCAAGCCTTCATCACATCTCTCTCTACATTCTTGGGCTGTCTTTCATCCTTTCCCAGGGATCATGGCGACCTTCCTACCTTGGTTAGGCCCCATACTTGTTACCTCCATGGTAACACATTCACATGCATGTAGAGATGGTAATCTATGGGTATGCAGGTTCATTCTCATACCATGTACTCTTCACTTAGCTCCTCAGATCTTATGAAACCTCTTTAGGTTACCTCAAAGCCAACAAAACTGGTATACATCCTACAAAAGGGTCCCTCTCCCAGGATGGGAGAAAACTACACATTGATAACAAAGGTCACAACCATCCTTAGGTTTTATATTCCCAATAGCTACTAAGGCACAAGAAGACCACCTACTAAGCCATGCAAAGTCATACTTGTTTTCTTTCCTCAATGCTGGATCAAGATTATACCTTTCTATGTCATCAACTTAGTTGTGAGGGATTCATCAACCATACCCTTAAGGGGTTTCCTTTACCTCTACACATGAGGAGTACCATGCTCGAAACTATAGAGATTCAAAACTCATCATGAGCATCGGGTACACCACTTCCCCTCTTAGGCCTAGGTTCACCTTTGGGTGTCCAACTGCATGCTCAATCTCTTAACCAAGAATCAAGCATGTATAAGGCACGACATGCTCTCCATGTCATCCTCCTACTCGAGCAACACATCAGGGTCGAGTCCTCCTCAAGGACAACCAACCAGGTACCAGGCCTCACAACACATTACTTAAACCTCATCAGGGTCTAAGGAACTCTTTGTCTCCACTTAGCAGGTAAACACCTATACCATAGGCACATAGGTACCAAAAGCATCATTCTCTCTTTAGGGTTTGATTCCTCTAAAGGACACCAAGATATCATCAGCCTCCAGGGGTCAGGCATGAGGCAACCACTATCATCCACTTAGGTCGCATCATCCTCAATCCCCCACTGTTCCTCATGTCTCAGAATCTAAACTTCCAACCTTCTTTCTTGGGTCCTGCTTTCTTTCTCTAACTCCACATCCAGCCTCACTACATGAAGTTGGATCGAGCTTACCAGCATATCCCTACCTGGGTGAAGCCTTTGCTCAACTCATGTTTGGCTTAAGATTATCCTTAGATTTTTATGTTTATCTCATAAGACATCCATCATGATTTCTTGTCCAAGGTTTCATCCTACTGTCATCACTACTGGCGTACTCTAGGTGCAAGTCATACCCTACTTGCACAAGCCCATAGGGTTCTATAGGTTCTTCTCTAACTTCATCCATGAAGGAGCTATCCTTCGCTCAAACATGCACGACCCTCCCAGGGTTGGGTTGCCTAAGGTGCTAGGCCATCTAACCTCTCATGGCTCATATGACATCCATGGCATGTCTATACAAACATATGGTCTACCAAAACAACTAACTCATCATGTCATCTCTCCCTCTAACCTTCACTTAGGGTTAGGGTTACCATCATCCTCAAAGGATGTGCTAGGTCTCTACTTTTAATGGAGATCTCAACCTCCACGACTAACTCTCTCTACTCCTCCTGCCAAGGAGGTCTATCCTCAGGTCTCTCCCGAGGGCAGTGACAACTCATGTCATACGACCTAAGCATGTATCTATTTCTTTACGCTTACTCTATTAAGCTTATGTCCATGACATCTTATTTACATGCTTTTTATTAATTTTGTGGAGGAACCCTTAATCCTTATCAACCTTATCCATACCTCAAGAGGGCGAGGAGAAGAGAGGAAACCCTAATCCTTAAGGTCCTCAATAGAATTTGAGTTGAGAAGGGATGAACAAGATGACAGAGTCGTAAAGGTATCTTGTTTCGAATCATACCCTAAGACTTTGGCTAGGCAGTCACATGGATCCAGGAGTCCTCGTATTCCGACTAGCGGTGCGGAGGAAAATATTGCCAGCCCCCGATCGTGATCCTTTTCTAGACACCTCTGTTTTTTGGATAATCCTCTAATAACTCCCTTGGGTTCTACAAAAGTTTTAAAATTTAATAATTATTAAAGATTAATTGAGGAACCTATGCTCTGATACCAATTGTAACAACCCCGTCTCCCGAAAGCCCCCACTTAAGGGAGACCAAGAGATCAGAGATGTTATCTAATAACCCGGATCAAAGGTTTGACAAATAATCAATAATAATTATGAAATTCTACTACTAAACTAAAAATAGGTATAAAATAAAAACTTTACTTACCTTTTAAAAGCTGGGATTATATCCATGAAGATACTAATCTAACTAATCCTCCAGTGTACGTTATTTCTCATTTAGTTCCACATTTTCCACTTTAATGTTTGTTCTTTTCATTTGCACCTAAAATGCCGACAAACAAAACATTGGTCAGCAAGAAGGTGGTATGTGGGGGAAACAATAATCATGCAAATATGTTAACCACATAATCATTCAATTAATCATTTAACAACCAAGGTTACGTTTTAAGCCATACTACTCAATCCTTACCTATCCCCTAACTCTGTGCTATCCCTTGTATGCTAACTCTCTTTAGGTAGCTTCTTACCCCCATGGACCTACCTTACAGGTACCCAATACCTAGGGTAATAGAGTCACATGGCACTACCCGAAGGTAGCCCAATATCTAACTCATGATGACTTGATGGTCCTACCCTTTTGGTAGCCATTTACTAAGTCATCTAATGACCTGATGGACCTACCCCATTGGTAGCCATTTACTAGGTCAACTATTAAGTCATAGAGGGGACCAAGATCTGAGCTAGTACGCACATATCTTATGTGATAGTCATAGCCACATTATAGTTTGCATGAGTTAAAATCATCCAACAATTAATTCATGACATCGATGAAAACATCAGTAAATCTCGGAAAACTAACTCGAGATATTCATAAGCGTAACCACATACCTATATATGTAGATTCAGGTGCAAGAATAATCCAAACAACAATGAGCAAGCAAGCATTCAATAAGATCCTGAAACAATTATACAATTTCCTTTTATTACTCATGTCATTAAGATCTATTAAATCTAGCTCGCTTCTTAGGGTTTCTAGTCCACTTTCAGGGTTTCCATTGCAATTAGGGTTTCCCTTCATCTTTTACTATTTTAAACCCTAATTTAACACAATTGATTGCAAACCCTAATTATTTCAACATCTAATCCTCAATTTTGGATTAAAGGCATAATTATCCATTAATTAAGCCACTTAAACCTCTTTTACATTAAAGCCACTATTTTTATCCTTTTAATCCATGACAAGATCATTATGCTCATTTACCATCAATTCAAAGTTCATTATAGTCTAATTCACATGTGAACTTGATTTACCATTAATGCTATCTTTTATTCATTAGAAAACCCTAATTACTACATTTAGGGTATTTAACCAAAATTAGGAACTTTAATGCTTGAAATAGCATAAAATCATCATCCCTTAACTTTATTCAAAAATTTGAATGATTAATATCATTAAGAGTCAAATTGTCAACATTAGGGTTTCAAGGCCCATTAAAGTATATTCATGCAAATGAAACTCTAAATTAACTAATTCGTGCAAAATTCATCTTTTTCAATCTTAATGTAAAATAGGTTAATATCAACTTTAACCATCAATTATCACATTAATCATATCCAAATAAGGTTTCTTAATCACTATTATACTAAAGTTAACAACTTCCATTACTTTTCGAATTTCTAGCAGAATCAGGCTCCAATCATATTTTTAATGGATTCCCCTCATTTTTCTGAACAAAATTCATGTATAAACTTTTTTCATCCGAGCTACTATTAAAGAGTTATGATTTTTGGAGGAAATACCTTACTTGAGCCAATCAGAATCCGCCAAGTGTCCTCCTTGCAACATGCTCTTTTTGGAAATATAACGGATTTACGATCTTGCCCTTACATAAATGGCCGATCCTTTAATCTGTGGGAGGGTACAATGGTCCAATGGCCGAATGTTGTCTTCAACCTTCAACAACACGAGTCGGCCACCGGCTGCAGCCCTACTCGGGGCTGCCCACTCCTGCTTAGGGCGCGCGAACCTCCGTTGAAGGTTTCCCTAACTTCGCCATCCTCCCCCACACCTGGGGCGTCATCTGGCTTGCGACCTAATTGGTTAGACAGTGCGCACAAGTTCTGCGACCTAGAGACACCTTGCAGCCATCTAACAGTTATGGCGCACGTCCCAGAGTACAGAAAGTCAGCCTAGCTCCTCCGGTGCTGTCGTGGTAGTTACACGCACACATCGCACCTCCTCCACGTCCTCTCATTGTGCCAAGATGCGAGCTACCCTCTCCGCTAGGGTTTCATGTAAAGAAGAAGAAGAAGAAAGTGAGGGATATGTGGGATTCTTCCTAGGCTTTGTCAAGGTTCTACCCCTATGTATAGGGGAGTGTATCCACGTCCAGAGACGTTGCTCCCAGAGAAAATGAGTCCCACTCTTTAAAGGAAACCTATTTCTTCAAGGAGAAGCAAGCTTTCTCTCTCCTCACTATCCCTTTTGATATTATCCATTATTTGGGGTATTTAGAATTCAAAAATCTTTCTCATTATTATCTTTATTCTTGGCTTTTAGTTCACTGGCCTCAAAATTATATTCCCCTCAAGTAGGAAATACTCTTTCTTAATAAAACCACATAATTCCATTATGTATTCCCATTATCCTTTTATTTTGCACTTTTTGTATTTTATCTTTCTTTCCTCTTTATTGGGATTCCTTGGATTCCAAGAAACTCTATTATTTCGAAATCCTTTTCATTGGATACCCATTATCCTTCTAGATGTATCTAAATGCATTATTCTTCATTATCATGTGTATTTCTTATTAAAATATTTCTTTTTGAGGATTTCTCTTTATTTCTCTTTTATTCCTCATTGTTATTCCTTTTATCATTAGGAATCCTTGGAATACGAAATTTCACCAAGCATAACTCAATTATAACTCTTTCCACTTATTTTCCATATTTTATCATTATTTTCCATTTTCTTTCTTAATAAAGAAATACTTAATTAATATTTTCTTTTCTTATTGCTTTTCTTTGCAACTTTGGACTCCTTGGGACATAAGGAACCCATGAGGCACGACATCCATCTTCGTATTACATTCTTTTGCCTACAGAGATTTCCACATCTCTCTTTTCTCAAAAACTCAATTATTCATTTATTAATTGAATTTTCTTGTTATTGGGCCCAATAGCCAATAAAGCCCACAACACAACATCACGACTATTGTAAATGAAATTCATTTATTCACAACAAAATATATCATTATTTGTTCCAATATATTTAATATGAGAAATTACATTTCTCACCAAAAGAACCCAAAACTGGGGTTGTAACATAAATTTCATGTATATGTGAACGAAATATACAAAATAATAATTATTGTGAAAATTTACATAGACTAAATTTCTTTGAAAATATATTATTATTGTGTGCCAGGTGGATTAATCCACAAATCTACTAGTGGTGAAAGAGAGAGTGTGATTATGAGTTCAATCTAGTGATTTTCTCTATAACATGGATGACTAGAGGATGAAAATTTCTCTTAAAATGATAAGATATATAGATTCAATTTTTCTCTATATTTCAACCTCTCCTTAGTCTCTTTAAGAGGAAAGAGCACCCATGAGCTACAATTGTTGAATAAGGCCATGAATTTCAACCTTTACCCAAGTGATTTCTTGGAGGAATAACAAAGTTGTTGCATGTATCAAATATGAACATCACTTGACATGATGTTTTAAAGATAGAAGAGAGCTAGTGAAATTATTAATGCTTTATATTAGAGAGAGGGGTCAAACCATATCTATCACATGTAATCAAACTAAGGGGAAGAGATCATGGAACCATGTAGAGAAAAGTATGTCCATACTAAGTGTTTGTTGGAACATTTTAAGATTATCTAGATTGGTGATCAAGAATGTAAATATGTTGGTTTGATATTTTCATTAGTGAATTTATAATGATCTTGTACAACAAACGAAGTTTGGTTGTTTATTTTATGAAACATACAGTCTGTAGGAAACAGATTGAACGCATCGATATATGTATATATAAGTTTCATATTCCATCGTAGTTTCTTAATTTCTCTTAAAATTGGCTTAAAATGTATGATTTCTTATTCTATTCTTAGATTGATTTTTATGACGTCATTGTTGATGAATATATCTAGACGTCTCTAAAAGTAATGATAGTTCTTCATGTTAAGGTGATGTCAACTAAATTTATAATTCAATACTTTTCATTATTTGATGGATTTATAAACATATCTCATGTGGAAATAAGATAACTATAAGATATAATTCATTAAGGGAAAACATATACATTCAAAAAAATTGAATTTACACCAACATGTTTATCTTATAATGTTAGAGATAAAGGTTATATTAATAAAATTTTCCAGGGCATGATAACACTAACGAATATAAATTGTATAAGAAGTAAGAGTAAAATGTCTTAAATAACTAGTATATACCCAAATGAGATAGTGAGAATTAGAAATATCATTAAAAATACTTTCCACATTAATGATAACCTTATCCTCACAAAGGAATTGGGTGAGTGTAAGTTAGATCCAATCTTTTACAATTTAAAACTAATAACCTTTAAGGTTGAGAATACCTAAAACATACAAGAAAATAATATAGTATTTATCATATAGACTAGTACGAAAATACAAGTATGAATAATTCTTGAATAATAGGGAAAATTTTAACGAATTATTGGTACATAAATACATATTGTATAAATATAACAAATTGCTCGATAAAAGCATTAAATCCAACTTCATATTTATGTGTGAATTTGAAGTGCATGTGGCAAACTTGAAATTTTTACAATCTAGAAATTATGAATACCATCACTTGAAATCAGACACTACACTTAGTGACAAAGTAATTGGAAGAATCATACTAGATTTTTAGAAATTAATATATAATTATAGTAATCATATGTTAATAAACTATTGTGTACATAGTCATCATTCTTCAATGAGTGCAATAATTCATTTAAGTGAAGAGGACTTGTCCCCAATCACCCTTTATTGTGAAGGAGTGCATTGAGGACCTTGTAATGGGAGGAATCATTGAGCTAAATCTAGACAAAAGAAGAGCCACAGTGTAATAAGAAAAAATAGCAAGGAAAATGAAATTGAAAAGGCATGTGATACTTAGGAAATATTAACAAATTATTATAAATAAATACGCACATATTGATTTGATAAGGACATTCCATGTTGCATTTTACCATCTTAATTGAGTGCTTATTGGTTGATTTTATTGCCTTACATATCAAAATTTTCTCAATTCCACCTTTTTTCTTGTTAGTTGATTCTCCTTGTTGCTTAGGAGGCACCATTATTCTATCGTATCTCCCACATGAGGGGACTCAAGTCATTGTTTTGAAACATCAGATTTCATGAGGTCCAAAAAGAATTTGTACTGAACTAGAAAGACTACATTATATGTTTCTCTATAAGATGATGTGTTCCTTGTTAGTTATCCAAGAGAATTCATTGCGGAAGTTACATTACATACACCCAATGTTATTTCAGGTGAAGAAATCCTTCCCAATCTACTGACCACAATTTAAACAACATAATTTTCCATTGCATACCATGTAATTCCCAAAAATTCTTAGTGCTTCCACTATTTCATGTATTATATGGCATAAAACTCCATCACATATCGTGTCAATGTATGTAGGAGGAAATACAATTTTTTTTAAAATTCCCATCATATATATAGACTTGGAACATATTAAGGGGAAGTATCAAAATCTAATTAAAATGATGGCATACATACAATAGTAGGGCAGAGGATGAGTTGTACCATCTCAAAGTATTGATGGGAAGTAGGAGAATATCTTATCCATCGCCAAATAATACTTTTTGTGTTCGTCCAAAAATTAATCATCTTTAGGGCACCTGGATCTTCATATAAGGAAATAGGACGCCCATCACATGCCCATTATAAATGAACTGGGTTCGCCTTAGATACCCAATTGTATTCCCTTCCTTATGTCTATATTAGTATCTATCAATTTCATGATAAACCATAATTATTTGTGCATGTTTAATCAGGAAATGAGAGAGTAGTAGGTTTGTAAGAGTAGACCCCATGTTATTCAATGTTGAATAATTCCTTTCAATGAATTTGACATAGGTTTTCAATACTTATTTTGCAACAGATGAGATCTGAATTATGTGTTTTTTTTTGGAATAGGGTAAATATATTGCCAAAAAGTAGGTATAGATAAGCTATACAACAAAGCAGGGCATCTCTAAAAACGAGACCCCAAAACCATTGACAAAAACCAAAGACAAAACTATACGAGGGAACTATACAAAAACCCCCAGTATACTTTCGTAACAGAGCTTAGACTAAGTAACAACTCATGTCTATGCTTTACATGCGATGTTAGATTAGTGGAAAAAAGCTCCAGCAGCTTGAGTTCTTCACACCCACTAGATCCATGCTTCCTTTTATTTCTTTCATTCCAGATCATATAGATCAGTCCGGATATGCAGAGATTGGCAAAACTGCTAAGCGCTTTGTTCTGCCAAAAATTGATCTTTGGCCCAAGTCAAAATCTCATAAGGGTTGTTTAGGCCATTGAGTTTCCAACCATTTCTTAGGAACATGATTTTGAGAAGCCGATTAGAAAATTTGCAATTAAAGAAAATGTGATCCACATACTCAGCTTCCTCTTTACACAGATAACAAATGGTGTCTAACTGGATGCCCCAATTGAGAAGCCTATCCTTCGTGGGTAGCTTGTTGAGGAGAGCCCTGTATAACAGCGTGCTCCATTTGAGCTCTTCACATCTTGACCTGCCTGTATTAGTATAGGTTAATGGTGGGGGGGCTAGGATAGCCCACCCACCATTCACAACCACCCTATACAAGAAGGGTGAATTATTAATCTGATCACACATCGCCCGCCACACCCTGGAAGGATTACAATCAATATTACATAAAGGGAGATTGATGTATCTTCTTTTCAGCCATTTCACCCAGCAGTTGTCATCCTGCGTTATAAACCTTTCAACTCTCTTCTTTGTGCATAGCATCATCAGATAATCACGATCCATGATCTGCAACCCACCCTGTTTGAAGGGTTTTGCAATAATGTCCCAAGCCACTCCATGGCTTTTGCTAGCCCAAATAAAATTAGCTGCAACATCCCTGACCTGGGTTATGAATTAACCCTAGATGTTTTGTCTAATAAGGTTGAGTAGATTCTTAATATTATCTTGGGAAAAGTAATTAGTCCTCATGATAAACTTATATTTCAATTTTGGTCCTGTTTGAACAATGTTGAAGCAATGTTTGCTTATTTTGGACCAAAGTGCAAATTACCCAAGTTGAGGGGTTAAATTGCAAATATTGCATGGTAAGATGTTCCTCTGATGTTGAGACATCATAAGAATGAATATGATGTAGTGGTATGGCTTTCACAAGCTCGGGCACTAAGATTAAGCTTGTAAAGCAGTGTTGTGCATTAAAACCTAGTTTTGGTGAAAAGTGCAATTTACCCAAAACCTAGGGTTCCATATGCAGATTACCACTTCAATAATGTCCATAATGTTTCTTGGAAACATTTATAGCAAATAAAATGAGATGGGTGTCTCATTTGAATTAAGTTGGAGGAGAGAGAATCTTGATATTAAAATAATCAAGATTAATGCCTAATTGAAACCCTAATTTGATTTAGGGCAAAAATGAATAAAATTAATTGAAGGGCTTTCAACCAAAATGTTTTGGGTTGATTTTGAATAAGAATGAACGTTCCTTTGCCAAGATAAGGAACGAAAATATCCTAAGTAGGTGAAATTCCACTCACCTTATTATAAGAAAAAGAAAACCCACTCACATATGGATATTAATATAATAAGCATTAAGGTGCTTAATTTGATTTTCTTTAAATCAAGGATAATGAAGGATAATTAAAGGCAAAGGAAGGTGCCTCGTCCTTAAGGGATTTGAGGGGTAAGAGGCGGCCATATTTTTGGAATTTAATGCATTTTAATAATGCATTTTCTCTCTCATCAATTTCCTTAAAAAAGTGCCTTTTTCAAGCCAAATGAAAGGCTATTTCGGATTTTCTTCTTTCCCTTGCTTGCAAAACCGACCAAGGAGCTAGGGAGGAGCAGGGAGCACGTCCCCAACCTGTGGGTGAGCCCTTGACCTTCGTTCTCCTTGATTTCATGGTGGAAATCGAAAATAAATTATGGATTCCTTCTTATTTCGATCTCCTCTTCAACCCTAGCCAACTTTTGCAATCAAAATCTTGAGGACGAGCCTAGGGGGAGTTGCAAGAGCTTCATCCACCTTTAATGGCGTGAGCTTGGAGCTTTGGAGCTCAATTGGAGGCGGGTTTTATAACTCAAACCCTTAAACATTGCTATTGCATCAATTCTCTATGCTTTGTTGATTGATTTCTTCAATTTGATGCACTCTTGTTTCTTGCTGCAATTTCCATCAAGAACGGTTGCTGTTCTTGGTTGTTAGAAGGAAGGGGACGATGACATCATCCTAGATGCTTATCCAAAGAAAATTACCAAGCAAAACCGTTTTGATAGCTACTCCAAATCGTTTTAATTTGATAGGCTATGTGGTTTCAGCAAACCGTTTAAGGGCAAACGGTTTGAGACCGTTTGGGAGCAAATGGTCTCAAGACCGTTTGAGATAGTTGACCAAGCGTTGACTGTTTGGGAATTTTGTTTCTAATTATGTAGGCTGATAAACCTCCAAATTTGAGGGATTAACTCCAAAGGAATCGAGAGTTGAAGGGCAATCAATTTGGCAATCGAATTGAATTATGTGCTGATTTTCAACCTGATTAACTTGACCTTCTTGGGAAAACGGTCTCAAGACCGTTTGAGTGCGTTGACCAAGCGTTGACCGTATGAGATTTTTGATCCTAATTATGTTGGCTAATGAATCATCAAGTTTTATGGGTTAACTCCCAAGGAATCGTGAGTTGAAGCCTAATCAATTAGGGAAACCTAATTGGATTAAGTGCTGATTTTCAACCTGATCAACTTGACATGCTTGGGAAAACGGTCTCAAGACCGTTTGAGTGAGTTGACCAAGCGTTGACCGTATGAGATTTTTTGTTCATAATGATTTTATTTAATGACCCTCCAAATTTGAGGGGTTAATTCCAAAGGGATCATGAGTTGAAGACTAATCAATTAGGCAAACCCTAATTGAAAATAGTGCTGAAATTCCAATGAGTTAAGTTGAGATTTTGGGTTGATTAGCCCAAACGGTCTCAAGACCGTTTGGGGATCACCCAAACGGTCTCAAGACCGTTTGGGGATCACCCCAAGACCGTTTGGAGGTCTGGGGTCAAGTATAGTTGACCAATTGAAGGTCCAAAGGTACCAAATCATACTGCAACTAAATGCTGATTTGTTGATCAACTCGATAGACCAATCCATGATGAATTTTCACTAGAGTCCAAAGGTTGGATGGGCAAACGGTCTCAAGACCATTTGGAGGTCATCCAAACGGTCTCAAGACCGTTTGGTGGTCACCCAAGACTATTTGGAGGTCTAGGGTTGAGTATAGTTCAGTGGTTGAATTGTTTCTGGCGGAGAGTTATATCTCTCGCTGGGGCAATTTTTATAATTGTCTCACCCCCGTGGGAACCACATTTTTAGGTGGACGCGGACGAGGAGACAGGAATCCTTCAGGAGGTGAAGGACATCAGCAGTAGCAGGGACAGCAGTAAAGTCTCAGGTGGAGACATTGACTGTCATGTCATGTTCAGATGTATATAGAAATCCTATGTGTCGTCTCTGTACTCTCAGGTCCTTGGAGTAGTAGTTAATGATTTCGAGATTCTGGCTTAGTGCCTCGAGGGTTTTATACTACCTGTGTACAGTTAAGATAGAGTAGTTAATGTTTGTATTCCTCGAGAAGCAAAAGTACATGAGATGTATATATATGAACCAGGATGTAAAGTTTTACTTTGGTTCTGAAAGAAAGAGTTTTCCTATGAATGGATCCCTTTGCAAAAAGTTTTAATTTTTAGTGATTTTCGCTAATCCGTTGTTTGATGAACGCTTCCTCATTAGTTAATCTTGTTTTCGCGAGACGTTCGTCACAATTTAGTGGTATCAGAGCTCTAGGTTCGCTGAGTCTACAGAGACATAGGACTAAGGTATCGAGTCTGTGTTAGTGTCCTCTAGTATACCCTATAATGATTTCTGCTTGTGCAGAGAAAGGGTAAAGTTTTAAAATGACTGGAGAGCACAAGGAACACATTGCTTAGGGCAATGTTGTTGCACCAAGAAGTGGTGCAAGGATCATGCAAGAATAGAATGAGTGCCTGAGAATCCCCATTAAGACCTGATCAGGATAGAGAATCCTATGATCATGCTCTTGTTGGGCAGATTAGGGCAACAATAATGCATATAGGGGACTAGATACTAGCTTTAAAATCTAGATTATCAGTCCTTAATACAGAAAGTTTGAGCTTTAAAAGAGTTCCTGAATGACTTAGTCATGTTGGAACAAGGGAAAATCATGTGTGTATAATGATATGAATAGCAAGGAATATGATAGCATGTAAGTGCATACTACTTGATCTCACTATTTGTAAACCCTGGCCAGGTATACAACTATTGATGATAAAGTGGGTATGGAAACTCTTAGATTGTTGTCTTTTTGATTGCTCTGATCAAGTAGTCATTCTGAGACAATCTAATGAGTATCATGAAATAAGAAATATGTAATCAATAAAGGAAGATGTTGTGTGCAATTCCAATAAAGGAAGATGTTGTGTGCAATTCCAATAAAGGAAGATGCTTTGTGCAATTCCAATAAAGGAAGATGCTTTGTGCAATTCCAATAAAGGAAGATGCTTTGTGCAATTCCAATAAAGGAAAATGCTGTGTGCAATTCCAATAAAGGAAGATGCTTTGTGCAATTCCAATAAAGGAAGATGCTTTGTGCAATTCCAATAAAGGAAGATGCTTTGTGCAATTCCAATAAAGGAAGATGCTTTGTGCAATTCCAATAAAGGAAGATGCTTTGTGCAATTCCAATAAAGGAAGATGCTTTGTGCAATTCCAACCCTAAACAAAAAGGGAAGAGATATGTGTCATTCCCAATCAAAAAGGGAAAGCTATGTGTCATCCCCAACAAAAAGGAAAGAGCTATGTGTCATTCCCAATCAAAAAGGGAAAGCTATGTGTCATCCCCAACAAAAAGGGAAGAGCTATGTGTCATTCCCAATCAAAAAGGGAAGAGCTATGTGTCATTCCCAATCAAAAAGGGAAAGCTATGTGTCATCCCCAACAAAAAGGGAAGATCTATGTGTCATTCCCAATCAAAAAGGGAAAAGCTATGTGGCATTTCCAACTAATAAGAAGAACTATGTGAACAATCCCAATTACATAGAGTTTGTTAAAGGATTACTGAGTAAATTATCTCTGTTAGATATATATGTTTCTCTTTTGGTATATATTCTTGAGTAATGATTGAAGTATGTTCTTTTATGTTTCTTCCTTTCAATAATATGGACATCATATGTTAGGGGTTTATGCTCTGCATAAACATTGATGAGGTTGAGCTAATGAAAGGAGCTTTGTGTGGAATCACAGAGTTCAGGATATCTCCATGATATTAAAATGATATGTGGAGACTTGAGGGCATGATTAATGAACAATATGTTCCTCCTTTTCCTGGGATTTCGAGGATGAAATCCTTGTTAGGGGTTTATAATTTGTAACATCTCTGACCTGGGTTATGAATTAACCCTAGATGTTTTGTCTAATAAGGTTGAGTAGATTCTTAATCTTATCTTGGGAAAAGTAATTAGGCCTCATGAGAAACGTATGTTTCAATTTTGGTCCTGTTTGAACAATGATGAAGCAATGTTTGCTTATTTTGGACCAAAGTGCAAATTACCCAAGTTGAGGGGTTAAATTGCAAATGTTGCATGGTAAGATGTTCCTCTGATGTTGAGACATCATAAGAATGAATATGATGTAGTGGTATGGCTTTCACAAGCTCGGGCACCAAGATTAAGCTTGTAAAGCAATGTTGTGCATTGAAACCTAGTTTTGGTGAAAAGTGCAATTTACCCAAAACCTAGGGTTCAATATGCAAATTACCACTTCAATAAGGTCTCTAATGTTTCTTGGAAACATGTAGAGAAAATAAAATGAGATGGGTGCCTCATTTGAAATAAGTTGGAGGAGAGAGAATCTTGATATTAAAATAATCAAGATTAATGCCAAATTGAAACCCTAATTTGATTTAGGGCAAAAATGAATAAAAATAATTGAAGGGCTTTCAACCAAAATGTTTTGGGTTGATTTTGAATAAGGATGAACGTTCCTTTTCCATGATAAGGAACGAAAATATCCTAAGTAGGTGAAATTCCACTCACCTTATTATAAGAAAAAGAAAACCCACTCACATATGGATATTAATATAATAAGCATTAAGGTGCTTAATTTGATTTTCTTTAAATCAAGGATAATGAAGGAGAATTAAAGGCAAAGGAAGGTGCCTCGTCCTTAAGGGATTTGAGGGGGAAGAGGCGGCCATATTTTTGGAATTTAATGCATTTTAATAATGCATTTTCTCTCTCATCAATTTCCTTATAAAAGTGCCTTTTTCAAGCCAAATGAAAGGCTATTTCGGATTTTCTTCTTTCCCTTGCTTGCAAAACTGACCAAGGAGCTAGGGAGGAGCAGGGATCACGTCCCCAACCTGTGGGTGATCCCTTGACCTTCGTTCTCCTTGATTTCATGGTGGAAATCGAAAATAAATTATGGATTCCTTCTTATTTCGATCTCCTCTTCTACCCTAGCCAACTTTTGCAATCAAAAGCTTGAGGACGAGCCTAGGGGGAGTTGCAAGAGCTTCATCCACCATTAATGGCGTGATCGTGGAGCTTTGGAGCTCAATTGGAGGCGGGTTTTATAACTCAAACCCTTAAACATTGCTATTGCATCAATTCTCTATGCTTTGTTGATTGATTTCTTCAATTTGATGCACTCTTGTTTCTTGCTGCAATTTCCATCAAGAACGGTTGCTGTTCTTGGTTGTTAGAAGGAAGGGGATGATGACATCATCCTAGATGCTTATCCAAAGAAAATTACCAAGCAAAACCGTTTTGATAGCTACTCCCAATCGTTTTAATTTGATTGGCTATGAGGTTTCAGCAAACCGTTTAAGGGCAAACGGTTTGAGACCGTTTGGGAGAAAATGGTCTCAAGACCGTTTGAGATAGTTGACCAAGCATTGACTGTTTGGGAATTTTGTTCCTAATTATGTAGTCTGATAACCCTCCAAATTTGAGGGATTAACTCCAAAGGAATCGAGAGTTGAAGGCCAATCTATTAGGCAATCGAATTGAATTATGTGCTGATTTTCAACCTGATTAACTTGACCTGCTTGGGCAAACGGTCTCAAGACCGTTTTAGTGCATTGACCAAGTATTGACCGTATGAGATTTTTTATCCTAATTATTTTGGATAATGACTCATCAAGTTTTATGGGTTAACTCCCAAGGAATCGTGAGTTGAAGCCTAATCAATTAGGGAAACCTAATTGGATTAAGTGCTGATTTTCAACCTGATCAACTTGACCTGCTTGGGCAAATGGTCTCAAGACCGTTTGAGTGCGTTGACCAAGCATTGACCGTATGAGATTTTTTGTTCATAATAATTTTAGTTAATGACCCTCCAAATTTGAGGGGTTAATTCCAAAGGGATCATGAGTTGAAGACGAATCAATTAGGCAAACCCTAATTGAAAATAGTGCTGAAATTCCAATGAGTTAAGTTGAGATTTTGGTTTGATTATCCCAAACGGTCTCAAGACCGTTTGGGGATCACCCCAGGACCGTTTGGAGGTCTGGGGTCAAGTATAGTTGACCAATTGAAGGTCCAAAGGTACCAAATCATACTGCAACTAAATGCTGATTTGTTGATCAACTCGATAGACCAATCCATGATGAATTTTCACTAGAGTCCAAAGGTTGGATGGGAAAACGGTCTCAAGACCGTTTGGAGGTCATCCAAACGGTCTCAAGACCGTTTGGTGGTCACCCAAGACCGTTTGGAGGTCTAGGGTTGAGTATAGTTCAGTGGTTGAAGGTCTAAAGATATCAAGTTGATCTGCAATAGATTGCTGATTTGGTGAGCACTTCAATGAACCAAACCCTAATTAGATTGCTTGGATTGGAGTGATATGATGGGCAAACGGTCTCAAGACCGTTTGGAGCTCATCCAAACGACCTCAAGACCGTTTGGTGGTCACCCAAGACCGTTTGGAGGTCTAGGGTTGAGTATAGTTCAGTGGTTGAAGGTCTAAAGATATCAAGTTGATCTGCAATAGATTGCTGATTTGGTGAGCACTTCAATGAACCAAACCCTAATTAGATTGCTTGGATTGGAGTGATATGATGGGAAAACGGTCTCAAGACCGTTTGGAGATCATCCAAACGACCTCAAGACCGTTTGGTGGTCACCCAAGACCGTTTGGAGGTCTAGGGTTGAGTATGGCTAGGTGTTTGAAGGTCTAAAGGTACCAAGCTGTTATACAATGCAATGTTGATTTGGTGATCAATCCAATGATCCAAACCTTAATTGGATGGCTTGGATTTGAGTGATATGATGGGCAAACGGTCTCAAGACCATTTGGAGGTCATCCAAACGACCTCAAGACCGTTTGGGGTCAGGTCATACCCAACTTGGATGATGGTTCAATGATTTCAAAGCAACTAGTCTTACATTGATTAGTGTTGTTGAATCATCGATTCCAAACCCTAATTCAATTGAATCAAACCCTAATTGATGACCAATTGAGGGTTAATTAAGGTTCAAATAAGATGAAGGTTGACCTATTTAAACTCAATTGAAGTATGGGTATAGGTCCAATTGATGATTGGTTCCATGAATCCAATGATTGAAGGAATCAACATTGGAAACCCTAATTCAATTGGATACCTTATGTCATTAAAGGTCCAATGGATCAAAACTTTTTGAAAACCTAATGTGATTAGGTGGGAGATACCTTTAATGGTACTAGTCATTAATGCATAACAAATGCATAGATCCAATACATGATGTAAACCCTAATTGAGGCCGATTTCATGTATAACCCTATTAAGAGGTTGCCTACATGTGAAATCACTAATTAGGATGAATAGTAAACCCTAATTCCTTTGGATACCTTATGTAATGGAGGTCCAATGTGATGATGAATGTACTATTGATCCAATGATGGTTATTAATGTTAACCAATGAAGGAACAAAGGTTAAAACCCTAATAGTACCTAAGTGATTAGTGTCAATTAAGGGATGAACCCTAATTGCTGATAAGATCAATGACTTGGTACACTATGTAAATCATAGTTGTATGTACTTGATTGAAGGGTTGATATGACCTAATCAAGTTAAGAAGCTGATAGCATGAATTCATACATGAATATGAATCATGTGGTGTATAAGGGTTATGATCCTTAATCAAAGAGATCATGAAACCCTAAACATGAACATAAACCCTAATTGACAGCGTTATTGAATTCAACCCTAGTTGAGGGTGATTCCATGTGAAACCTTAGTTGAGGGTGATTCCATGTGAAGCCCTAGTTGAGGGTGATTCAATGTGAAGCCCTAGTTGAGGGTGATTCCATGTGAAACCCTAGTTGAGGGTGATTCCATGTGAAACCCTAGTTGAGGGTGATTCAATGTGAAACCCTAGTTGAGGGTGATTCCATGTGAAACCCTAGTTGAGGGTGATTCCAAGTGAAACCCTAATTGAGGGTGCATCCATGTGGAACCCTAGTTGAGGGTGATTTCATGAGAAACCCTAATTGGGAATGCATCCCTAATTGCTTATAGGACCAATGACTTGGTACCCTATGTTAATCATAGTTGTATGCATATGATTGAAGGGTTGATGTGACCTAATCAAGTTGAAAGGATCAAATAATAGAATTCATATATAAATATGATTCATGTGATGATCCTATGTAGCACGACCGTGCAAGGCAGCACGGCCGTGGCGACTTTACTCAGCACGACCGTGCAAGGTAGCACGACCGTGGTAGCTTTACTTTGCACGACCGTGCAAGGTAGCACGGCCGTGGTGGTCTATGCTTGACTTAGAGCTGAATTGAAAGTGAACTAACATGGTCGTTTTGTTAATTCTCAACTTAAGGATGAGAGAGATACTCATACCTTGTGATGATAATCATTTAATGATAATTGATGAGAATAAATAAGTATGAGTGAATACTTATGGTATAAATGTTGGCTCCTAGATGTGGGGAGCAATGAACTAGGGTTTGATCATTGATAATATGATCTTAAAAACCTAAATGGTTAATAATGGAAAACCCTATTCTTAATGAAGGGTAATGATATGTGAGAGAAAGCCCTAATTGATGGTAAACCCTAACCTTGGTAAGGGAATAGTGGTGTTACCCTGTATTGCATGATGTGTTGTAAACCTGATAAGTCTATTATAATGTGTGACAATCATGCAGGTTTCATGAGTTGATGATCATAGCCAGGTATGAGCTATGATGTTTATTTGATAAGAATTGATTGGCCATATGTGCCATTATGTTTTTGTTACTGAGAAAGAAGTAACAAGATGAGTTGGGCTTGTAAGCCTTTGTTTTAAGTTGTTGCCTAGTGAGAGGTGACAAGATGTGAATGGCCTTGTGCGCCATGTGAATAAAGTTGTTGCCTAGTGAGAGGTGACAAGATGTGAATGGTTTTGTGAGTCATGTGAATAAAGTTGTTGCGTAGTGAAAGGTGACAAGATGTACAGTGTTCTGATGAGCCATGTGTGATGGAAACCCAAATCCTGATAAAGGATTAAGGGTAATACCCTTGAATTATTAATACATTGTTTTTGCATGGTATTGATAGATAATTGATGTACTGCTATTATATGTGCTAACCATGCAGGTATTATGAGATGATGAGCATAGCTAGGTATGAGCTATGATGTATTATTAGTTTGAATTGTTAATTGGGCCTTGTGTGCCATAATATACCTTGTGTCTGGTAAGAGGTGGCAAGAGAATTAATGTGCATCAAGTGCCATGATGGATGCTTGTGTAGCAAGTATCATACTTACCTTGGTCAAATGACCTAAAGGTGTTAGTTACCTGAGAAAGAGGTAATAGTGCTCAAGTGATGAACAAAGGGTTTGAATACCCAGGATTTCATGGTTATGGTATTGAAATTGAGAATGGATGAGAAGCCCCAGTGTTGAAATGAGGGATTAAGATCCCAACACCTTGTGAAAAGAGTATGGCTACGGGCCATGACTCCACAATGATAATGCCAGGCTTTAGTCATATGATCTAAGCCTAAAGAGAGTTAATGCAGTGATAATGATTCTGGAGTTTGAATAGATGTTATACATGTTCTTCATATTCATTAAAGGAATAGTAACATGTTTATTCTATCAAGTTACAGTTGCAATGCTTTTGATATAGAATAATGATTTAATCTGTTAGACATCAAAATATATGCTGTCAAATAAATATGATTTCCCTATTCACATTTATCTTATTAAGTTGCAATAATAATGTTTCTGGCGGAGAGTTATATCTCTCGCTGGGGCAATTTTTATAATTGTCTCACCCCCGTGGGAACCACATTTTTAGGTGGACGCGGACGAGGAGACACGAAACCTTCAGGAGGTGAAGGACATCAGCAGTAGCAGGGACAGCAATAAAGTCTCAGGTGGAGACATTGACTGTCATGTCATGTTCAGATGTATATAGAAGTCCTATGTGTCGTCTCTGTACTCTCAGGTCCTTGGAGTAGTAGTTAATGATTTCGAGATTCTGGCTTAGTGCCTCGAGGGTTTTATACTACCTGTGTACAGTTAAGATAGAGTAGTTAATGTTTGTATTCCTCGAGAAGCAAAAGTACATGATATGTATATATATGAACCAGGATGTAAAGTTTTACTTTGGTTCTGAATGAAAGAGTTTTCCTATGAATGGATCCCTTTGCAAAAAGTTTTAATTTTTAGTGATTTTCGCTAATCCGCTGCTTGATGAACGCTTCCGCATTAGTTCATCTTGTTTTCGCAAGACGGTCGTCACATTGGCTGTTAAAGAACGAATGTTATTTAGAACAGGCTTTGGAATAACTCCCATAGTAGCCCATAATCTCACTGTGGCCTGAACTACTGATCTAACCAACACTAGTCTACCCGCCATAGAAAGATTTAGTCCACTCCATATTTCAATCTTTGTCCTGAGGTTGTCCATCAGCTTGTTAAAGTCTCTGGATTTGGTTCTTCCTGAGGCCAGAGGAATCCCAAGGTATTTAGTGGGAAAAAACCCTTGATCCATCCCAGCAGCACTTTTCAATTTGCCCCTCCTGTTATCACACGATTTAGAGAGAAAGACTTGTGATTTTATAGTGCTAATGTATAAGCCAGTTTGTTTCCCAAACACCTTTAGAATTTTGGTAATTTCCTTCAGCCGTTTAGCATGGCCCACAGAAAAGAGAAGAACATCGTCAACGAAGATGAGAGTTGGTTTAACATTAATACCTTTGACTTTGAACGTCTTCACAAAGTTTTTAGTTTCTACCTCTTTGATCATATGACTCATTCCTTCCATGACCATTGTAAACAGTAACGGAGATAGGGGGTCTCCTTGTCTTAGACCATTTGTATATCTGAATAGACCTTCAGGGGCACCATTAATGAGCACAGAAAAGGAACAAGTACCATAACATTGTTTCATTAGATTGATCCACTGCTGACTGAAACCCAAAGATATCATAGTCTTGTTAATAAAGGACCAACTGATGTGGTCATAAGCTTTGCTAATGTCAATTTTCATCATGGCTTTGGCAGTAGAATTCTTTTTATTGAAATCAATGAGATACTCGGAAGCAAGGAGGGAGCACTCCTCTATTTTCCTGTTCTTGATAAAAGCATTCTGGTCATCTGAAATAATATGTGGTAGAATGTCTTTAAGTCTCTTGGCAAGCAGCTTGGCTATAGTTTTGTACAGCACATTGCAGCAAGCAATAGGCCGATAATCATTAATCGTTCTTGCATCTTTAGATTTGGGTATTAATTTGATAAACACATGGTTTGCAGCCAGAACCATGTTCCCCCCTTTTACAAACCATCTCACAGCATCGCATAAATCATTTTTAATGATGGGCCAAGTGGCTTGGAAGAAATGGCTATTAAAGCCGTCGGGACCAGGAGCTTTTGAATAATGTATGGAGAGCAAGGCGCTTCTGACTTCTTCTTCATTAATGTCTTTGCAAAGATCGGCATTCATAGCAGCATTGACTTTGTCCTTAGGGAGATTCAACTCCCCCTCATAACTTCCATTACTTATGTTATAAAGGTTGCTAAAGTACTTAATTGCGTGGGCAGTAATCTCCTCATGGCTTTCAGCAGGATTGCCCTGTTCATCTATCAATTCATAAATGCTATCTCTCATCATCTTCTTTTTTGTTACATCATGATATATTCTGGTGTTACGGTCACCATCATTTATCCACTTCATTCTACTCCTCTGCCATATGTATTGTTCCTCCGCCTTCTCAAGGTTTCTGACTCTGTCCTCATTGTGTTTTTCTTCTTTAATGAGCTCACTATTCAGTGGGTTGTCCCTCAAATTCATAGCAGCCTGCTCGTATTTTTGTCTAGCATCCCTCAGGAGATTTTGAATGTTAATGTTTTCTTTTGTCCAACCTTTGAGAATCCCTTTACTTCTTTGAACCTTCTTGAGAAATCTAAATAACGGATTCCCCTCCTGCTGTGTGCTCCAAGCTTCTTTAATCTTCTCATTGAAGCCATCCCATTTACTCCAGAAATTAAGGTACCTAAACGGTTTGGGTTTTTGTTTCTTCTTTGACAGATTCACCTTTAGCCAGGAATGATCACTGAAATGATGGGACCCCATTCTAGTAGCCACACAAGGAAGGATGTCGAGCCAAGCATTATTAACCAAACATCTATCCAGCTTACTAGCTATACGCTTCTTTTGTTTATTCGACCACGTTGTGTCACCACCAATAGTGTTAAGCTCATGAAGTTCTACGGTGTCCAAACAGCTGTTAAATTTGTTGAGAATCCTCTCCGGAACTCTCCTTCCTCCTCTCTTTTCACCTGCACTGTGAATGTTGTTAAAATCACCTAAAACTAGCCAGGGGATCTGGTCTTGAGCAGTAGATGTCAGCATAGGCCATAGTCGGTCTCTATCAGCCTCCAGGTTCTCACCGTAGACAGCAGACAGAATACAAGAGAAACTGCCAATATTAAAACAACTAACTGTAATGACTTGGTTGCTGACAGCAATTGGCTCAATTGTCCATATGTCTGGATTCCACCCCATCACAATTCTGCCTCCATCCACCACCTCAAGGTTGGAAGTGGACTCCCAATCTCTAGGAAAAATGGACTTAATGCGATCTGAGCAACACCTTTTAATTTTTGTTTCAAAACAGCAAATAACTTCTGCCTTTATCCTCCTTAGAATCTTCCTTAACCTTGCTTGATTCGTTGGTAAGGAAGCTCCTCGCACATTCCATGTGAGGAAAGTCATTTATCATTGGCTTTGTGCCCTCCTCCTCCACCAGATTTGGGCATGTTCTTCATCTTAGCAGTATCACTTCTTGTAGTGCGAGGGCTTCTGCTTCTGCCTCCCATTGAACTAGCGGGCATTTCCTCATTTTCCAGTTGGTCTAGCACAGAGAAAGGATTAGTATCTGTGTTGGCTGCAGATGTCTCACCCACCTCAGCCGTCCTGGTCTCATTCACTATCGTTTCTTGAATTTCTCCATCTTCTAGATTAATGGTTTCAGTAACCATGTTCTTTGTATTCATCTCTATGGCATTAGGAATAATGCTCTCTTGTCTAACCCCCTGGTTGGTGCTGCTACGTCGAGGGGGTTTAGAATGCGGTCTTCTCTTTTTCTGTCTTCTGACATCAGGAGCCACAATGGGTGGTGACAGCATTGGCACCGTCGACCTCTCACCTGGACAATCGCCAGTGCTATGCCCAAACACTTTGCATGTTGAGCAACGGTCAGGGAGAGCTTCATAACGCAGCTTGACCTCCCATTCGCCACCATTGGGTAACTCGACCATGATTTCTGGAGGAGGCTCCTCCTCAGCAGTGATGTCCACACAGACCCGTGCACATCCCAGCATTGTTTCGTCCACCCTTTTGTCAATGGCTCGAGGTTCCCCTATGGCATTGGCAATTACATTAATGGCTCTGAAGGACCAATGCTTCCCCACGTCAGGTAGTGAGATCCACATGGGTGCCGTCTTCAGAGCAGTCCTCTGGATGTCAGCCTCTGGCCTCCAACGCCTGACCAACACAAGCTGGTCATCGAAGAACCAGGGGCCGCGATGGATAGCAGCTTTCATATCACCTTCATTGGCAAATCTAGCCAGGATAAGTCCGTCAACAAGGGAGAAGACCTCCAGGTCCCCCCTGGGTTTCCAGGTTCGAAGCATCCATCCTCTAAGTTGGGCGACATTTACATAGGTCCCCACAATTTGAACGATTGTCATGAACCTGTGATAGTCGTCCATTTCTTCCATGTTGGGGTCACTGAATCTCATCCACCTCCGGCCATCCCCTTCTTTGAAGAAGGGTTTCTTAGGGTCATCTGCCACAGTCCCCCTAATGCGCATTGGGGGGCCTTCGACCACCTTAGGCCACTTTCTGGTGACCGTGACATCAGAAACCGGTTTGCTCGAGTTCTCCTTCTCCTTGCCTTTTGCACCAGATCCAGCAGCCTGGCTCTGCGAAGCCTGTCCAGGGTCGGCGGCGCCATCGGCCACTGGACCAACGCCCGCCATCGCAAACTTCACCGGATCGGCCACCTGCTCCTAGGACGAGCAGGAGAGAAGCACCGTGGGGAAGATCAGGGCCACCGAGAGGCCTTACTTCCGTGAGGGCAGCAAGGTGGGAGAAGGAAGCACGAGGGCTGGAGCTTCTCCCCCTAGGGGGAGAAACGAAGTGGAGACGGGAAGCGGAAACCTAGAGAGAAGCTGGAGCTCTCAAGGCAGAGAGAGAAGCCGGCAATGGCTCGTTTTTAAGAATATTGTATAATTTGAATTTTGAATTATGTGTTCTATTTATTGATCACCTATACATATTTTTTGTCTTTCTAAGCATGATCATAAGGTACATGGACTGGTAAGGAGATATTGTTGTGACCAATTAATATAATCCAAATGAGTGATTAGAGTAAGTGGGAAGAATACCAAGAGGTTCAACACTTACCTAGTAGTAGGAGTGGTAGATGTATATTGTACTAATCTATGCATTGATGAAAAAATCAATGGACTGTTGGATTCTATAGAAAAACAAAATATACTTATTCCTTACATGATTGTTTAACATGAAATGTGTGGTTAGGTGAAATCTATAATAAAAGATATCTCCCTTGACACATTTATATGAAATTCATACTTTAACAAAACAACCCTAACAATTATAAATTCACATATATTGAGTAAAAGTTTACTAACTTTTTTGCATGTAGTTGATGATGTTGGACTTCTTTATATTGCTAAAATCTACATACAAGTTTTACATTAAAACATGGCTTCTTGGAAAGTTATACAATGGTCATATTAAAAATTATTTACATATTATAGGGACAATTAATTGTATGATATTTTTGATATTTTTTGTGGTTAAATTCTTCCTAATGAATGAACCACAGTAAAGTGGTTAGTGATGTGCACGATTTATATCACTTTTTACCCACTCTTGCATGCACTTTAAATCAATTTTCTACCTAAATTCACCTCTCATCATGCTTGATTTTTCACTTTTATGTTATCTTTACTTTCTCCATGATGTTGATTATAGGTACATTATTTTCATATCAAAATGGGGAAATAGAGACAATCATATAACTGTTGGGTTTTAGGGGAGGCAGAGAAGGCAGCGGAAACAAAATATTTCTCCTCCCAAACCTAGAATAAAGGAATCGCGCCAACGCCTATACGATAGGAAGGATGGTTTGTAGAGGCATACCTTGTCCCAAGGCTTGCTCGACGACATTACCTTGCGGCTTGCACGGTCTTTACCTACGGTCTTGGATGGTGTATCTGCAGCTCCTGGTCTCACCGGGACTGTTGGGATGGACATATGTCCTCTGAGCGACAGAAGTCTCCTGCCTCTAAAGTAGTCCACATGGACCACCCAGAACTCCGATCTCCTTGTCCCACAAGGAATCGGAAGGAGTCGTACCCTCTTATCGGTGTACTAGTCACCAACACACTCTCCTGCCACCAGTCGCTTTTCTGTAGTTGTCTTTCCCTTGTTGTGCCTCCCTTATCGGGTAGCACTTGGTCGAGGTCTCTCAGTTACCACAATCAGAGAGAACGACAACTTTGTAGAGAAACTAGTGTTATAAGTTGTAATTTTGGAAGCCCCCAGTACCCCTATATATATAGGAGGGTCATGGGATAGGGTTGTCTACCCCGGGCAATGCGGGATTAAAGCAGGAGTAGAAGGGTTCGAGATTTTCCACAAAACAACCAACTGCGGCATCTGAACCGATCATTTCAAGCATGAACCGGTCAGTTGGGGACCTGAGCTGATCGATTCACACCTAAATTGATCATTTGGGACACCTGAGCCAATCGGTTCAAGCATGAGCCGATCGGTTTGTGGTCCTAGTCCAACTCGAATTGACTTTCATGTTTGTTTCCAATTAATCAAATATTAGTCCTTGTCCAAATCAAATTTGTACAAGTGAAACAAATATGTATTTGCAAAAAGAGTCTTCTGACTATCCAAATGATCTTGGTTGGTCACACGAATTGACCGGTTCAACAATTGAGTCGGTCGTTCCATTGACACATGAGCCGATCGACTCACCACTTGAGCCGATCGGTTCATCAAACCGAGCCGATCGGTTGGGGAAGTAGACTGTGCAAATCAGTCAATTGCAGTTCCAATCAATCTGATACTATTAATCATTTGGTTCAACACCTTGAACACTATGATTTTGAGCTATCAATTGATTAAGTGTTTAATTGAAGTACTAAACTCCTTTAGTAATCAATCTAAACATCGTTTGTGGATAAACTCCTCTTCCAGGTTAAATCCTATGTGTGTGATCCTGCAGGCCCATTTCACATTGGTAGTGAAAGTCAATAACACTTATGGCTTCATAAGCAAAGAGAGGTTCCTAGTCGCACATCAGTTCTACCCAAGTGAAAATAAAAGTTCGAGAACAACTTTCAATCCTACAATTCGTGAATGGAGTTACAGTGAATGTATAATTTCTGTCATTGATATCCCTAATGAACTCAAGGCATGGAACAATCATCGTTTCAACGTTCATTCACTTCTTGATCTCAGAGTAGATTGGAGGAGATATGTATGACATAAATATCACATACTGATTCACACATGCGTGCACACCTATCTCAATCCTACTCATCAAGTGGCCATGGATATCAAACTCCCTCGGGAGACACAAATCCCATATCTATCACTCACCCCTCAAAAGCCCCATGTGTCAAAGTCACACAATCATCACCTTTATAACAACCCATGTTTCAGGGTTGTGTTTGATGATGTCAAAGTGTACCCAACGACATGTTTTGAGTGTAGTGATTTCAGGTCAAAGAATCACACTCACCACCATCACTGTGAGAATTGACTATGACTACCATGTCATGGTTCCATGTGTCAAACTCACGGTGGGTCTGTTTGGTACACTTGTTCCCTAACAAGTACCTATGTGTTTGGTTTGATATCTCCATATCATGACTAACGAGATTCTATCATCAACCAATCACCACAATCTAGTCTTGTGTGTCATTGTTGTCTATCTACCTTCCACAATGACATCCAACAAGGGACATAATAAGAATGTACAAACTCTTACCATTCGTATGATCTCATCATCCCCGTACTTAACCTAAAAGCATACATCATTGAGTATTGTCATTCTCTAGACATTTAATCTATTCTATCATTATCTCATATGACTGAACCAGAAAGAATTGGAAGCTTGCCTTTGATGTTTATCAAATCAATCTTAATGTATCCCACCAATCATCCCATGATTGGCTCTCAGGCCATACATACCAACAGACTCCCACTTGCACTATGAGACAATCACCCTTGAATCATATTCATAGTGATCATCAAACATGTCCCACATGTTACTATGTTCTAGTGCTAACATAGTGAGTTATGGAAACACTTTCCCAAAGTCGGTATTAACTGCATGTGTCTCATCTCTTCGTTGTACGTCACATGTATGAGATGGAGTTGCCATAATATGTGATCTAGTATTCCTTTACTAACCTTTAGCCACATTGCATGACCAAGCACTCCTAACTTGTCATTAATGACCGGAATAACTATAAGTTCTTCTCTATGAACTCCTAGATCCACATAGTATCCCTTTCTATTCTCTAACTCACATATACTTGGCTTTTCCTTTTAAAACGACTTTATTGGAATGTGTTCATTTATCAACAAACATTCACTTTTATATATATCCCATATATATTTTGCGATATATTTTCTGTCCTTCTCGGAAGTTTACATAAGTGTAACTCTTTACAGTGAACCCTTCCTTATTTCCATAGAACTAGTACTTCTCAAGTTCTTATGGTATTCCAGTAACCCTTATTGGAACGAGACATACATCCATTCGTCATGTCCCACATACCAGTTATCAGGATGAGAATATCATATTGTCATGTCCTACATACAAGATGATGAATGTGATTTATTCTTGCTATGTCCATACATGCAAGATAATGGGATGATTACATACATGATAGATCCATATCTATTCTTAGTGTTCCCATTCTTCATAAGAATTGGATACTTTTCCTTGGGATACTAATTTAATGTAACATGGATAAGTTTTCTCCCACTAAATCTGTGCACACTGAACCCTTCAATATAGATTGCCAATGTATGCTTTCTCTTTTCAAGTCAAGAGGTTTTTGATAACTATCTATGTAGATCTCTATTCCTATCACATAGGAAACGTCTCTATCATCCCTAAAGATAATTTCCACTTTGGATTTCCATTCTAGAACATCTCATTCCTCATCGACATGTGGAATGCAAATACACTCCCACTAAATCACAGATTGTTTCTTTATCTTTTACATATCAGTCAAACCCTTTGACCTTATCAGCAAAGTAAAGATCCATCTCTGAGTTTCTTATACGTAATCAATCACATAGATTAGTCCATTGTAACTTATAGACTTCATTTGAATTAATGGATTCATAAACCTTATAGGTTGTGTCACATACACATCCTTGTCTTATTCCTTATAGAAATGCAGTTTCAATATTCGTATGCCAAATATTTTAGTCATTAAGTTTCAATTAACAAGAAACATCCTTCTCAAAATGTTATCCATGTGTCTTAATGCTTAAGACTCATTTGCACTTATGGATTTCATCCCAATGGGTGCTACCATCAAGTTCATACCTTATGATTCACATGGAAGTTATTTAGGATGTTATGGTCATAAACCATAACTCAAAATTCAGTTCCTCATATTCATCTATATAGTTGACTCATCACATGACCAACTCATTACATAGATAATCGAGGTGCATCTGTCAAGGATACAAGAACTCACAACCCTTTGTGATTCTTAATGTCCTTTATTAGTGTGGGGTATTCTTTATTAAGAAGAAATTAGTTATTTGATAATCATCCTCTAACTTCTTAGAGTATGACTCCTTGTTGATTTAGACATCCCCATGCCTTAATCACGAGCTCACTATGATACACTATCATAATCACTGACAAGGTTCTCAAACATTTGGTCGAAGTATTTCATTCATTGATCTCATCAAGAATTAACACTTTACCCAATCCGTACTTCATCTATGATATTCTTGAACACTTCAAGATATACATATTAGTATTTCGATAAACATTGTTTGAAGTACTAGAATAAACTCTAATAGGTATGTAAATACATCACATGTATTATACCTAATAGGATAATCATTCTCCCACTACCACTAGTGAATATTGATTAATCATGTCTAAGAGATTCATGTATCTTACTGGTTCTCTAACCAAAAGAGTCTAGACTTATCCAACATATGGAAACTAGAAATGAATTTCTCATGATTTATGTTAATTTGATTGTTTGAGTTATCAATAACTTTTAGGTATCATTTTATCTTATGGATACCAAGTACCACAAGATAAATAAGGCATTTCCATAAGGAAACATCAACTTTATTAATTGCCATTATTGACATACAATATGCAAAAATAATATGTTTCTATCTATTGGAAAATATGAAATAGCAGTTCATAACTCTATTACATGCCTTTAAGGCTGAAAATAAACTAAAGTACTCCTATATATGGCAGCAACATTTGCCCCATTTATTGGGTGCTTTACACATTATATCTTGGTATCATATACCTCAAAAAGTGTTACAAGCTTATTTCATGACACCTTCAGGTGGAGACGTTTGTCGCCTCCTTCTTCTGTAGTTCTTCCAGATAGAGTGGACAATTCCTTTTCTAATTTCCTGGCTTTTGACAATGGTGGCAATTGCCTCTCTTGGTCATGCCTCCCTTGGCCTTGAGAGTTGAAGACGACTTGGGATGCTGGATAGCATCAGAACCTTTCTTAGCCTTTCCTTTGCTCTTGTGCTTGGACTTGCCTTTCTTATTGCTGATCATCATCACTGACATAGGCTTGTCCTTCTTCATTTATGCCTCGACTATCCTCAACATGCCTAATAACTCTGTCAATAGCTTGTCAAAGTTGTTCATGTTGTAGTTCATCACAAACTGACTGTAGGATTCTGGAAACGATTGCAGTATCACGTCAGTAGCCAACTCTTGGTTCAGGAGAAATCCCAGTCTCATCAGGTTCTCCACATACCCAATCATCTTGAGCATGTGAGGACCAACTGGATCTCCTTCTATCATGACACACTTGAACAACACCCTAGATACATCATATCTCTCTTGTCATGCTTGATCTTCGTACATGTTCCTGAGATGTTGAATCATCTCAATGATACCCATGTTCTCATGTTGTCTTTGCAACTCGTGGTTCATGGAGCAAAACATCAAGAACTTTGCATCAATGGCATCTTAAGAATGCTTCTTGTAAGCATCCCTTTCTGCCTTTGTTACAGTAGCAGCAAGTTCCTATGGAATTGGAGTATCCAGGACATAGAGCTTTCTCTCTTGAGTGAGAAAAATTCTCAATGTCCTAAACCAGTCATGGAAGTTAGTCCCATTCAGCTTGTCCTTTTCAAGGACCGATCGCAAAAAAAGTGATTGTTGTTTGTTGTCATTTGTACTACAAAAGGAAATATATGCAATTTAGTCCAAAACTCAATTTTGATTTATTTGATTGATTTGAAAGGTTGACGATATAATTAGGACTTTAATTAATTATCGGTCCCACTATTTTTGTTCAAATTGATAGCCATCTCCATCAATTTAGAAGATTGTAGCATACAACCTTCAAGTGAGTCAAGATCCGTATTTCATCAAGTCATGAGTCAGCTTTGGATGATCGCCCACAATCTTGACTACTTAGGTAGGCCATCATGCCAATTGCATCATATGCAACTCTTGATGAATGAACATGCGCAACACCTTGCCATGAACATTATGTGCCTCTGGGCATAGACGCTCCAAGAATCACTAGTTAAGTCTATCCCAAAAGCCGACATGGTAAACATGCACCTTGCTTTGGCAGAACCTACATGTCTACCTTTCACACTTTTACAAGATGGACGGAGCACCATGCTTTGGCGTAACCTACGCTTGGTCGATCGAGTTTTTCATGTGTGTCTCTAATGGAAGGCATATAAGACTTAATATTTAGATGAGGGATTTGGTTTTTATAGGTACATATACATATCCAATCACCACAATACATAGTATGTATCATATACATGCTATATCCCACAAAAATCATGTGAAATGATAAAAGCGATGATTATGGCCATCCTAATGTGATTCCTCGATCCAAGAGGAATCAAAGTCATCTAGGTCCACATCACATGCAACCTTTACTAGTGAACTTTGTACTTTGGCTTTCTGGGTTTGATCAAATCATCTCCATGATTGATCGACTTGCTGTCAGGCCGGTCAGTTGGGTTCCACCAGCCGATCAGTTGGTTCCTCCAACCGACCATTTCACCTAGTCATCGTGCATCTCCTCATGGCTGCCACCCGCTCATCTCACTCCTCAAAATGGTCGTCTGGAACACCAACCGATCGGATCATGCATTGAACCAATCATCTCAGTCATCGTCAGGTTGTCCACCGTTCTTTGACAATATAGGAAATAAAAAATTCTATCCTATTTACATTTGAATAGGGAAACCTCGAGTTATATTCGGGGGGAGAAAAGGTAGGAAAGAAATCTCGAGTTATCTCGAGTTACATCAAGAAAAAGAGGTAGGGAATCAGTGCCCAGACCGAGATGCAAGCAACAACAATCAACCACACACATATATAGGGTTTATTGGCCATAACCACACTATACATCCACCACAAAACTTGTTTAAGGGTGACACATATCGAGTGCATTGATATTACATATCATATATGTATATTGGGATTTGTGGATTTAGGATTGGACATGCAAAAATCCAATTTTATTTGCATTGTATGCAATAAATAAAGGCGACAAACCAAAATCGATCATATCAATAATGCTAAAGTGTAGAGCAGTTGATGTGGCTCTCATACCACTATCGACTTTTAGGGGAGGCAGAGAGGGTAGTGGAAACAAAAATTTTCTCCTCCCAACCCCAGAATAAAGGAGTCACGCCAACATCTATACAATAGGAAGGATGGTTAGTAGAGGCATACCTTATCCTGAGGCTTGCTCAGTGACATTACCTTGCAGCTTGTGTGGTCTTCACCTCTAGTCTTGGATGGTGTATGTGCAGCTCCTAGTCTCACTGGGACTGTCAGGATTAACAAATGTCCTCCGAGCGGCAGAAGTCACACGCCTTTGAATTAGTCCACACAGACCACCAGGAACTCCGATCTCCTTGTCCCATAAGTAATCAGAAGGAGTTGTATGCTCCTGTCGGCATACTAGTCACTGGCACACTCTCCTGCCACTAGTCACTTTTCTGCAGTTGTCTTTCCCTTGTTGTGCCTCCCTTATTGGCTAGTACTTACTTGGGCTCTCTCGGTTACCACAACTAGAGAGAACGACAACTTTGCAGTGCAACTACTATTCTAAGTTGTACTTTTAGAAGCCCCCAGTACCCTATATATATAGGAGGGTCATGGGACATGGTTCTCTACCCCGAGCAATGTGGGATTAAAGCAGGAGTAGACGGGTTCAACATTTTCCACAAAACAACCAACTGCGCCAGCTGAACCGATCGTTTCAAGCACGAACCGATCAGTTGGGGACCTGAGCCGATCGATTCACACCTGAATTGATCAGCTGGGACACCTGAGTCGATCGGTACAAGCATGAGCTGATCGGTTCGTGGTCCTAGTGCAACTCAAATTGACTTTCATGTTTGTTTCCAACTAATCAAATATTAGTCCTTGTCCAAATCAAATTAGTACAAGTGAAACAAATGTGTATTTGCAAAAAGAGTCTTCTGACTTTCTAAACGATCTCAGTTGGTCACATGAATCGACCGGTTCAACAATTGAGTTGATCGTTCCATTGACACATGAGTTGATCGACTCACCACTTGAGCTGATCGATCCATCAACCTGAGCCAATCGATTCAACCTTATGAGCCGATCGGTTGGGGCAGTAGACTGTGCAAATCAGTCAATTGTAGTTCTAATCAATCCAATACTCTTAATCATCTGGTTCAACACCTTGAACACTATGATTTTGAGCTATCAATTGATTAAGTGTTTAATTGAACTACTAAACTCCTTTAGTAATCAATTTAAACATCATTTGTGGATAAACTCTCCAGGTTAAATCCTATGTGTGTGACCATGCAGGCCCATTTCACATTGGCAGTGAAAGTCCATAACACTTATGACTTCACGAGAAAAGAGTGGTGCCTAGTCGCACATCAGTGCTACCCAAGTGAAAAGGAAAGTTGGAGAACAACTTTCAATCCTACAATCTGTGAATGGAGTTATAGTGAATGTATAATTCCTTTGTCACTGATATCCTGAATCAATTCAAGGCATGGAACAGTAATCCTTTCAACGTTCATTCACTTTCTTGAACTCAGAGTAGATTGGAGGAGATATTTATGACATCAATATCACATACTAATTCACACATGTGTGCACACCTATCTCAATCCTACTCATCAAGTGGCCATGGATATAAAACTCCCTCGGGAGAGACAAATCCCATATCTATCACTCACCCCTCAAAAGCCCCATGTGTCAAAGTCACCTAATCATCACCTTTATAACAACCCATGTTTCAGGGTTGCGTTTGATGATCTCAAAGTGTACCCAACAAAATGTGTTGAGTGTAGTGATTTCAAGTCAAAGAATCACACTCACCACCATCACTGTGAGAATTGACTGTAACTACCATGTCATGGTTCCATGTGTCAAACTCGCGGTGGGTCTGTCTGGTACACTTGTTCTCTAACAAGTACCTATGTGTTTGGTTTGATATCACCATATCATGACTAATGAGATTTTGTCATCAACCAATCACCACAATCTAGTCTTGTGTGTCATTGCTGTCTATCTACCTTCCACAATGACATCTGACTAGGGACATAATAAGAATGTACAAACTCTTAGCATTCATGTGATCTAATCGTTCAGGTCCTTAACATGAAAGCATACATCATTGAGTACTGTCATTCTCTAGACATTCAATCTATTTTACCATTATCTCATATGACTAAACCAGAAAGAATTGGAAGCTTGCCTTTGATGTTTATCAAATCAATCTTAATGTATCCCACCAATCATCCCATGATTGTCTCACAGGGCATACATACCAACAATAGCCTATTAATTGATCCCCTAAGAATCCAAATATTTAGAAGAATAAATGCATAGAAGATGTCATTGACATGCCATTTTTTATTCGTAACATGACATGTGTATAGAAAGAAAATCACACCTACATTAAGCATTTTGACACGATGTGTAGAGACACAAACACACTGTGTCTTCTCAGGACCAAAAATTCATAAGGTTGGTTCCTACACGCCATTTCACACCTAGTTGATCAGTGACAACTGAAAGAAATGCATGTGCATCCCATGTAGCTCAACCTACACACTGTTCACCTACATATTTCACCTAAACACAATTGTAACCTCTCCATGTTTATATATAAGACCCCAAGATGTCCTTGGACAGTTATCACAGATGGTTTCGAACCACTTGGAGTGAGACTCAATGAGAGAAGAGTTGGGATTAGTTGGAGGTTTTAAAGGGAGGAACAATAGGTTTCTTGAGAGAGAAAGATTTTCTTCTTCCTTCTTCAAGAGTTGTAGTAGAGATCGGTAGTCATATTTTTCTCTCCACCTTAGAGTGAAGGATTTTGAATAGCATTCAGCAACAAGGACAATGTTTCGACTCCGTGAACAAAGTTCCAACTCTATCCTACTTATTTAATGGACATACAAGTTCATTTCCTTATTTTATGACGTCAAACTCTATTTGGTAGTCATGTTATCTAGTTTCTACATTCAAGCATGAGTAAATCTATTTTTTGTGGGTATGGGGGAGTAACTCCAATATCAAGCCCTATTGAATAATGAATTTCTTACTTTATGATAGTTTAATTGATGTTTTAAAGATGCATCAGTGTTTATTTTACATATATACTTGAGTGGACATCTTGTACGTATGTCTTATGCTTCTTGTATATAAAAGAAAGGTATAAAATGAAGTAAGGAGGTATTTCACATATTCATTTCCTTGCTCATGGGGTGGCTTGGTAGTGAAGGGGATCTTAAGGTCTTTGGTTTTTTTATCCCAATATATGCACCATGGTACTTTAAAGGGATTGAAACGTTCTACACTACCAACAGGGTTGTAGAAATGCAAACCTTCCTTTATGATTATACTACTTGGTTGTCATTTGTTTTAGTTTTATGTCATGATGTGGTAGTAAAACCCTATCCTTAAAAATTCTTAATCAAACTCGATTGTTTGATACATGCAACCAATATTTTGGTCTTTCATATTTTAAATCATTTAGTTAACATGTAGTGGCACCCGAGTGGTATACTTGATGTCATAGTGACTGAGAGGTCATTTGAGTGGCAAAATAGATGTCATAGTGACTGAAAGGTCAGAAGTTCAAAACCCCTTGCAATGGGATGAATAAATTGTCATTTTTTTAAGAAGAAAGCCTCTCTTGATAAATAGATCTAGATTGTTGAATTCCATCACTCTTGATTTGATCAACCTTGCTCCCTCAAACTTGTCTTTGACAATAATGAACCCCTATACTTTAAGGGTAGGTTGAGTCAATAAGATTATAAATTTAAATCTCATTTTATAGTACACTAATAGTTAGTTCTTCCAATATATCTTTTTTCATGTAATGAGAAAATATAACTTCTATAAAGTGGATATCAATGACCTATTTTTTTTATTATCTATTATATTGCACTACAATAAGTCCATATCATATTATTGTCATTGTCCTTTTGTTGTAATTATACAAAATCACTTTTTCCATGTGCAAACAAATTATTATCGAGATTATGACCATGTTATACATACTCAATAACATTGATGCTTGTCCTCAAAACATATTTAGTCCATTTTGTAGTGAACTTGATGGATGGTTTTTTAAAATATAGATAGAGAAATGCAACAACATTTTGCACTCTACTAGATTCAACCACTAATCTACTATTTCTAATATATAAACAATTTCAATCATTTGACCAAGCTTTTGCTTTGTAGGCGAGGTAGGTTCACCCATAATGGCATCGGAACTTCACTTGTTTGTGCCTTATTGTAATGACTATGTCCCTTTCAAGGTTTTTAGGTGTATTTGAAGAGCCCACCCTACTCCCTCAGGGGTTCTAAACTACCATGAGATCACCTTTGGTGCTAATGTTAACCCACTTGTTGGATATATTGCAATGTTGTTTCTTGGCACTACTATGTTGTTTTCCCTATTGTACATAAGATACTCCCTTGACTCTCTATGTTCCACCATAATTTTTATTGATTGCTCTTGATGACAAGCCTCTAGAATGTATTTTATGTTTATCTTTTCCTAACATTCCATTGTAGTGAATGTTTAAGGGGAATCCACCTTATGGTACTTTATCTTTTTATGTGGTTTTTGAGAGAGCACTTTAAGACCCTCAATCTATGGTTTTACATGAGCCCCTTTTCCCTCGTGTTTGGCTTTAGATTCTTTTAACTATTCTTTGTTCACCTAGCCTACCAGCAAGCCCTATAGATGGGGTCTGAACCGTTCATTTTCTAGTTATCCTATATGGGCATAACACTTTTGGTATGTATGAATGTATCATGTATGCATATTGATTAATGACTATTCATCACACTTAGGCTGTAATTATAAGGCCATTTTTTTCATCTAGATTTATAATTTCCCTTAGAATTAGCTTCATTTAGTTCTATTTCAACTTGATGACAATATTTGGAGAAATTTGATACTTTTCATGAATCCCTTTGCATGCTTCAATTCTTATCGATCAATATCAACCATATCGATGTGATGTAGAGGGTCCCTCTATGCTTTAATGTGTGGGAAGTGAGAGGAGGATGCCTCTCGCATATAGTGGGTAATGCAACAACCTAAATTTAATATTTGACATGTCTAAAAGTTGGGTCAATCAACATTCTGGTTCAATACCATAGTCAGACTCCCTGATTGACCATCTAATTGACTTCCACATATATATGACTTTTGGTTGAATTTCATAACACTCAACTAGTGGAGATTGAGGGGGCTCGACAGCCAGACAGGCCACCCTACTCCCCCGGGGGCTGTCGTAGTAGTTGTTCTAATAGGATTGGGCCTCCTAGGACTAGTTCACTATAGGCTTCTCTTCTCCTGCTTCACACCCTTGTCTATGGTGGCTGGGAACGGGATCCTAGATCCAATTTTTTGGTGTTGAGTAGGGTTTGTAGGGGACTGGGTAGCCCCTTTAGGTGTTTCCAGTGGTTGTTGTGATGGAGGAGCCAAAACAAAGCATCCTGATTTTCTCCTTTCATGTAGTGGCATGCTTCTCATCTTCCCCACCTTTTTCACCATCTATGTTTCTGCCTTCTAATGTTTGTTGTTAGTGGCAGTTTCTCTGCATGTTAGTCACCATTTATTAGTGTGTTGATTCTTCTTTCTTTCCTACGATCCTCTCTTGGAGAGTGATGAGATTTTTAGCCTTTTCTAAGTCTCAATTTTGCACCAGTTTGATCTTATTACCTGGTTATGTGGTGTTTGAGAAGATAATACATCAACAGCGAATGTATCAAGTCCAACCTCTCTACTACTACTCCATGCTCAAGTTGAAGAATTTCCTCATGAAAATCTACACGTGCCAGCCTCAGAGAAGATGAAACAATACAGAAGCTCCCTACTCTCATTTCGATATGAGCTACAGTGGTTTAGTGTTCCTGATCTTGTTTAATGGTCATTATGATGTTTTTATAATTCCCTCTTGTAGATGTTGTATGTCTATCGAGTAATGAATCTTTCTATTTTCTCTTAAAAAGAAAGCTTTAAAATGATTGACCTCAACAACCTCGATGACCAAAGCATGAGTATCATCTCATGAAATTGATCTTGACATCAAGTAGTAAAGAAATCAAGGTCAATGTTCGAGCCTCCAACCAATCCAAATCCCATGTTATTGACCCTCAAGTCGATAGCAAGAGATCGAAGGAACAATTGACCATGAGACCTCAAGCATGGCTCCAATCAGCCATTGTGATGGTCAAGATACTTCATCATAGAAAATAATCATTTGGTTAAATGTTGATCAAAATTGAGCTTTTGTAATAGAAAATCCAATTATCTTGAGTAGCAACTTCCAGAAGTAGTAGACCTTGCGACAAATCATCTAATCTATAATAATTGTTATTAGAATTCATGAATTTAAAAAAGAATTCAACTGGCTACTACTATGATCATACATTGTTTCTCGACCTCAAAACTCAATCAATAAGAAATTCACTAGCCAAATGGTCAACCCTGACAAGGTTTCTTGGCCACCAAGGGAAGGATCTTGACATCCATGTGGAAAACATCTAGCCACTAAAACATGGGCATGCATGTATATTAATATCTATTTACACATATAGAGAATGTCTCTCAAACCCAACAAACTCATGTCATACTTTTGTTTTCTACGAGAGTACAGAAGGATTGACCGTTTTTTTATTTATAGTGATTGACCTCTCTAATGAGAGAAATTGACCTCTGGTAGTTTGAGAACAATTTACATATTTTATTGTAAAGAGTAATCAATTTCTCACGACAACAATCGATCTCCTCTAGTCCAAAAATGATTGACCACCGCAGTTGACCTTCCAATCATTGAATACCAACAAATCATCATTGGTCGATCTCTAGTTTTCTTGACCCTACCGCGATGGACATGTTTGATTATCTTTGCAAGACAATGGATAAAGACCTCCTTTCTATGGGTGATGGACCCCTTCATCAAGTTATTCTCCACCACCTAGTCTGACCATGGTTAATAATTGGAATGAAGAAGATAGGAAGGAGTCTGCATGTTGCACATCATGCCTAGGTACCTCTACCTATATTAATGACCATAATAGTGTCCTATTCCTCAACTTATTGCATTTATCTCACCATGTTGAGGGAATAGTCATTTGACTAGGGTGCATGGACTAAACCCACTACCCTTTTCTTACAATTGCATTCTTGTTTCAAATATTGTATGATCTCATTCAATAATATACCGAAAGAACTTTGACATTTGAAATTTGAATATTGATTAGCTTTAGTTGATGGCCTGATAAGAATATTGGATGGGAAGTTTGTAAAGTAGTGGATATGTGACCTATAAGTAACAAAACATTGGGTTTACAATGATATTTACTCATGCAAACCCCTAATGATGGAAAGATGGGCTCTTCATTGGAGTTTGGAACTAATGGATGCATAGATTTGAGTAGTGGTAGTGAAACCCAATCTCATCCAAATATTTTTCATTTTTAATCTAGATATGATTTTATGTTGACATTTTGCCTTTCTTGCAATTTTTTTAACTAAAACCAATCAAAATTTGATTTTATATATTAATCTAAATTCAACTGGACAATATGTAGTAAGGTTATTAAAAGGGTTGTCCTTTGGATTGGATCCTTAACTATATTATGATAGACTTGTCTACTTACAGGTGTTGTTATTATACATTTATTTTGTTAAAAATATAGGAAATCTTCCTTAGGTGAATTTTCTTGGTGCGACAATAGACACTTCAATGTTTAAATCATTTGATGTGCCAAATTTTGCTGAGTTATACAAGTGGTGTTTCCCAAATAAAAGAGCAAATACTTTATCAAGTGTGTGATACTCTCATTCGTGTGATTCAATGTAAATAGCACTGAAAACATATAAAAAACAAAATATGGGGATTCTCTCTTGAGTTATATACTTGGGGTTAGACTTATGGATACAACTGAACACTACAATGGTAACATAGGAGTTTAAAACTAGATTCTATCGTCACTTAAAATATGTGTTGGATTTGCATATAGAATATATATTTCATAAATTATGTGGAAATATGGCCAACAAAGGATGAACAATTATCCTTTCTTGTCCTTTTTGTTTGGTTTTTTAGATAAAAAGGGAGAGACTTAGTCCCACATGGGGGCCCTCTAAAACTTCTCTCTCCTTATATGTTGATACTTATCCTGAGTTTATCTGAGGATAAGAATGGAGCATGGGTTTTGCACAAGCATGGTGGGGTAAAGAAATTGGATTTGAGTCGCTCTAGATAAGAAACACTTTAACTAGGTGCATTAGTGCATGTCACATCCATGTGGGGTGGGGGGTTAAAATCTAGCCTCCTAGGGCTCCTTGCATGGATGTGGCACTAGTTCGATTTTGCCACTTGGACCACTCAATGAACTTCTATATTGGACACATCCTTTGGATGTTTTAATTGTGCATGTTTGTGTAAATGTTTCCAAACCACCACCACATGTTGCAATCTCCAACTACAACACATTTTTCTCATACACCTTAGCTCCTATTTAGCAAAAATTGTCATGAACACTTACTAATCTAGAATAAAGGACACAAGGTGTTCTAATTTCATCTATTTTACGTTTTCTATCATTACTCTATTCCATGATAACTGGAAGATCAATGAAGTCCATTCCCCTATGTTTGTGATTAGTGTGTGCATGCTTCACACCGACAATGATGTTACATCCTAGGAGAGTAGCCACCATCTTTGTCTATTTTTCTAATGTTCTTCATGACAGCTACTTAAATACTCTTAAGGACAGTCCATGCCTCATGCCTCAATGAAATTTTGATTGAGTACAATCTTCCAATTTACTATTTAACTATGTTAAGAATATTTCTATTCTATGGTTACTAACATGGATGGTTTTAAAACACCTTCAAAGGTGTGACTCCATCTACCTCAAATAATTATATAGTGATTGTTTCAACAGTGTCACAAATTCCTTTTGTAGATGCACAAAAATTGAACTATTTGATGGACTTTATTATTATCGTTGGAAGAAAAAGTTTACAGTACTTTAGTGGTTTCTAAATGTAGCCCTTTTTTACTGGTCTAGAATGAAAAATTGACTTTATTACTTTTGAAAAAGCTAATATAATTTTTGCCACGTCATTCCAAGCATTGTTTCTAAACAATTATTTAATTCATACATTCCCATACAAATTGCATCAAAAATTTGGAAAAACCTTAAGAAAAAGTTTGTTCTTGAACCATCTTCTATGCACAAATTTATTTTTGTGAATTTTCTCAATTTTTGTATGAGTGCAGATACACAAAACACAAATCAAATTCATGATTTTCAAATAATGCTTGATGATCTAAGAATGAAAAAACCGATCTTTGTGAATCTTTTCTTGCCAGTCATTATTTGAAAAATTGCCAAAATCTTAGAAACATTACAAGAACAATTTAAAACATAAAAAAGGAAGTCACTTGACGATGCCATAATTCACATCCACATAGAAGATAAAAATTGATATAGAGAGAGATGTGATTTAAAAAAAGAGTTGGCTTCGAATACAAATTTTGCTGATATTAGAGCTGAGAAAGTTATAATTCTTTAGTTGTATCTAAAAATTACTGGAAGAATAAGAAAGGAAAAGGAAATAATAATAAAAATAAGGTTGCAAGGACATTAATAAGAAATAAGTTTTTGGTTATGTATGTGCAAATACTGGTCACACATCTCCAAAATAGAGGCTTAGGAAGAAGAAACCAATTCAATTTTCAAAATAACCAACAACTAACATTGTGATAGAGGACATTTTTGTAGTGTTTGTTAGCTAGGTCAATATGGGAACATCTCAATATCACGATTGGATCATCAACTCTGGGGCATCATCTCATATTAGTGGCAATATGGATGGTTTCATGAACTATCCAGAAGTACGAAATTGTGAGCAAAGGTTGATCATGGGTAACTCTAGTTATTCCTCTATTACTATCAAGGGAAACATCATGATCAAGATGACATTTGGAAAATAATTATCGATAAAATATGTATTATATGTGACACACATCAGAGATAATTTAATTTATGTGTATCAACTTGTTATGTTTGGGATCAAGGTGTCTTTTGGATCGGACAAAGGCAATCTTTCTAAGTGAGGGCAGTCACTGGGTATGGGGTATTGGTCCAATGGCATATTTCTTCTTAATGTACTGAACAATTTTTTATAATAAAAATGTCCTCTTCTAATATCGTTACCTATTTTAATATATGGCACAATTAACTTGGTCTTGTTAATTTTATGGTGAATATGATTGTTCTCCATTTAATGATTCTTGTGTAACCCATGATATTATAACTTAACACACTCCTACTTATTCACCTCAATCAAATGGGATTGGTGAACACAAAAATTGAAATCTAATAGAGATGATGGATATTATCTAATTAAACAAAGAGCACCCAATAACTAGTGGGGAAGTGGTTGTATGATCTAGTTTTATTTAGTACCACATTCCTAGTAGGAAGACAAATAAGATTCCATATTAATTATGAAAAGAATAACCGCCCAATTCAAAATATTTGAAGTGTGTGTGTGTTTGGATAAAAACTTATCAACTGAACAGAAAAAACAAAATTAGGATATGTAATTCTAGATATTATTTGTACAAGTTATTCTCAAATTAGTGCAATATATATATATATATATATATATATATATATATATTCTTAGAAGTATCAATGTTATTGTTAAATCTAAATATGCAGAATTAGTTTGAGGATCTCTTTTCTATGAAAACTTCTATGGATAAATTGCCTAATCTTTCAAGTAAAATTTTATAGAATATACCAAGTGCATATAGTACTAATGATGTATTATAACCCGGTGATGTAAATCCTAGAATATATGTGAGGAAGGAAAAGAAACTTGGGGTGACTTGTATTTTAGTATTGTAGATAACAATCATAAATATTATAGTGATTCTATTCAATTATTTGATTCCTCCCTTTCGAAGGAAGCCATTAATAGTGATATTGAATCTATAGGATCTAATCACACATGGGAGTTAGTAGATATGCCAGTAGGTATCAAATCCATAGGATGTAAATGAATACTAAAAAAAATAGATGGAAATATAGATAATTATGAAGTTTGACTAGTTTCCAAAGGATATAACAACATGATAGTGACTAAATGAAAAAATTTTCATATAAGTAGAATTTCTTCAATTAGGATTTTTAATAGTTCTGGAATCTATTAGGAAATTAATATACATAAGATGGGTTTTGAAATTGTATTCTTAAATAGAGATCTAGAAGAAGAAATTTATATGAAACAACCAGAAGGTTATGTTGTATGAGGAGAAGAACATATGTTATGTAGACTAATGCAATCTTGCTATGGCTTGAAGAAATCCTCTGAATAATGACATGTGAAATGTGATAAAGTCATTGTATGATATGGGTTTCATATAAATGAAGGAGACAAATATATATACCATATCTCTTTGTATGGAAGAGATGTTTATCTTTGTCACTAATATTGAAATTATTAAAAATTTCAATTTTTTTTGGATAAGGTAAAATATTACTAGGTCAAAAACTTATTTAGGTGAGCCTATATTCTACAAAGGGTGTAACTAACTAAAAAAAACCCCACCGCTCTCTAGTAAATGGGTCCAAACCTTTATAAAGGGTAGGTTTGGCCCTACAAATAAGCCCCAATCTCTTAGACAAGCGGTCAAAAAACATAAATTTATTTGTCTCAGCCCCACCATGAAGCCTGGTATTTCTCTCATGCCAAATGCCAAACACTACAACAGTGATACCCAGCGCTCCAAATGCTCATATGTTCTTGTTTCCTTCTATCTTCTACTTTAACCACTCCATTTTACCCCCAATCATCATCAGCGGGTGCCCACCAGAGCCACATTTAAGCGACCATCTACACCAGACATATAGGGAAAACAGACAGTCAAAGAACAAGTGATTGAGCATCTCCTCAACCTCCTTGTACAGTCAGCAAAGTAGGTTAACGTTTAGCCCCCAAGCGCCCAACTTGTCCTCCATAGGAAGCTGCTACAACAAAGCTTTATACAAGAAGCAACCGCATTTCGGTGTTTGTTGTTTGTTCCACACCAAATCTACCCAGGGAACAGGGGGCCAAGCACCTTCAGCACCCAAGGTTTGGGAACATTGTACAACCACGCACCATATGGGCATCTCTGGTAAACATGGCAAATAATGCTCCACTCTCTCGTCATCCTCCTCCACACCACTGACCCTTCCCCACAAAGCACGGTCTCCAACGTGTAACCATACCTTCTCCTCATCCACATAGCCCAAATCGACTATGCTTACATGATGAACCTATGTATACAATGGATGGTAGCAACTCTCTCCCCACCGCAAGGGTCAACCACTCCCATCCCCCCTTCAAGGTGATCTCTAGTTATGGTTTCCCAAGAAACCCCATGTGTCTTCCTCCCCAAAAAAAAGTTACTAACCAGGGACATGAGCTTGTTGTTGATGAACAACAGAAACTCTGCTTGTCTACACCAAAATCTTATCAATGCCACCAAGATCGAATTACAAACACCAACCTTCCTATAAAAGAAATAGCCAACCCGAACCACATATCAATCTGCGATCTCATCTCATCCACCAACCTCCCATAGTCCTTCCCCCTCCCCTTCACCCAGAGAGAGGGATGCTCATGTACTTTGTACGAAACCTCCCCCTTTCCATGTTGGCAGCTGTCCTCAACCTTCCTCGTCTGGTGTCACAGGAATGAGAAAAGAATACTCTAGATTTGATATCACTAATATAGAGTCATGTCATGGATCCAACATCCAAAAGGATACACCTCACTTGCTTGAGATATTTGTTGTGTCCTACAGTGAAAATCATAATGTCATCCACGAAGACCAGATGCGAGACAACCAACACATTCTTGATCTTGAACACATTAATTCTTCCATCATTTTCAGCCCAGTTTATTACAAAGGAGAGAGCTTCCATGGCTATCACAAAGAGCATGGGTGAAAGTGGGTCTCTTTGTCTCAACCCATTGTAGGTGGAAAAGAAATCATGAGGCATGCCATTCAAAAGAACAAAAAATGAAGTGCCTTCCACACAATGAATCATTTACTTTATCCAACTTTTTGAGAAACCCAACGCCTCCATGATCCCCCACAAGGTAGTCTTAAAGCATGCCTTCCTAGCAGCATTCTTACCACCAAACTGATTGAGAAATTCAACAGCCAACATCGCCCCATCCGCAAATGTCTCTACCTTGAATGAAGGCCATTTAATTAGGGGACACCACCTTCAGAAGGAATTTCTTGAGTCTTATTGACAAAACCTTGGCAAAGATTTTATAATGAATCGAACAACATGAAATAGGGTGGAAATCAGTCATAGAAGCAGTGTGATTCTTTTTGGGGATCAGTTTGATGAAGGAATGCTTCACTTTCTGAACCATTCTACCTCCCACCATCAACGTCCTCCTTATTCTTACCTGCTAATATTTATATGAAAAATATGAGGAGGTAGACGAAATTTTAGGAATTAAACTTCTTGAAATTGATGATTTATCATGCTCTCCAAGAACATTATGCTGAGAAAATTCAAAAAAAAAGATTTTCAATGTTTGATTGTAAACCAATTAGGACGTTGTTTAATTTTAATTACAATCTTAAAAAATAGAAGTACTAGTGTTCAAAAAATCAAATATGTAGAAGTACTTGGAAGCATGATTTACTTAATGAACAATACTCATCCATATCTAGCATATGAATTTGCAAGAATAAGTAGATATACTCAAAATTCTAACAAGGATCATTAAGATGCTCAACATATAGTTTTAAGATACCTATAAGGAAAAATTAATCATGGATTGATTTTTCATGGATCTCCAACTGTACTAGAAGGATATTGTGATGCCAATTGGGTGTCTAATTTAGATGAATTGAAATATAAATGTGGCTACATCTTCAACATGGGAGATGTTGTGTCTTGGAAATCCACCACAAAAACATGCATAGCTCATTCCTACAACAACCAATTTTTTTCAGTGTCCAAAGGACCTTAAAGTCAAAGATCGTTACTCATAAATTCCATGATCAAATTCAACAAATAATACAAAATTGTAAATAATTCCCATTAATGAACAAATATATACATGTTTTCATATTGAGACCATCCAAGGAGTTACATAAATTTTAGAAAGAACTAACTTATACATGTGAGAAGAAATACTACTATATCTAATCGTCTTGGAATAACTTTAATGTCTTAAATGTCTACCATCTATAACCTCATGTCCATGAAATGAGTATATTAAGTACCTAAAACACCAATAAAGAAATAAGCGGTCAGTATATTTCTATACTGGTATGTGGGTTCATCCAATAATCACAATTACACATATATTCAACACCTTTTATAGGCACATAAGAACATAAATATTCTTTCATATTCTAACCCGTGTCTAGTATACTAACTCAAGTGTAACCAATGTCCATCATTGGAATCATGTGCATTACCCTTAAGATCAATCGAACCTACAATTCAAAATATTATTATTTATCTTTCTGAATACTAATATAGACTTTATAATTTGCATGAAGTAAATAAACAAGAAAATAGTTATCATTCATTCAATCTCTTTGAGAATCCTCAGCAAACTCATAATTTGATACATGTATTCATAAGTGTAACCACATACCATATGCCATTGTAGAAACCGTGCAGTATATCACATGTACTACATGAGTGCATCCAAGAAACAAAGCATTCAACCAACATTATCTGAAATATGCATACTATATATGTGTTGGTATATATGCTGATAGAGCCATCCTGAGTGAATGCATGGATTCAGATATTAATTAATCAATTAATATTATTATTTGGTTAATTAAATAATTTCAGAATATTGTAATTAATCCACGAGAATTTTAATTAATGCGGTCTTTTTGTTTACCGATGGGTTTAGGAAACCATGCTTCCTTTCATCTCCTATTTAAAGGGGCTTGACGGTCGACATCTTTACAAGATATTGAGAGAGGCTTTTTAGTTTAAGCTCACATACTTAAACCCTAGCCTTCATTGTCCTAAGGAGAGAAAAGAGAGAACTGCAATGCTAGCACTTTGCCACACAGAGGCTACTCCTTCTCGACGGCTTAGGAAGTGCGACATGGAGTTCCAATGCATCCACGTGGATAAAGTAGAGATGCAGACGTTGAGACGTCTATGTTTTGAGGATGTCAATGACCATCCATATGAACTATGAGCACCATACACCACCGCATGAAAGGAGCATTGCTAGATCTTCCCATGACGCACTCAGTGAATGGGAGAGAAGTACCATCTGTGTAGGCCAGTAGTGTTGCACACCATTATGCAGCAGGACATCGTCCGACTTGCTCTATGATAAGGTATATCCCGCAAACACATTTTCTGAATACACTATTGTCGACGATATCCTGTTTTGGGTTCCATAGAAACTTATTTTTGTTGCTTCCGCCACACATGTTTCCTCCACAAAATCTAATAGTGGTATCAGAGCAGCGTCGATCTACAATGTATTTGGATTTGTTTTGATATGATCAAATAGTTGTATATTGTTTTCTATGTTGCATATGATGACAATTAAAACTGCTAATGAGAAAATCTAAACCTAATTCCGCATACGTCGTAGGCTTCTATTTTTGATGTTTCGGACAGGGTCGACGATGGAAAATATTGATTTTCCCCGCACAGAGGCACTTCCCGCCGCATAATCTGCGTGGAAATCAAAAATTTATTTAAAGTGGAACGTCCTACATTAAAAGTAATGCAATTTTAATATGTATATATGTATATGTAAATATACCAATGATATCATACATATCACATTTAAAATTTGTTTTATGTGGTGAATGCATACATGGTTATGGCCTAGAATCCCCTTTTGTGAATGTTGTGAATGAATGTGGTTGTGAATATTGTGGATATGTTTGTCTATGAATGCTATGGATGTATAATGGTTGTACATGGATCCTTTGTATAAAGTATTCAGCTTGAATGTTGATACTCATGTCTTATTTCAAAATGTAATTAATTCTTTCTCTGTATAGTTGTACTCATATATTATAATAGAGATAGGATTAGTTTTATCCTTTGTAAACTTGATGTAAGGAGGCCACTTGAAGATCCAACTCCAAGCAGCGTCCATGGAGAAGCACCATGAAGATCCAATTCTAAGAAGAAAATTGAAGATCCAACTCCAAGGAGCATCCATGCAAAAGCAACATGAAGATCTAATTCCAAGAAGCAACTTGAAGTTCCAACCTCACGGAGCATCAATGAAGTTGTTCATTGTAATGTTGATCCTTATAGGTTGATTCAAAAGTGTTGTTGCATGAGATGCATAAGACCTTAGGTGGACAATAATCCTTTGTTTCTCCAAAGGATTACAATCGTATGGCCATAACCGATGTATTTGTATTTGTGATTGCATGTCTATCGTTTGTGGTTGTGGATATAGTAGTATATGATACGTACGATAAGTATGTAGTGTTTGGATATGTATATGTACTAATAAAACCCCTCCATTAATAATATTAAGTTTTTGTTGCCTTCCATAAAGAAACACACATGAAAAGCTTCATCGACTATGTGTGGGCACGCCTCCGCGTGGTACACTGTTTATCTTGTGGAAGTGTGATGGTGGGTCTGTGGGTTTGCCTCCACAGGGTGCACACTCATTGTGTTTCCTATTGGGTTGGACTTAACTAGAAAACCTTGATAGGATCAAGTACCTAGAGGCACACAGATGCATCGTGGCAAAGAGTTGTGCATGATCATCTATCCAAGAGTTGCATATGATGCAATTGGCAAAAGTTTCCCACCTTAGTATTTGGTCTTTCACGCCAGCATTGGTTGAGCATTGATCCAATTATTTTGGATCTTGGCTCACTAGAAAGGTTGTACGTTGCAATATTCCAAGTTGATAGTGAGGGCTATCAATTCCAAGTAAAGGCCTAATGAATCTCATTTATCAAATCTTTATAATTCAAAATATTTTTGACTAAATACAAACTTTTTCTTTTATAGAAATGTAATGGCAAATAACACTCATACTTTCTCATTCCAATCGGTCTTTGAGAAGAACAAACTTACCAAAATGAACTTTCAAAACTAGTTTAGGATGCTGAGAATTGTTCTCACATAGGAGCGTAAGCTCTATGACCTTGAAACACCAGAGCCAGCGGGACCTGCCTCAAATGTACCCAAGGATGAAAAGGATGCTTATAAGAAGAACCTTGATGATGTTGTGGATTTCAAGTGCCAAATGTTGTGCTAAATGAACTTTGAGTTGCAAGAGTAGCATTAGAACATGAATGTCATGGACATGTGAACACATATCAAGAACATGTATCAGCATCAAGCAAGACAGGAGAGATATGTTGCCTTCAAGGCTTTGTTTAGAAGCAAGATGAAAGAGGGAGAGTCAGTTGGCACCCATATACTGACTTTGATTGGGTATGTAGAAAGCCTATCCAAGATGGGATTTCCCCTAGGTCAAGAGTTGGCCACTGATGTGATTCTGCAATCATTTCCTAAATAATGTAATCATTTTTTCATGAACTACAACATGAAAAATCTTGACAAGTCGTTGTAAGAATTGTTGGGCATGTTGAGGACAGCTGAAGCACAGTTGAAGAAAGGCAAGGCCAAGTCTATGATGATGATCAGTAGGACAAAGGAAAAGTTACAAGTCAAAGGCAAGGCTAAGAAAGGTTCTAAAGTGGGGCAGAAGCCAACGTCATCCGTGCTCAAAGCTAAAGGTGGGATCTCCAAAGAAGGAAGTTGTCACCATTATCACTAAGTTGGACACTGGAAAAGAAATTTTCCTCTCTACCTAGAGGAACTGAGGAAGAAGAAGCAGGAGATAGAGATCTCCACTTCAGGTATATACATTATTGAGATAAACTTAAAACCTTCTTCATCATGGGTACTGGATACCGGATGTGGATCTCACATATGTTCAAATATGTAGCATCTATTAAGAAGTAAGCCTCTATGAAAGGGCCAAGTCAAGTTATGGGTCACTAATGGAGCAAGAGTTTCTGCCACTGTAGTTGGAGTTATTAGTTTATCTTTTCCTGTGAGCCTTGTAATAGAATTAGAGAATTTCTATTATGTACTTCCAATTTATAGAAATATTATTTTTGTATATTGTATGGAAAAGATTGGATTTGAATTTCACATTAAGAATGGAATGATTTCTATTTCTAAAGATGAGATCTTTTATGGCAATGCCCCTATGTCTTATGGTATCTACCTATTAGAACTTGAGACTCAAATATACAACGTAAATGCTAAAAGGCTAAAACTTCACAACTCAAACAAAACATACTTATGGCATTGTCGTCTTGGGCACATAAATGAGAAGTGCATATCTAGACTCCATAAGGATGGTTATCTAGACTCTTTTGATTCTGAGTCATTAGAGACATGTGAGGCATGCTTATTAGGGAAGATGACCAAGACTCCTTTCACTGGACACAATGACAAAGCCAATGATATTCTAGGGCTCATACATACTGATGTATGTGGACCTTTTAGATCAAATGCTAGAGGAGGCTATCAATACTTCATTACCTTCACTGATGACCTCAGTAGGTATTGCTATGTATATCTTATGAAACACACGTCAGAAACTCTTGAAATGTTCAAGACTTTCATGAATGAAGTAGAAAAGCAACTTGGTAAGAGTATTAAAGCACTCCTTTCAGATTGAGGTGGCAAATACTTAAGCCAAGAGTTTGAGGACCTTTTGAGAGACTGTGGAATTGTATCACAATGGACTTCACCTGGTACACAACAACATAATGGTATGTCAGAAAGAAGGAATCATACATTATTGGACATGGTACGATCAATGATGAATTCAGCCAAACTTCCAATATCATTATGGGGATATGCTCTTGAAACAACAGTGTTTACCCTTAACCGTGACCTTCCAAATTGGTTCAAAAGACACCATATGAGATATGGAATGGGAATCATCCACATTTGTCTATGTTAAAGATTTGGGGATGTAAATCTTATGTTAGGAAACAATTTCCTAAAAAGCTTGGACCCAAATCTAAAAAATGCTCGAGGAGGTACATAAGGAACATGAATACTCACAAACTATTGTGGAATTTCAAGTTCTAAATGTAACACATGAACATCATAGGTCTAGTAGGACACAACTTAAGCTTGAGATATTTGGATTTCTCATAACTCCAGATAGTGATGAATTGGGCATAGCAGATGAGCCAACTTCCTATCTAGAAGCTACTAAGGGATGAGAATCTGAGAAATGGCTCGATGCCATGAGATCTGAGATGAAATCCATGTACACCAATAAGGTATGGACCTTGGTGGATCCACCTGAAGGGTTAAAACCCATAGGGCGAAAGTGGGTCTTCAAGAAGAAGACTGACATGGATGGAAATGTTCAAACCTATAAAGGTAGATTGGTTGTGAAAGGATTCTGTCAAATTCAAGGTGTTGATTATGATCAGACCTTCTCACTAGTTTGCATGGTTAAATCCATCTGGATCATCCTTTCCACTAGAGCTTATCATGACTATGAGACTTGGTAGATGGATGTTAAAACATCATTCCTTAATGGGAATTTATTTGAGGATGTGTATATGACACAACCTGAGGGTTTTATCAATCCAAAGGAAGCTAACAAAGTTTGTAAGCTACAAAGGTCAATCTATGGATTGAAACAAGCATCTCAGAGCTCGAGTCTACATTTTGACGAAGTAGTCAAAAGGTTTGGCTTTAGTCAAAATGAAGATGAACCTTCTGTTTACAAAATGGTTAGTGGGAGCATAGTCATAATTCCCATATTGTATGTGGATGACATACTATCGATGGGAAATGACATCCCTACTGTTCAGACTTTAAAAGGTTGACTGGGGAAGACCTTATCTATGAAGGATTTAGGCAAAGCATCATATATACTAGGAATCAAGATCTCTAGAGATAGATCTAGAAGGCTTCTAGGCCTAAGCTAGAGCACATACATTGACAACGTGCTAAAGAGGTTTAGCATGGAGGGTTCTAAGAGAGGTAACTTACCCATGTCCCATGAGGTTACGATCTCTAAAGCCCAATGTCCTTTTTCATGTGATGAACAGGAACGCATGAGTAAGATTTCATATGCATTCTAAGTTGGATCTATCATGTACACGATGTTATGTACTCATCTTGATGTGTCGTATGCTTTGAGTATGATGATTCAATATCAGTTAGATCCAGGTGAATGTCACTGGACAGTCGTAAAGAAGATCCTAAGTACTTGAGAAGGACTAAGGATCAATTCTTATTATATGGTGGTGAGGAAGAGCTTGTGGTAAAGGGTTACACCGATTCTAGCTTCCAAACTGACAAAGATGACTATAGATCGCAATCTAGTTTTGTGTTTCGCCTGAACAATGGAGTTGTCAGCTAGAAGAGTTCCAAACAAGAGACGGTTGCGGATTCTACAATAAAGGCTGAATATATTGCCACATCTTATGCTGTAAAGGAAGTTGTGTGGATCATGAAGTTTATGTATGAACTTGGAGTGGTTCCAAGTGCAAGTGATGAAATTTAGTTGTTCTGTGACAACAATGGAGCAATTGCACATGCTAAAGAACCAAGATTGCATCAACGTTCCAAAAATATTCCACAATGGTTCCATCTCATACGAGAGATCATACAGTGATGAGATGTGTATATTTGCAGAGTACCTACAGAAAGCAATGTGGCTGACCCGCTCACAAAAGCACTTCCATAGCAGAAACATGACAGACATATTCAATCACTTGAATTGAGATTCATGAGTGATTGGGTATAAGTGCAAGTGGGAACCTATTGATATGTATGCCCATAGAGACTATCATTTGATGATAGTAATGGGATATTATGTAAACGATTTGTAATACTACATTGATCATATGTTTGTGTTTTATGTTATGACATGACCACAAAACTTATAGATGTCTACAGAATAATATACTCAATGACATATGTCTTCAGGTTGATGACCTGAATAGTGAGATCATATGTATGCTAAGAGAATGTATTCTTGTTTTGTCCATAATCAGTTGTTATTGTGGAAATATCCATAGACATCAATAACACATAAGATTAGAATGTATGTCGATTGATGGAAGAATATCAGTATCCATGATATGGAGATATCAAACCAAATACATAGATACTTGTTAGAGAACAGTGTATTTGACAGAACCACATTGAGAGTGATACATGGATACCATGATTGATAGTTAAAGTCGCATCTCATAATTATGGTGGTGATTGTGGTTCTTAGATCTGAAGTCACTACACTTATCCCATGTCGTTTGGTGCACTTTGACATCATCCACCGTGGTCTTAAATAAGTATTGCCATAAAGATGGTGCTTGGGTACACTGTGACACATGGGGATTACTGTTAGTGATTAGATGGAATTTGTCCTTCCTATGGGATTTTGATATTCCGGCTACTTGACAAACAAGATTGAGAAATGCATGGCCATGTTGATGTGAGTCAATATCTGATATTGAACTTCGATATATCTCAAATAGTCTACTCTAGTTCAAGGAACATGGATTGAAGTTTGAAGAATATAACAGTTCCATGACACTAGTTCAATCCGGATATCAGTGATAAAAGAATTATACAATCATTATAACACCAGTCATGAATGATAGGTTATGTTGTTCTCGGACTTCTCCAATTACTTGGGTGGCAATGAAGTCTTGCTAGATACCAATCATTGCTTGTGAAATCATAATATGATTATGGATATCACTGCCAACGTAATTTGGAGCCTATTGGGTCACACGCATCACATGTGTTGGAATAGGAGTATAATTATGGATTTGATTGGAATTGCTCTGAATCACATTGATTACTAAAATGTTTATGTAATCCATTAGAATAATATTAAAATGTATTAAAATGTTTGAGACAATTAATTGGAGTGACTGGCTCTAAGTGCAAGTGGGAGTTTGTTGGTTTATATGCCCATAGAGCCATCCCAAGCGATTAAATGAGGTGATATATTAATTAATCAATTAATACAATTATTTGGTTAATTAATTAATTCTAGAATATTGTTGTTTAATCCACGAGCATTTTAATTAACGTTGTCTTTCTATTTACCGTTGGGTCTAGGAAAACTTTCTTCCTTTTGTCTACTATTTAAAGGGGCTTGACAACCATTATATTGACAAAATATTGAGAGAGGCTTTTTTTTGGGTGAAGTCAGGAGATAATATTATTCAGCCTACTCTCCTCTTGCAGGGAAACGCCAATGATTACAGCAAATACCTAATGGAAAAATAAATTTGGTAGGACTCCTACTATTACATATGAGATAAGAGGGGATTGACCCACAGGGTCGAGTGGAGGATCGATGTAAATTTGATCTTCCTAGTAATTTTTGAAGTGGTGTTTAGCAAGGCTATCCACCACATGGAGTTTTCCTCTGTTGACTTTCTTTATAATAACATCTTCACTCTCCTTCAAATTACATCAGATTTCCTTAATCTAGTGTCTCACCGCCGGTGCACTGGCTGCGTTCTTCTCCAAAATTTCCACAGTCATCTCACTATCTGTAGCTAGAGTGTACCTTGCATAACCATTGAGTTTACTTACTTCAGTAGCAAGAAGAACTGCTCGGATTTCTGCTTCGACTACTGAGGCTACCTTGATCCTCCTTGCATAGCCACCAAGCCACTTCCCGTTTCGGTCGATTGCCACTGCCGCAATGGCTGCCCAACTTCTGTGAACTGAAGCATCAGTCATCCAAAACATTCTTTCGTCTTCATTCATCATATGTGCACACTCTTGGAACACCTCCTCCTGATGTCTGTGAGCTTTATTACTCCAAGCAGTATGAATAGATCTCTGCAATTCTGTGATCAGGTTAATTTGATGGCTTTTCAGTTGTTTCAGACTGTTAAAAACTTCATCATTCCTGGATTTCCAAATTACCCAGCACGTTATAGCTACCTTGATTTGGGTGATATTGTTTTCTTGTAGCTTCTTTGATAGCCAACTTTTAAAAACCATGCCCGTGCTGGTAATGAGATCCCCTCGTATAGCTATCTGATTCCACACCTCGTCCGCATGCTGGCAATCCCGCAAAGCATGCAGGGTCGACTCGTCACTGTTTTTGCATCTTGGACATATAGCAGAATTAGTGAAAGTGCAGTGTTCTCTTCGAACATTCATCATGATGGCCTCATGAGCAGCTAACCATAGTAATATACGGATTTTGGAAGGCACTTGAATTTTTCAGATTCTGCCCCATACCGCGTCAGTATTATCTGCTTCTGTAGAATGTATCATCTCATAGGCCTTACTAATCGAGTATCTCCCTGTAATGTCATGCTTCCAACTCCAAAGATCACCACCATTATCTGTGTGAGGGGTCGGAAGACTTGTGATGCTGTCGACACATTCTGTAGGAAAATAAGATAACAGAAACTTAGTATCCCAGTTATTATCAAGGCTGATAATACTAGATACTGTCATATCCTTGATATCCTCATTAATAGGTTTGATGCAGATATCTTCCAGCTTACCATGATTGGGAACCCAATAGTCATACCACACAGAGGTTTCTCGACCATCTCCAATAACTTTAGTGCAGTTAGATGTAACGAAATCAACCCCTTTACTGACTGATTTCCAAAATGGGGTGGATCTGCCTCCCTTCCGAGCATAGCTCTTCTTATATTTGTTATGTATTCCCTCCTGCCAAAGAGAAGGTCTGGCATTAATGAAATTCCACGTGTTCTTCCAGAGAAGTGCTTTGTTCCAGTCAGACATAGACTTTATACCCAGACCCCCCCCTGTCCAGGCTCTCGGTAACTTCCCCCAGGATACAAGAGATATCGGGTGCTCTTTGTGCCCACCACCCCAAATGAATTGCCTTATTGTTTTATCCATCTTTTTACACATAGAGATTGGTATATTAGTTGTCTGCATAGAGTACGTAGGAATAGAAGTAAGCACAGATTTTGCAAGGCATATCCTGCCTGCAAGGGAAAGAGTTCTCGCCGTCCACCCATTGACCTTTGAGGAGATGTTCTCCGTGATATAAGCATAGGTGTCCTTATTGATTTTTTGATGCAACAGAGGCACTCCAAGGTACCTTCCCAGATCCTCCGTCTCTTCAATGCCACTGGCCGAACATATCTACAAACGTAAGCCTCAATTCACAGACCTAGAAAAGAAGATTTTTGACTTGTCAATAGAGATCTTCTGGCCAGAAGCATCTTCAAAGCTTTTGAAACAGTTATTAATAGTATCAATCTGGTCCAAAGAAGCCTGCGCGAATAGTACTATATCGCCTGCGAACATAATATGAGAAACATTCGGACCTTGCTGAGACATTTTCACCAGTTTCCAGATTTTCTCACTCACTAAGTTGTTGATAAGTTGTGTGAGTCTTTCCATGCAGAGAACAAAGATGTAAGGGGAAAGGGGATCTCCCTGACGGAGTCCCCTGGTAGCTTTGAAATTAGGTAGAGAAGTGTCATTCAGGATAATACTTGTATCACCTGCATGTAGTGAATTCATGACATATTGATGAATATTACGGGGCCAGTTCATATGCTCCAGTGTATTGTTAATGAACGCCCAGGATAGCCTATCGTAGGCTTTAGATAGATCTACTTTAATCGCCATGTAGGGTTCACTAGATTTCCTCCTCATATTATGAATGATTTCCTGGACCACAATAATATTGTCGGTAATGCTTCATCCTGGAATAAAGCTGGTTTGTACTTTAAAGACCCAATTTGGCATGTGGTGCTTCACCCGTTCCACTACTACTTTCGATGAGAGTTTCACGATGGTGTTATTAAGGGATATGTGTCTTAATTGAGTACACTTTGTAGGGCTTTTGCATTTTAGAATAAGAACAATACTCGAATCAGCCAAGGTGTCTTCGATAGGTTGGCCATTCAACATACTTCGTATTGTCCTTACAACAGAAGATTTAATAATTTTCCACTGCCTTTTAAAGAACAGGTTGCGAGTTCCATCCGGCCCCGCTGCTTTGTAAGGATTTGCGTTTTTAATGATTCTCCAGATTTCATATTCAGTAGGCGATGCTGCAAACTGCCTTACTTGGTTATTTTTAAGTTTCTTGAAAGATGCCGACATAGTATTCATATTGTTCCGGGTAGGAGTGGAATGAGCAGTGAAAATATCTATGAAATGCTGTTGGACGATATTTCCCAGATCCGTTTGGTTGGTAATCCATTCCCCCTCACTATTCTGGAGTGATGAAATTATGTTCAATCTCCGTCTATTATTGACAAAAGCATGGTAGAACTTACTATTGTTATCTCCATGTTGAAGCCAATTGATGTGGCTGCGCTGTTTCCAATTCTCCTCTTCCTCCACCATAACATTTTCCAGCTCCATCTCAAGTTGAGTGCTGAGTCTGTCTGTCTCCACGTTATATTTTGCTTCCACTTCTTTTTGGGCAACAGTAATTCTTTTCGTTAGATCGTCCTTCTTATGATGAAATTTCCTGGTGATTTTTTTGTCCCATCTGATAAGTGTCTCCTTAACGTTGTTCATAGCAGAATGGAATTGACATTCCTGATTCCAGCCTCTACCAAGTAGCCTCTGGAAGTCTGGGTGATTGTGCCACGATGCTTTAGCTTTGAACCAAGCGTTATAGAAAAAAGACTTTTTATTGAGAATAGCTATTGGATTGTGATCAGACCCTATGTGTGGTAGATTCTCGCAAACATAGTTGGGGTAATAGCAAATCCATGTTGCATTAGCAACAGCTCGGTCAATACGCTCATGGAGAACTCCCTTCTTGTAAGTAAGTTTATATCCAGTACTGCCTATGTCAGTGAGGCCCGCCTGGATGAGAGAGTTGTTGAACAACGTTGCTTCGCGGAGATTGAACAGATTGTTGCCTATCTTCTCATCTGGGCTCAACATACAGTTGAAGTCGCCTAAGGCAATCCAGGGTTTGTTGATGGATGTGCTCAGCTGAATGAGGTGGTTCCAAAGCACAGGACGGCGAGTAGGAGACGGTGAAGCATACACAAAAGTGGTATAGTAGTTGTTGTTAATAAGGCAGTGGATGAAATACCTATTACTTTGGATGATTTCAATATCACAATCCGCTTCATTCCAAAGCACCCATATTCCACCTGAGAAACCTCTTTCTTCCACTCTGTGTGAGCTCGAGAAGTCGATATCTTTGATCACTTTGTCTGCCTGATCTCCAGAGATGCGGGGTTCGCATATAGCAACAATCTTAATGGCATATTTCTCGATCATGTTTTTGAGGTTGTGCCGATCCTTCCTCTTTTCGGCACCCCTAATGTTCCATGCCAGTGTATTAATCATTAAACAGATAAAGGAGATACAGTTACTGGCAGGGAACGGCAGAAGCGCCGTCTATCTCATCGCCACCTCGTCCCGATCTTCCTCTAGTGCGATAGGGATGCTGTCTGGTTGGATTACCTACTGTCGAAGTAACCTCCTTCTCTTTTTCTTTCCTCCCTGCCATTGATGCTTTCTTATTAGATGTTCTGGCTGAGGTGGACGGATTATCTTCCATCACTGTCAGACTTTCCGGTTCAACTGTAATAACAACTGTGTTCATCTCTGTTTCTGTTGCAGGTCTTCCCATAATGACTTCATCCCCAACCGGTGTGACTACTGTATGTTTTGGTTGTTCCGTAGGTACCAAAATACCCTGTTCTACCCTGTCGTTGCTTGGAAGTGTAGCTTCTGTAGTTTTATCTTCTGTGCATGTAGTGGATACATCAACATCTTTACCCCTGCGCTGTTTCTTCCTCCATATCTTCGGGCTCGTTTCCTGGTGTTGTGTCTTTTCCAGTGACCGTATGAGCCTCTTCTCCCCTAGTAGCCTCTTCCTCGTCATCTTTGTCCAGGATCTAAAATTTATTGGTGTTATCCTTCTCTTGATTCTTGCCTTTACGTCCCAACTCTTTCTCTTTTTTCCTCGATGGTCTGCTAGCCAGTATTTTCTTACCATAGTATACTTGCCATTTATCTTCTTCATCCACCCATCTCACCCCAGCCTCCTCCTCCGCAGGACTAGCTTCCGGACTGGTTGGTGCTTCAGATAGGCCGTTACAATGTAGATCATCATGACCCAAGCGTCCGCATCTCGTACAAAAGGTTGGTAATGATTCATACTCCAATTTGTACTCCCTCCCGTTAATAAGAATTGCTGGATGAATAGGTAGGTTGGTATTCAATTCTATTGCCAGTCTGGAAAAGCGACTCTGCGTTCTGTTGATAGAGTGATTATCCGCTCTGATTAGCCTCCCTACTGCTTGCCCAATCTTTTCGAAGATTTCCAAATTGTAATAATGGGTGGGTAGCCCTATCACCTGTACCTAGGTAACAATATGTATGATCACGTGTGTAAACCCTAGTTGTCACCATCCTTAGGTGAGAAAAGAGAGCACTGCGACACTAGCACGTCAGCACACAGAGGCTACTCCTTCCGACCAGCTTAGGAAGCATGACGTGGGGTTCTAGTCCATCCATGTCGATAATGTAGAGATGTAGACACTAATAAAATTGTGTTTGGAGGATGTCAACGACTATCCATACGCGCTACGAGCGGCGTACATCACTGCACTAAAGGAGTGCCACCAGATCTTCACATGATGCACTTAACGAACGAGAGAGGAGCACTTCTGTGTAGGCCAGCAGCATTACACACCATCGTGCATCGGGACATTGTCAGACTTGTACAGTGATAAGGTATATCCCACGAACACTCTTTCTGAATATGCTATTTTCAACGAGATCCTATTTTGGGTTGCATCAAAAATTGTTTTTGTTTCTTCTGTCGTGCATGTTTCCTCCACAAAACCCAAAAATATGTGTCACTATGCATTCACATTATAATAATTAGATATAGGTTCAATCCAAAACTATAGTTTAGGCTCGTCTCATGTTTGGACTAAGGATGAGGATCATAATCCCTAATTCCATCAAGTCATGATTTTTAAGATTACAACCTTCAATTATGCATATTAGGTGAAACCATAATCATCATCTTGAGCATATTAGGTTATATGAAATACCTAGATCATATTATTAGCATTAAGATCATAACATGATATTCACATTTGTTTCAAAACCCTAACTATATGTGCATTATTATTGATCTAGAAACATCAATTATTCATCATCATCAAGGATTTCCTTATTATACATGACAAGATCATGTATTATCTAAAAATTAATGAATCTACTTATTTAAGAATCATATTAACATAATATAGATTTTCCTTAATATTTTTTTGATAATGAGGAACCCCTCCCTAGATCAGCCACTAATGGACCCCACCAAACCTAGAGTAAACCATGGGACCAACCATGTCATTGGGAGACACCACGGTGCAACTAATAAAATGCCAGCCACTATTGCACCATGGTCCAAGCCAAGAGTCAAAGATGGGACCTTTCATTGAGGTGTTATCGAGCAACACCACTTGAGCTTGTTCCTTAATATTAGTCACCCAAGACATGTATTGCATATACTTTTGGGATAGGAAGCATACTTCGACCCTAAAAGCATTTTGTTAAAATTCTAATTTTTTTGAGCAATTTGATATGTAATTTCATTAGCTTCTGATTACCATTATTTAACTACATTATTTGCAAGACAACTCTATTCTGACCAATCAGGCATTGATACATCAACAATTACCAAAAAAACAACACCAGCCATGCGGGACTAGTCTGGCAAATTGGCAGAGGATGCATCTTGTCATCCTTCCACATGGGCCAGCTCAGCTAGATCAGGTAAAGGAGTGTATTGGCTTTTCATAGTGACTAAGATTGATCGCATGGGTGAGGGCACTGAGGTAAAAGACCCAAGGGTCATGCCCTTCCTCTTGTGGTCTTTTGTGCTAACCCATCCATGGTCAGCATCAACTTGATGGTTGACGCTTTCCAGTGAGGCCCAAGTGACTCCCCTAAGGATAGGGTCATGCACAGATGGTCTTGGAGGATTCAGCTACCTCCTTTATTGGGTCTAGGGGAGGGTGGGATATTGGTTTTCTATCATTGTCCACAAAAATATTGGTTTTCATATTAATGCTACAGAATCATCCTCATGTTGTTCGTGAACCCTCTGACACCCTTGCCATAGGATGATATAGTCCACCCTCTTGAACTCCTCCTCCCAGTCTGGGCAGGAGTCATCGGAGAAGATGGTGAGCGGGGAGGTGACTCACAGGGGGAAATAGAGGAGCACAGGTCCTCTGAACTCTTCCTATTGCCAAAAGGCTCGCAAGACCCCTCTTATAGGCATCCTATGCTAGGAGTCACTGGATGCCCTAATTCCTGGTGACTCTTAGGAACTAAATTTTAGGGATATCCTCTAAACTCCATGGTAACAACAAACCAACGGTTGGTCAGATCTGGATTCCTCTCCCAAATGCATTGGTAACCTTAGATAATTGCCTAGTAGACTAGATAGGGAGGGAGTGTCCAGAGAGGATTGAGTTCCCTATTGTCTAATGGATAAAACATATAGGGGCGAGGGTGGTGGATCCCGCTCTTGTAGTTCTACCTAAGTTGGGGAGTCTGGGTCCTCCTAGGTTCTGCTCCAAATATGGAAACTTTATTTCTTTTAAGTAAAAGTCCATTTTAGGTAAGTATTTCTCTAGGGCACATCATTATTCCAAATTATCTCAAACTTTGAGATCTCATCCCATTACTCCTTTTATATCATTAGGCACAAGATAACTCCTAAAAACACGCACATGTTATCCATTATTTGGCTTCCAATTAAATAATAGATAATTCTTTAACTAATTATATGTGCCACATATATTCTTGGATCATTCTAGAAATTATCTCGTTATCTTATATTCCTCTTATCCATCAACCGAAAATATCTTGGATATTTATTATGATCATGAGTAGCATAAATATCCAAATTCATATCCCAAGGACCCATTTGTAAACCTTGGTTACTAAATTGGGATGAAACGTGTCCCTAAGGCCCATGAATCACATCTTGGGCCTTCCAAAGGTTCCCTATGCTCATATACATCCCTAATTACAAATTTAAGGCTTACATAATCATTGCACCTTATATTAGCCTCATATGAACCAATATGCTCAAAAGCACATTATTTACTCAATTGAACTTTTAATATGAGTCTAGGGTTTGTGATCATCAACCAAGGTCCCTCAATTCACTTACATGTATTTTGTACGTTGATTTCATTTAGGCTTGAAATCTATGAATTTCAAGGATGTAACATTCACCCCTCCTTAAAAGGAATTTTGTCCCCAAAATTTAGGCCTAGTAAGCTTAGGTTAATGATTACTCATATTATTCTCAAATCTTAGGGTTAGCACCCTACTAAGATATCTTTAACAAATTTGGTTGATATACTAATTTCTCATCTGATTACTAAGATTGGCACCTAAATTTAAATTCAAGTCTGTCCACATACCTAGTATTCACACTTCATCATGTCTTGGTGATTTCATTCTCATTTGGTGATTTACATTTCACTTTGTGATTTCTCTTTTCACCTAGGTTTCCAACCCATTATTCATTATTTTCCCATAAGGGTGAGGTGGCACCTCAAACCCTAGGTCATGTCCTTACACTTTGAACATAGGATATTCATTATCATTCTCAATTTTAAGCATAATTTGTATTTACCCAATCTCACTCACTTTCAACGGGATGAAGCATGCATCTGACAGTAGCCCAACCACAAAGTCCATCCCGCTTTATTAGTAGAGATGGTACATCCACACATTATCTTTCAATTTCACATTTCAAGTTGAATCATACTCTATATGACTCTAAATATACTTGTTTTTAATTCCATAGTACTCTTGTATTCCATGAAGTCAAGTGCCCATTTCTCACTCTTAAATTTGGGCACAACTTCTCTCAAGTTTTCATGACTTCATTATATCTTTTATTTTTACACCTCATGTATTATGAGCCTTAGATGCTTCCTTGAGATCACTAGGAGTACATGTACTTTTGTAGTGATCTCATCCTTATGCATCCAAGGAGTGCCTCTCACATTAACTCATTAGGCCCCATGATTATCATGGAGGTAGAAAATCTCCTAAGTCATGGACCTTGGGCAAACCTAGTTGTTGCCTCCCAACCACATGGTCTCGTGCATTCAAGCAAAATCAACTCCTAACCACCCTACTTGACCTTAGGATTGCATTAGGACTCTACCCTACCCAAGGGTTTCTTTGAGTTGTCATGTCTCTATTACTTTTAAGCACATTATCCTCTCATATATTTCTTTAACCCAAATTTCCTTCATCTCTCTCTATTGAGTACACATTATCAATATAGTCCCAACATTGGGCTTGGGCCTCCTTCCTTATTTGGGCTAGGTGCCATGTTGGTCTTCCCTATCTGGGGCTTGACCTCTCTGTGATCTTCCCTATCTGGGGCTAGATCATAAATATTTGCATTGTGGACTTCGAACACCTTCCCAAGTTGGGCCTTGGTTCCATACTGGTCTTCCCAACCTAGGGCTTGACCACTTCATGGCCTTCCCTACCCAGGGATTCATCATCCAAACTATAAAATCAAGCCACCTTCCCTTATATGGGGCTTGGTTCCATACTGGTCTTCCTAATATGGGGTCTGACCACTTGTATCCCTCAGAGATGGCATACTTGGGTTCAAAGAATGTAGTTGCCTTCATCTTTATGTCCTTAATTATCCACCCTTTAGGTGGCAGTTAAGGTTACCTCAATATTTAAGTGATTTTATCTTTTTTACCATTTAAGGAGTTGTCCTAACCTAGAGTGCCTTCTTGACTCATAGGAGGAAGTTAGTGTTGGTGTATATTCCCATATAGCCATCTTGAGTGATTGCATAGAGTTAGATATTAATTAATCAATTATATAATTATTTGATTAATTAATTTATTCCAAAACATTCTAATTAATCCATGAATGTTTTAATTAATGATGTCTTTCTATTTACTGAAGGGTTTAGGAAGCCCAAATTCCTTTCATCTCCTATATAAAGGGGATTGACAATCGATGTCATTACAAGTTATTGAGAGAGGCATTTCAATTTATGCTCACGTACATAAACCCTAGTAGTCACCATCCTCAGGGGAGAAAGGAGAGCACCATGATGCTAGCACGTCATCGCACTAAGACTATTGCTTCTTACCATCTTAGGAAGCACGATGTAGAGTTCTAGTCCATCTGCGTGGATGAAGTAGAGATGTAGACGCCTAGATTCAGAGGATGTCAACGACCTTCCATACGTTCTACGAGTAGCATACATCACTGCACAAAAGGAGTGCTTTCAGATCATCCTGTGATGCGTTTGGAGGATGGTAGAGAAGTATCGTTCGTCTAAGCCAGGAGTGTTGCACTCCATCATGTAGCAGGACGTCGCTGGACTTGCTCCACAACAAGGTGTATCCCATGAACATTCTTTTTTAATACACTATTGTCGATGAGATCCTATTGCGGGTTGCATGGAAACATATTTTATTTTGTTGCTTCCACCGTGCATGTTTCCTGTTGGGTTTTGTGGAGAAAACATGCGCTGCGGAAGCAACAAAATTCAACTCAACCCGTAATAAGATCTCGTCGACAATAGCCTATTTGTATGGAGTGTTTGCGGGATATACCGTATCGCGGAGCAAGTCTGACAATGTCCCGCTGCATGACTATTACAACCCCAATTTTTGGGATCATCTGGTGAGAAATGTAATATCTCATATTAAAGATAATTGAACAAAGAATGGTATAATTTGTTTTGAATACATGTTTTTCATTTACAATAGCCTTGATGTTTGTGTTATGGGCTTTATTGGCTATTGGTCCCAATAACAAGGAAATAACAAAGAAAATTCAATTAGCAATTGAATAATTGAATATTTGAGAAAAGGAAGAGGTAGAAACCTCTAGAAGGCAAAGAGATGTAATCCAAAGATGGATTTCATGCCTCTTGGGTTCCTTGGGTTCCAAGCAGTCCAAAGTTGCATAAAGAGTGCAATAAGAAAAGAAAAGATTAACTAAGTATTTCTTTATTAAGAAAGAAATTGAAAATAATGGTAAAATGTGGGAAATGAGTGGAAAGAGGCATAAATGAGATTCCTTGGTGAAATTTCGTATCCATGAGGTTGTTAATATTAAAAGGGATGCCAATGAGGAAAATAAAAGAGAAATAAAGAGAAATCCTCAAAAAGAGATATTTTAATGAGAAATAAACAAGATAATGTGAAAAAATGAATAAAGATGCATCTAGAAGGATAATAAGTATCCAATAAAAAGTATTTCGAAATAATGGAGTGTCTTGGGATCCAAGGAGTCCCAACAAAGAGGAAAGAAAGAGAGAATGCCAAAATTGCAAAATAAAAGGATAATGTGATACATTATTAATGAATTTTGTGTTGTTTTTCAAAAGGTGGTATTTTCTATTAAAAGGAAACATGATTTCGTGACCTTTAATTAAAAGGCAAGTAAAGAAGAGAGAAAGAAATAATTCTTACTTTTCTAAGTGTCCATGAGATAAGGAATATCAAAACAAAAAGGAATATGAAGAGGAAGAGAGAGAACTAGCTTCTTGATGAAGGAATTCTTTTCCTTTTAGGAAAAACTTTGTTTTCTTTGTGGGCAAACATTCGTGGGCATGGGTACCCTCTATATAAAGGGGGTAGACCCCCCAAGAATGAGTTATAAAGGGATCGTGCATCTCCCCCTCTCTTCCCCATTGCTTCTTCACGTTTGAAACCCAAACTATGGGGTAATGCGACCTGGGGAAACAAGAAACCCTAACCTGGAGTTCTATAGAAGCACGATACTCCAACGATGTTGCAGCTGAGTGCAACCATCAGCCCGGTGCCCTAGCTTGTACGCACCACCTGTAGGAGGGCCATGGGACCTCTGCATGCTGCAGAGCTGGAAAGCTCCTGCTGGCCATCATGGCGACATCTCAGCAACATTCTCGCCTGCGCGGGGGCATGGCGAAGCCAAGGGCGCCGCCCTGGTAGCTGTCAAGGTCTGAGGAGAGCGGTTGGGCCTGTAAGATCTGTGTTGCAGCGGCAGCATGTCTTTTCGTGAGCTTGAAGAAAATTCAGTCGTTGGACTGATTTGCACCTTCAGGCATAACAAGACCAAGAAGTCGCGGAGGGGTATAAGTGACTTTTCGTCATGTTTTAAACCAGTCGAGTTGCACTTGTTGGAAAGGTCGACGTGGCAGCCCCCCTTTGGCCAAAGTAAGTCTTTTATTGCAAAAATCATAACTAATTCTAGGAAACTCGGATTGAGACAAATCTTATATGAAAATTGATCCTCAGAACGAGGGGAATTCAATAAAAATATGTTTAGAAGCTAGTTCCTCTTGCTATGCGAAAAGTAGTGTCAATCATCATCTCTAATGAATTAAAGATTAAGAAACCCTATTTTGATATGATTAATGTATTTAATAGGGTTTAATGGATCATTAGAGTTGATGTTAACCTGTTAAATGTAAAAAGATACATTATGTTCTAAAAGGAAGAACTTTGCACATGATTAGTCTAATTTAGAGTTTATATGCTTGAAATTGGAAAAGTACATAAAGTTGTCATATTTAGTGTTTTAATTAAGGGAAAACCCTTAGATTTGATGGTAGATGGTCTTAATGACATTATTTGGATAATTCAAGCTGATATTAAACTGTTCTTAATAAAAGTGAAAATAGGATCTAAAAATATGATCTTTTTATATAATGGGCTTAATTTACAGTTTTGTGCATGAATGTGCATTAATGAACTCGAAAACCCTAATTTAGGTGAATATGTCTTTTAATTTTTTTAATTGTTCAAATCCGTAAATAAATAGGGATATGATGATCCTAAGTCAATTTGGGTATAAAAGACTATTAAAATGAATAGTTGAGCAATTTAGGTCCATATAAATGGAAAAGAGTATTTTAGGGTTTGTTGACCTAAAATGGATAAAGTTTAGGGAATTGATCTAAGAAACCCTAATGAACATTAATGAAACCTTAATACGGATTAGAAATCCTAGAAAGTGAATCCAAGTCAATAAAGTAGATTCTTGATAAAGTGTGTAATAAATAGAGTACATATTCTTTTTAGGAATTATGTGATGATTGAATTACTTGCTTGGATCTGTTGATTGGCTTGATTGTATATACAAGAAGTATATGTTGAATAATCTGCATGACTCATCAAATCAGGTATGTGGTTACGATTATGAATAATCGCTCTAGTTTCACGGCGATTCCCAAAGTTTTAATCGGTTGCATGAAAATAACTGTTGGATGTTTATTTATTTCATGCAACTATAAAGTGACTATGATTATCACTATAAATGTGCATATATAACTACCTAGATTCGGGTCCACCTCTATTGCTTTGAAAAGGCTAAGAAAAAAAGGGGTAATCCTAGAGCAAGGTCTAGGTTACCGAGAGCTAGAAACTGGGCTACCTATGTGTAGTGCCGTGAGACTCATTAGCCTGCCATGAGTTAAGGAGTGGGCTACTTACGAGTAGTGTCGTGTGACTCAACCCTAGAAATTGGTTCACTTATAGGTGGATCATGAGGGGTTTAATGGGGACAACATAGATGATAGGGTACTCTTGGATCGTTGAGTTATATCTAAAATGTAATCTTGGTTGTTAAATGATTAATTGAATGATTACATTGTTAACGTATTTACATGATTATTGTTTCCCCCACATACCAGCTTCGGCTGACCGACATTTTGTTTGTTGGCGTTTTAGGTACAAGCCAAAAGTACAAATAGTAAATCATCATATAGTGAAATACATGAAGTAAAATACTAGGAGGATTAGTTAGAGCAGAATCCTTAAGTGGATAAAAGTATAGAGATCCAAGTTTTCAAAAAGGTATGCAAAAATTTATTTTCTTACAACTTTCAGTATAGTATGTTAAAATTTGATAATTATTCTTGGTTAATTGTCGAACCTTTGATCAAGAAGTCATGGGTGTGGCTTCGACCTCTCGGTCTCCCTTAATTGGGGGTTATTGGGAGGTGGGGTCCTAACATTTGGTATCAGAGCGTAGGTTCCTCATTTAACCATTCATAATTATTAAATTTAACAAACTCCATAGAACCCAAGGGAGTTATTAGAGGATTATCCGAAAGTCGGACGTGTCTAGAAAAGATCACGACCGGGGGCTGGCAATATTTTCCTCTGCACCCCTAGTCGGAATACGAGGACTCCCGGATCCATGTGACTGCCTGGCCAAAGTCTTAGGGTATGAATCGAAATAAGATACCTTTAGGACTTCACATCTTATTCATCCCTTCTCACCACAAAATTATGATAAGGACCTAAAGGATTAGAGTTTTCTTTATTCTCCTCACCCTCTTGAGGTATGGGTAAGGTTAATAAGGTTTAAGGAATCCTCCACCAAATTAATGAAAGGCATGTAAATAAGATGTCATGGATATAAGCTTAATAGATTAAGCGCAAACTAAAGAATAGATACATGCTTAGGTCGTATGACATAAGTTGTCATGCCCTCAGAAGAGACCTGAGGCTAGACCTTCTTGTCAGGTGGATAAGTTAGTTTTGGAGATAGAGATCACCACTGCAGTAGAGACATGGCACATCCTCTGAGGATGATGCTAACCCTAACCCTAAGTGAAGGTTAGAGAGAGATGAGTTGGACCAGGTGTTTGAAAGGACATGCCTTTGGGATGCCATATGATCCATGGGTGACCTAGCACCTTTAGCAACCCAACCCTGGGAAGGGTCGTGCATGTTAGGGTAAAAGATAGCTCCTCAGATGATGATGTTAGTGAAGGACCTTAGAAACCCTATGGGCTTGTGCAAGTAGGGTATAGTTGGCACCTAGGGCACGCCATAGTGCTGACAATAGGATGAAACTCAGGATAAGGAATTATGATGGAGCATAAAGGGTTATGGATGATCTTGAGCAAACATAAGTTAGAACCTAAGCTTCACCCATGTAGAGGATTCTTTTGAGGTTGATCCTTCATGAAGTGAGGACATGTAATGGTGAGGTTGGTTGTAGGGTTAGCTCTAGAGAGAGGGCAGGAAACCCCTCCAGGAAGGTCGTAAACGAAGACCCCGACATATGAGGAACAGTGAGGAGTTGAGAATAATGCGACCTAAGTGGATGATAGAGGTTGTCTCATGCATGATCTATTAAGGCTATTGATATCTTAGTTGCCTTTAGAGGGACCAAGCCCTAGAGAGTGAAGATGAAGCATCTGGTGCCTATGTGCCTACGGTATGGGTGTTTACCTTCTGAGGTAGGAAGAAGAGTTCCTTAGACCTAGAAAGGTTTAGTAGCAGGTTATGAGGCCTTGTACCTTGTTGGTTGTCCTTAAGGAGGACCCAACCCTAAGTGTTGCTCGAGTTGAAGGATGACAAGAAGTGCATGTCATGCCTTTTTCATGCTTGGTTCATAGTTAAGAGATAGAGCATGCAGTTGGACACCTACAAGTGAACCTAGGGTTCCTAGGCCTAAGAGGGGAAGTGGTATACCTAATGCTCATGACGAGAATTAAGTTGCTATGGTTTCGAGCATGGTACTGCTCATGTATAAAGGAAAAGGGAAGCCCCTTAAGTTTAAGGTATGTTTCATGAACCCCTCACAACTAGGTTGATGATAAAGGAAAGTATGATCTTGACCCATCATCGAGGAAAGAGGATAAGTATGACCTAGCATGGTACAATAGGTGATCTGCTATGCCTTAATAGCTTGCTAGGGTTAAGTAGGCTCGTGTGGATGTAAACCCTAGACCTAAGAGCTTTTGTGACCTTGTTGTGAAGAGATAGTTTTCCTCCCATCCTGGGAGAGGGACCCCTTTGGTAGGGTGTATATCAATTTTTTTTGTTTCAGGTAACCTAAAGAGGTCTCACAGGATCTTGAGAAGCTAAGAGAAAAGTATGTGGTATGAGAATGAACCTGTAGACCCATAAATATCCATCTCTAATTGCATATGAATGTGTTACCATGGTGGTAACCGGTACGGGGCTTGACCAAGGTAGGCAGGTTCCCATGATCCCTATGAAAGGATGGGAGCCAGCCCATGAATGCAGAAAGAGAGATGATGAAGACTTGTGTAAGGTTCTAAGTGGACATGTACTATAATGGTGAATCCTGAGTCTATCCTAGGGTCAGGTAGGGATAAGACCGATGAAAGTAGGAGTTTCCTAATTCCCCAGTTGCACATGACCATAGGGTCGGGAGGCAACAACTATCATTGTCTGAGGGCCATGGGTTAGGAGATTGATCACCTTCATGAACTCATGGGACCCAAAGGGCAGATGTGTAGGGCACTCTCTTGATGCATGAGGGAAGAGGGATGACCCCAACAGAGTCGGTACCCTATAGACCTAGAGGAGATGACCAAGGATATAAACCTCAGTGGGTCCAAAACTAGTTTGATATCATGATGTCTGTGATGTAGAGACATATGTGGCATGTTGCAACTTAGATGTAAAAGTGTATTGGCAAGGTGGGATGTACCATCTCTACTCTTGGAACAGGAAGAACTCTGTATTTGGACTGCAGCTAAATGCTTATTTCCTCTTGTTATGGGGGTGAGAGATAGGACATTACGCATGCCATACACCAAGGATGAGGGATGATGTAGGTTGGAACGTTGCCACGAGAAATGGGGATAGAGAAGATAACCTACCTTGGTAAAGTGAATGATACATGGATGGTTCGCAAACACTAAGAGGAATGAGGTAGTCACATTACGAGGATGTTTTTATCATGAGCTATGTAGAACTTACAATTTATACAAGGTTGAGTTTGATTACCGAGAAAATGAGCTCAAAAGTGTTCTCAATGAATTTAGACTTAGGGTTTGAGACGAGATGATAAGTGGAATACATGGAAGTGTATGTCTTCAATGTTACCTAATACCTAAGGATGTGAAGTGGTAATGGATGCTATGGTTGAGATACATCTGACTTGTTTGACTAGACGCTAGAAGAGGTTGTTTGGCTAACCCCAAGTTTGGAAAGGAGAGGTGTTTGGATAACACTCAGATGTAACAAGATGTGTTGAAAAGTTAAGGGTTGTTTGGTTAGCCAGTCTAGTCCTTGATGCAAGGAAAGGATGGTGGTAGAATCTCAGATGCACTTCTTTGGAAAAGAAGGTGATGAAACCCCGACTAGAGTTGTTTAGGGTTTCAGAGGAATCGATCTTGAAGAATCATGACATACGGGAAATCATGATTGAAGATCACCATATACTGTGGAAAATGTCAATAGCACCTTGGATGCTTAAGATGAAGTTGCATGTGGTTTATGGCCATGCAAGCCAGGAGGTAAAGGACGAACCCCAGTAACCCAGTGTATCAATATAGAGGACAAAAGATTCCCTGAGAGGGAATGGGAGCTCAACACTATGGATGTTGTGATAGGTCTCCCCTGGGCCAAGGAAGGTCGAAATGCAATATGGGTTATGGTAGGTCGCCTTACCTAGATGACATGAGAAAGAAAGAGTTCTGTTAAGGGACAGATCTGGTTGAACTATCCATGAGAGAGATGGTCCAACTACACCATGATGTGAGTTCAAAGGATCTTGAATTTGATCTAGAGGTCCACTTCCATAAAAATGGAAGTAGGTACATGAAGAACTCAATGTTAGTATAGTTTATCACCCCTAACTATGGTTAGTATGATCCAGAGTAAAGGGGTCTGATGAAGGCATATGTGCTCAGTTTGGGGTGATAGTTAGAGACAGTTTTTGTCCTATGAAAGATGTGAAGATAACCACCATAGCCAGTATCAGGATTTATAAGAAGCTCTATAAGGGAGGTTGTGTCGGTCACCACTTCAGTAAGTTGATGTTGGTGAAAGGACCACATGATGGTTAGAAAAGGGCCAAAGTGTGTGTAGATGAAGTCGCTTTGATCGTGCAATGGCTGAAACGAGCCTAGAGATGATGAAAGTCATGAGAAGAAGCAAAGTAGACTGACATGCATTGTGGGAGAATATGTGACATGAAAATCCGACCCCTCTACGTTATAACTAAGAGAGTTGAGTCCCTGATGCATGGGTTCTTTTGACATGGTTTGGTGGAGAAGGTTAAGTTTGACCTTACCCCTCAGGATAAAGTAATGTGTGATGAGTTCCATGTGTCAAATTTAGAGCACTATGTGAGGTACCCAACCATGTGCTGAGCAATGAACCTAGTGAGCCCCAAGGGATGCTGATATGGCCTGAGTCACCTGTGTAGTTTATAGACGTCGGGATGAAAGGACTCAGAGAAAAGAATATGTGATGATAAAGGTTTTATGGAAGCGCCATGAGTACGGTAAAGACACATAGGGGCCAATGATGAACATGGAAAAGTCTTATCCTGAATTGATTGTTTGTTTGTTTGATTCATATAATTTTGAGGACAAAATTCCTATAAGAGGTGAAGGATGTTACAACCCCAATTTTTCGGATCATCTGGTGAGAAATGTAATTTCTCATATTAAAGATAATTGAACAATGAATGGTATAATTTGTTTTGAATACATGGTTTTCATTTACAACAGCCTTGAAGTTTGTGTTATGGGATTTATTGGCTGTTGGGCCCAATAACAAGGAAATAACAAAGAAAATTCAATTAGCAATTGAATAATTGAATATTTGAGAAAAGGAAGAGGTAGAAACATCTAGAAGGCAAAGAGATGTAATCCAAAGATGGATTTCGTGCCTCTTGGGTTCCTTGGGTTCCAAGGAGTCCAAAGTTGCATAAAGAGTGCAATAAGAAAAGAAAAGATTAATTAAGTATTTCTTTATTAAGAAAGAAATTGAAAATAATGGTAAAATGTGGGAAATGAGTGGAAAGAGGGATAAATGAGTTTCTTTGGTGAAATTTCGTATCCATGAGGTTTCTAATATTAAAAGGGATTCCAATGAGGAAAATAAAAGATAAATAATGAGAAGTCCTCAAAAAGAGATATTTTAATGAGAAATAAACAAGATAATGTGAAATAATGAATAAAGATGCATCTAGAAGGATAATAAGTATCCAATAAAAAGAATTTTGAAATAATGGAGTGTATTGGGATCCAAGGAGTCCCAATAAAGAGGAAAAAAGATAGAATGCCAAAATTGCAAAATAAAAGGATAATGCGATACATTATTAATGAATTTTGTGTTGTTTTTCAAAAGGTGGTATTTTCTATTAAAAGGAAACATGATTTCGTGACCTTTGATTAAAATGCAAGTAAAGAAGAGAGAAAGAAATAATTCTTGCTTTTCTAAGTGTCCATGAGATAAGGAATATCAAAAAAAAAAAGGAATATGAAGAGGAAGAGAGAGAACTAGCTTCTTGATGAAGGAATCGTTTTCCTTTTAGGAAAAACTTTGTTTTCTTTGTGGGCAAACGTTCGTGGGCATGGGTACCCTCTATATAAAGGGGGTAGACCCCCCAGGATCGAGTTATAAAGGGATCTTGCATCTCCCCCTCTCTTCCCCATTGCTTCTGCATGTTTGAAACCCTAACTATGGGGTAGTGCGACCTGGGGCAACAAGAAGCCCTAACCTAGAGTTCTGTAGAAGCATGATACTCCCACGATGTCGCAGGTGAGTGCAACCATCAGCCCGGTGCCCTAGCTTGTGCGCACCACATGCAGTAGGGCCATGGGACCTCTGCGTGCTGTAGAGCTGGAAAGCTCCTGCAAGACATCATGGAGACATCTCAGCAATGTTCTCGCCTGCACGGGGGCATGGCGGAGCCAAGGGTGCCGCCCTGGTAGCCGCTGGGGTCCGAGGAGAGTGGTTGGGCCGCATAAGATATGTGTTGTAGGAGCAGCAGGTCTTTTCACGAGCTTGAAGACGATTCAGTCGCTGGACTGATTTTCCCCTTCAGGCATAACAAGACCAAGAAGCCGTGGAGGGGTATAAGTGACTTTTCATCATGTTTTAAACTAGCCGAGTTGCACTTGTTGGAAAGGTCGACGTGGCAGCCTCCCATTGGCCAAGTAAGTCTTTTATTGCAAAAATCATAACTAAATCTAGGAAACTCGGATTGAGACAAATCTTATATGAAAATTGATCCTTAGAACGAGGGGAATTCAATAAAAATATGTTTAGAAGCTAAATCCTCTTGCTATGCGAAAAGTAGTGTAAATCATCATCTTTAATGAATTAAAGATTAAGAAACCCTATTTTGATATGATTGATGTATTTAATAGGGTTTAATGGATCATTATAGTTGATGTTAACATATTAAATGTAAGAAGGTACATTAAGTTAAAAAAGGAAGAACTTTGCACATGATTAGTCTAATTTAGAGTTTATATGCTTGAAATTGGAAAAGTACATAAAGTTGTCATCTTTAGTGTTTTAATTGAGGGAAAACCCTTAGATTTGATGGTAGATGGTCTTAATGACATTATTTGGATAATTCAAGATGATATTAACATGTTGTTAATAAAAGTGAAAATCGGATCTAAAAATATGATCTTTTTATATAATTGGCTTAATTTAGGGTTTTGTGCATGAATGTGCATTAATGAACTCGAAAACCCTAATTTAGGTGAATATGTCTTTTAATTGTTTTGATTGTTCAAATCCGTAAATAAATAGGGATATGATGATCCTAAGTCAATTTGGGTATAAAAGACTATTAAAATGAATAGTTGAGCAATTTAGGTCCATATAAATGGAAAAGAGTATTTTAGGGCTTGTTGACCTAAAATGGATAAAGTTTGAGGAATTGATCTAAGAAACCCTAATGAACATTAATGAAACCTTAATGCAGATTAGAAATCCTAGAAAGTGAATCCAAGTTAATAAAGTAGATTCTTGATAAAGTGTGTAATAAATAGAGTACATATTCTTTTCAGGAATTATGTGATGATTGAATTACTTGCTTGGATCTGTTGATTGGCTTGATTGTATATACAAAAAGTATATGTTGAATAATCTGCATGACTCATCAAATCAGGTATGTGGTTCTGATTATGAATAATCGCTCTAGTTTCACGACGATTCCCAAAGTTTTAATCGGTTGCTTGCAAATAACTGTTGGATGTTTATTTATTTCATGCAACTATAAAGTGACTATGATTATCACTATAAATGTGTGTATATAACTGACTAGATCCGGTCCACCTCTATTGCTTTCAAAAGGCTAAGAAAAAAAAAGGGGTAATCCTAGAGAAAGGTCTAGGTTACCGAGAGTTAGAAACTGGGCTACCTACGTGTAGTGCCATGAGACTCATTAGCCTGCCATGAGTTGAGTGGGCTACTTACGAGTAGTGTCATGTGACTCAACCCTAGAAATTGGTTCACTTATAGGTGGATCATGAGGGGTTAAATGGGGACAACATAGAGGATAGGGTACTCTTGGATCACAGAGTTATATCTAAAATGTAATCTTGGTTGTTAAATGATTAATTGAATGATTACATTGTTACCGTATTTACATGATTATTGTTTCCCCCACATACTAGCTTCGGCTGACCGACGTTTTGTTTGTCGGCGTTTTAGATACAAGACAAAAGGACAAACAATAAATCGTCATATAGTGAAATACATGAAGTAAAATACCAGGAGGATTAGTTAGAGTAGAATCCTTAAGTGGATAAAATTTTAGAGATCCATGTTTTCAAAAAGGTATGCAAACATTTATTTTCTTACAACTTTCTGTATAGTATGTTAAAATTTGATAATTATTCTTGGTTAATTGTCGAACCTTTGATGCGGAACTCATGGGTGCGGCTTCGACCTCTCAGTCTCCCTTAATTGGGGGTTATTGGGAGGTGGGGTCGTAACAATGACGGTGCAATTCTACTGACCTACACAGACGGAACTTCTCTCCCATTCACTGTCACAGGAAGATCTGGTGGCGCTCCTATGTGATGATGTGCGCCTCTCGTAACGTGCACGGATGGTCATCGATGTCCTCTGAACGCAGACGTCTCAGTATCTGCATCTCTACTTCATCCACACAGATGGACTGGAACTCCACATCGCACTTCCTAAGGCGGCGGGAAGGAGTCATGTCTGTGCGGCGGCGTGCTAGCAGTGTGTTGCTCTCCTTTCGTTCCTAAGGATGGTGACAGCTAGGTTTATGTAGGTCAACGTAAAATAAAAGCATCTCTCAATCTCTTATATAGATATGAGTTGTCAATCCTTCTTTAAATAGGATATGAAGGGAAGTATAGTTTCCTAAACCCATCGGTAAACAGAAACATTGCGTTAGTTAAATGCTCGTGGATTAATTAGAATATTCTGGAATTTAGTAATTAAATAAATAATCACATTAATTGATTAATAAATATCTGACTCCATGCAATCGCTTGAGATGGCTCTATGGGCATATATACCAACAGACTCCCACTTGCAGTTAGAGCCAGTCACTCCAATATTATTCTAATCCCTTACATAAACACTTTAGTAATCAATGTGATTCGGAGGAATTCCAATCAAATCCACAATTATACTCCTATTCCAACACATCCTATGTGTGTGACCCAGTAGGCTCCAAATTACGTTGGCAGTGATATCCATAATCATATTATGATTTCACAAGAAATGATTGGTATCTAGCAAGACTTCATTGCCACCCATGTAATTGGAGAATTTGGAGAACAACTTAACCTATCATTTATTACTGGTGTTACAGTGATTGTATAGTTCCTTTGTCGCTGATATCCAGATTGAACTCGAGTCATGGAATTGTTATCCTCTTCAATGTTCAATCCATGTTCCTTGAACTAGAGCAGACTCTCTGAGATATATGTAATCTCAATATCACATATTGACTCACATCAGCATGGCCATGCATTACTCAGTCTCTCTTATAATGTGTTCGAAATATCAAACTCCCGTAGGAAGGAAAAATTCCATCTTCATCACTCACAGTCAACCCCATGTGTCACAGTGCACTCAAGCACCATGTTTACGGCAATCCTTATTTAGGACCACGGTGGATGATGTCAAAGTACACCGAAAGACATGTGATAAGTGTAGTTACTTCAGGTCTATGAACCACAATCACCGCCATCATTATGAGATGTGACTCTAACTACCAATCATGGTATCCATGTGTCACTCTCAAGGTGAATCTATCCAATACACTGTTCTCTAACAAGTATCTATGTATCTGGTTTGATATCTCTATATCATGGATAATGAGATTCTTCCATCAATCAACATACATTCTAATCTTATGTGTTATTGATGTCTATGGATATTTCCACAATAACAACCGATTAGGGACAAAACAAGAATACATACTCCTAGCATACATATGATCTCACTGTTTAGGTCATCAACCCAAAGACATATGTCATTGAGTATATTATTCTATAGACATCTATAAGTTTTATGGTCATCTCACAATATAAAAGACAAACATATAGATTGGAAACTTGCCTTTATTGATATGATCAATGTAGTATTACAAATCGGTTACATAGTATCCCATTACAATCATTGAATTATAGTCTCTATGGGAATACATACCAATAGATTCCCACCTGCACTTATACCCAATCACTAATGAATCTCAATCCAAGTGATCGAACATGTCTGTCATGTTTCTGCTGTGAAAGTGCTTTTATGAGTGGGTCAGTCACATTGCTTTTAATAGGTACTCTGCAAATTTTTACAACACCTCGTTGTACGATCTCTCATATGAGATGGAACCACCATAGAATATGTTTGGAATGTTGGTGCGATCTTGGTTCTTTAGCCTGTACAATTGCTCAATTGTTGTCGCAAAACAACTCAATTGCATCACCAGCGCTTGGAACCACTCCAAGTTCATAAATGAACTTCTTGATCCACACAGATTCCTTTGCAGCATTAGATGCGGCAATATATTCATCCTCTATTGTAGAATCCACAATCGTCTCTTTCTTGGAACTCTTCCAGCTCACACCTCGGTTGTTCAGGCAAAACACAAATCCAGATTGTGATCTATAGTCATCTTTGTTAGTTTGGAAACTAGCATCGGTATAACCCTTTACCACGAGCTCTTCCTCACCACAGTATAGCAAGAATTGATCCTTAGTCCTGCTCAAGTATGTTAGGATGTTCTTTACGGTTGTCTAGTGATATTCACTTGGGTCTGACTAATATCGGCTCATCATGCTCAATGCATACGACACATCAGGATGAGTACATAACATTGCGTACATGATAGATCCAATTGCTGATGCATATGGAATCTTACTCATGCGTGCCCGTTCATCACATGAGCTAGGACACTGGGCTTTAGAGATTGTAACCCCATGGGACATGGGCAAGTTACCACTCTTAGAACCCTCCATGCTAAACCTCTTTAGCACCTTGTTAATGTATGTGCTCTGCCTTAGGCCTAGAAACCTTCTAGATCTATCTCTATAGATCTTGATCCCTAGTATATAGGATGCTTCGCCTAAATCCTTCATAGAGAAAGTCTTCCCTATCCAACCTTTTACTGTCTGAAGAGTAGGGATGTCATTTCCCATTAATAGTATGTCATCCACATACAATATGAGAAATACTATTGTGCTCCCACTAACCCTTTTGTAAACACAAGGTTCATCTTCATTTTGACTAAAGCCAAACTTTTTGACTACTTCATCAAAATGTAGATTCTAGCTCTGAGATGCTTGCTTCAATCCATAGATTGACCTTTGTAGCTAACAGACTTTATTGGCTTCCTTTGGATCGATAAAACCCTCAGGTTGTGTCATGTACACATCCTCGAGTAAATTCTTATTAAGGAATGTTGTTTTAACATCCATCTTCCAAATCTCATGCTCATGATAAGATGCAATGGAAAGCATGATCCTAATGGATTTAACCATGGCAACTGGTGAGAAGGTCTCGTCATAATCAACACCTTGAATTTGATGGAATCGTTTCAGAACCAATCTACCTTTATAGGTTTGAACATTTCCATCCATGTCAGTCTTCTTCTTGAAGACCCACTTGCACTCTATGGGTTTTACCCCTTTGGGTGGATCCACCAAGATCCATACCTTGTTGGTGTACATGGACTCCATCTCAGATCTCATGGCTTCGAGCCATTTCTCAGATTTTGGTCCCTTAGTAGCTTCTAGATAGGAAGTTGGCTCATCTACTATGCCCAATTCTTCACTGTCTCGAGTCACGAGAAATCCAAATCTTTCAGGCTCAAGTGGTGTCCTACTAGACCTACGAGGTTCCTATGTTACATTTGGAACTTGAAATTCCACAACAATTTGTGCATCTTCATTTCCTTATGTACCTCCTCGAGTTCTCTGCTTTCTTGTTGGTCTCAAACTTCTTCGAGCTATACATTCCTCCCACTAATTACTTTGGAAATAAATTCCTTTTCAAGAAATACAATAGTTGTGACATCCCCAGATTTTCTAAAACTTAATCTAATGTGTGACGTCCAAATTGAAACCCTCACCTCAGCGAGGATCCCAATTTAAACATCCCACACTAGGCTAAGGAGAAGAAAATCAGAGGAAGTCATAAGGAAACAATAAGTAGCACATATACATGAACAATAAACAAACCACAACACATGTTCACCATTCAACATATAATTACAACATGAATTGTTACAACATTTGATATTACATATTGAACAGCAAACTACTAAACATATACATGTACTACAGCTAAACAACAGGATCTTAAGACAACAGGTCCACCTGAACATCAGCTCGCTACACAACTCTCAACTATCCTGGATCTTCAAGAGCAAAACCACAACCTAAACAAAAGATTACATGTGGTACACGTCAGTACAATATTTCATGATTATTTTACTGAGTACGCCTACGTGTCTTTTTATACACCTCTCATCATATCTTGGCAATAAGAGAAAATTAATATACTTGGCAGTAATAGAAGAATATAAGAAAAGCATATACTTGCACAAGGATATTCATTAACAAAAGAGAACACATATTTTAAGCTTATTTTCCATTATATACCAAGGCCTTTATGATCACTACCAAAGAGTTAGATCATTCGTACAAGGTGACCACTACCAAAGAGTTAGGTCAGACCACTACCAAAGAGTTAGGTCATATGTACAATGTGACCACTACCAAGAGTTAGGTCACTTCCAAGCACACTACCAAAGAGTTAGTGCTTTCATATAATGGAACAAATATATTATGTTTGATGTGTTCATAGAAGTAATCATGGAAAATCATGCAACATATCATACAAGAACAATCATTTCATCCAATATCATATGCCAAGTATTTTACTACACATATAACACAAGCATATTGTATAATAAGCCAAGTAAGAGGTAATGACGTACCTTCCAAAGATACATCCTAATCACAACATATTCCTGATATCAACTATATCCTTGGTCAACCCTGATTAAGACAAGATCATATACTATCATCAGATTCTCATCATCTACATCTCATGTTAACCCTAATCGTGTTCATTAGGGCTTTACTTAGCTCCTTAGGATATTCTCATCATTACTTGCATTCTTTCCTTAGATTTATCATACTGATGTCATTTTCCAGATTATGGTTCATTATCTGAACATTAGGTTCAATATCCTTTTTGTGCACATTAGTTAACCATAGGTTACACCATTAACCAAAATTATGATTTCATAACATGTATCAAGGTTCATCTTTATGTAATATGAATTTCGTGTATATAACTGATCTCATATTTATATATTATCTTTCAATTACAGATATGAGGGTTTTCTATAAATATCATCATTTACTGAGCCTGCATGTATTTATTGCATTTTATTAGGGTTATTAGCCCTAATTAGACATATTAAGCAAATTTCATGATTTCGTACATCATCATGACCATAACTAACATCATATGCATTATAAACATGAAATATGATTTACATGTATTTTCTCATAATTTTAGGGCATCGTTTGATATTTATTATCCATCATATGAGCATTTCACATATTACATATTATCATTGATATTACTGCATCAAAAGCTTGATATTATTGTCCTAGGTTGTTCTATGCATTTTTCTGAGAATTTCTGTATATTATTTGTATTTTTCGAACATTGGAGCTATTTTCTATGAATTAAACAAGATCTGGACATTATCTGGATTTCTTACCTTTTTGGGCCAATCCCGTCATGCCACGTGGCCACTAGGGTGCGACTTCCTTGTTTGCTACAAGGCGGTTCTTGGTTGGTTCGTTGTGAGATGGGTTTGGTTTGCTGGTTCGGCCGGTTCTGGGCCTATCTTCTCCTCTTTCTGTTTTCTTTCTCACGCGATCTAGTTAGCGGCTCTGTTCTTCCGTGAACAACTGTAGCCGCCGCTTGACCATCATCTCCGGCGAGAAATCGATGGCTGATCAAGACTCAGTTCAAGCTTCTTTGGATGTTGGTTCCTTCGTTCGTCAGGGCTTGAGCCGCCACCGCCCAAAGCAAGGAGAAAGCGAGATATCGACGGTCGAGCTCTCCTTTCTCACTCACGTTCTCATCATGACGACTGATTTTCCACCCATCCGTGAGTGTCACACCTGCCTCGGTGGACAATGGAACTCAGGCTCGCTGGAACCCCTCTCTGCCCACCACCGCGGCTTACTTCTGGCGAGTGTGCTGCTGCCAACCGCCAACATGGCCGACTCATGCTTGCTCCCAATCGCTCTGCAATCTTCTGATTCCACTCAGGGATTTTTGTCGCAACCTAGAATCCTTACAAGACATGGAAGCACACCTTGGCTCCTCCTCAGGATCTATCACAGGAAGGACCTTCGATTGGTCCACATGTGTGACATCGGCCTAGCGCCTCCCTCTGGTGCGGCTAGGGGAGCCTGCAGGCACCTGCTCCTGGCACCGCTGAGGCTGGTTCCTGCCGAGAGTGTCGCAACCAACCACTGTCACAGCTAAGGGGACTTCTCCATTTCCATCATACCTAGCTTTGATTCCATTGTGAGATTTGCAGGCTCACTATAACTCATGTACAACCTATGCTTATGGTAAGAGACAACCACATGTAATGTCGGAGTATCATCTTCATCCCCGGAAGATTCCAGTTCATCGTCCATATTAGTCACTATGGTGGGGCAAGAAAACTCTAGAAGCCTACTCTCAAGCACTGCCGTGGGTTCATATCACAATGAGGAAAACATTTCCAGCTACTTCTCTTCATCCTCTACCTTCCACGCTCCTGGTTGCGCCTACTTCCATGGTGGAGAACTGTGGAGCAATCGCTCCCTGTACACCTTACTGAAACCCATGATTTATGGGTCAAAAGGATGTTCTCAGGAATGCAACCCCAACTGCTCGTTTGATTTCTCCCTCATTGCACGTATTTGGAGATCGTGGTGTGGAATTGTACCTCGACTGTGTGGCTGTCCCATGCCTCAACCGTCAACATTTTTAGAGAGGTAAGACAAGATCCTGGCCATTACATACACCGCCAACCATCCAAATCTAGGTTATCTACAAGGCCAATGCCAATTGGCTTCCAAACTACACCAAACTCATTGCTATGCATATAAATCTAAAACTCCATTCTTATCTCAAATATATGAACTAACATATCCAACTGAGTCAAAATCTCTAAAAGTCGAGTCCATAACATCCTACATACCTTAATGGAAATTTTATCCTCAAAATTAATCCAGAAAACCAACTTTGTCACATCATATACATCTTAAAAGAACTTTCATCCTCGAAAGTAAACACTACTCATTCTCCAAGGAAAACTACCATGTATCCAAAGCACTATTAGGGGGGTTTTACAACCATCTTGGTACAAAACACTCCATTCATGGTTAAACTCAGGGTTTAGAAACGTAGGTTATGTCATTACATATCTCATATGTTAAAGTCACTTCTTTATCTTTAGCCATGCATTAGGGTTCCCACATCATATTACCATGTTCTAAAGGAGTTAACTAACATTAACTCATATATCAAGGTGTCATCCACATTTTATTTAGCTCATCTTTAGAACATGTTCATCATTAACATATGCCTTTTAGGAGGGAGTCAACTAAAGTTAACCCACTTTATCCATCTATATCACGTCAAGGTGTTATAATCATTAAGTTGTGCTCACTATCACACTATATTTTTCATCTTTATTAAGCAATAATATTAACACCTCATGTAACATCTTTTATTCATATGATCTCATTTCATCGTTCATAATAAATTACAACATTTACTAGTGATTTCATCACAAAATTAATCGACAATAACACATTATCATCATTATTCATGTATATGGTTAATCATTTATGCATTGAGATCTATAAAACCATTTCTAGATTTCGTTTATGTCATACCCTCATATGATATCTCAAACTTAGATCATGTTCTTATGTGTATTATACCATGGTTGTGCTAAACAACGATTGTGAGTGGCTTGTTAAACATATATTTAAAACTTAATTTAGTCCAACTGAGGTCCTAACCTTTGTCATGAGAGTAATACCATGCTCAGTCTCTCTGAGCCAACTCAACTCAAAGCATATACTTTATCTTTCCTCTCGGTCTAGGGTTCTCAGATTACCTCATTTGCACTAGTGATCAACTTCACAAGTCTAGCCACATAAGCACAACCAAAACATGACATGATATACTCTTCATAGGTCTCTACCCATGAGACTTCTTACCCAAAACTTTCTTATATACACCACTAGATTCCTATGTGGGAAACCACTAACCCGAGCATGAGGCTTCTCAGAAGCTAACGTAGCTACCTCCTCCAGGGTCTTGGGCTCTCTCCCTCACCCAGATGGTAGGCACTCATATTCATGCTCACATGAAAATATATCCAACCTCTATCTGTCTCTAGGGTTTGGTCTTCCCAAGGACATCTAGGGTCCAACAAACTATATTAATCATGCATAAAGCAACTCAACTCAATCACTCAAGAGTAGTCTAGTTTAGGACATATCATATCACATATCTCATATTTCTCATATTGTGGAGTCTAGGTTCTCTGACCTTCTCCTTGTGGGTCTTGCTCTCTCTTGAGCTAACCCCAAAACTGGTCCTAACACTAGAGATCTTCCTTTGTAAAAGAGCTTGAGGCTCATGCTGACTCACAACTTGTCTTAACTTAACGTATCTTGTCTCATAAAAGAACTCACACTTGCATCATCAAAACTTATCTCAAATCCTCAAACTGAACTTAAGTCCTCAAAGACAAACATATATCATCACAAACTATCTTATGTCATCTATATAAGACTTACGACATATCATCAGAACTTATATCATCTATTCCATCTATCATATATATTCCAACAAGGCTCTAGACATCTAATCTAGAACTACTCTCTCTTCTAGACTGATGTCATTCACTTTCACTAAGGTTGCATGACCACCTCCTACTCGTACATGTGTGGGGACACATTTTTGTAATACATATACATAATAAAATATTATATAGTTTTTCTCCGATAAAACAGGCGTCAGAGAAAACTATCAAGATTCGATCTGATTGGAATCCAAAACCAAATCCTGAAAACGAGTGTCCCACACATAGTAGAGAGTGCAGTGTCATGAAAACTAGTGAAAAGGGTGAGAACATGGTGTAGACTAGTGTAGGTACTCTAGAAAACGAGCGCCATATGTCTAGGGTTTCTCTTCCCTTGATGCACATCATTTCCAATTAGTGCAACGTCCCATACCGCTGCACTATAAGGAAAGAACGACATCTAAGGACTTGCCATACAACAAGCACTAGTCTAGACCTAGTTCTCGAACATCTAGGTGCTAACCTAGAGGCTAGGTCAGATCTAGTCTCTATAAGATGACTAATCGAACCCTAAAGATTATTAAGTTCATGGTTCTTTAGTTTTGAGTTGCATAATGAGCAAATGTCAGGCTTTGCTATTGTTCATGCTCTGATACCACCTGTGACGTCCCTAGATTTTCAAAAACTTAATATAATGTGTGACATCCAAATTGAAACCCTCACCTCAGTGAGGATCCCAATTTAAACATCCCACACTAGGCTAAGGAGAAGAAAATCAGAGGAAGTCATAAGGAAACAATCAGTAGCACATATACATGAACAATAAAGAAACCACAACACATGTTCACCATTCAACATATAATTACAACATGAATTGTTACAACATTTGATATTACATATTGAACAGCAAACTACTAAACATATACATGTGCTACAGCTAAACAACAGGATCTTAAGACAACAGGTCCACCTGAACATCAGCTCGCTACACAACACTCAGCTATCCTGGATCTTCAAGAGCAAAACGACAACCTAAACAAAAGATTACATGTGGTACACGTCAGCACAATATTTCATGAATATTGTACTGAGTACGCCTACGTGTCTTTTTATATACCTCTCGTCATATCTTGGCAATAAGATAAAACTAATATACTTGGCAGTAACAAAAGAATATAAGAAAAGCATATACGTGCACAAGGATATTCATTAACAAAAGAGAACACATATTTTGAGCTTATTTTCCATTATATACCAAGGCCTTTATGATCACTACCAAAGAGTTAGATCATTCATACAAGGTGACCACTACCAAAGAGTTAGGTCAGGCAACTACCAAAGAGTTAGGTCATATGTACAATGTGACCACTACCAAAGAGTTAGGTCACTTCCAAGCACACTACCAAAGAGTTAGTGCTTTCATATAATGGAACAGATATATTATGTTTGATGTGTTCATAGCAGTAATCATGGAAAATCATGCAACATATCATACAAGAACAATCATTTCATCCAATATCATATGCCAAGTATTTTACTACACATATAACACAAGCATATTGTATAATAAGCCAAGTAAGAGGTAATGGCGTACCTTCCAAAGAGACATCCTAATCACAACATATTCCTAATATCAACTATATCCTTGGTCAACCCTGATTAAGACAAGATCATATACTATCATCAGATTCTCATCATCTACATCTCATGTTAACCCTAATCGTGTTCATTAGGGCTTTACTTAGCTCCTTAGGATATTCTCATCATTACTTGCATTCTTGCCTTAGATTTATCATATTGATGTCATTTTCCAGATTATGGTTCATTATCTGAACATTAGGTTCAATATCCTTTTTTTGCACATTAATTAACCCTAGGTTACACCATTAGCCAAAATTAGGATTTCATAACAAGTATCAAGGTTCATCTTTATGTAATAAGAATTTCGTGTATATAACTGATCTCATATTTATATATTATCTTCCAATTACAGATATGAGGGTTTTCTGTAAATATCATCATTTACTGAGCATGCATGGATTTATTGCATTTTATTAGGGTTATTAGCCCTAATTAGACATATTAAGCAAATTACATGATGTCGTACATCATCATGACCATAACTGACATCATATGCATTATAAACATGAAATATGATTTACATGTATTTTCTCATAATTTTAGGGCATCACTTGATATTTATTATCCATCATATGAACATTTCACATATTACATATTATCACTGATATTACTGCATCAAAAGCCTGATATTATTGTTCCATGTTGTTCTACACATTTTTTTGAGAATTTCATTATATTATTTGTATTTTTCAGACAATGGAGCTATTTTCTATGAATTAAACAAGATCTGGACATTATCTAGATTTCTTACCTTTTTGGGCCAATCCTGTCACGCCATGTGGCCACTAGGGTGCGGCTTCCTTGTTTTCTATAGGCCGGTTCTTGGTTGGTTCGCTGTGAGCTGGGTTTGGTCTTCTGGTTCGGCCGGTTCTAGGTCTATCTTCTCCTCTTTCCATTTTCTTTCTCGTACGATCTGGTTAGCAGCTCTGTTCTTCCGTGAACAACCATAGCCGCAGCTTGACCATCATCTCTGGCGAGCAGTCGATGGCTGATCCAGACTCAGTTCAAGCTTCTTTGGATGTTGGTTCCTTCATTCGTCATGTCTTGAGCCACCACCGCCCAAAGCAAGGAGAAAGCGAGATATCGACGGTCGAGCTCTCCTTTCTCACTCATGTTCTCATCATGACGACTAACTTTCCACCCATTCGTGAGTGTCACTCCTGCCTCGGTGGATAATGGAACTCAGGCTCGCTGGAGCCCCTCTCTGCCTGCCACCGTGACTTACTTCCGGCGAGTGTGCTGCCGCCAACCGCCAACATGGCCGACTCACGCTCGCTCCCAATCGCTCTGCAATCTTCTGATTCCACTTAGGGATTTCTACCGCAACCTAGAATCCTTACAAGACATGGAAGCACACCTTGGCTCCTCCTCGGGATCTATCATAGGCAGGACCTTCGATTGGTCCACCTGTGTGACATCGGCCTAGTGCCTCCCTCTAGTGCGGCTAGGGGAGCCCGCAAGCACCTGCTCCTGGTGCCACTGAGGTTGGGTCATGCCGAGAGTGTCGCCACCAACCGCTGTCACAGCAAAGGGGACTTCTCCATTTCCATCATACCTAGCTTTGATTCCATTGTGAGATTTGCAGGCTCACTATAACTCATGTACAACCTATGTTTACGGTAAGAGACAACCGCATGTAATGTCGGAGTATCATCTTCATCCCCCGCAGACTCCAGTTCATCGTCCATATGACTCACTATGGTGGGGCACGAAAACTCCAGAAGCCTACTCTCAAGCATTGCCGTGGGTTCAGATCACAATGAGGAAAACATTTCCAGCTAATTCTCTTCATCCTCTACCTTCCACGCTCCTGGTTGCGCCTACTTCCATGGTGGAGAACTGTGGAGAAATCGCTCCCTGAACACCTTACTGAAACCCACGATTTATGGGTCAAAAGGATGTTCTCAGGAATGCAACCCCAACTGCTCGTTTGATTTCTCCCTCTTTGCACGTATTTGGAGATCGTGGTGTGGAATTGTACCCCGACTGCGTGGCTGTCCCATGCCTCAACCGTCAACATTTAGAGAGGCAAGATAAGATCCTAGCCATTACATACACCGCCAACCATTAAAAATCTAGGTTATCTACATGGCCAATGCCAATTGGCTTCCAAACTACACCAAACTCATTGTTATGCATATAAATCTTAAACTCCATTCTTATCTCAAATATATGAACTAACATATCCAACTGAGTCAAAATCTCTAAAAGTCGAGTCCATAACATCCTAAATACCTTAATGGAAATTTTATCCTCGAAATTAAGCCATAAAACCCACTTTGTCACAGTATTTCTAGCAACAAACACTTTGTTGTCAGTTGGTGTGTAGAAGTAGTATCCCTGAGTTTCCTTGGGATATCCAACAAAATTGCATTTTTTCGATTTGGGTCCAAGCTTTTTAGGAAATTGTTTCCTAACATAAGCTTCACATCCCCAAATCTTTAACATAGACAAATTGGGACGATTCCCATTCCATATCTCATATGGTGTCTTTTGAACCGATTTGGAGGGTACACGATTAAGTGTAAACGTTGTAGTTTCACGAGCATATCCCCATAATGATATTGGAAGTTTGGGTGAACTCATCATTGATCGTACCATGTCTAATAATGTATGATTCCTTCTTTCTGACACACCATTATGTTGTGGTGTACCAGGTGGAGTCCATTGTGATACAATACCATGGTCTCTCAGAAGGTCCTCAAACTCTTGTCTTAAGTATTCGCCACCTCGATCTGAATGGAGTGCTTTAATACTCTTACCAAGTTTCTTCTCTACTTCATTCATGAAAGTCTTGAACATTTCAAGAGTTTCTGACTTGTGTTTCATAAGATATACATAGGAATACCTACTGAGGTCATCAGTGAAGGTAATGAAGTATTGATAGCCTCCTCTAGCATTTGATCTAAAAGGTCAACATACATCAGTATGTATGAGCCCTAGCAGATCACTGGCTCTCTCACTATGTCCAATGAAAGGAGTCTTGGTCATATTCCCTAATAAACATGCCTCACATGTCTCTAATGATTCAAAATCAATAGAGTCTAGATAACCATCCTTATGGAGTCTAGATATGATCTTCTCGTTTATGTGCCCAAGACAACAATGCCATAAGAATGTTTTGTTCGAGTGGTCAAGTTTTAAACTTCTAGTATTTACGTTGTATACGCTAGTCTCGAGTTGTAACAAGTAGATACCATAAGACATAGGGGCATTGCCATAAAAGATCTCATCTTAAGATATAGAAATAATTATATTCTTAATGTGAAATTCAAATCCACTCTTGTCCATACAAGATACAGCAATAATATTTCTATTAATGGTAGGTACATAATAGAAATTCTCTAATTCTATTATGAGGCCCATAGGCAAAGATAAACTAATAACTCCAACTACGGTGGTAGCAACTCTTGCTCCATTAGCAACCCGCAGTTCGACTTGGCCCTTTCGTAAAGGCTTACTTCTTATCAGATCTTGCATATTAGAACATATGTGAGATCCACATACGGTATCAAGTACCCATGATGAAGAAGTATTTAAGTTTATCTCAATAACGTATATACCTGAAGTGGAGATCTCTATCCCCTACTTCTTCTTCCTCAGTTCCTCCAGGTAGAGAGGACAATTTCTTTTCCAATGTTCAGGCTAGTGACAACTGCCTTCTTTGGAGATCCCACCTTTAGCTTTAAGCGCGGATGACTTTAGCTTCTTCCCAACTTTAGAACTTTTCTTAGCCTTGCCTTTTCCTTTTGACTTTCCCTTTGTCTTGCTGATCATCATCACAGACTTGGGCTTGTCTTTCTTCATCTGTGCTTCAGCTGTCCTCAACTTGCCCAACAATTCTGACAATGGCTTGTCAAAATTGTTCATGTTGTAGTTCATGACAAAATGACTATATGATTCAGGCAAAGATTGTAGAATCAGATCAGTGGCCAACTCTTAACCTAGGCGAAATCCTAGCTTGGATAGTCTTTCCACGTACCCAATCAAGGTGAGTATATGGGTGCCAAGTGAGTCTCCCTCTTTCATCTTGCTTTTGAACAAAGCCTTTGAGACATCATATCTCTCCGGTCTTGCTTGATGTTGATACATGTTCTTGAGATGTGTTACCATCTCCAAGACATTCATGTTCTCATGTTGCTCTTGTGCAATTAGTTCATTGAGAACAACATTAAGCACTTGACATGCACAACATCATCAAGGTGCTTCTTGTAAGCATCCTTTTAAGCCTTGGGCGCATTTACAGTGGGTTCCGCTGGCTCTAGTGTTTCAAGGATAGAGCTTACGCTCATGTGTGAGAACAATTCTCAGCTTTCTAAACCGGTTTTGAAAGTTGGTTCTGGTGAGTTTGTCCTTCTCAAGGACCGATCACAATGAGAAAGTGTGAGTGTTGTTTTCCATTTGATTGCTACAAAAGAAAAAATTTGCATTTAGTCCAAAACATTTTGAATTGTAAAGATTTGATAAACTGGATAAATTAGGCCTTTAATTGATTATGCTCCCACTATTTTATTCAATTGATATCCCTCACTATCAACTCAGAACATTTTAACACACAACCTTCTAGTGAGCCAAGATCCAAAATAATTGGATCAATGCCCAGCCAACGCCGGCGTCAAAGACCAAATACTAAGGTAGGCAACTTTTGCCAATTTCATCATATGCAACTCTTGGATAGATGATCATGCACAACTCCTTGCCATGATGCATATGTGTGCCTCTAGGTACTTGATCCTATCAAGGTTCCTTAGTTAAGTACAACCCATAAGCCAACATGATGAGTGTGCACCCTGCGGAGGCAGACCCACACACCCACCATCACACTTCAACGAGATAGACAGTGTACCACACAGAGGCGTGCCCACACATAGTCGATCAAGCTTTTCATGTGTGTTGCTTTATGGAAGGCAACTAAAACTTATTATTATTAATTTAGGGGTTTTATTAATAGATATACATATTCAAACACCACATACTTATAGTATGTATCATATACTACTATATCCACAACCACAAATAATAGACATGCAATCATAAACACAAATACATCGGTTATGGCCATACTATTGTAATCCTTTGGAGTAACAAAGGATTACGGTCCACCTATGGTCTTATGCATATCATGCAACACCTGTGAATCAACATCTAAGCATGTAATGATCAACATTACAATGAACAACTTCATGGATTCTTCATGAGGTTGGAACTTCAAGTTGCTTCTTGGAATTGGATCTTCTTTTTGCTTCTCCATGGACGCTCCTTGGAGTTTGATCTTCAGGTTGCTTCTTGGAATTATATATTCATGGTGCTTCTCCATGGACACTCCTTAGAGTTGTATCTTCAAGTGGCCTCCTTACAATAAGTTTACAAAAACTAAAACTAATCATATCTCTATTACATCATATGAGTACAAATATAAATGGAAAGAATTAATTACACTTTGAAATAAGAGATGAGGCTCAACATGCAAGCCAAATACTTTATACAAAGGATCCATATGTAACCATTATACATCCATAGAATTTACAAACAAACATATCCACAAGATCGACATCCACATTCATTCACAACATTCACAAAAGGGGATACTAGTCCATAACCATGTGTGCATTCACCACATAAAATAGATTTTAAAGGCGACGTGTATGCTATCATAGGTATATCTACATATACGTATATACATATTAAAATTGTAGTACTTTTAATGCAGGACATTCCCCATTAAATAATTTTTGACTCCCACATAGACTATGTGGGGTACATAGGGGCAGCGCCCCTGTGCGCGGATCCCGTCCAAAATGTCAAAAACAGAAGCCTGCAGCGTATGTGAAATTAGGTTTAGATTTGCACATTAGCAATTTTAATTCACATCGTATGCAACATAGAAAACAATATACAATGATTCGATCATATCAAAACGAATTCAAATACGTCGTAGATCAACACTGCTCTGATACCACTGTTGGGTTTTGTGGAAAAAACATGTGCGACAGAAGCAAAAAATTCCACTCAACCTGTAACAAGATCTCATCGACAACAACGTATTTGGAAGGAGTGTTTGCGGGATATATCTTATCGTGAAGCAAGTCTGGCGATGTCCCGTTGCATGACGGTGAAACGCTACTGACCTACACAGACAGAACTTCTCTCCCATTCTCTGTCGTAGGAAGATCCTGCGGCACTCCTGAGCGATGATGTGCGCCACTCGTAATGCGCACGGATGGTTGTCGATGTCCTCTGAATGCAGGCGTCTCAGTGTCTATGTCTCTACTTCATCCACACGGATGGACTGGAACTCCACGTCGTGCTTCCTAAGTCGGCGGGAAGGATTCATGCCTGTGCGGCAGCGTGCTAGCGGTGTGTTGCTCTCCTTTCACTCCTAAGGACAGTGACGGCTAGGTTTACGTACGTGAGTGTAAACTAAAAGTGTCTCTCAATCTCTTATATAAATATCGGCCGTCAATCCTCCTTTAAATAGGATATGAAGGGAAGTAGGGTTTCCTAAACCCATCGGTAAACAGAAACGTTGTGTTAATTAAATGCACGTGGATTAATTAGAATATTCCAGAATTCATTAATTAACCAAATAATCACATTAATCGATTAATAAATATATGACTCCATGCAATCGCATGGGATAGCTCTATGGGCATATATACCAACATTTCCTTCCAGAAAACCCAATAGTGGTATCAGAACAACATCAGTCTATGGCATATTTGGATTCATTTTGATATGATCGAATCGATGTATATTTTTTTTCTGTGGTTGTATACAATGCGAACATAAAGATGTTGATGTGCATATCTAAACCTAATTCTAGATATGTCACAAGATTTTATTTTTGATGTTTCAGACGGGGTCGACTATGGAAAATACTAATTTTCCTAAGTGCATGGAAGTAAAATTTCGTAGACCTTTTAGGGGCTCTACCCCTTAGAGGGATCCTCGCACAGGGGGTTACCCATGTGTACCCCACATAGTCTATGTGGAAGTCAAATTAATTTATTGGGGAATGTCCTACATTTAAAAGATTGCAGTTTTAATATGTATATATGTATATGTAGATATACCTATGATATCATACATGTCGCGTTTTAAATTTGCTTTATGTGGTGAATGAATGCACTGTTATGGCCTAGAATCCCCTTTTGTGAATGTTGTGAATGAATGTGGCTGTGAATGTTGTGGATATGTTTGTTTGTGAATAATATGGATTTATAATGGTTGTACGTGGATCCTTTGTATAATGTATTTGGCTTGCATGTCAAGCCTCATATCTTATTGCAAAGTGTAATTAATTCTTTCTCTTTATATTTGTACACATATGATGTAATACAGATATGATTAGTTTTAGTATTTGTAAACTTGATGTAAGGAGGACACTTGAAGATCCAACTCCAAGAAGCATCCATAGAGAAGCAACATGAAGATCCAATTCCAAGAAGCAACCTGGAGATCCAACTTCAGGGAGCATCCATGGGGAAACAACTTGAAGTTTCAACCTCATGAAGCATCCATAAAGTTGTTCATTGTAATTTTGATCCTTACAGGATGATCACAAGTGTTGTTGCATGAGATGCAAAAGACCTTAGGTGGACTATAATCCTTTGTGGCTCCAAAGGATTACAATAATATGGCCATAACCAATGTTTTTGTGTTTGTGATTGCATTCTATCATTTGTGGTTGTGGATATAGTAGTATATGATATGTAATATAAGTATGTGGTGCTTGGATATGTATATATATTAATAAAACCCCTCAATTAATAATATTAAGTTTAGTTGCGTTCCATAAAGAAACACACATGAAAAGCTTGATCGACTATGTGTGGACACGCCTCCGTGTGGTACACTGTCTATCTTTTGGAAGTGTGATCGTGGGTGTGTGGGTCTGCCTCCGCAGGGTGCACACTCATCATGTTGGATTATGGGTTGGACTTAACTTGGGAACCTTTGTAGGTTCAAGTACCTAGAGGCACATAGATGCATCATGGCAAGGTGTTTTGCATGATCATCTATCAAAGATTTGCATATGATGCAATTAGTAAAAGTTGCCTACCTTAGTATTTGGTCTTTGACACCGACATTGGCTGGGCATTGATCTAATTATTTCAGATCTTGGCTCACTAGAAGTTTGTAAACTACAATCTTCTAAGTTGATAGTTAGGGCTATAAATTTGAATATAATAGTGGGAGTGTAATTTATTAAAGGCCTAATTAATCTCATTTATCAAATCATTACAAGTCAAAATGTTTTGAACTAAATGCTAACTTTTTCTTTTGTAGTAATCAAATGGCAAGCAACACTCACACATTCTCATTGTGATCGGTCATTGAGAAGGACAAACTTATCAGGATCAACTTTCAAAACTGGTTTAGGATGTTGAGAATTGTTCTCACACAGGAGCATAAGCTCTATGTCCTTGAAACACCAAAGCCAACGAAACATGCCTCAAATGCGCCCTAGGCTGAAAAGGATGCATACAAGAAGTACCTTGATGATGTCATGGATGTCAAGTGCTTGATGTTGTGCTCATTGAACCATAAGTTGTAAGAGCAGCATGAGAACATGAATGTCATGGAGATGGTAACACATCTCAAGAACTTTTATCAACATCAAGCAAGACATGAGAGATATGATGTCTCCAAGGTTTTGTTCAAAAGCAAGATGAAAGAGGGAGACTCAGTTGACACCCATATACTCACTTTGATTGGGTATGTTGAAAACCTATCCAAGTCAGGATTTCCCCTAAGGCAAAAGTTGGCCACTGACGTGATTCTGCAATCATTGCCTGAATCATATACTCATTTTGTCATAAACTACAATATGAATAATCTTGACAAGCTATTATAAAAAATGTTCGGCATGTTGAGGACAGCTGAAACAAAGATGATGAAAGATAAGCCCAAGTTTGTGATGATGATAAATAGGACAAAGAGAAATTCAAAAGGCAAAGTCAAGTCTAAGAAAGGTTCTAAAGTCGGGCATAAGCCAAAGTCATCCATGCTCAAAGCTAAAGGTGGAATCTCCAGAGAAGGTAGTTGTCACCAGGCTTGACATTGAAAAAAGAAACTATCCTCTCCACCTGGTGGAACAGAGGAATGAGAAGCATGGGATAGAGACTTAGTTGGCACCCATACACTCACTTTGATTGGGTACATGGAGAACCTATCCAAGTTGGGATTTCCCCTAGGGTAAAAGTTTTCCACTGACGTGATTCTGCAATCGTTGCCTGAATCATATAGTCATTTTGTCATAAACTACAACATGAACAATCTTGACAAGTTGTTGTCAGAAATGTTGGGCATGTTGAGGATAGATGAAGCACAGATTAACAAAGACAAGACAAAGTTTGTGATGATGATCAATAGGACAAAGAGAAAGTCAAAAGGCAAAGGCAAGGCTAAGAAAGGTTCTAAAGCTGGGCATAAGAAAAAGTCATCCATGCTCAAAGATAAAGGTGTAATCTCCAAAGAAGGTAGTTGTCACCATTGTCACCAGGCTAGACATTAGAAAAGAAACTATACTCTCTACCTAGAGGAACTGAGGAAAAAGAAGCAAAGGATAGAGATCTCCGCTTCAGGTATATATGTTATTGAGATAAACTTCAATACTTCTTCATCATTGGAACTAGATACCGGATGTGGATCTTACATATGTTCAAATATGTAGAATCTGATAAGAAGCAAGCCTTTACGAAAAGGCCAAGTCGAGTTGCAGGTTGGTAATCGAGCAAGAGTTGCTTCCACTAAAGCTGGAGTCATTAGTTTATCCATGTCTATGGGCTTGTAATATAATTAGTGAATTGCTATATGTTCCTACTATTAATAGAAATATTACTTATGTATCTTGTATGGACAAGAGTGGATTTGAATTTCACATTAAGAATGGAATGGTTTCTATTTTTAAAGATGAGATCTGTTATGTTAATGTCCCTACGTCTTATGGTATCTACTTATTAGAACCTGAGACTAGCATATATAGTGTAAATACTAAAAGGATAAAATTTGACAACTCCAACAAAACATACTTATGGCATTTTCATCTTGGGCACATAAACAAGAAGCACATATCTAGACTCCATAAGGATGGTTATCTAGACTCTTTTGATTTTGAATCATTGGAGACATGTGAGGCTTATTTATTAGGTAATATGACCAAGACTCCTTTCACTGGACACAATGAGAGAGCCAGTGATCTACGAGGGCTCATACATGTTGATGTATGTGGACCATTTAGATTAAATGCTTGAGGAAGCTATCAATATTTCATTACATTAGCTGATGACCTTAGTAGGTATGGCTATGTATATTGTATGAAACACAAGTCATAAACTCTTGAAATGTTTAATACTTTCATGAATGAAGTAGAGAAGAAACTTGTTAAGATTATTAAAGCACTCCATTCAGATCGAGGTGACGAATACTTAAGCCAACAGTTTGAGGACCTTCTAAGAGACAGTGGTATTGTATCATAATGGACTCCACCTGGTACACCACAACATAATGGTGTGTCAGAAAGAAGGAATCATACATTCTTACACATGTTATAACCAATGATGAGTTCAACTGAACTTCTAATATCAGTTTGGGGATATGCTCTTCAAACCGTAGTGTTTACACTTAACCGTATACCTTCCAAATCAGTTCAAAAGACACCATATGAGATATGGAAAGGGAATCATCCCAATTTGTAACATCCCAGGATTTGAGACCTCGGATAAAAAGATCTTATAAGGAATGATTGGACTACCCATATCACCAAGGTGCACCTCCTATTCCGAGAGCCCATCTCTAAAGAAATCCATAGTTAAGCGTGCTCAGCTTGGAGTAGTACTAGGATGGGTGACCAGTCAGGAAGTTGATCCTGGCTTACGCGTCAGTGTGGACAAAGTGCACAGTTAAGGCTAGTGGTGGTCTGTGGGTCCAGTCGTCATTCCTGAAACTCTACTAGAGCCTAGGGCAATGGGCCCAGGCATTACAAATGGTATTAGAGCCATATCCCCTCCAGTAGGTGGGGCCCACATGGGCATGTGGCATGCCAGTTTTGAACTGTGCGGTCCAGGAAAGTTGGAAAAGGCTATCCGTAGAGACGATATGGAGCCGCCCTTGCGCTGGTAGCCGTGGATGGGAGCTGGGTGTCTATGAGCCATTGTTGGTCTGCACTGAAATGGGGTCAAATTATGAGGCTATATAGTTGAGCCTTGACGAGGACATCAAGAGTCTAAGTGGGGGAGATTGTAACATCCCAGGATTTGAGACCTCGGATAAAAAGATCTTATAAGGAATGATTGGACTACCCATATCACTAAGGTGCACCTCCTGTTCCGGGAGCCCATCTCTAAAGAACTCCATAGTTAAGCGTGCTCAACTTGGAGTAGTACTAGGATGGGTGACCAGTCGGGAAGTTGATCCTGACTTGTGCGTTAGTGTGGACAAAGTGTACAGTTAAGGCTAATGGTGGTCTGTGGGGCCAGTCGTCATTCCTGAAACTCTACTAGAGCCTAGGGCAGTGGGCCCAGGCGTTACACAATTTGTCTATGTTTAAGATTTGGGGATGTGAAGCTTATGTTAGAAAATAATTTCTTGAAACTTTTGGACCCAAATCTACAAAATTCTATTTTGTTGGATACTCCAAGGAAACTCAGGGATACTACTTCTACACACCAACTAATAAAAAAGTGTTTGTTTCTAGGAATTCTATATTTCTTGAAAAGGAATTTATTTCCAAAGGTATCGATGGGTGGAATGTAGAGATCAAAGAAGTTCAAGATCAACAAGAAAGCAGAGAACCCAAGGAGGTACATAAGGAACATGAAGACTCACAAACTGTCGTGGAATTTCATGTTCCAAATGTAACACAGGAACCTCATAGGTCTAGTAGGATACGACTTGAGCTAGAGAGTTTTGGATTTCTTATGACTTAAGATAGTAATGAATTGGGCATAGCAGATGAGTCAACTTCCTCCCTAGAAGCTACTAAGGGACCAGAATCTGGGCTCAAATCCATGAGATCTTTGATGGAATCCATGTACAACAACAAGGTATGGACATTAGTGGATCCACCCAAAGGGGTAAAGCCCATAGGGTGCAAGTGGGTCTGCAAGAAGAAGATTGACATGGATGGAAATGTTCAAACCTATAAAGGTACATTGGTTGCTAAAGGATTCCATCAAATTCAAGGTATTGATTATGACGAGACCTTCTCACAAGTTTCCACGGTTAAATCCATCAGGATCATGCTTGTCATTGCGGCTTATCATGACTATGAGATTTGGCAGATGGATGTTAAAATGACATTCCTTAAAGGGAGTTTACTCAAGAATGTGTACATGACACAACATGAGGGTTTAATCAATATAAAGGAAGTCAATGAAGTTTGTAAGCTACAAAGGTCAATCTATGGATTTAAGAAAGCATCTCGAATCTGGAATCTACATTTTGATGAAGTAGTCAAAAAGTTTACTTTAGTCAAAATGAAGATGAACCTTGTGTTTACAAAAATGTTAGTGAGAGCACAGTCGTATTTCTCATATTGTATGTGGATGACATACTATTGATGGGAAAATGACATCCCTATTCATCAAACAGTAAAAGGCTGGCTAGGGAATACCTTCTCTATGAAGGATTCAAGTGAAGCATCACATATACTAGGAATCAAGATCTATAGAGATAGATCTAGAAGGCTTCTAGGCCTAAGCCAGAGCACATACATTGACAAGGTGTTAAAGAGGTTTTGCATGGAGGGTTCTAAGCGAGGTAACTTACCCATGTCCCGTGAAGTTATGATCTCTAAAGTCCAATGTCCTAGTTCATGTGATGAACAGGCTCACATGAGTAAGATTATATATGCATCAGCAATTGGATCTATCATGTACCTGATGCTATGTACTCATCATGATGTGTCGTATGCTTTGAGCATGACGAGTCGATATTAGTCAAATCTAGGTGAATGTCATTGGACATCCATAAAGAACATCATATAGTACTTGAGAAGGACTAAGGATCAATTCTTGGGATACGGTGGTGAGGAAGAGCTCGTGGTAAAGGGTTACACTAATGCTAGCTTCCAAACTAACAAAGATGACTATAGATCACAATCTGGATTTGTGTTTTGCCTGAACAATGGAGTTGTGGGCTGGAAGAGTTCCAAGCAAGAGACAGTTGTGGATTCTACAATAGAGTCTGAATATATTGCTGCATCTAATGCTGCAAAGGAAGTTGTGTAGATCAAGAAGTTCATTTCTGAACTTGTAGTGGTTCCAAGCACTTATGATGCAATTGAGTTGTTTTGTGACAACAACAGAGCAATTTCACAGGCTAAAGAACCAAGATCGCACTGACGTTCCAAACATATTCTATGGAAGTTCCATCTCATACAAGAGATCATACAATGAGTAGATGTGAAGATTTGCAAAGTACCTTCAAAAAGCAATGTGGTTGACCCACTCACAAAAGAACTTTCATACAAGAAACATGATGGACATGTTCGATCACTTGGATTGAGATTCATGACTGATTGGGTAGAAGTGCAAGTGGGAATTTGTTGGTATGTATGCCCATAGAGACTATCATTTGATGATTGTAAGGGGATACTATGTAAATGATTTGTAATAATAAATTGATCATATCAATAAAGGCAAGTTTCCAATCTATATGTTTGTCTTTTATATTGTGAGATGACCACAAAACTTATACATATCTACATAATAATATACTCAATGACATATGTATTCAGGTTGATGACCTGAACAGTGAGATCATATGTATGCTAAGAGTATGTATTCTTGTTTTGTCCCTAATCATTTGTTATCGAGGAAATATCCATTGACATCAATAAAACATAGAATTAGAATGTATGTTGGTTGATGGATGAATCTCATTAGCCATGATATGGAGATATCAAAGCAAATACATAGATACTTGTTAGAGAATAGTGTATCGGATAGACCCACCTTGAGAGTGACACATGGATACCATGATTGGTATTTAGAGTCACATCTCATTGTGATGGTGGTGATTGTGGTTCTTAGACATGAAGTCAATACACTTATCATATGTCATTTAGTGTACTTTGACATCATCGACTGTGGTCTTCAATAAGGATTTACATAAAGATGGTGGTTGGGTGCACTGTGAGAAATGGGAATGACTGTGAGTGATGTAGATGGAATTTGTGCTTCCTATAGGAGTTTGATATTCTGGCCACTTGATAAGAGAGACAGAGAAATGCATGGCCATGCTGATGTGAGTCAATATGTGATATTGAGCTTACATATATCTCAGATGGTCTACTATATTGCAAGGAACATGGATTGACCATTGAAGAGGATAACAGTTCCATGTCTTGAGTTCAATCTGGATATCAATGACAAAGGAACTATACAATCACTGTAACACCAGTCATGAATGAAGGTTAAGTTATTCTCCAACTTCTCCAATCACTTGTGTGGGAATGAAGTCATGCTAGATACCAATCATTACTTGTAAAATCATAATATGATTACGGATATCACTGTCAATGTAATTTGGAGCCTATCGGGACACACACATAGGATGTGTTGGAATAGGAGTATAATTGTTGATTTGATTGGAATTTTTCTGAATCACATTGATTACTAAAATGTTTATGTAATCCATTAGAATAATGTTAGAATATATAAAAATGTTTGAGCGAATTAAGTGGAGTGACTGGCTCTAAGTGCAAGTGGGAGTTTGTTGGCATATATGCCCATAGAGCCATCCCAAGCGATTGAACGGAGTTAGAGTCAGATATTAATTAATCAATTAATATGATTATTTGGTTAATTAATTAATTCTAGAATATTCTAATAAATCCAGGAGCATTTTAATTTACATGGTCTTTCTATTTACCAAAGGATTTAGGAAACGCTAGTTCCTTTCGTCTCCTATTTAAAGAGGATTGACGGTCGATGTCTTTACAAGATATTGAGAGAGGCTTTTCAGTTTATGCCCATGTACATAAACCCTAGACATCACCATCCTCAGGAATGAAAGGAGAGCACCGTGATTCTATCACATCATTGCACAAAGACTACTCCTTCATGTCATCTTAGGAAGCGTGATGTGGAGTTCCAATCCATACGCGTGGATAAAGTAGAGATGTAGACACTGAGATGCCTACATTCGTATGACGGCATTGACTATCCATATGTGCTATGAGCGGTGTACATAAACTTACAAAAGGAGCATCACCAGATCTTCTTGCGATGCATTTTGAGGAAAGGAGAGAATTATCGTCCGTGTAAGCCAGGAGCATTGCACACCATCATGCAGCAGAACGTCGTCAGACTTGCTCTGCAATAAGGTATATGCTGTGAACACTCTTTCTAAAAATGGTGTTGTTAACGAGATCTTGTTACAAGAAATTTGGAAACATTTTATTTTGATGCTTCCACTGTGCAGGTTTCCTTCCACAAAACCCAATAGTTAAGCTTTCTAGACACAACCTGGCCCCAATGTCTAAGGTTTTACCTTCCTCATAGGTCATCTTTCAACTCTTGGGTTGACCCCCCCCCTCAAGAGTTGGCAAACTAATCGAAAAGGTTTCATAATTTCTTCTTTATGCATAACATTTTTTTCATTATAACTTCTCAACCCTTGTTTGCTCAATCTCTGGGATACCCTCTAATGGGTTTTGTCCGTAGAGTGGACTTGGGCCACCTTCTCCTCCAGGGCTTGACCATAGTCAATCTCATTTACTTTACTTCCATTACCAAACTCCCATACATGTCATGAGGGTTTAAACAAGTTATATTTGGGTATTCATTTTGATATATATGATGGTTGGGTTCTTATATTTTCTCAATATCTCTTACATAAATGTCATGCTCCTCATGCAAGGATGCATTGGAGACTCAATCACCTACACCCATCCTTTTATCTTTCTTATTCCATTTCAAGTTTCATATGGTTGGTATTCCATATCACCATGCCATTTTGAATATTTATGATTAAGGTTTTAGGGTTAGCTTTAGGGATTATGCTCTACCCCTTAGAGTTCCATGTCCCTTGACCCTCTATCATTTTCATATCCTATTCAGTTATCCCAATCCAAGATCTTCATCAATGAATGGGCTTACCCAAACTTATATATTTCTAGTGTTTACCCTCACTAGAGGGACCTACACTACAATTTAAGTCTTTCCACATTTACTTCTCAAATAAACAATATTTTTTAAGGCTTATCAAGAAAAGAGATGAGAAGTAGACATAATGTGTGATGAGAAACATATAAGATACATTATGCTTTAATAATTTTTCCCTGTATTTCTTAAGATGATTTGAAACTATAAACTATTAAGTATTAATGACTAGATATGTGCTCTAATACCAAAAGTAACAACCCACACTTTTCAGGGTTCAAAGGACCTTAAAGTCAAAGATCATTACTCATAAATTCTTGGATCTGATTCAACAAATAATAAACAATATCAATTATAAACAAATATTTATATGTTTGCATAATGAGCTTCTCTAAGGAGTTACATAAATTTTAGAAAGAACTAAATTATATATGTGAGAAGAAATACTACTATATATAATCCTCTTTGAATAACTTGAGTGTCTTCAATGTCTACCATCTGTAACCTCGTTTCCATGAATCAAGTATATCAAGTACCTCAAATGCCGACAAACAAATACAAAGTCAGTATATTTCTATATTGGTATGTGGATTCATCCAATAGTTACAAGTATACATATATTCAACACTTTTTATTTGCACATAAGAACATAAATTTGTTTTCATATTCTAACATGTATTTGGTTTACTATCTTAGATGTAACCTCTATCCATCCTTGGACTCATGTACATTACCCTTAAGATTAGTCTAAACTAGGGTTGATAATATCATTATTTATCTTTATTAATACTCATAGGGACTTTATAACGTGCATGAAGTAAATAAACAAGTAAGCATTTATCATTCGTTCAATCTCTTCGAGAAACCTCAGCAAACTTGAAATTTGGTACATGTATTCATAAGTGTAACAATGTACCTTATACCATTGTAGAATCCATGAAGAATATCTCATATACTTTAAGAGTGCATCCCAACATCCAAGAAACAAAGCATTTAACCAACATTATCTAAAATATGCGAATTGTATGTCTGTCAATGTGATAGAGTGAAATTTAGCATTAATATGAATTAATTTCATTTTTTTCCCTCATTATGCTCACTCATGGTTCCAAATCATTTTTCTTGGCTTCATAATTGATATTGATACTCAAAATCGAAATATGGTGATCAATTTGGACTTTATACACATTATAACATCACAAGTTTGATTAATTCATCACCTTGTCAAAAGAAGAAAATTGATCCATATAACTCATCATATTGTCCTCAAACTTTTTATATACTCCACATTTTTTTGACGATGTGGTCCAAATTTGAGAACAATTGGACATTCCAATGATTTTCTATGAATTCTAGAAGTTTCTGTATTGAAACCCCTTTTTTCCCCTTTTATTTGTGTTTTTTCTTATCTTTTCCATGTCAACGATCCCAATAAAGAAATCTAGGGCAATTTTGGGCCCTTGGATCTGCCTCATGTTGATTACAACCCTGATCGAGTGGATGCGAGGTTGCCTCCTACCTCTCGCTGATTGTGGGGAGGAGACAAGCTGACCTTAATGGCCGATCTCCTGCCTACGACCATGATTCAAGTTTTAAAGTGAGCCAAATTGCTCCTGTCATGAATTTGAATTGATCTAACCCTATTTTGAACACCATTATTGGTCCCTCCAACCGCCAAAATGTTTCCCTTCTATAGCCTTCTCACTCCGGTGGCCATGTCTAAGAGTAAGAACTCTTTAGCCCTAAATCTACCCCCCCCCCCGATGCAATAAAAGGGACCCCCAAGGTCCGTAGCAAGCACACCTTGCTTAGAGCACAACCTCGCATGTTATATTGGCCTCAACACCCCCGACTTCCTCATTGTTTCTCCTCCAATTTGGACGGTGCCACCACCTAGCCTAGATTAGGAGTTCATCCTACACAACTCCTCTCCCCAAGTTTTAGCACCCTTTCAAGTTGTGGCTTGGAGACGAACTCGGACGACCACCTCACTGCTACTAATGGAGCTCCCTACTCCTCCACATCGGCGAGGTCCACTGTCAAGCTTCTCGCTCGTGTGAGGCCTGTGTGAAAGGGGAAAGAGTCCTCGAACCTGGTTCAGTGGAGGAAGTCCCCAGTCTAAAGGACCCATCCGAACTGCAATTGAATCGGAAAAACCAAGATCGAACCAGTGCAACTCAACCAGCCAGCTTCCTGACCCATGTGGCATTATCTGGATCACTCATCCTAAATCGAATGGTCCTTATTTTTTTGAGGAAAGGTATTTTCTTCTGCTCTCTACCCAAAAATCAAATAAATGGATGCATATTGCAAAAATCATATCTCTTGATTCCTAGTTCCAAATAATTCATATAAATAGTCAATTGTGATAAAAAAACTCAGTAAACCCATTAAAAATACTTTTGAAGCCTAATTATTGATATTTCTCACTAATGTAACTAAATCATGATCTCCTACTTATTTAATTTTTCAAATGACTCTATTTTAGTTATTAATCCATTAAAATCCTAATATTTGACTATAATGATCATCTTGAAACCAAACTTGACTAAATATGATTTTATATATGATATTATAACTCATCTCTCCTAGAATGAGAATCATGCACATTGAACTAAGGATTAATCTTAATATTGTGATAATGGATCTAAATCTTGTGAAAAGCTTGATCTTGTGTATGATTCACGACTCTACTTTGAATAAACTGATCTTGATTTCCAATTATGCTAAGTATCATGATGATGACTTAGGAATGTGTTGATGACTTCAATATTGATCATTAGGGTTAAAAATAGGATACTAGAAAACCTAGGTAAGTCCTTCACATTCAAAAATACTTGACACTTGAATAATGTTGGACATATTGAAACATTGGTTGATTATAAGTGAATGACCCAACCCTAACGTTGACATAGGAAAGTGTAACCCTAATCTTGGATATTGAGACATGATATTCTGAACATCATGATCTTGACCCTTGATCCAATCTTGATGATTTAGGATCTGACTCAAAGGGTTGACCTATTGATTTGGATATTGATTATACTTGAAATCCTCAGTGAAAGGTACGCTATTATACCTCCTCTTTAGTTGTAATGAAGATACTTTTTATGTATCTCTTAATTGTGTACTTGTCTATATACTTGTTTGAGCTATTGTTCCCTACTGATTAGGATTCTGTATTTCTTATATTATAATTAGAGACAAACTGGAAAACATAAATAACATGCCTATTATGACTACCCATATAATGATGATGATGATGTTGACGATATTGATAATGTTGATAATGTTGATATTGAGTGCATGTAACCCCCTTCATTTGGAGGTGGGACTTGTACATTGACCTCCTATCTCCTATGGTGAGAAGGAGCCTAGTTACCTCCCCATCACATTGGGGTAATAAAGTCACACAAAATATATAAGAATGCTTCTCATATTATAGCATAATGGGAACTTGTAATAAAATTCAAATCGTTTGAAAAACTTGTCGAATAACTTTTGGTTTTTGCAAATTGCTTGTTATACCTTTGAAATATAAGTCCTGCCAAGTACACTAAATTTTCTTATAAACTATTTTACTTGATTTTGATATTGTACTGTGCAATTGCATGATTTTGTCTTGATTTTCTTGATTTTAGGCAATACAAATGGAACACTGATTAAGATTGCTTCCACAATCTACATACTCTGATGATAAAGATAAATCAGATATATCTTCATATTGGGTTAGTTTTTTTGATGAAAACACATATGATATTATATCAAGATCACCATACGTCATCTACAAAGGAGAATGTGGTTACACCGGATTGGGAACAAGAGCAAACCAACATTACAAATATGAGATTGGAAATAGGTGACAAGCTTCAGCTCGGAATCCTAGTTGACGCACATAAGAGCAACTTTCTGATAGAATCCCTCCTTAATCTTGATCATCTTCCATATTGAGAATTCCTTAATAACCCATGCAGAAACTAGAGCCACAAACGCAAGAGTATCCACCATAAAGCTTCCTAGATATGTATTCCAACAATTACATAGCAGATCTGCGTACAACAAAATGTATTGAGGGTAAACCTCGAACCTAGACAGAGATCTGGGGGAAACCCATTTCCTGTCAGCCTTCACAATAGGGAGGGAAACCATCACCAACGATGGAGGAAAACCACAAAGAACGACAGAGAATAGAGCAATAGCCTGCCCGAAAAGCAAAGACCAAAAGACAACCTCCTAGAAAGCTAAGAAGAAGAAAGGGCGGAATAAACCCCTCGCCTAGCAAGTTACCGGCCAGAGCAGCAAGCTCGAAGGAGCAGCAGGCACCCCAGAACACTGACCAAAGCTACCTCGTCACCAGCTTCCGCTGGACAAACTCGGGCACGGAGGAGAGTCGAGGGCACTGCCACCCGGAGACTAAGTTGTTTCCACCAAAGCAGGAACTCGACTGAGGGAGAGGTCGAGGAAGGGCCAGGGGGGAGACGAGTTGGGCGCACCGCCCGCAACCCTCTCCCCCAAGCCGGAGGATTGCCACGCCCGGAAGCCCTAGCTCAGTTGCAAGCCGATCGCCAGAGTTGTGTGATCATCATATTGGGTTAGTTTGTTCTTTAATTATCCAATTTTTGAGTTATTCTTTCTTATTGTATATGCTAGTGTGTTAGATCCTAGCGGGCCACTCAGGGATGGACTCTTCCATCCCTTTACTACTATCTAGGCAGTAGGATTGGGATTGGAGTAAGAACGGTTCCTTGACAGTCACCATGTATTCACATTATATAATTCAGATATAGGTTTGATCCTAAATTTGGTTTTAGGGTTGTCTCATGTTTGGACTAACGATAAGGGTCACAAACCCTAATTACATCATGTCATGATTTCTAAGATTACAACCTTTAGTTATTCATATTAGGTGAGACCATAATCATCATCTTGAGCATATTAGGTTATCTACGATACCTAAATCATATTATTAGCATTAAGATCATAACAAGATATTCATATTGCTTTCAAAACCCTAACTATATATGTGCATGATTATTGATCTAGAAACAACAATTATTCATCATAATCAAGGATTTCCTCATTATACATGACAAGATTAGGTATTATCTCAAAATTAACAAATCTACTTATTTAAGCATCATATTAATATAAACTAGGTTTTCCTTAATATTAGTCACCTGATAACTTGTATTGCATATACTTTTAAAGAAAGAAGCATATTTATACCCTAAAAGCATTTTATTCAGATTCTACTCTTTTTTTTGAGAAATTTGATAATGAATTACATTAGCATCCGATCTACCGTTAGTTAACTACAATATTTGCAAGATAGATCTATTCCAACCAATCAGGCATTGACACATTAGTGATTACTAAAAAAACAACACAAGCCACACAGAACTAGTCTGGCAAATCAGTAGAGGACGCATCAGCTCAGCCTTCCATGTGAGCCAACTCAGCTGGATTGGGTAAAGGACTGTATTGCCCTTTTATAGTGACCATGATTGATCACGCAGGTGAGGGCACTGGTGTAAAACACCCAAGGGCCATCCCCTTCCTCTCGCGATCTGCAGTGCTAACCCAGCCATGGTTGAGGTCAACCAGATGGTTGACTCTGGCATGTGAGGTCCGACTGACTCCAATGGGGATAGGGTCACACACAAACAGTCTTGGAGTATTCATCTACCTCCTTGATTGGGTCGAGGGGAGGACATGATACTAGTTTGTAATCATGGTTCTAAGGAAAGAAGAAAAAGACCTGCACACACAGGTGGAAGAGGAATTACCTCTCTGATCTTAATCCCAAAGCTTGGGAATCACCCTCCTACTATTTGTGATCCCTCTGACACCCTCTCTATGGGCTAATATGGTCCACCCCCTCGCACTCCCCTCTTTGTCGGGGCAGGAGTCACCAGAGAAGATGGCGAGTGGGGCGGAAAATCACAGGGGGAAACAGAGAAGTGTGGGTCCTATAAACTCTTCCTGTTGCCAAAAGGCTCTTAGGACCCCTCTTATAGGCATCATATGTGATGAGTTGTTGTATGCCTTGAGTCCTAGTGACTCTCAAGAATTGAATTTTAGGGATATCCTCTACACTCCATGGTAACACCAACCCAGGGGTTGGTTAGATCTGGATTCCTTTCCCAAATTCATTACTGACCTTAGATAATTGTGCATCAGTGTAGATAGGGAGGGAGAGTCCCAAGAGGACTGAGTTCCCTATTGTTTGATGGACACTGCAAAGATGAGCGAGGGTGGTGACTCCCCCTCTCATGGTTTTACCCGCGTTGGGGAGTCTGGGTTCGCCTGGGCTCTACCCCTAATATGGGAATGTTATTTCTTTTAAGTAAAAGTCCTTTTTAGATAAGTATTTTTCAAGGGCACATCATCAGTCCAAATTATCTCACACTTTAATATCTCATCCCATTACTCCTTTTCTATCATTAGGCACAAAATAATTCCTAAAACGACGTACATGTTATCCATTGTTTGGCTTCCAAGTAAGTAGTGGATAATTCTTTAACTAATTATCTAGGCAACATATTATCTTGGATCATTCTAGAAATTCTCTCATTATCTTATATTATGCTTATCTGTCCACTGAAAATATCTTGGATATTTACTTTGATCATGAGCAGCATAAATATGCAAATTCATATCCCAGGGACCCATATGTAAACCATGGTTACCCAATTGGTCTCAAACATATCCCTTAGTCCCATGAATTACATCTTGGGCCTTCTTAAGTTGCCCGGAGCCTAATTACATTCCTAATTACTAATTTAAGGCTTTGATAATCATTGCATAATATATTATCCTCATATGAACACCTCTACTAAATTAGTAATGATTATCATACCAAACCATCAAGAACAATGATCCTGAGATGTAAGTAAAATGACAATAATAAAGTAGTTAGATGACTTGGTGTATATTTATACATTGTATCTCATTCTTGGGATTTAAATAATAATTTGCAGTGAATAGTTGAATATATTTTTGTTCTTAATGAATTTTGTAGCCATTGGTGGGGGTACTAAATACTACAATATATATTTGATAAAATTCTAACTCTATGAGTGTGGAGTGGGGCCTCTCGTGCTGAGATTTCTATAGATATCTAAAATACTCATGAATATGTCTAGTACGTGTATGGCCTAAAAGGGCCAATCTATAAGAATTATATCTGATTTTACAAATTCCATGTGAGTAATGAGCATTTAATTAGATAAAAGAGGAATTCGTTCGAGAACCCAATTCTACTATTTCTCTATAGGTGACATACATCAACTCTATAGTTTTGTTCAAGAATCTTTTTTTCTCACAACCATAGAGATACTTCTATTGAGCCTGCTCTCTAGTGTAGGAAAAAATAGATTTAATGTCTACACAAGTGCTCATGTGGAGCCAAGGAGGACTATTTATGGAAGAAAAGTTTTCAAAGGTAGAGCGAGCATGCTTGGCTAATGTATCTACACACCATTCTTCTCCCTAGAGATATGCTTTATGTGAGCACCACTCTATAGATGAGGTGATTAATCTTTGAAACATAGGGCATGTACTTCCCAAGACAGTCATCAATACTTGACACCAAGTCTATGGCTTTCATGGAGTTAGAAACAATCAAGGAGTTGTCCCAATTGTTGGAGAGGCAGATGCCTAGCCCCTGGAGGATAGCTTGGAGTTTGGATTCCAAGGCCCATGATGTAAGGACCCTGACCTGTGTTTAGGGTTTACCCTGTTTGTTTTTCTTGATCTTGATGCTTTGGTGCTTGCAAATCACCTTTAGTGGTGATTAGGGTTTGGTTGTTCTTTGTTGAGAGTTCGAGGGGCTACTTGCAAAGAACCCAAGTTTAGGGTTTTGTGGGCAAGTTTGACATCTTGTGAGATGTTTTTCCTCTTTGCTTCCTCTAGGGTTGAGAGGAAGGCTTGGGCTTGTTGTTTGAGTCATTTGGGCCTGAGTTGAGCTTGTTTGGGCCTTGGAGTTCCTTGTTTGGGCTTGCTTGAGCCTTGTGTCGCCCAGTTGCTTGGTGTGTCGCCCAGTAGCTCTTATTGTGTCGCCCAGATGGCTTGGCTTGGTTGATGGACACATGGTGCACATCTTGGACAAGTGCCTTATGGCTTGCATGAGAGGTGGCTTGAGTTGGTGGACATGTGTCCCTTGGGTGGATGACACATAGCATGGTTGTACCTTGGTTTCTCCTCCCCTTCTTCCTATATAGGTAGCTCTTCTCCTTGCCTTAGTCTCCTTTGCTCTTTTGGTATCCCCTTCACCCTTGGTGCATGATACCCCTCTCCATCTTGCTTGTGTTGGCCGATACACTTCCTTGGAGATGAAGTGGTGGCCGATACACTTCCTTGGAGCTGAAGTGGTGGCCGATACACCTTCCTGGAGCAGCCTGGTGGACAATAGCTTTGGACCTTGGAGTGCTTTGGAGCTTTGGTGGCCGACAACCTTGGAGCTCAAAGTGCATCTTCTTCCTTGGAGCTTAAGGCGGGTTGCATAGTTTCTAACCCTAACTCTCTTACCTCTAGCTTTAACCTTGTTACATGTTAGTAGACTAGCTTAGTTCCTTTCTTGTGCACCTTGCTTATATACCTTCGTGGCCGATATCCCTCTCTTGGGTTTAGGGTTCCTTGTGTACCTTGCTTTTTAGGGTTTGTGCTCCCTTGTGTTGGAGGTTGAAGGTGACATAGGGTTGGGCGATACCCCTTCCTTATGGGTGTGTTGAGCGACACCCTTGTCCTTGAGTTGAACGATATCAGTGTTCTTGGTGTTGGGCAACACCCTTCCTCTTGTGTTGGACGATAGGTTGACCTAGTATGGATGTTGGCCGACATGGTGACCATGTTGGGCGATATGGTTCCTTGGGTTGAGTAACACCTTTGTTTTTGAGTTGGACGGCATGGTGTTCCCCTTGGTGGACGATATGGTAGCTGGTGTTGGGCGACATGATGAGTCCTTTAGGTTGGCCGATACCCTTGCCCTTGAGTTGGGTGATAGGGTGAGCTAGGGTTTGTTGGCCGATATGGTGAGTACCCTTGGAGATGGGCGATACTCTCTCTCTCTCTCTCTCTCTCTTTTTGGGCGACATGGTCTGATGGTGTTGGGAGACATGGATGTCCTTGAGTTGGACGATAGAATGGGTGCTCTTGTGTTGAGTTATCTCCTTGTCCATGTGGTGGACGATAGGGCCAAGTAGCGCCATGTTGCACGATAGGCTATGTGCCCTGATCGCCGATACCATGATGGCTGATACCACGTTGGGCGACATGCCTTGGGCCATGATGGCCGATAGGGTTAGTATGGTGGCCGATACCCATGTTGGGTGATAGGCTTTAGATGAGGGTTGTGAGGCTATAGTGAGGGTATGAGTTTCTTTGGTGACGATCCCTCATGTGATGGAAGTGGTTAGCTATGCACCAATAAAACGATGGTGGTGTTTGTGATATCATCAATATGTAATATGTTGCCTTGCAAATAATAAGGATGCTAATGGTAGTAATGTATATGATGATAGCCCTCATGTAATAGATGCATGATGTGACCCGTTATGCTTAATTGTTAATGATAATGAAGATGATGATAACTACTCTAGTAGTTTGTTTAATGATAATAATGTTGGTAATAATGATGCTAAGTGACAGTTATGTTAAAGGTTGTTTCATGATAAAGATGACAATAGTTGATGACATAGTAATGACCTTGTTAATAATAGTGTTGGTTCTGTAAACACAACATGATCTCTATATACCCTGATTGTTTGTACAATCTCGATATAAGGGTAAGTATCAGTATGGTTGTTTAATGATGTACTTAACATACTTGATTACCAAATAACTGTCATATTGATAAGTAGATTATCTTGAATGATATTTCATGATAGTGAGCATATTCCTTATGTTGAATCTACAGTTATTGCATACCTTAACCTTGCATCATGATGATAACGCTCATCCTATATATCTATTATAATTACATACCTGAAGTGGACACCTCGACTAACTATTTAATATTGAGATGAGGACAAGTCTAGATATAACTGCTTGATGAGGTGTGTTACATATAAGGTCATAAGTTGAAGCATAGAGTCAATAATGAGACTTGGTGGGATAAAGCACTTAATCAACAAATGGTGATGGTAATAATAGTATTGAAAGTAATTGGGTTACCTGATGAATGGTAATGGTGATAATAACATGTGACTCTTTACCTCTAAAGCATGACTATATGAATGAAGTAATTTCCAAGAATATTTGGGTAACGCAGAGTCAAGGATAAATACATAAAACAGTTGCCTTATAATGGGCTTTATATACCCAATCACCAGATAAAGTAAGTCTGAAAAATGTAACATCTTGAATGTCATCTCATGTTAGTATAATCCTTATAACGAACTACGAATGTTGAATACACTAACCATGCAGGTGATGCTTAGCCATGAAAAGGCTATGAGACATATGTGATGAATACATCACACTGATAATTACTCTTGCTAAATAGGTTACATTTATAATGTGTTCGTCCCATGATATTAATGTGAGTTCTGATTAGCAGTGACAGTACTTGATGAGGGATTGAGATCCTAGGGTATGTGATGGTCCTTGAAATGGATCTGGATGGTTGGCTAGAGGCCAAGTAATAACAGGTGATGATGAATCCTTGAGATGAATCAGGTAGATGCAATTACAATAATAGCATAAGGATTAAGTTTATATTTATTTATCTTCTGATATATCTTGCATAGATGCTAACTAATCTCAGTGAAATCATATCATGTATTTGCCTTGATCATATATTCATCATAGCCTGTAGTTGATAATGGCAAAAAGGGTTTGCCTAAGAGTTAACCCGGAAAGCATATCGTTGAATAGGCGAGGGTGTTTCTAGCTTAAAAAGGAAGATGGTAAGAGTGCATCTACAGTATGGAACTAGGTTATAACACTACTATGTGATGAGCATGGCGAACAAGCCCATGGCTCCGGATAGGTGATGTGATGAGCATGGTGAACACGCCCATGGCTCAGGATACGTGATGAGTTGAGCATGGTGAACAGGCCCATGGCTCAGGTTATGTGAGATGAGGAGCATGAATGCGTTCATGTTGTTATATAGTAGTTTCTGGGACAAAATACAGAACATTGGTTAAGGCCTCATTTACGTGATTAATCTGTTCTATCTTAATCCCCAGGTTATGTGACAATATATCCTGATCTAATAATCATGTTACCTAGTGATATATCTTATCTTGTCAATCATGTCCCTTCGAGAGGTATTTGGTTATATGCTCTTATACAGCTGGTAAGCTTGTCGGTAAGAATAGTGTTACTTTATATAGATCATTCTTATTATTTCTATTATCAATTATCTGCTTTTATAGTTTATCCTACCGAGGTTCTGTAGTTGCGGTGGGGAGTTATGTTTCCCACTGGGACAATGTTCGACTGTCTCACTCCGCTGGTTTTCAGGTGGTCGAGGTAGACGTGGTCGTGGTCGTGGTGTTGCGGCTGAGCAGCTTGAAGAGCAGTAGAAGGCAAGCGATGGATATGCTGCTGTTTTGGACATTTTGTAGTAGAGTCTAGAGTCATCCCTGTACTCTCAGGTCCTTGGAAGTGTTTTGACGATGTTTTACGATAAACGATCGATGATGTTGGTATATCCTGCTGTTGGCCGGATGTGAGCCTTTCTGTATATGAACAGGTGTGAACTCATGTGATAGATGAACAGCTATTTCTGTAAGCTGTAGACACGCATCAGATCTCGTGTATGTATGCATATGACATGTTTCTGTGCAGGATGAGGACTGGAAAGTAATAGTTTCACAGTTTATCTGTTTCCCGCAATCAATTTTAATTAACCCGTGTTTTCATAATCTGTGGTTATGGTGATTTCCACACATTTTCGCGTAACACCTCATTATCTGTATGATAATGGGATGTGTTGCCACAAGTTTGGTATCAGAGCTCTAGGTTCGCTGAGTCTACAGGGATTTAGGACTAGGTTGAGTCTGTTCTTATGAGTTTTCCAGGTCTTCTTATAGAATCTTCTGCCCTCAGCAGAAGAAAGGACAATATGTCTGGAAACCATGAAGAACATGCTCCTGAGCTTAGTGATGCTGCATCAGCTGATGGAGCAGAAGGACAGGCACATGAAGATCGGGTGCCTGAGGTTCCCCAATTTAACCCAGCCATACTTGAACATCCTGCTTACCAACAGCTTATGGGGCAGTTAATGGCTACGATGAATCTCATGGTTGAGCGGTTACCGGTGCCTCCTTCGCGAGCACAGGTTCCCCATGGAGAAGCATCGGGTATTGGGAAGACCTTCGAGTGTCTCCGCCGAGTTGGAGCTTTGGATTATGCAGGTACGGCTGATCCAGCGGATGCAGATCTGTGGCTGACAAGTCTTGAGAAGGCTTTTCGGATCCTTGACATCCCCGAAGCAGACAAGGTAAAGCATGCGGTCTATCTCCTGAAAGGTAGTGCTGGTCATTGGTGGACCATCGAGGAAGAGAAGCGGCCAGGTGAGGTGATCTGTTGGGAAGTGTTCCAGTGCGAGTTCGTCAGCAGATACTTTCCAAAGACGTATCTGGATGAGAAGATTAGACAGTTTGAGAAGTTGTAACAAGGAACGATGAACATTACCGAGTATGAAGCCAAGTTCATGGATTTGTTGAGGTTTTGTCTTCATATGGCAGCGACAGAGAAGGAGCGGATCAGACGCTTTGAGAAAGGTCTGAGTAATGAGTTGAAAACACCTGTTTCTGCGTTGGAAAACCGGGAGCGGTTCGCTACGTTTGTGGAATCTGTTCGAAGGATTGAGGGGTCAGTACGGGAAAAGAGGGAATCCATGCCTCACCAAAGACCTGCTCAGTCTCAAGGACAGAGGTCTGGAAACTTCAAGAAGCCGAGATTTTCTACATCGCCAGTATCATCCAGATTCCATAACCAGACGCAAAGGACGATGAGTGGGGGTAGGGATCATAGTAACCTTCCAAGTGGAGCCCCCGACATAGCATCGACATCGGTAACTGGATCTCACAGACCCTATCTTGCACCCAGGATCTGTTACCGATGTAGACAACTGGGACATCTAGCAAAAGATTGTCCAGACGGGAACATGATGATGACACAACCCCAGGGGAAGAATCAGTAGGACCCTCAAAGGAGGCAGCTTCTTAGTAACGATCGAGGGCAGGGATAGACGTCCCCGACAGGTCAGATAAAATATATTCATTCTGATGTCCATTTCCTGAGCCTATGTGATAAAAAAATAAGAAAATAGATGTTTTTGAACTTCTTTTAGCTAGTCCTATAAGGATACAAGTAAGAAGAAAATTCACATTTTTCTAAATATTCCTTAAAATGCTATGTAATCTCTCTTATCTGTGTGATAAAAGATGAGATATAGAAGTGATGCCTGAAAGAAAAATCCAAGAATGAAAATCTCTGTGATAAGTGTAGGATAGAAATAAAGTGCATACTACCTAATCTCAGTACTTGTATACCCTGGCCCGGTATATGATTATTGTACATAAGGAAAGTATGGAACTCTTAGATTGTTATCTTTCTGATTACTCTGATCAAGTAGTCATTTTGAGATAATCTAGAGACTATTATCCAATGAAGTGAGAAGAGATAAGTGAACATTCTCAACTAAACGGGAAAAGCTGAGTGAACATTCCCAATTAAAGAGAAAAGCTAAGTGAACATTCCTAAGTGAGAAGAGCTAAGTGAACATTCTCAACTAAATGGGAAAAGCTGAGTGAACATTCCCAATTAAAGAGAAAAGCTAAGTGAACATTCCTAAGTGAGAAGAGCTAAGTGAACATTCTCAACTAAATGGGAAAAGCTGAGTGAACATTCCCAATTAAAGAGAAAACCTAAGTGAACATTCCTAAGTGAGAAGATCTAAGTGAACATTCTCAACTAGACGGAAAGAGCTAAGTGAACATTCCCAATTAAAGAGAAGAGCTAAGTGAACATTCTCCATTATATAGGAAGAGAGCTAAGTGAACATTCCTACACATGGAGAGATGTATGAACATTTCCAAATAAATAAGAAAAGTTGTGTGATCATTCCTTCATGAGAAGAGTTGCGTGAACATTCCCAATATAGAGGAAGAAGCTAAGTGAGCATTCCAAACTAAATATAGTATAGATGAATGAACCTTCTCAGACGAATAGAGGAGGCATAGTGGACATATGATGCAATACAGTTGATCAAAGTTCGGCAGCGAAGAGCGTGATGGGTTTCATGAGCCCGGGGAAGGACTAGTCTGTTATTGTAATAGGATAGTTGTCCCGAGTGTTGATAGGTTGAATCAGTGAGGTTTGTCAGTAACTGAAGGCTGAACTTTAGAATCCGGCAGGTACGGTGCAGCCTTTTCCAATACCATTGTGGAAATGGGATCGTATGACCATGGGTTTCGTAGTTGGCCTACCCAAGACAACTAGAGAACATGATTCCATCTGGGTGATAGTGGACAGATTGACAGAGTCTGCCCACTCCTTACCTGTGAAGATGCCATAAATAGCTGAGAAGCTCATTAGAATGTATATGGATGGGATGATACGTTCGCATGATGTTCCAGCAATAATAAGTTTCGGACAGAGGTCCTCAGTTCACGAGTCGTTTCTGGAATATACATCTTAGTTTAATAAGAGTTGCTTACAGAGTTGCACAGGTTGCATCCAGTGCTTCCTGACAGTATGCGGAAGGGAAGTCATCCGGATTCAGGTACCGTGATGTAGTCAGTTGAGGAAGAGATGAGGAGGAAGTATCCCTCGCTTTTCTCTTCAGATTTCGGGGACGAAATCCTTTTGTAGAGGTTTATGGCTGTAAGGACCTTGACCTGCGTTTAGGGTTTACCCTGTTTGTTTTGCTTGATCTTGATGCTTTGGTGCTTGCTAATCACCTTTAGTGGTGATTAGGGTTTGGTTGTGCTTTGTTGAGAGTTCGAGGGGCTACTTGCAAATAACCCAAGTTTAGGGTTTTGTGGGCAAGTTTGCCATCTTGTGAGATGTTTTTCCTCTTTGCTTCCTCTAGGGTTGAGAGGAAGGCTTGGGCTTGTTGTTTGAGTCATTTGGGCCTGAGTTGAGCTTGTTTGGGCCTTGGAGTTCCTTGTTTGGGCTTGCTTGAGCCTTGTGTCGCCCAGAGCAGGTGGTGTGTCGCCCAGTTGCTTGGTGTGTCACCCAGTAGCTCTTGTTGTGTCGCCCAGATGGCTTGGCTTGGTTGATGGACACATGGTGCACATCTTGGACAAGTGCCTTATGGCTTGCATGAGAGGTGGCTTGAGTTGGTGGACATGTGTCCCTTGGGTGGACGACACATAGCATGGTTGTACCTTGGTTTCTCCTCCCCTTCTTCCTATATAGGTAGCTCTTCTCCTTGCCTTAGTCTCCTTTGCTCTTTTGGTCTCCCCTCCACCCTTGGTGCACGATACCCCTCTCCATCTTGCTTGTGTTGGCCGATACACTTCCTTGGAGCTGAAGTGGTGGCCAATACACTTCCTTGGAGCTGAAGTGGTGGCCGAGACACCTTCCTGGAGCAGCCTGGTGGACGATAGATTTGGACCTTGGAGTGCTTTGGAGCTTTGGTGGCTGACAACCTTGGAGCTCAAAGTGCATCTTCTTCCTTGGAGCTTAAGGCGGGTTGCATAGTTTCTAACCCTAACTCTCTTACCTCTAGCTTTAACCTTGTTACATGTTAGTAGACTAGCTTAGTTCCTTTCTTGTGCACCTTGCTTATATACCTTAGTGGCCGATATCCCTCTCTTGGGTTTAGGGTTCCTTGTATACCTTGCTTTTTAGGGTTTTTGCTCCCTTGTGTTGGAGGTTGAAGGTGACCTAGGGTTGGGTGATACCCCTTCCTTGTGGGTGTGTTGAGCGACACCCTTGTCCTTGAGTTGAACGATATCAATGTTCTTGGTGTTGGGCAACACCTTCCTCTTGGGTTGGACGATAGGTTGACCTAGTATGGATGTTGGCCGACATGGTGACCATGTTGGGCGATATGGTTCCTTAGGTTGAGCAACACCTTTGTTTTTGAGTTGGACGACATGGTGTTCCCCTTGGTGGACGATATGGTAGCTGGTGTTGGGCGACATGATGAGTCCTTTAGGTTGGCCGATACCCTTTCCCTTGAGTTGGGCGATAGGGTGAGCTAGGGTTTGTTGGCCGATATGGTGAGTACCATTGGAGATGGGCGATACTCTCTCTCTCTATCTCTCTTGTTGGGCGACATGGTCTAATGGTGTTGGGCGACATGGATGTCCTTGAGTTGGACGATAGAATGGGTGATCTTGTGTTGAGTTATCTCCTTGTCCATGTGGTGGACGATAGGGCCAAGTAGCACCATGTTGGACGATAGGCTATGTGCCCTGATGGCCGATACCATGATGGTCGATACCACGTTGGGCGACATGCCTTGGGCCATGATGGCCGATAGGGTTAGTATGGTGGCTGATACCCATGTTGGGTGATAGGCTTTAGATGAGGGTTGCGAGGCTATAGTGAGGGTATGAGTTTCTTTGGTGATGATCCCTCATGTGATGGAAGTGGTTAGATATGCCCCAAAAAAACGATGGTGGTGTTTGTGATATCATCAATATGTAATATGTTGCCTTGCAAATAATAAGGATGCTAATGGTAGTAATGTATATGATGATAGCCCTCATGTAATAGATGCATGATGTGACCTGTTTTGCTTAATTGTTAATGATAATGAAGATGATGATAACTACTCTAGTAGTTTGTTTAATGATAATAATGTTGGTAATAATGATGCTAAGTGACAGTTATGTTAAAGGTTGTTTCATGATAAAGATGACAATAGTTGATGACATAGTAATGACCTTGTTAATAATAGTGTTGGTTCTGTAAACACAACATGATCTCTATATACCCTGATTGTTTGTACAATCTCGATATAAGGGTAAGTATCAGTATGGTTGTTTAATGATGTACTTAACATACTTGATTACCAAATAACTGTCATATTGATAAGTAGATTATCTTGAATGATATTTCATGATAGTGAGCATATTCCTTATGTTGAATCTACAGTTATTGCATACCTTAACCTTGCATGATGATGATGATAATGGTGATGATAACGCTCATCCTATATATCTAGTATAATTACATACCTGAAGTGGACACCTCGACTAACTATTTAATATTGAGATGAGGACAAGTCTAGATATAACTGCTTGATGAGGTGTGTTACATATAAGGTCATAAGTTGAAGCATATAGTCAATAATGAGACTTGGTGGGATAAAGAACTTAATCAACAAATGGTGATGGTAATAATAGTATTGAAAGTAATTGGGTTACCTGATGAATGGTAATGGTGATAATAACATGTGACTCTTTACCTCTAAAGCATGACTATATGAATGAAGTAATTTCCAAGAATATCTGGGTAACGCAGAGTCAAGGATAAATACATAAAACAGTTGCCTTATATTGGGCTTTATATACCCAATCACCAGATAAAGTAAGGTTGACAAATGTAACATCTTGAATGTCATCTCATGTTAGTATAATCCTTATAACGAACTACGAATGTTGAATACACTAACCATTCAGGTGATGCTTAGCCATGAAAAGGCTATGAGACATATGTGATGAATACATCACACTGATAATTACTCTTGCTAAATAGGTTACATTTATAATGTGTTCGTCCCATGATATTAATGTGAGTTCTGAGTAGCAGTGACAGTACTTGATGAGGGATTGAGATCCTAGGGTATGTGATGGTCCTTGAAATGGATCTGGATGGTTGGCCAGAGGCCAAGTAATAACAGGTGATGATGAATCCTTGAGATGAATCAGGTAGATGCAGTTACAATAATAGCATAAGGATTAAGTTTATATTTATTTATCTTCTGATATATCTTGCATAGATGCTAACTAATCTCAGTGAAATCATATTATGTAGTTTCCTTGATCATATATTCATCATAGCCTGTAGTTGATAATGGCAAAAAGGGTTTGCCTAAGAGTAAACCCGAAAAGCATATCGTTGAATAGGCGAGGGTGTTTCTAGCTTAAAAAGGAAGATGGTAAGAGTGCATCTACAGTATGAAACTAGGTTATAACACTGCTATGTGATGAGCATGGCGAACAGGCCCATGGCTCCGGACAGGTGATGTGATGAGCATGGTGAACAGGCCCATGGCTCAGGATACGTGATGAGTTGAGCATGGTGAACAGGCCCATGGCTCAGGTTATGTGAGATGAGGAGCATGAATGCGTTCATGTTGTTATATAGTAGTTTCTGGGACAAAATACAGAACATTGGTTAAGGCCTCGTTTACGTGATTAATCTGTTCTATCTTAATCCCCAGGTTATGTGACAATATATCCTGATCTAATAATCATGTTACCTAGTGATATATCTTATCTTGTCAATCATGTCCCACCGAGAGGTATTTGGTTATATGCTCTTATACAGCTGGTAAGCTTGTCGGTAAGAATAGTGTTACTTTATATAGATCATTCTTATTATTTCTATTATCAATTATCTGTTGTTATAGTTTATCCTACCGAGGTTCTGTAGTTGTGGTGGGGAGTTATGTTTCTCGCTGGGACAATGTTCGATTGTCTCACTCCGCTGGTTTTCAGGTGGCCGAGGTAGACGTGGTCGTGGTCGTGGTGTTGCGGCCGAGCAGCTTGAAGAGCAGTAGAAGGCAAGCGATGGATATGCTGCTGTTTTGGACATTTTGTAGTAGAGTCTAGAGTCATCCCTGTACTCTCAGGTCCTTGGCAGTGTTTTGACGATGTTTTACGATAAACGATCGATGATGTTGGTATATCCTACTGTTGGTCGGATGTGAGCCTTTCTGTATATGAACAGGTGGTGAACTCATGTGATAGAAGAACAGCTATTTCTGTAAGTTGTAGACACGCATCACATCTCGTGTATGTATGCATATGACATGTTTCTGTGCAGGATGAGGACTGGAAAGTAATAGTTTCATTGTTTATCTGTTTCCCGCAATCAATTTTAATTAACCCGTGTTTTCATAATCTGTGGTTATGGTTATTTTCGCACGTTTTTGCGTAACACCTCATTATCTGTATGATAATGGGATGTGTTGCCACACATGAGCTGTGTGATTGTGAACCCCTACCAAGACAACAGGTGTCGGAGTGGTTTATAACTAAGATATCAATGTCGTTGGGTAGAGACTTGTTGATAAAGGATGCATCCACCATAATGTACCAGAAGTAGTTATGAGCATGATTGGTAGGGCATGGAAGTATAGTCTTGCGATTTGTCAAAGAGAACTGGCTAAAGTTGGCTTGAGTAGTTTGTGCCCGTTGTCTAATGAAATCAGCTTTGTCCACAGTGGATTTAAGGGTACTCTCATGAGATTGCTCATTGCAAGATTACCATATGTACCAGCATGTTGTTTGTAGGATGGGTGGTGATGACTTGAAGTCTTTTGGTGAATTGCAGATTGTTGAGACCTAGATATCTTCAGGCTGGAAGAAGATGTCATTACCAAAGTCTTGTTCCAGCCAGACCAATTTACTGAAGTTGTAGTCCCTGAGAATATGGATAGTCGTGTATGTTATGTTGTTATAGAGTGGACAATCAGTACTGATGTCCATGTGATGTTTATGCTTCACCACATTAGTAAGGAGGGTATTGAGCTAGAATAGCTAGAGGAACACCTACATTCTGGCTGGGAGGGCAGTAGATCAGATGCTTTCCCAGTTTCCTGGGATTTGAGTTTCTTTTTGTTCACGTGCCTAGTGATACACCGATTGAGATGTAAATTTTCCTGACATTTCTAGAGACCAGCCCCAATAATCATGACCTCCATCATCTAAAGGAGTTGTCATTTCTTGAATATATGTACAGGTGGCTTGAGGAAGGAACCAGTGAATGAAGTCCCAATCTGAATCGTTAAAGTCCATCCTCATCAAGCTAACCTTCAAGTCTATGAGGTCCGCAGGTATTGTGAAGTCGGGATGATGGTCTCTGATAGAGATACCTTGGATCCAGCGGTATGTCTAGACTAGTAATGTTTTGCCATCATATATCACCCAATAGCTGAGATCTTGGACTTTGGAGACATGTTTCTTAATGAAACTCCACATAGAAGAGCTAGGTTTCTTGTTGATGACTCCAATACGAGCATATTTTTCCTTCATAACCTTGGCCCAAGGCTTAAAGGGTTGATTGAGGAAGGACCAGATGTACTTGCGCATGAGAGCATGACTTTGGTCTTGAGCACCCTTGATACCAAGGCCTCCAAACTTCTTTCTAGAGGTTACCTTTTTTCTAAGATATGAGCAAGAGCTTCCTATGTTCCCAGTTACCTGACCAGATAAATTTCCTAACATGCTTGTTAATGTCATCACAAAGAGAGGGGGATAGTTGTACTGACTGCATGGTGTGAGTCGGTATGGCTTGGAGAGTTGCTTTTGCCAGTGTGATTCTTCCTGCCAAGGAAAGGTGCTTCATAGACTAGCTATTCATGCGTTTTTGTAAAGATGAGATAATTTCAGCGTGTGTCTCCTTATTGACCTCATGGTGAAGGATGGGTACCCCAAGGTATTTTCCCATACCATTTGTCCAGGGGATTCAGCTTTTGACTGATGGCTCGAGTGGCCAGAGCGGGGGTATTAGCACTAAAGTAGCATTCAGACTTCTCGGGTGAGATCACCTGCCCCGAGACATGGCCAAAATTTCCTTAATGACGTTCGCCTGGGAGATAGAAGCTTCCCCCACGAGGAGGATGTCTTCCACAAAGAGAACGTGGGATATTTTAGTACCTCCTCTAGAAATAGTAATAGGCTTCCATCGTCCTTGGGATACTGCTTGAGTGATCTCTTGGCTGAGACACTCCATGCATAGAACAAAGACGTATGGGCTAATGGGGTCACCCTGGCTTACTCCCTAAAAAGCTTTGAAAGGTGGTTGGGGAACTCCCTCCCAGAGCACTGAGGTGGAACCCTGTGTTATGTATTGCATAATAATATTACAGATATTGGATGGAAGACTCGTTCTGCTTAAAGTATCACTCATGAAATCCCAACTCATACAATCAAAATCTTTAGACAAGTCAAGTTTGACACAGATCCAGCATTTAAAGTCATACCTTGATTTCATAGAATGAATAATTTCTTAGACAAGGATAATATTATCATTGATTAGATGTCCTGGGATGAAGGCTGACTGGGATGGAGAGACCCAGTCATTGAGTAGTGGTTTGATTCATTGAACCCGCACTTTGGAGATTAATTTGAAGCACCCATTGTATAACGAGATAGGCCGAAGATCGGTGCAACTTTGGGGGGTTTTCACCTTGGGAATTAGGACCATATGAGAGTTTTCTAGATCTTTGTCTATCTTTTCTGTAGTGAAGACTTTCTCAGATTCTCAACATGATAGAATCACTGATTGTACTCCAGTTACTCTATAGGAACTCATTGTATACACCATCAGGTCTCAGAGATTTGGAGGGAGACATGAGGAAGAGAACGAACCGAACTTCTTCAACTAAAGGAGTAGTTGCAAGCTTGTTGGATACGCCTAGCAGGAGAGGAGTGAAGGTACCTTCATAAGGAGAAATTGCCACTGGGTCGGGCCTGTAGGTGGTAGTGAGGAGGTTGGAGAAGAAGTCAACGATGAGGGATTTGACATCCTACGGGGAGGACACCCATTCACCTGTTGCATTCATCAATTTGGTGATCTTCACTATTACAGAAACAGCCTTTGGCGTCGGTTGTTTAACCCCCTTTGGCGTCGATTTCCGACCGACGCCTATGTGGGTGCCGCTAAAGGTCAAACACTTCGGCGTCGGTTTTTTAACCGACGCCTATTTAATCTATAGGCGTCGGTCTTTTAGTAGATAACCGACGCCACAAGGGTTCGCACCACAGAAAACGGCGTCATCTAGGACACATTCGGCGTCGGTTATCTACTAAAAGACCGACGCAGAAAGTGTCCTAGATGACATCGTTTTCTGTGGCGTGAACCCTTTTGGCGTCGGTTATCTACTAAAAGACCGACGCCTATAGATTAAATAGGCGTCGGTTTGACACGAACAGCCGATGCCATTTCTTGTACGGCTGTGGCCACATTAGGCGTCGGTGTTTTGCAAAAACCCGACGCTGTAGGTCTTTGCTGAAGGTTTTCTGTAAATAACTGATGCCTATATCTATTTTTTTTTATATCAGTTTGCAGGCCTGCTGTGGATGGTCAGCAGGATGAGAACCTGCAGTTCAGTTTTCTGAACTGCAGGTTTACGACATCCATTGATATCAGCCTACAAATAGGCCACAAACCTGAAAAATTCACAAAAAATAATTCACACAAGTAGATACATTCAGACATCAATTCAATTCTCACATTCACACATATAGAAACATTCAAATACATGTATTAACATTCAGAAATATTCATTTACAAAGTATCATTCATTATCGCTATCAACATCCCAATTATATCTTACAGTTGCCACTGCTTGTATGGCTTTTGCCCATTCTTCTCTTATTTCATTTAATGCTTCCATCGTATATGGAGCATGTATATTTTTTAAGCGTTTACCTGTAGTGTTTTCAGTTTTAAACACCTGCAAAGAGAATGATGTATATATATAAGTAATAATATAAAAATAAGATTGATATATTTCATACTAACTAATGAGACTATATATAATACCTCATGTATGGTATCGATGTCTAATGCGGCATATCGGATAATCATCTGCATAAATCGCATCACATAGTATGTGCATGCCCAGCCATTGTCTTGTGTAGCGCACTATAAATTGAAACATACAAAATAATACAACTAAGCACAATTCACATCAATAATATATACATTGGAGTCGGGAACTTACTTGTACGTTCTGCCAATTTATTGGCTGGTTCTTTTTCCTTGGGACCGTTCCTCCAGCCTTTTTGAATGCATCTAAACCCCTACATGTTAATATAACACAGTAAATTGCATAAGTAAATAGAAATGTAATAAGAGATGTTAACATATACAAAAATGAAATATTTCTCACCAGAATAATGGCATTCTCATTACGTGTCCAATTTTAGTGTTTAATGTACTTCCCACGGGATCTAGATAATAAACAGTGAACGTCTCGGGGACAATAACTAGTAACTCCCAATGTTTACCACTAGAGGTAAAAAGTTAACAATTAATAACTCAAAATGCACAACAAAAATGGAATTTTCTTAAGTCTAAATTATAAATAAAGTAAACTTACTTGACATTGAATGGAGCTATTATTATCGTCTTCTTTTGCTGACCAAAAATTGTAAAAGCATCTATACAGTATTGTTGAACGGTATCAGGGTCTTTAGCTACCATACTAATCAATGATGGAATAAAAAATCCCACATGATCAAATGCAAATTGTTTGCAATGATCTTCGACTAAGTAGCTGCAAAACATGTATTACGTATGCATTAATATATAAGAAACCAGATCACCGGATCTTACACAAGGTATATGGATGTATAAATAAGATCTCACCTTATCCATGTCTCTATCATTGATGTATTCAGCCAATCATACATAAACAGCTCAATAATATCTTGTATAAATAAAGAGCTATCGTATGATTGACCTGCATAATCTGCATCTAAAGAAACAATTATCGGGCAATGTATATTATGTGCCCGTAGCCAACATGCCATTCCCCTACAAGCAGGACCTAACGGGTATGTTAGGTCAGTTGGAACCCAAGTTGGTAATGCGGGAAGTGGAGGTGGAGGCCTAGGTGCTCCTAGTGTCTTCTTTTTAACATGTATATATAATTTCAGATCAGTTGACATCATATATACACATTTACAGTCTAAATCAATGTAAATTTATCTTACAATTTCAGTAGTGTAGACGACATCTGCTTTGGGCCACAATATGACCCCGCCTTCTGCATCAGCAAGTGTATCAATATCCGGGTGGGGATATGGCAATGTAGCTTCTCTCCAATCGGGTAACGCACGTATCGGGCTCACACAAACGTAGCCCTGTGGCATTGGAGTCCCGTGAAACATTGCCCCAGGAAGGGACGGGTAAGCCTGCGCCTCTGCAACAACGTAGTCTTGCATTCTTAAGCGGCATGGCTTCAATGCCTACAAATTTACGTAAAGAATATTATACATATATACATATCATCTTGAAAACATAACAACTTGAAAAGACTAACTACAATGTCATAAACAATACTTACAGCAGACGTGTTAGGCGGTGGGTCTACAGGATTACTTGTAGTCTGTACATCAGGAGAAGAGTGGGTCGCCATAGGCTGATTGGAAGCCTGAGATGCCTGCCACCGCAGCAATTCTTCCTTGACCTTCTCAGCAACTACATCGTTGACCTTCTTAGCAACTATATCCTCGACTCTCTTATTCTCCTATACATGGATAAAAGAAACATCAGCTTCTTATTATTGAATTTCCTTTTGCAGCAACATTCTAAACAAAGTATAGGTTACCTCTTCTTGTGAAAGTCCCGCTCTGGGTTTGCGCTGGGATGGCCCAAAGAATGCTTTGATGTCCACACCAGCGCCTGCACCCCTAACACGTCCAGGATGATCTGGGTTACCCAGAGCAACTGTCAATTCATCCTGTGTGCCCTGAGGGATGAACGTGCCTTGTTTCCTCTGCTCGTGCAGCTCCCGCTAATCACCATTAATAGAAATTGGTAAGTTAACAAATAATCAATATTCAAACGATTGCTCTAAGAGTTGTATTTTACCATTTTCGCAGTCGCCTCAGCAGTTACGGGCTTCTTTATTTCACCCTTCTTGTTTTGCCTCCCAGCTATCCAGATATCATGGCGAGGCATGGGTGTGGCAGACTCCTCAGTAGCCGCAGACTCCTGAGTAGCCGCAGACTCCGCCTGTAGTCTTTGGGGAATGCTTGCATAGCCTTTTGGACCCATAGTGTGGTCATGCACATTCAGTGCACGCCTTGCTTTTTGTGCGTCATTGAGGGCCTAGTTAGTATGCACATTAATGATTTGGTTAGTAGCACTAAATGTTAATCTTGAATAGGTGAATACAATGTATATTAATTAAATTGTGAGTGACGCCTAATACCTTGAATTCTTCAGATTCTCTTGAAGCAACAAAATTGTCCCAATCTTCTTTGTCCAAGAAGTTCCATTGTTCAACGGCTGACTTCTTCTTCTTATCACCCTCTTTTATGTATTCTCTGTTCAGATTTGTCCTATAATTCCTAAGCATCTTTCCAGCGCATTGCATCACACTTTTACGATGCAACTTCTCATCCAATGCAAACAGATTCTGTAAAATAGAAATGTTATTAACTAGTATCCAAAATAGAATTGCAAATAATAGAATTTGTAATCTACAAAATAGAATTGCAAATAATAATAACTCACGCATAAATCCTTCCATATCAAGTCTTTTTTCCCCTGAGGAACTTTATGCCAATTATCATACTTAACGCCACAATGGCTCCGAGTGGTACACCCAAGATAGTTTACAAAATTATTGCAGTTCACTCCAATTGCATTTCCTCCATTATCAAACTCCACAACCAATTTGGATCCACTGCCACATAGCGCTATTAACTTCTTCAACAGAGTGATGCCCCTTTTCTTGTTAAGTGTTTGGTGCTGTGCATCAAGTTGCTCTAGTGCTTCAGTGGGTACATGTGCATCATCAACCTAAATTTTGACAAAAATAAACACACGGAATTAGCCCAATATAGAAATATAGGATATATGACATAACTAGAAGATGATGAATTTTATAGAAATACAGGATATGTTTTTAGAACTTACATTGGTATCCTTGCCATGCTCGTCATGGACAGCATGCTCATCATGGACTTCATTCTCATCATGGACATCATGCTCATCATGGTCAGCCATCTGAAAATGTCATTAAAAAGGCAAACATTTAGCATTTGTATTAACTAGAAAAAGGCAAACATTTAGCATTTCTATTAACTAGAAAAAGGCAAACATTTAGCATTTGTATTAACTAGAAAAAGGCAAACATTTAGCATTTGTATAAACATACATGTCTCTAAAATTGTGATCTTTTATCAATTAACAATCCTTCATTGTGATCTCCGCGCACATATAAGTCATCATTAGCTTCAATATTTTGTGGAGTTGGCAACCCAACTGAGAATGGACTAGAGTCATCATACTTATCATAGTACTCTTCTTCATCTATAGGATCTTCAATGAATTGTCTTTTACCATGAAGAACAACCGACCATTTATCATTCGCAGGATCATCGATATAGAATATTTGTTTCGCCTGTGATGCTAATATGAATGGTTCACCCTTCTCGCCAATCTTTTCAAAGTTCACCAAAGTGAAACCCAATTCATCCACTATAACTCCTTTGGTGTTATCAACCCAATTACATTTAAAGAGTGGAATTTTGAAATATATGTAGTCAAACTCCCAAATGTCCTCAATGACACTGTAATATGACATTTTAGCTTCACGTGGACTCTTATCCTTTGCACTTGCAAAGTACATAGTCGACGCTTGAAGAGTGACCCCACTATTTTGGACGATACTCTTATCATCTTGGCGCTTTGTGTAATATGTGAATCCATTAATGTCAAACCCTTCATAAGACATAACATTCGGTTTTGGTTTAAAGGCGAGGCATTTGATAGTTTCTGTAATATCATTTGGTGTTTGAGATAGTTGATGTAAGACTTTATCTTCAAACCACTTAGTAAAAGTCTTATTATGCTCTCTAGCAAGCCACATTGAACTTGCTCGAGGATGTTGTCTCTTTATGAAATTGGTATGTTCCTCGATATAAACACTCACTTCGTCCATATTGTGTAAAATATACAAGTGAGCTTGTTCCAACTGCTCACGGCTGATTACTTTCACCCGTGATCCCAAAATTCCTTTGCCCTCCTCAATATTCTTGTCATTATCAGGAGTGTCATTACCACTGAGAAAGTCATTGCAAAAATCTATAACCTCTCTCGCCACATAACCTTCAATAATACTCCCTTCAGTCCGATAACGGTTTCGAACATCACCTTTAAAAATGCTCATGTATCGTTCAAAGGGATACATCCAATGCAAGAAAACTGGTCCCAACATTTTCACTTCCCTAGTCAAGTGGACAACAAGATGTACCATGATATCAAAGAACGAAGGAGGGAAATACATCTCAAGCTGACATAGGGTAACAACCACTTCTCTTTGCAAATTATCGAGAGTATCAGGGTCAATAACTTTGCTGCATAGACTGTTGAAAAAGAAACAAAGTCTGGTAATTGCAAACCTTACATGCTTCGGAAATATAGATCGAATTGCCACGGGAAATATTTGTTGCATTAGAGTGTGACAATCATGAGATTTAAGACCTATCAACTTCAGATCTTTCATTGATACCAATCTACGGATGTTGGATGAGTAACCATGTGGCACCTTAACATTTACCAAGCATTCACAATAAGTTTTCTTCTCCTTTCTAGACAACGTGTAACAAGCGGGAGGTAAGTATGTTCTTTTACTACCCATTTCACGTAATTCTGTTAATTCTGACCTTATTCCCATTTCACGTAGGTCCAGTCTGGATTTTATCCCATCTTTAGTCTTACCTGGTATATTTAACAGAGTACCAATGATGCTATCACAAACATTTTTCTCAACGTGCATTACATCGATACAATGCCTGACTGTCAAATAACTCCAATAAGGAACATCCCAAAATATTGACTTCTTCTTGAATGAAGAATTGTCACTCCGTGTGGCCATACTACATTGTGATTTCTTACCAAATTCATTGACAATGTCTTTTACTCTTTCATAAACAACATCCCCTGGTATAGGTTTAGGTGCACTCTGTTCATCATTCCATCCATTGAATGCTTTGCGCTTCCTACGATACGGATGGAATTTTGAAAGAAACCTTCGATGACCAAGATATACAGTCTTGCCGCCATGTTTTAGTCTTATTGAATCAGTGTTTTCTTCACATATAGGACACGCTTTAGCTCCTTTGACACTATATCCAGACAAATTCCCATATGCTGGAAAGTCATTAATAGTGCAAAACAACATAGCGTGCAAACGAAATGTCTCTCTTGCTGAAGCATCATAGGTCATCACACCTTCAGCCCAAAGTTTCTTTAAGTCATCAATCAAAGGTTCAAGATAAACATCGATATCATTTTTGGGTTGTTTAGGGCCCGATATCAACAATGACAACATAACGTACTTATTTTTCATACACATCCAGGGAGGAAGATTGTATATAACAAGCATGACTGGCCAAGTGCTATGTTGGTTGCTCAATGTCCCGTACGGATTCATCCCATCTGTACAAAGCCCAAGTCTTAGATTCCTATCTTCTTCACCAAATTTGGGGTACAATAGATCAATCTTCTTCCACTGTGGGGAATCAGACGCATGTCGCAGGATCCCATCATTATTTTTCTTAACATCTGCATGCCACCTCAAATTCTTCGCATCTTTCGGATTTGCAAACAAGCGTTGAAATCGTGATATTATAGGTAGATACCACAACACCTTGGCAGGAGAACCAGTTTTGGACTCCCCCGAAGTCGTCAATTTATACTGTGACGCACCACATTTTGGACAATCTTTCAAATCTACATAGTCCTTTTGAAATAATACACAATCATTCGGGCATGCGTGTATCTTCTTGGCCTCCATTCCCATTGGGCACAACATTTTCTTTACCTGGTATGTTGAGATTGGCAGCTCGTTTCCTTCAGGAAGCATTTCTTTCAACAAAGTCAACAATGAAGTGAAGCTTTTGTCGCTTCATCTATTGTTAGCTTTCAACTTATACAATCTCAACACAGCGCTAAGCTTCGTAAACTTAGCACAACCTGTGTATAACGGTATCTCAGCATCATGCACAATGTTTCTAAAGATAGGAGGTGGATCGGTGTGCTCTACCCTACAACTATCCAGCATCGCATCAATGATGTCTGCTGGAACTGGTTCGTTCACATTTACGTCATCGGAGGCAATTTCTTCTTCCACCCAAGCACTGCTATCGACATCTACTGGTTTCGATTTTGAAATCTCTCCATGCCAGTGCCATTCTGTATAGCCTTGTACAATCTCGTTGCACATGACATGACTTTTGATTTCCTCACCAGTGTTGACTTTCAATTTTTTACCGCAATGCCTACATGGACAGTAGAACCTATCTGTAGGTTTTTTTCCTATGTTCCTCGGCAAATCTAATAAACTGATCAAGACCAGATATAAACTCTGGGGTGCAACGATTACGAATGGACATCCATCATCTATCCATTCTATGATCAGAGAAAACAAGTATATATTAGGAAACAAGTATATATTAGGAAAAGATTAGGGTATACACTTACATCCTACCTAAGTGTATAATGTGATGTCATTCTTATATATAATAAATGTGTACCACCTATCCCATCCTTGAACACCTAATCTCACTAGTAAGTGTATAATGTGTATTGGGTTTTCAAGAAAATTTTGGCAGCATTTCCCCGCTGTTCTCTAAGTACATATATACTTAGAGAACAAACGGGGAAATGCTACCGAAATTTTCTCGAAAACCCAATACACATTATACACTTACATCCTAAGTGAGATTAGGTGTTCAAGAACAGTCCCAAACCGGGGACTATCCAAGATTTACTCCTAATGAGTCAATCTTGGACGGGTTTCTAGGCCAACAAACACATGTGTTGTCATTCTTATATATAATAAATATGTACCACCTATCCCATCCTTGAACACCTAATCTCACTAGTAAGTGTATAATGTGTATTGGGTTTTCAAGAAAATTTCGGCAGCATTTCCCCGCTGTTCTCTAAGTACATATATACTTAGAGAACAAACGGGGAAATGCTACCGAAATTTTCTCAAAAACCCAATACACATTATACACTTACATCCTAAGTGAGATTAGGTGTTCAAGAACAGTCCCAAACCGGGGACTATCCAAGATTTACTCCTAATGAGTAAATCTTAGACGGGTTTCTAGGCCAACAAATACATGTGTTGTCATTCTTATATATAATAAATGTCTATAAACTACAGGCAACATGGTTAATCCTAATCAACAGAGCATTATTAAATAATAAATCAAGAAATCAATAGTTTCAAACAAAAGGTCTAGGAATCTTTACTAGACATTATATGTTATAACCATTGGTTTAATAACCCTATTTCCGCATGTACATGTTTATCAACTTTAAAAACCTATAATTCATGAAATCATTCTAATTCAATTTAATATGTTGGGATCACATAATTATTTAATGACATCAGAATATATAGAAGAAACATAATTAACATGATTAACAACATGCTCATCAAACTAGGGTTTTCTTGAATATCATCTAATATTTGTGTACTAGACATTATATGTATCCCTAATCATCATATTTAACATACTACATTATTATGAACATCCAGATCAGATTAAGATCATACTATGTTCTAACCAATATTGGTTTAATAACCCTATTTCCGCATGTACATGTTTATCAACTTTAAAACCCTATACAATATGTGCATAATACAACAAACAATCATTAGGGCAAGAGTGAATCTTTTGACATTTCAGCCCTATGTTGGTCATTATCTTCTTACACTCATGGCAATTTTTCGGAAGGGTGTTGTTAGGAGGAAGAATTTTATGAGCAAAGTCCAAAACATCACAAACACCTTTCTTAGACAATTTGTTGTCGCATTTCATAACTACAATAAATAAGGAAAATGCTAAATAAGAAAAATGCAAAGTAAAAAGGAAACTACACAAAAGAATTGATGAATAAGGCACAGACCTAACCCAACATATGGGGAAAAGGGCATGCCCCAGCATTGTATAATGGTTTCTACTAGTTGCAGCTTATTATAGTATAAGGCAAGCGAGAGTTATGAACTCAATAATGGACAAAGAAGAGGGCATACCGGTCTGGAGAGGAGTTGTGGTCTGCAGACGGCGGCACAGAGTGGGCGACGACGGTGGAGAGGAGTTGTGGTCGAACCGGCGGCGCGGCGGAGAAGCAGCTAGCAACCCTAAACCATAGCGGCGGCGCGACGGCGGTGGAGAAGCAGCTTCTGTCGGCCTGGCGGCGGCGGCTTGGAGGCACTGGCGGCGGCGTGGAGGCATCGGAGGAGAAGGCGGCGTGGAGGCACCGGAGGAGAAGGCGGCGCCGGAGAAGGAGGCGCGGCGGCACTGTCATGGAGGGGTGCGGCGGAGTGGAGGGTCGGGCGACAGTAGAGGGGTGGTTGCGGCGGGAGCAGTTTAGGCGATGAAACAGAAGAAAGAGGAAGAGTCGGGTGATCGCAGGATATAAAGTTCACCAATAGCGTCGGTTGTTTGTCACAACTGACGCCTAAACCACTTTAGCGTCGGTTGTGACAAACAACCGACGCTTAAGTGGACGATATTTTCACGAAATTGTTTGGCGGGAACCACTTTCGGCGTCGGGTATCAACAGATAACCGACGCTGAAATTGACACTTTTCGCACAAAGTTTCATCACACTTAGTCGTCGGTGGCTATTTAAATAACCGACGCAGTATGTGACACTTTTTCTTTTCGCTCGAAAATTGGATTTCGCGGGAGCTTTTAGGCGTCGGTTTGTTATTGTCAACCGACGCTGAATACAAAGCGGTACCCGTGTCTGGCTGGTCTTCGAATATAGACGTCGGTTTTCTTAAACAACCGACGCCTTATATGATAGGCGTCGGTTTTCCTTAATAACCGACACCCAAAAAAGCGACACTGAATGCTATTTCTGTAGTAGTGCTTGTTGTAGTGGCGACAAGCATTATCATAAGAGTGAAAGAACTTGGTATTATTATCGCCAAGAGTGAGTCAGTCAATGTGGGCTCATTGCTTCCAATCGGCCTCCTCACGTAGGAGAAGCCGATTATATCTTTCCTGTAGGCAGAAGGAGTTATCAATGAAGTTATGGAGATGAGTAGATTGTGAGTGTACCTGACATGCATTAATTTTATGTAGAAGCATGTCCTTCTACTTGTGACGGTTGTTAATACATTTTCTTGTCCCATTTTTTAGAGATGGCTTTAAAGGCCTACAATTCATCATTAAAAGGAAGGTTGGTCTTCCAATTTGGGAGGACATCAGTGTGGAAAGAGGGTGTCATATGCCAACTGCTTTTAGTCTTGAAGACGTACTATTTTCTTACAGATGTAGCATTATTACAGAGGAGAAGGGGATTGTGATCTGAGTTAATATGGGGCAAGACAGTGACTATCGTGTTCAGGTATAGCTCGACCCAATCATTATTAGTAATAGCACGATCTAGATGTTCCCGGACTCACCCTCTTTGGAAGGTAAAGAATTGGCCTTGGCTTCTTACTTCGGAGAGGCCAATGTTCGAGAGGCATTCATTGAAATGCGTAGAGGCTGATTTGTCAAAGTATGTACCCCCTTTATTATCATATATATCGAACATAGTGTTAAAGCCACCAAGGGCCACCCAGGAAGAGTAAATCATTGCTGAGAGTTCCTCTAGATGACTCTATAAGAACCTACATTTAATTGGATTTGTGCTAGTGTAAACCACTATGAGGTACCAGTTGTTGTCAATTTTACAATGGATGAATTGCCTTTGGCTGCACAGGATTTCAATACTACAACGTGAGTTATCCCACATGAGATAGATGCCACCTGAGAAACTGATGGATTCAACTCTATGCTAGTTAGGCAACCCCACTTTTTTGATGATATTTTCAGCAATCAAGCTACTACAATGAGGCTCAACAATAGCAAGAATCTGAAGTTTATGAGAGAATTTAAGCTCTTTCATAAGACTGAATTTACCTCTTTTACTTGTTCCTTAGATATTCCAACAACAAAGATTCATTAAAAGAGGTTGATCAAGAGGTGGGAGGATTAATTAATTACGGCACACATGCCCACCGCATGTGGTCTCGATTATCATCTGTCATTGAGGTGTCCTCCGGAGGGGGGTCCTCCTCATCTCCAAACTCATGAGTTCGAGCTACTGTGGTTGCATCTGGGGCTAGGGAGGATACATCCTTTAGGGGTGGATCTTGAGTTCAACCTTTCTTCTTGACTCTATTCGGGCTCTCGACAGATTGGTAAACAATTTTCCTATTCCTCAACATGACGAATATTCTCCCTCCCTGACCTTGTCAAAGGAGTGATGGTCATTGTTGGACATTTGCATCTATCTTAGATGCACAAAATTGGTATGAGTCACCTGACGGTGGGGACGTTGGCCTACCCCATATGATCTCATCTTCATGGAGGTGAACAATTGTGATAGACTGGGTTGTAGCATCCTTCTTCTTGATGGAGTCGTTAGGGTTACCCTTATTGGTTTTTGAGTCCTCGACTTGCTTCTTGTCTTGTCATTTCTTCTTCTTACTCATTGCATTTTCCCAATCATTATCATCGTCTGATGCTTCTCTATCGGTGATCAGAACTGGCTCCTTGTCTTTTGTGTTATTCCTCGTCTCTTTGCCTGAGGCTTTCTTGGAGGGTTTTCTTTGGGATTGCGATTTACGTCTCTCTGGTTTTTGGGCATGTATGGCCATAGTATATGTGACCCCGGGTAGAGGAACAAGAGTGGAAGATGAAGCTGACACATCTTGTGGAGACTGGAAAAATTTGCACTCAGTGTCCATGTGACCCACCATTCCACACTTCATGAAAACAAATGACAGATTTTCATATTATAGTTTGAAGTGTTCATTGTTGATGAATATAGAACGAAGAAGGGGTTTAGAGGTCTCAACTTCTATTGCAATTCGATTGAACTTTCCTCGATGGCCCTGAGAAGTAGTGGTATCGATTTTGATTGTTCTACCAATGTGGTTACCAACGCTTGAGAGCAATTGATTTTGGTACAGAAAAAATGGGAGTTTTGAAATCTTGACCCAGACAACTAGATTCCTGGGAATTGGGTCTGTTGGCTTGAACAAGGTGGACTAAGATTGCACAGAGAGGTAATTCCCAAACACCGTCCAAGGGCCTGATGAATGCATATTCATCATGATTTTTAGTTGCCTTTTTGGGACCAATTTGATTCAATACTTTCGATTTCATCTCCTAAATCTCACAAAATGCAAGATTTCTTAACGAATTCAATTATCAAGATTATTAACCAGATTTATATTGATTTTGTGTAGATCTTGACTAGGTTCAACAATCGTATGGAATTTTCTCGAGATCCCCTCAACTCTAGTCTTGACCAATCAGTCTTGACCAAACCATTTTCCCTAAAGATCTACCCATACGGTTTTGACCTCTCAGTCTCAGACATTCACCTACACTGTCCTCGTCTCACTACTCTGCCTAAACGGTCTCAAGACCATATGACGACTAACAGTTTCAAAACCGTTTGTACCAAGGACCGATTGGATACCGAAGACCGTTTGGAGGCCATCTGTCCTCAAAACTATTTGACAACAAAGACTGATTGATGACATACAGTCCCAAGACCATTTGGAACCATATGGTCCCAAGACCATTTGGAGCCATACAGTCTCAAGACTGATAGGCCAGTCACCCTCAAGACCGATTGGATCAAGACCGTTTGGACACTCAAGCAAAGACCGATTGACGGCATATGGTCCCAAGACCATTTGGAACCATACGGTCCCAAGACCGTTTGGAGCCATACTGTCTCAAGATTGTTTGGTGACAAAGTTCTAAGACTGTATGGACAGTCCCTTCCCAAGACAGTATGGTCATTGATGTCTCGATGCCATTTGGATTGATCAAGTGAAGACCATATGAAGGCAGAACCCCAAGACCGTTTGGAATCCATCGGTCTTCAAGACCGTTTGGCCGTAAAATGGTCTCGAAGACCATTTGGCCACCAAACGGTCGGCAAGACCGTTTGGATGAAGACTGGTTGGAGGTACCTTACCCCAAACCATTTTTACTCCAAACCGTTTGAAGAAGAATTCACCGCAAAAACATGAGGTCCCCATCCAAGCCTATAAATAGGACTAGTAGGATCCTCATTTCGGCATCGATTCCAGGACGCCGAGAGGCTTCTTGAGCAAAGGATCTGTCTCCCTTCTAAGCCACCACCACTCCACCATCTTCACGCCATTGTCACACCACACACACCTCCTCTTGCTGCGAGCAAGGAGGTTGAGAAGCGAAAGAAGGTAGACAAGAAGGTATGCCCGGTCTGCCTTGGTGGTTCTTCCTCCTCATCCAGATCTGCCCTAACACAACATAGAAGACTGCATCATCTTCACCGAGCTGTGACTACCTTCTGCATCATGCTCATGGCAGAACCTTCCTTCTCTCTTGTTCTTCTTGTTTCTCAAATCATGAGCGAGTAGTTCCCTTGCGTTGGGGTGCGGGGACTAGCCCCGTTTCCCATGCTTTCATGCCTTGACATTTAACATTCCAAGGCAATGTATATAACTTTTCATTTCATTGTTAATTGATAACATTTGTAGTTTGATTATCTGCTTGCTTTCATCTTGTTCTTTCCTATGTTGTGAGAACTTCTATATGTAGGGTAGGATGTTAATTAACAAGGTCAACTCCCAAACTAGAAATAGAATGAGATTCCTTGGAGTTGTGAGTGTATGATCTGTTAGGGGACGAGTCATCTATCATGCGATGATGCTTCTATGTACCTACCCGCAAGGGGGGCCCACAACTTCAGTTGGATGTTGTATCTTCTTTGTTAATCATTGATGTTTGCTTACAGACTAATTGCCTACCTACTTGTTGGTTAACATAGTTGAATCCTTGATGAGAACTAATGATAGAGTTCCTTGAGGTCGTAAGTGTGTGATTCATGAGGGGACAAGCCATCTAGCCTATGGTGATGCTTCTGTGTGCCTACCCACAAGGGGGGCCCTCAGCATCTGTTGGATGTTGTATATTCGGAGCCGTAAGTGAGTGATCTGGAGGTTGTCGAGTAACTTGATGCCTAAGGTGATGCTTACATGAGCCTATCCTTGTAGAGGGTTCACAGGGACTCCATTTGGATAGTTAGATTCTTTCCTGGATGTTATGTGTTTGGATGTATTTGCATGTGTAGTGGTGGTGAAACCCGATACCATTCTAGCAATTCCATATCATTAATCTAGAACACACTTTAAATTTGCACTTTTACTTTCTTGCAATTAGTTTAATTAACCACAAACCAATCAATCATTCTAAATGGTAGTCTTACTTGGGCTAGATTCGACTGAAAAAGATTCTTAAAATGTTGTCCTTTGGGATTTGATCCTTAACTATACTACGATAAGACACGTTCACTTGCCGGTGTATCATTGCACAAGGTTTTGGCAAAAGCTCGGGGATTTCAACCCCGAGTGAGTTTGTTAGTATGATAATATTGATTTCAAACGGTCTCCAAGACCGTTTGGATGAAGACCGATTGGAGGTACCTTACCCCAAACCGTTTGGACTCCAAACCATTTGAAGAACAATTCACAGCAAAAATGTGAGGTCCCCATCCAACCCTACAAATAGGACCAGTAGGGTCCTCATTTGGGCATCGATTCCAGGATGCCGAGAGGCTGGTTGAGCAAAGGATCAGTCTCCCTTCCACACCATTACCACTCCACCATCTTCACGCCATTGTCACGCCACCCACACCTCCTCTTGTTGTGAGTAAGGAGGTCGAGAAGAGAAAGAAGGTGGAGAATAAGGTTTGCTCGGTATGCCTTGGTGGTTCTTCCTCCTTGTCCAGATCTGCCCCGACACGACGTAGAAGATCACATCATCTTCACCGAGTTGCGACTACCTGTTGGATCATGTTCATGGAGGAACCTTCCTTCTCTCTTGTTCTTCTTTTTTCTCGCATCATGAGTGAGTAGTTCCCTTTTACTGGGGTGTGGGGTCTAGCCCCACTGCCCATGCTTTCATGTCTTTACATTTAACATTCCAAGGCAATGTATATAACTTTCCATTTCGTTGTTAATTGATAACGTTTGTGGTTTGATTATCTGCTTGCTTTCATCTTATTATTCCCTATGTCATGAGAACTTCTATATGTAGGGTAGGATGTTTATTAACGAGGTCGACTCCCAAACTAGAAATAGAATGGGATTCCTTGGAGTCATGAGAGTATGATATGTGAGGGGATGAGTTATCTAGCCTGCGGTGACAATTTTGTGTGCCTACCCGCAAGGGGGGCCCACAACTTCAGTTGGATGTTGTATCTTCTTTGTTAATTGTCGATGTTTTCTTGCAGACTAATCGCATACCTGCTTGTTGGTTAACGCAGTTGACTCCTTGATGAGAACTTATGATAGGGTTCCTTGAGGTTGTAAGTGTGTGATCGGTGAGGGGACGAGCCATCTAGCCTATGGTGATGATTTATGTGCCTACCCGCAAGGGGGGCCCTCAGCCTCAGTTGGATGTTGTATCTTTGGAGACGTAAGTGAGTGATCTGGAGGTTGACGAGTAACTTGATGCCTAAGGTGATGCTTATGTGAGCCTATCCTCACAGAGGGTTCACAATAGCTCCATTTGGATAGTTAGATTCTTTCCTGGATGTTATGTGTTTAGATGTGTTTTCATGTGCAGTGGTGGTGAAACTGATGAATGCATAATTCGTCGCAGTTCAATCACCTCGTTTCGCCCAATTTTGGTTGCATTCATTCATTTATTGGTTTTACCTTCTAATATGTGCATTTACTTAGCTTAACCGCTTTATTGAGCTTTTATTGGCCATATCTTCTTATATGCGACTTATCTTGGTTCGGTAAATTTGATCACAAATTTAATTGTATTTTTGACAGGTCAATTTGGAGCTTGTGGGCCCAGCTTCCATTTCCAACAAATCTCATTGGGCCTTGGATTAGGCTTGGTCAAAGTAGGAAAACATGACTCATCTCAGCACCCTCGACGCCGCGACCTCCTCAAAACCCACGTACACCTTTCCGCGGAGGTACCTGTGACCAGGCAGACTCCCGCCTCATGAAAGGCTATTGGGATCGATCCCTTCAACCCTGCTTGGCATGGAAGGTCGCAAGAGAAAAGAAAAACACCGCGACAAAGTGAAGACTGCGATCCTCCCTCCTCCCGCGGTCTCTCGTATCCAGAGCCGTGATCTGCAACTAGCTGTGCCCGCGGAAATACCCGCGGTCTGCCTCCGATCACCAACATCCTAGCCTCCTACCGCGACCTACTGCACTCATGGTCCCTTCACCCCTCATGCCCGCAGATTACCGAAGCAGCAGCAAAGATCATGACCTTCCTCAATCGCAACCTCCATTGCTCCCATGATCTTATCTCCTCTCCACCTGCACCTTCCCTCCTCATCCCAATCACGAGCAGCCCCTCCTACCTCATCACATGCAGACTTGGTCGAGGTGCAACACCAAGCAGCAACCCCACACATCTGCCCACGACCCCGCTACCTCCATGTTCCTCCCTCGCTCCTTCACCTATGCCAGGTCGTGGCTCCTCCTCACACAGATCAGCAAAAGGCCGCGACCACGACAGAGGCCGCGACAATGACAAAGGTCGCAACCACGACAAAGGCTGCAACCACGACATTTGCCGCGACCACGACATTTTCCGTGACCACGACAAATGCCGCGACCACGACAAAGGCCGCGACCACGACATTTGCCGCGACCACGACAAATTCCGCGACCACGACAAAGGCTGCGACCACGACAAAGGCCGCGACCATGAAATTTGCCGCGACCACGACAAAGGTTGCGACCATGACAAAGGCTTCGACCACGACAAAAGCCGCAACCCACTACAGAAATGACAATGTTGCGATTTTAAGTCAGTGCCCATCCTGCCTATAAATAGAACTCGACTCCAGTCAGTGAAATCATCATCTCCAGACGCCGTTAAGCTGCCGGTCTGCCCTGAGCCTAAGGAGACGATCTCCATAGCCAAGAGCATTCCCCCGTGGTGGTTTTGCGGCCCGTTCACCCATATATGGAGTGAAGACCCAGATCTGCAAGCCACCTCATTCAGATCAGGATCTAGATCTAGATCTGGGTCTAGATCTGTTGCGTTTATGCCACTTCTACGTCGCCATCTTGTCCACGAGCTGCTCCTCCTGCTGCAAGCGAGGACAACAACAACAAGAAGAAGGTGGAGAGAGAAGATCTGTCCCGTCTTCCGTGGTGTTCTTCTCTCTTCATCCATATCTGCCCCGACGTCGTGTAGAAGACCGTTTCTCCACCGAGAAGCGATCATCTTCTTCACCATGCTCATGGAGGAAACCTCTCTCTCTTGTTATTCTTGTTTCTCTCACCATGAGCGAGTAGTTTACCTTCACTGGGGTGCGGGGACTAGCCCCGCTGCCCATGATTTCATGTCTCACTGTTAAACATTCCATGGCATGTATATAATCTTTCATTTCGTTGTTAATCGTCGATGTGTGCTTGTGGATTGATCACCTGCTTGCATCTATCTCCTTCGTTTCCTATGTTGCGAGAACTTCAATGCGTAGGTTTTGAATGTCGATTAACACAGTTGACTCCCACACTAGAAATAAAATGGGATTCATTGAGGTCGTAAGTATATGATCCATGTGGTGATGAGCCATCTAGCCCACGGTGACGCTTCTGTGTTCCTGACGCATGTATAGGGGGCCCATAACTTCATTTGGATTTCTATATCTTTGGAGTCGTAAGTATGTGATCTGGATGGTGAGGAGACATCTGATACCTAAGGTGATGCTTACGCGAACCTGACGCCCGTATGGGGGGTTCTGCAGCAGCTCTTTTTGAATGGTTATATCTTGCTTGGATGTTTGATGTTTGGATGTGATTGCGTGTGTAGTGGTGGCAAAACCTGGGACCATCCTTGTGACTTCCATCATTAATCTTTAATCAACTTGTAATCCTGCTCTTTTACCTTTCCTCGCATTTAGTTAATTAACTCAATTCAACAAACCTTGCTCTAAATATTAGTCTTGATTCAACTAGATTTGACTAGACGAAAGATTCTTAAAAACGTTGTCCCTTGGGATTCGATCCTCAACTATACTGCGATAAGACCCGTCTGCTTGCGGGTGGTATTATTGGACGTTGTTTTGGTTAAAAACTTAGGGATTTCAACCCTAAGTGAGTTTGTTAGTGCGATAATATAAGCCATGTCAAATTCTGGCGCCGTTGCCGGGGACAACGGAATCATCTAGATGAATCTAGTTCTTTTGAGCCTAATTTATGTTTTTCTTTTACTTTTGATACTATCAATCATATATACTTGAATTTGGTTCTACTCTGTCCATCTTACCAGCAAAAGATCTTTCCATCCTAGGTACCCACAAAGTCTAGTGTATGCACCGCTTGGACAGTTCCAGACTCTCTGCTAGCTTTGACCCTGAGATAGACAGAACCTTTCGCCGTCAGTACAGAGAGAACCAGGCAAGAATGGCTCAAGAGGAGGAAATTGCTCGAAGGGTAGCTCAACCCCTTAATGCACAAAGAGATAGGCTTATGCAAGAAGCCCGAGCTACAGTTCAAGAAGAAATCCAAGCAGCTCAAGTAGCAGCTCAGCAAGCAGAGTTACAAAAAGACCTGAGGGAGTTCTCAATACCTAAAGCTACTGACGTTCATCACCCAATGCAACCTCCTCCCATCAACGCTCCCATCTGCTTGTTTCGTCTTGTTCTTCCCTATGTTGTGAGAACTTCTATATGTAGGGTAGGATGTCAATTAACGAGGTTGACTCCCAAACTAGAAATAGAATGGGATTCCTTGGAGTCATGAGTATATGATCCGTGAGGGGATAAGCCATATAGCCTACGGTGACGCTTCTGTGTACCTACCCGCAAGGAGGCCCCGCAACTTTAGTTGGATGTTGTATCTTCTTTGTTAATCGTCAATGTTTGCTTGCAGACTAATCACCTACATGCTTGTTGGTTAACGCGGTTGAATCCTTGATGAGAACTTCTGATAGGATTCCTTGAGGTTGTAAGTGTGTGATTCGTGAGAGGATGACCCATCTAGCCTACAGTGACGCTTCTGTGTGCCTACCCGCAAGGGGGGGCCTCAGCCTCAGTTGGATGTTGTATCTTCAGAGTTGTAAGTGAGTGATCTGGAGGTTGACGAGTAATATGATGCCTAAGGTGATGCTTATGTGAGCCTATCCTCATAGAGGGTTCACAGCAGCTCCATTTGGATGGTTAGATTCTTGCCTGGATGATATGTGTTTGGATGTGTTTGCATGTACAGTGGTGGGGAAACCTGATACCATCCCTGCGATTCCATATCATTAATCTAGAACAAACTTTAATTCTGCACTTTTACTTTCTTACAATTAGTTTAATTAACCACAAACCAATTAATCGTTCCAAATATTAGTCTTACTTGGGCTTAGATTCGACTGACAAAGATTCTTAAAAATATTTTCCTTTGGGATTTGATCCTTAACTATACTACGATAAGACCCGTTCGCTTGCGGGTGATGCCATTGCATAAGGTTTTGGTAAAATCTTGGGGATTTCAACCCCAACTGAGTTTGTTAGTGTGATAATATCCACATCAGGGTCGTCCTTCATAACAGTCAGAAAATCATCTGCATTGGTGAACTATATGATGTAGTACCATTGCTCCAGATCTATGACTCTGTATGACTCTATTGGATGCCACAGGGATTGGATCCTATTCACTAGAACTTGGAAGCCAATATTGATGTTGATAGCCTTGACGACAACAACATATTTCTAGGGTTCGAGGAGAGGCTGGATCACTTCTCTGTGAACCATGATCGATGGAAGGACGCCCAAAAGATCTATAGATATGTCAGTGTCTTTGACTAGATTAGGGGATATGGGATTCAGGTATGTTAACATGCCACATATCCTTCCTGTGGTTGTGTCCTTGTACGAGGGTTTTGTCGCGCCCTCATTTTCATTTGTTGGGCCCATGTCCACGTCTGCATTAGCTGGGATGCCTTTGTTCTCCGTCATGGAGGTGTTCTCTGGGGGCCATTTTTGGTGTACAAAGACATGGCCGCCGCGACCTCTGCCACGGCCGCCACCATACCCATGGCTACCAAACCTTACCTCTGCCATCTGCTAGCTATGTTTTGTTTGAGAATCTGATTATACTAAAGTTTATGCTTGACATTTATTTTACACATCAAGTGAACTTCCATTTTGAAACTATTATCTTTGTTTTATAATAGTGGGGGATTGGTGTTCTTTTTCTTAGTATTTTAAAGACAAAGGGAGAGGTTTACTCCCACATTGTGGAGCTCTAGAACTCCGCTCCTTATATATGCATTCTATTCATAATTCTTTGAGGACCACCGTGGAGCATGAGCTTCACATGCGCATGGTGGGTCGGTCAAAATGGATTTGGACCAATCCAATCTGAAAACCCTTTGATCGGACTTGTAAGCACATGTTGCGTCCCATGAACAAGGGATGCAAACCCGACCTTTGGGAGCACCTTCCATGGATGTGGTCCCGTTCTATTTTGCCACGTGGCCTACTTATGTGGCACATCCATTTAAACTTGCGATTGTGCTTGTTGTATAAATGTTTGCACCGCCGCCGTCAGTTGGAATCTCCAATTGCAATACATCCTTTTGCATATGCATTCATTCTTTTTTTCAAGAGTGCCGCAAATACTTTTTTATCTTGGAAACAAAGAAAAAAATTGTTCGGGTGCTTAGACTCTGTTGATCACTGAAGAACGATCTAGTCCTTTTGTCCATAATCGTAATTCGTGTGTACACACTTTATGATGGTAAATATTATAGAATATTGGAAGAGTAGCTGATAGAGTCTTCGTCTGAGTCGCAGAAATACTTATAAGGACAGTTCATCTCGCATCGTCTCAACAGCATACAATCTTTTGATTTCAAGTTTAATCATGTTTCTACCCTCACATCAAACTACACCCACTACCCTCACGAGCCCGCTGTTAGGTTTTATCACATCTTCTTTACAAATGCCCCGCACAATAATTTTGCTATCTTTGAAGGTACTAACTTCCTTTGTCTGTTCTTCTAGGTGCAATTTGGAATCGAACTCTTGTTCATCTTGTTTTTTTTTTCCCTCTCCTTCTCCACAGATCCAAGTTACTCTAATATTAGTGCAATCCATCATCTCAAGCACTAAATCTTCTGTCCTTTCATGAGACCTAGACGAACTGTCTACATCCTCACTTCCTTCTCCATTGGCTCAAAACCCGTCGGTCACGGCCATAGATCAGTTAAATGATTATGGACTTCACTTCCAAACAACTCTCCGTGGGGTCAACAACTTAGAATATCAATATTGATCTATCTGATCGCATCATGCAAACGATTATTAATCTATTTAGTTAGAAAGTACAGTCGCGGAACATGTGCCAAAAAGGAAGAGAGGACTGTTCGTTTGTGTATATATTTAAAGGACCAGATACTTGTGTCTCACGCCTCTGATTCCATTAGTTTGTAAAAAGTGTACTGGAATCTTAACAGAAGCGAAGGCCTCTTTTTCATTTGTTTCACTGTTATTTAATAGTTAAGGTGTTAGACCGTAATGTGGCTCTATAAGCAAGCTGAACAGCCGAGCCACGCAGATTGAGGCGTGAATTGTGGGAAGCCATATGGTGTGGAGAAGGTTGGATGTTTATTTCTCCTAGGTTTAGGGTTTGAAGGGGTCTCCAATGGTTGGTAATCCTAGCTTTTGAACCAGAGGTGGCAAGCACTCAGACCAGGAGTATGCATCGTCATAAACGACATCCTCTAGCCCCCAGTATAGCCGCAAGAGAATTAGGTTAAAACCGATCGAGTTACTAGCAGATCCATGGTTTGAAATGTGGGCATGGAACAAAGGGGTTGCGATTCCCATCCTACCTACTCTTGCTTTCATACTATATCTCCTTTTGGGACGTAAAGGGTAACTGGAGGAGGGCAGAGCATAATAAAGCTTCCCTACCCTTCGGTCCTTGCGCTGATGTAATGGAGGTTGTGGTGGTGTTTATGGCGTGGGGTGAGGGTGGTGGTTCTACGATGGATGGATTGCGATGTGTAACCAGTGTCGTTGGGTACGACGGAGCAGACAGTCATCCATCCTGCTCTGACAAGCGCACAAACGCAGAGGAATAGAGGGAACGCACTCACCATGTACCTCGTGCCAGCTTCTCTCTCTCTCTATATATCTCTCTTCCCAGTTCTCCATCCCTATTTACCTGCTCTCTGGTTTGAGCGATTCCCTCTGCATCAGCAACAACAACCCATCAGGACCCAGTCCTTCCTTCAATGCCGGCCGGATGGCTAGCTGGTTGGTTCGTCGGCTCACGCCTTCCTACCCGGCCGGCTCACTTCACTCACCCACCTGTATTTATACCCCCCTTGTAGTCATAACAATCACTCACCACACTCCAGATACAAGCTATCTAGATCTTCCCCAATACCTCGTCTATCCGTCAACATGCCCTAGGGTTCCACTGTTTCATTAGATTTCTAGCTCTCAGCTTCTTCTCACGCACTCCCTTCCAGCCTTAAGGATCGAAAAGCGCCAGCATTGCCTTGCAGTTCCAAGAACAAGAAGCAGTTGCCGTTTGCTGAAGCAGTATCTTCAAGATTCACACGCACAGCGGCAGGGGTAAGTAACAGCCGCTAGGAGGTGAGAATCTTGATGATGCTGCATCAGCATCCGGTGACTTTCACAGCATGCTTCGGGTCATCCTCCTCGCAAGCTCCTGTTCCATTGGCATTCGATTGACCAGCCACGAAAGGTTTACTTGACCAGTTTTTTCTGTCCTTTTCCATTCTCACCCAGCTGATCTAGTGAACTGCTTTCCAGTTTCCTTCCGTTCATAACACGTGTAGCTGCTGGATCCTTCTAATCCAATGCTGCGCTAATCACTGTTCATCCATCTTTTTCTCTTTATGTCTTTTGCTGTGTTTGCAGATCTGTCTACCACAATGGGGTACGTCCTTGGTGGAGCACCTGAGCTTCTTCGTCAGCCTTTAATCTCCAGTCCACTCACGTTCTGCTTGGCTGTTTTCTGCTTTCCCTGAGCTGTATCCTCGTACAGATTCATGTCTTTACCCCACAGATCTCCCTTTTTAAACATTAATCCCGCTGCCCATGATTCCCGGGGGGGCAGTGGACCTAGCGTGTAATCATTCTCCCTAAAAACCAGGACGCAGGATCCGCTTTTCCCTCTGCTCGCTTGTCTTCGTACCGCCGTACTACGCCTTTTTTCTTGTTTTCTGCGTGTTATTAAACTGTTACTTATCTTGTCTGCACTTGGCAGTCAAGTTATGGTAAGATAATCGTATGTATGTTAAAGTAATTAACATCTGCTCATGTGTTTTTTCCGCTGTTGTCTACGGCTGCACAAGTATCTGAAGATAATCTGTACAGCCATATATACAAGTGTCTCGAAAGCTGCTACTTCTGAAGATAACCCCATTACTTATCTGAACGTCCATGAACGTCCAGGTTGGTAGAAATGAGGTTACTTTGGCTCTCGGCTGCAAAAACAGAAATGAGAGATGTTTGTTTAAGCTGTGCATTGTTTCTGTAACAAGACAGCTTTTATCAGTGTAAAAAACCCTGTTTCAATTGTTTCATTGTGTGGACATGTTGTAGACTTGCCGACGTTTAAATCACTTGGCTGTTGATGCGGTTCAGGCCGTGTTGAAGTTGCAAATGTGGTATAATGGGAAAAAAAGTGGAGTCAATATGTATAAACTTTGTCCCCCGATCCATTTGCAACCAGTGTATGCCTTTTGTTATAAAAAATTTCTGCAACTAACCAACTTAGTTCCAAATCTGCAACTGATTCTTACAACCTGTTCACCAGATCCTCCATAAAGCCTTTTACAAATGTGGATTTTTAGAAGATAAACCAGCTGTAATATATACTGAGATAAGTGGGGGGAAATCCTGATCGAGGAAACAAGATCAGCCATCCATCTTGCGGGGTGGAACATAATCAAAGCGAACCAGAGTGAGACTTCGCATGTTAAAAGCCTACAGCATGAAAAAAGACAATATTTCTTTAAATCATCATATGCCTTAGCCTCTCAATTAAATGCTCATCTAAGTTCAAGTATGCCCTTCGGATTTCCAAAAAGGCATGTTACCACAAGAAAACTTATTTCATGACTATCTTTCTTGTAGGTTAGGGATTAGACATGTAAAAAGGGTAGATTAGGTTCTGTTTGGTTTATCATTTCAGGTGTTGGTAGTGCGAGTATTGTTAGGTCTGGATCATATTAAGTGTAATGGTAAATTGGTAATTAACTATAAAATTTTATAGAGTGCCGGTAAATAGTGTGGCAAGAGGGACTTTCACCTGCATTGCATACAACCAAATTGGCGCCAAAATCCTACATATTAGTACAATAGTGGAATTTTCTTCACAAGATGAGGAGATCATGGAGATTGTCATGCCCGTTCATATTGGAATGCGCTCAGTTTTAACCATTTGTGGGTGGTTGATACGTAACTACCAAATTTCTTTTGTTATGTCTGTCAATGAAAAATGAGTAAAGATACCCACACACCAACTATAATCCCCAGGAGCACACTCGCTGAGATAGAACATTGGTGAAAAATAGTCATCTCCTACTATCCAATATCTAGTAAAAGTGATTTCGGAGAGTGAGAAAGGGAGTCAAAAAAGAGGGAGATTGATAAGGAAAGAGGTAGATAAATATGATAAATAAATAAGGAGGGAGGTAGAGAACAAATACAAAAGGAGGTAGAGAAAGAAGGGGAGATAAATAAAGAGGAAAGTCGGGAGATAGAGAGATAAATAACAAATGTGCTAGGAAGAGATACGGCTAAAGATATTGGTATGTTTAATTGTATGTATTATTATTAATCATAATACACACACACACACACACACACACACATATATATATATATATATATATATATATATATATATATATATATATATATAAATATAAATATATATATATATATATGTAAATATAAATATATATATATATAAATATATGTATATATAAATAAATAAATATATATATATATATATATATACAATACTAACTATTAAAAAAGTCACGAGGGAAGTAAACAAATAAAGAAAGAAACTAGATAAAAGAAGACGAGGTAGAAAAATAGAGGCAACAAGTATTTCTTTTATCGTAAATTTTTTTTGGACAATAATGACCACTTCTCACCTCTCTTTTTTCTATGTTCCTTAATTTTTTGGTATCATACCAATGTTTTCTTCACTTCTCTCTTTTGTCAACTTCTTTCTTCTATTTTTTCTACTTCCTTCTTTTTTGGTACCATATCAGATATTTATTTGGTACTATACCAGTAGTTACTTCTCTCATCTTTAGCGCCGGGTTCCCTCCATTTTTCTCTACTTACCTCTTCTTTTTGGTATTATACTAATGGTTAATTCTCTCCTCTATCTTATCTACTTTTCTTTTTTTACCTCCATCTTATTTTAATATTGTATCAATGTTTATTTGGTATTTTACCAATATCTACTTCTCTCTTCTATCATGTCAATTTCATTTAATTTTTCTACTTCTTCTCTCTTGTTTATGTATTATACTAATATTTTTGGTACTATACCAATCTTTATTTCACTCCTCTTTCTTGTCTACTTCCCTCTATCTGTACTTCTACCTCTCTGTTCGTTTTGGTATTACCAATCTTACTTCTCTCTTTTCTCTTGTTTACTTCCTTTCATTTTGGTAATACAACAATGTTACTTTTTTCCTCTCTCTTGTCTGCTTTCTCGATTTTCTACCTCACTCTTCTTTTTATATTGTACCAATATTATTCCCTCCTCTCTATTGTTTACTTCTCTCGTCTCTTTTATTTACTTTCAACCTTATTCAATATGCCCAATATGTAAAAAGAAAAAATTGTTTTAGAACATCATCATATACTTTAGCCTCACCTCAATCAAAGTGTCATGTAAGTTCAAGTATGCCCATAGGATTTCCAAAAAGGCATGGGACCAAAGAAAGCTTAATTGATATCTATCTTTCTCGTTGGTTAGGGATTAGACATGTACAAAGGGTAGATTAGGTTCTGTTCGGTTGTATTATTTTTGGTGTTGGTATTCTGAGTATTGTTTGGTCTGGACATATTAAATGTAACAGTAACAATAAAATTTTGTTGAATATTGGTTACTAGTGTTTTAAGAGGAATTTTCAGTTGCATATCATACCACCAAACTGGGGCCAAAATCTTATATATCAGTATAATAGTGAATGTTTTACAAGATCAGGAGATCATGGACATCGTACAATCTCATTGATGTTGGAATGTGTAATGTTTTCACCATTTGTAGGCGATTCATATATGACTACTAAATTTCTTTTATTTATGACTATCAATGAAAAAAGAGTAAAACTACCCACACCCACTTTAATCTGTGAGAGCACACCCACTCATCGGGAGATAGAATATTGTCAAAAAAGTAGTCATATACTACTATCCACTATGTAGTCAAAGTGATTATGGAGAGATACAAATGGAGTTAAAAAGATTGAGGTTATTAAGGAGTGAGGTAGATAAATATCAGAAATAAATAAGAAGGATAGTAGAGATAGAGAAGGAGATAAATCATGAGGGAGGTAGAGGAAGAAGATGAGATAGATGAGGAGGAAAGTAGAGAGACATATAATGAAACTGGTAAGAAGAGATAGAGTTGAAGATATCTCTATGTTTATTTGTATAGATTGTTAAGAATAATATATATACATATATATGTATATATATTGATATGACTTCATCTTTTTAAAATAGTGACAACAAATGAAAAAAAATAAAGAAATGAAATAAATAAAAGAAAAGGGAGGTAGAAAAAGTAGAGGCAAGAAGTATTTATTTTACTGTCCAATTGTTAGACAATATCATCCATTTCTCACCTCCCTTTTTTCTATTTTCCTCATTTTTGTTATTGTAAATGTTTACTTCTCTCCTCTCTTTTCTCAACTTCCCTCCTATATTAGTTATTCTTTCCTCATCTTTTTTGGTATTGTGCCAAATATTTATTAGGTATTATACCCATGGTTACTTCTTTCATCTCTAGTGTCTACTTCCCTCCTCATTTTTATACTTACCTCCTCATTTTGTTAATGTACATATATTGTTTTTGTATGGTACTAATAGTTACCTCTCTTCTATATGTTTTATACTTCCCTATCATTTATTATACCTACCTCCTCTTTTTTTTTTGAGAACCCCGTAGAGATTAGTTATTATTCATGCCGCTCTCTACTGCGGCCATTAAACACGGGATAGAAAATGGATATCCAACTTCAACCAGGGAGTTTTGTCTCCTGAGAAGAAGTGAGGAAGGAAGGAGTACATGGTATGTTTTGCAATATGATCGGCTACTTGGTTCATCGTGCGAGTTATAAAAGAGATCTGAACATGAGGGAAGGCAGACAGGATAGAAGTTGCCTTCTTCCTTAGAGGCTCAATCATGTTGGCTCCACATTATTTGGGGAGTAGAGATGCTATAGCTGTGGTGGAGTCTGAGAAGATGGTTGCATTCCTCTATTCATTTGCCTTACATAGTTCTAAAGCTTTCAGAATACCCTTCATCTCGGCTTCCTTTGCCGAGGAGTCTAAGCCAGGGTCGCCAGAGCCCTGGATACAGTCTCCTTGCCCGTTCAGAATATGAATGCCATAGCCCACTTTGAGGTTGTGTGCTTGAAAGGTCATGTCAACGAAGATGATATGAGTGGAGCCTCCCAAGGATAGGGGTGAGGGCCTAATCACCTTGTGTTTTGTAAGTCTCTGAATGTGGGTGAGATGTTGGATTGCTGCAGTTCGTTGCTTGATGAAGGCTGCCTGGGTGGCAGGTGGTTGGTGTCCTCCGTTATGAATTGCTTCATTGCGTGCTCGCCAAAGAGTCCAAGCTCCAACACTTCGAACAAGATTTTCGTCTAGGCTACCAGCAGCGGTGGTGATGAGGCTCATCCATTCTTCGTCAGGAAAAGAGAAGAAGGATGGTGCTACACCTAAATGAGTCCAGACCTGCTTACTGATTGGGCAATCCCTGAAGCAATGTACCGCTGTCTCGACAACAATGTGGCAGCGTGGGCAAGAGATATCAGTGGAGATGTGCCTCCTTACTTTCTCTGCATTGGTGAGGATAGACATATGTTGCATAAGCCATAGAAAGGTCCATATCTTCAGGGGCGCTTGGAGGGACCATACCTCTTTCACGTTCACATTAGTTGTGTGTTGGATGTCCGAGCGTAGCCAGTTATAGGCTGAACTAGCCGAGAGCTCACCATGGGGTTCAAGAGGCCAGGACCAAGTATCCAGACTGTCACTCGCTGTTGGGGCCATGGTATTTTGAATTATTGTCCATGTGGCTGGTGGCAAGAACGAATGGATAAAATCCCAGTTCCATGTGCCGTCCTCAAGAGACATACTGCTGACCTTGAGATCCATGAGTTCATCTGGGATTGAAGTGGATGGGGCGAGGTCCATAACAGATTTTTTAAGTAACCATTTATCATGCTAGATGCTTGTGGAATTCCCGGAGATGACAATTTTGTGACAGAAGCTCTCCAGCTTGGGGAGGTAAGATTTAATAAAGGTCCAAGTCGCAGAACCAAGTTTCTTGAGGATGGACCCGTTCCTGGTATATTTCCCACGCATCACTCGTACCCAAAGGTATGAAGGGTGGTTCATAAATTGCCATACATTCTTCAACACTAGCGATTCATTCTGTAAACGAGCATCCTTAAGGCCCAGGCCTCCCAAATCTTTACTGCAAGAGATTTTTGTCCAGGACACCTTGGAATGACTGTGTTGTCCGCTGCGTCCAGACCAGATGAAATCCTTGATATGTCGGTTGATATCATCGCAGAGAGTAGGTGATAGGCGTAATGTTTGCATTGTATAGGATGGAATCATTTGGAGTGTGCTTTTGGCCAATGTCACTCAGCCAACCATGGAAAGGTGGCGTGCATACCAGCTGTTCATCTTGGATCTAATGGATTGCAGAATGGAGGCGTGGGTGTGCTTGTTAAGCCGATGGTGCAGAAGGGTAACGCCTAGGTAACGCCCAAGGTCGTCTTTACTAGGGATAACCAGTCTTTGGCAGAAGATATTCTTCTCCCTGATAGTACAGTTAGGTGAGAAGAAGCAGCGAGATTTATCATTTGAAATAACTTGCCCAGAGAGCCTTGCGAACTTATGGATAACAAACTTGATGTTCTTAGCTTATTTGTCAGACACTTCAAACATGAGCAGGAGGTCATCTGCGAACATAACATGTGTGTAAGGGGAACTCCTTCCTTCAAGAGGGTGATCGGTTTCCAATCGCCATTCATTACAGATTCAGTGATGGCTTGACTAAGACGCTCCATGCAGAGCACAAAGAGATAGGGGCTCAGTGGGTCACCTTGTCGAACACCTTGGCATGCATTGAAAGGTTCTAAAGGCTTGCCCTCCCAAAGCAGTGAGGTATTTCCCGAGGAAATAATATTCATAATGAGGTGTATGAGAGCACTAGGAAGCCCAGTTTTGATAAGTGTGTCTTCGATAAACGCCCAATTCATGCGGTCGAAGGGTTAGGATAGATCAATTTTTATGGCTACCCACTTCTGTTTTCCTCACATAGATTTCATGGAGTGGATAACGTCTTGGACTAGAAAGATATTATCACTGATACGCCTCCCTGGAACAAAGCTAGACTGATTCTCAGAGATCTAGTCATTGAGGAAGGGTTTTATGTGTTCTACTATCACCTTCAAGATTAGTTTGAAACATCAGTTGTTCAGGGCAATCAGTCTGAGATCGGAGCATCTCTGTGGACTAGGGATCTTCGGGATAAGAACCATTAGTGAATTAGCGAGCTGAGTGTCAAAGCTGCCGGTGAGAAAGGCCTCTCGAACTGAGGAGACAAATGAACTACCCACATGTGCCCAATTGGTTTGGACAAATTCATTGTGGATGTCGTCGGGGCCAGGGGCCTTCGCAAGGGCCACAAGGAAAAGGACTCTCTTGACATCGTCAGCCTCCGGTGCAAGGTCAAGGGAGGGGTAGTCATTAGGAATGCCCAAAAAGACACCAATGTAATCAGTGATGGCAGCACGCCGAGGCTGCGGGGAGCTCTAGGTGCACAACAGATTCAGGAAGAAGGAGCGGACCATCTCCTTGAGGGTAGTTGGGTCTTCAACCCACTCTCCCCTCTCATCGCGAAGACTCGAGATTTTTTTGTGGTGGTGTCGAGCTTTGACGTAGGATTGGAAGAAGCTATTGTTGCCATCGCCATACTGGATCCAGTTAATATTGGCTTTTTGTTGCCAGTCCGCCTCCTCCCGAAGAAGTATGGAGTTGTATTCCTGTTGCAGATCAATGGAGAGTAACTAGTTAGTAACACTAGTAGAATGGACAGATACCTGGCATGCCTCCAGGTGTCTGAGAATGTCATTTTTTCTATTTATGTTGTTGGTGAATCAACTTGGTATCCCACTTGATTGCAGCCAGTTGGAAAGCTTGGATGGCCTCTGGGATGGGTAAGGAGCTATCCCAAGCAGGCAGAAGGTCCGTCTTGAAGCTAGGGATCTGACTCCAGCTCATTTTTGTTCTGAAATGAGGCGTTGGGCGTGCGGAAGAGTGTTGTCCAGAAATAAGAATAGGGATGTGGTCACTGTGAGTAAGAGGAAGAACACTGACTGTCATCCCATTTTTGATGGACAAGCAGTCGATGTTAGCTACGACTCTATCGAGCTTCTCCAGGAGCAACCCCTTTCTGTAGGTGAAATGATTGCCAGAGGATCTGATGTCTGAGAGCCCTGTGAGCTACATGAAGGTGTGGAACTTGTTACTGGAGCGACGATTGAAGCTTGTACCTCCTTGTTTCTACATAGGGTCAAACATAGTGTTGAAGTCACCTACGAGTGCCCAGGCCCCGTCAGTTGTGGAAGAAAGTGACGTGAGGTGCTGCCAGAGAAGATCACGCTTTTTCGGGTTGGGGTTTCCGTAGACAACCGTGAGGTACCATGAGTTGTTAACAGAATAATGGATGTATTGTCGGTGGCTTTGAAGGATGTCCACCTGACATTTATGCTTATCCCAGAGCAGCTAGATGCCACCCGAGAAGCCCATGGCCTCAACCCTATGAGATGAGGTGTAACCCAATTTCTTAATGATGATATCCGCTTTGAGTCTGCTACAACGCGGCTCAATGATTGTGAGAATGTTGATTCTGTATGTCCATTTATATTCCTTCAGAAGGTTTAATTTATCCTTGGAGCCAGTTCCTTAGATGTTCCAGCAGTAGATGTTGGTCATTAAAAATAGTAGTAGATTGGGGTTGGATGGGTTGAGGTGTCACCGAATGGCTGCAAGAAGACCTAAGGTCTCCTCCTCGCACCCCATTCGAGAGTCCGTTCCTGGTTCATCTTCGTGGAATGGCAATGACTTCTTTACTAAGGATTGGTCCTCAGCACCATTGGCGAGGGCCTGGACCAATCACCCTTTTTTCCTTTCTCTGGCGGGGCTGACAGTATGGTAGATCACCTTCCTGTGGCGCAGGATGACCCCTCCATTGCCCTCGTGCGTGCCCTAACTGAAATTAGTGGGAGCGACGTTAGAGGATGGGTTGATGTCTTGGAATTTGAACTTGTCTAGCATGCGGTTTAAGGTACGCACGTCGATCGTCTCATTGTCGATTAGGGTGACCACTGTGTTATCTTCTTGGGAACATGGGTGAGGTGGAGGGGCAGGTGCTTGGGAGCCCTGGGGCAGTCTGTCCGAGTTGCTTGGTGGCGGTCCACTGGCCTTCTTGTTGCTGACCTTCTTGTTCTTGCGGCTTACGACTTCCTGCCAGTCGTCTTCCTACGGGGTATGTTCCCTGTCAGTTTGGCGCGTCGTGACGTCACCTTTCTTGGGAGGGCCTTTGTCTTTAGATGCAGTGGTCACCTGATTGGCGACCTGCTGCTTTGGATGGGGTAGCCTTTGAGGCACCTTATCATGAATGGCGTCTGTATAGGTACATCCTGAGAGGAGGGGTGCCGCCGGTGTGGCAGGGTCTACCGCTTCAGTGAAGCATGGTGCAATCATGCAGTCACCTTCTGCATGACCTAGGCACCCACACTTCATGCAGAGAGTGGGAAAGTTCTCATATTCCAGGAGATATTCTTTGCCATCGAGCATGATCGCTAGGAGGAGAAGCTTCGTCGTATCAACCTCTACCGCGATCCTGGAAAACATGCCTCAGTGTCCTTGTTGGGTCGTGGTATCGATTTTGATCGTTCTCTTGATGAGGTCACCAATACTCGAAAGGAGAAGGTTTTGGAACAGGTAAATAGGTAGGTCCACGATCCTCGATCAGACGATGAGTCGACGTGCGATGGGATCTGATGGGCAGAACTCTTTCATCCAAGACTGGACCAACAGGTAGTGGTTGAAGATCGTCCACGAACCGCCTGTCATGGCCTTGATGAAGTCCTCCTCATTTGCCAATTGGATGATGTAGTAGCCCATCTCCAAATCAATGGCATGAAACTCTTCGGTAGGTTGCCAAAGGATGGAGATTCTGTTCATTAGAGCGTTGAAGCTCACGGTCGTGCTGATGACCTTGATGATGACAACATACTTCCACGGCTCCAGAAGCGGTGGGATGGAGTTAGGGTTAATAGAAATCTTCGGCAAGATACCGCTGCTATCAATTCTGATATCCTCTCTTTTGAGAAGGTCCGAATGGACTTGGGTTAGGGAAGTCGAGAGTTTTGTAGTCCAACCAACCATGGCTTCCTTGTACAATTTGGACAACGTTGGCGTGGGGTTTTCCGAAGGTGCACTAGAGACATTCCCATCATCAGGATGATCGGGGCTAGTGTTCGTCACAGACATGGGTTGCTCATCTCGGGAGTCAGAGACGAGACGGGAACCAATGGGGCCGGCGCCATGGAGACCACGGCCGCCGCCTCTTCCCCCTCTCCCCACAAACCCTAACATCTCGTTACACCTACCTCCTCTTTTTGATATTGTACAAATGTTTATATGGTATTGTACCAATATTTACTTCTCTCCTTTATCATGTCTACTTCCTTTATTCTTTCTACTTTTTCCCTCTTGTTTGCATATTGTACTATTTTTTTTAACTATGCTACTGTTTGTTTCACTCCTTTCTCATCTACTTCCCTCCTACTAGTTTATACCTCTGTCTTCTTTTTCATATTGTGACAATGTTACTACTCTCTACTCTCTTGTTTTTACTTCCTTTCTTTTTGGTTCTACATCAATGTTAATTTTCTCCTCACACTTGACTACATCCTCCTCTATTTGTTCTACCTCATTCCTATTCTTTATAGTGTACCAATGTTACTCCCTCCTCACCCCTATTTACTTCTATTGTCTCTTTTATTTACTTCCACCATTTTTAATATTGTACAAATGTTACTTCATCCCTCTCTTTTTGTACCTTGTTTCAGTTGACCTATCTCCTCTCTTTTATACTCCCCTCCTCATTCTTTTCTACTTCCCTCCTTTCATTTACATCCCTCATCTTTTGAGTATAAAAAATTATTTTTGTTATACCATTTTTATACTTCCCTCCACTTTATCTCCTCTTAAAATTTCCCCTATTTAATTTTTTGTATGAAATAACTACCCTTGCATTTGCAAGAGAAGGTAGACTGACACATAGGGCGTTGATGCCAAGGTGGGAAAATGGGGATGGATTCTCGAGCATAAGAATTTTTCTTGAAAAAATCTGTATATTTTCGAAGTGCTTCAGTGTAGATTACAACTAAAGTAGGGAGACATTTTTCAAAATTACTTAATGATCATGAACAAAATAGTATGTATAAGCATATAATGTTGATGGAAGTTACTCACAAGGCCAATCCTAGATTAGGAAGGAATCAGAGAAAATATTATAAGTGAAAATAAAAGGTTAACCATATGACAAAAGACAAGATTCATAAATATATCGAAACACCAAATCATTTTCTATTTGTTGTTCGGGTGGTCATTGGGTGAATAAACATCCTTTTAGGTAGAGTAAGAAAGTTGTAACTATAGATGGAGATGTTGTTAAGATGATAGCAAACACTTTTGTCAACAACCACGATTATGAATATCTTAGTCAATTTTCTTTAAAACACTAGAACCATTTTACTTATGTTTTGATAGTTGGGATTAGTTCCTAGTTTTTCTTAATAGTTATTTCTTGAATTTTAAGAGACCATCAAAAAAAGGTGAGTGACCTTGGGACATAACTCCAGTATTTCAGGCCTAGGAAAAAGTTGCATGCATGTAAAGTTCCCTTAAGTAATTTTCAAAATCTTTATAAATTGAGACATGTACCCATGATCATATGCAATATCCTTGTTGGTAATTTTCTATTAGGAATGGACTCTGAGCATACTTCTATGTAGTAAAGTTATAGTGACTCATGTTTGGAATCTTTTGGTAAGTGGAGAAGTATTTTTGTGTGATACAAATGATATCCTTATATTATTTTGAATATTGAGTAATCAAGTGTTTAAAATGAATGGTTGGGACGTATGAAATATTGCTCCATAAGAAGAATGGTGAACCCAACATTATCCCTAATATAGTATTTGATGTATAGACAAATATTTGTTTATGTCTAAGATGAACAAGTATAATACCTTTATAGCCAGTTAATAGAAATCTCGCATTTGATTTTCGTGAACATTAACATTAAATTTTCAACAATATAGCTTGTAGGAAGGACAAAAGATACTCGGTAACCATGATTCCTAACTCTATTATACACTACATCATCTACTAATTGATGAACCATTAGAAAACAAATAATTTTTAAATAGTAAAGTGGAAAACCTAATGAGAGATATACTCAAAATACTTAGTTTTGACAAGAGAGGGGACAATACCTAAATTTTTATGAAAAATACTTAAAAAATGTTGGTGTTGTATGTAAAGGTGATGTTAAGCTACATGTCTTGCTTAACTAGTAATATTATGGTTAGTTAAGTCCTAAAATAGTTTTATTGGTTTAGCTGATTGTTAAATATTTTTTTAACTAATAAATGGCTAGAGTTTTGATACTAGTATCATATTAATAGATAATATATAGTTTTAATTTTCTAGTTGTAATGGCAAATATTATTAAAGTAGAAATTTGGTAAATTTTAGTTTGTATGTTTGTAGTGTTCATGTATTCAAGTGTTATAATAGCAAGTATAAAACTCCAATATTTGATCTAAACAAAAATACTTCAATGGAGAATTAACTATAAGCAGTGAACATGAAAAAATGCCAAACACTTACTATTTGATATATATATATATATATATATATATATATATATATATATATATATATATATATATATATATATATATATATGTACCTTTGATGGGGTTTCCATGTGTTTGATCATCCTTAGTAACACATCCAAAAGGAGTTGATCCAGAGTAATTATACTTCTAAATTTACAACCCAACACTCAGGCCCCTGAAATGATAATTTGGGTTCTAACATAGTAAATAGGGGTCAATTCACAGGGACAAAGCGTGGTATCTGTGAAGATTTGAGTCTTATCTTAGTTACACCAAAGAAAGGGTGAGATAGAGTTTTGTTTTCCTTATATAAATGTGGTACTTCAATAACCAAATAAAGAAAAAGATAAACAAATCATGAAATGAAATACAAGAACAAGGAAGTCAAAAGACAAGGTATAAAGTATGGATGGGAAACTTGGATTGGGTGTCCCCATATAAGGTCTCTCACCAACACACAATACTCTCACCCATTGTTTACCTTTAGAAAACTTACAAACAATCATCATTAGTGTTGATTCCCTCCTCTCTCGAGTTTAGGATTGATGTATATTATAAGGTTGTCTCTCTCTCGAGATGGAAAACAAACAATCAAAATAAAATGATATGATCATTAGCTTAAGCATTCCATTATTCTCATGAATTCATGAAACTCCATAACACTTAGATATGGGTTGATACTACTCTTTTGAGGCATTAACAATCAAACAACACAAGATGGTAGCTAATCATGCAAGTGAAACAATAAGACCAATTGTATGGAGACAAACTTTGCTAAGACCATATACTTAATGAATATAAATATTTACATGTTGGGAGAGCCTTAGTGGCTACTCTCAACCCAAGATATATGTATAACTACTAATGTTGATGAGTAGCTTGACGGAATCACAAGGTCGGTTAGACATGATGGTGGAAAATGAAATGGAATGAGGTGCTAAGAGCATATACTTGACGAATATAATTATTTACATGTTGGGAGAGCCTTAGTGGCAACTCCCAACCCAAGCTATATGTTTAGTCACTCATGTTGATGAGTAGCTTGGAAGAATTACAAGGATGCTTAGACATCATGGTGGAAAATGAAATGGAATGAGGGGTGGTGGACAAATTTAGAGAAAAATAAGGAAGATACTTCATCAGTTCAACAAATTGGTCAAGGTCAATGGAAAGCCTCTCCAAAATGAATCTGGTATAGGTGGCGAGGATGGTTGCTCCTTCTCCCTCCTTCTCCTGAATAAGAAGTCTAGAGATGCTCCTTGAAGGTGGAGGCACACTGTCCCTTAGACTCTCATCGTTGGAGAACACGAATCAATGGAGGATGTCACAATGGAAGTTGATGCCAAGGTGGGTGGGTGGTAGCACAAAATAGTCTCCTGCACATTACAACCACCTAAATAACTGAAGTGGTCAGCTATTTATAGCCACAGGCTATGGGGAAAGAGTCTTGATGGTTGCGAACCTTTCATTTGATAGAAGTGAGAGTTTGTTGATTGATTGTGTTCAAGGCCTATCGATTGTCGAAGTTGAAGGGTTGTCCGGCATCAAGGTTGTAGACATGTTGGGCATTGAGGGTGTGGGTCCATCGGGAACTGAATGTGCAAGCATTTTATTGAGAAAAAGTTTGTCGTTTGATGAAAATGGAGTCTTCATAGGCCATCTATCTTTCCAAGATGCATCTCTAGTGATTTTTTATGTAAACAAGATAAAAAGAGTAAATTAGGATAGTTACCCTAGAAATGCCAAAACAAGTGAACTTATAGGAATAAATCATTATTAATTGGATAATGTGAAGGTAAAAAAGGAACTTAACATCCACAAAATTGAATGTTATCATACCCACTAAAATTAGGATTTAGCTTGTCCTCAATCTAATAAATATAATTAAGGCATCAAGTGACTTCATTGGGCTTTATAAATTACTTTTATCAGAGTGTGAAAAATATTTTTACACCATCTTTAGGTCAAGGCATATGTATCGTGTTTGGGTTTCTATTAATCCATGATTATCCCTCTTAGATTGAGAGTTGTGTTACTCATCTTGTCCGTCATGAACTTCTTTCGAGGAAGGGTTTCTCCATCGTGATGCATTGGAAGTCCCTTTCCTGGTTGTACTTGCATAAGGTTCTGGCTAAAGGTAGCTTTCACACCCAACATTTATTTTCTTTGGAGAGTCCTAGATAACTGTGAATGGGTATCTAAGGATGCGAGGTATTTTGTGTCTCTTAAGGTCACTCAATCATGGGTATTGTTGTATTGGAAATATTACCCAGTTGTTAGTCTCGATGTAGTTTCAGTTGATTAAGTGAGATCGCCTTTGAAGAACTGGTGGGTATGATTTGGTTTCCATGATTGTGGCCTTTAACTTCTTGATGGGCACAACTCTCATATTTTTAATCATGATCACCTTTTATTCTTTCTCACAAATCTTGGGGGTCTTGGGTTTTTCAACCCTCTTTTGATCACTGGTGGGGATTTGAGTACCAGAAGGGGTAGTTGTTTCATTTTACCAGGGTTTTGCAGTTTCCAACTTGTACTTGAGATTTAGGGTGATCTATCTAAAGTGTGTCAGACTGAGTTTTCCTTACGTTGAGTGTTCATATTGGGACAGAAAGCATTTGTCTGCATTTTATAGTATCTTGGAAAAAAGTAGGAGTAAAAACATTATCACTCTAAGTTTTAGGTGAACTAGATAGCCCAAATATGTCATTTTTGAAATAGTTACACTAAGAGTTTGCCTAAAGATAAGGAAATCTAAGGGTGAACATTTAGGAAAAATTGGATCCAAAACCTTCCTATGACAATTACTTTTAAAACTAGCAAAAAGATATAGTTTTTGTTCAAAAATTTCTAAAAAAATTCCAAATTTTAATTTTGGGCTTATGAGCAAGAGAAAATTTTAGGCAATTAGAAGGTTGATGCGTAAAAAATGTAAATAGGTAGAGAGCATTATATTTGTACTTCCCTCATCCATTTATATCCCCACCCCAAATTAATCATACACTTTGTCCCAGAGTGTCAAAGATAGAAGTTCAATATAAACAGGTGGGATTTACTTATTATTTGTCAGTCCTTTGATTGCCAAGCGAGAGAGAAACAACATATCAACATAGACTCCTTCGAGGGTGTGGTAAATTTTGTGCTGCAGACTTCAGCCTTAATATCCCTTAGAGCTAAGGATGTCATCCAGTACAAACAGTAGAAACCACCATCATTGGATTGTTGAATTTGTTGAGGGTTTTGTTGGTAGAACTGTGGCTTTTAAAAGTCCTTATTGGGGACTAATTTGTATCCCTTTCCATTTTCTTGTATCAAGTTGATGATTTTTTCTATATAGGTCTTTGCTTTTTCTTCTGTGAGACTCTAAGGTGTTGTCATGTTTGCATATTTTTTTGATGTAAAGGCCGCATCAGAGTTGTTGTACCTGACTATATTTTTTTCGTTGATGTCAATTTCCAAGAGTGTCCAATGGTTATCAGGGAGGATTGATAAGAAAATGAAATCTGGGAGAGTGCTTTGTAGACATTGTATCGACCACTCTTTTTCTCCTGAATTCTTTTTTTTGATGAAGTCTTCCTGAAGTAGGTAGTATTCCATGTGTGTATTGGGCATACCATCCATGAGTAGAGATTGGTAACATGACATTACACTCATCGTCATTCATCTTTTTGTAGTCAAAGTATCATAGAGGTCATCTTTTAAGACATGTTTGTCATCCCACTCGTAAACTACTTCCCTGAGTTCATCATTTTCTTTCACGTAGTCCATGATTATGTGTAAGGAATCTGAGGATAGGTATTTGCATGACCATCTATTAAAATCTGAGAATCTAGCCTCGACTGTCCCATCTTGCCCTTTGGGCCTTGCTTCCTGAAGTTTTTCTTCTTTTTGAATGATGTGGGTTTCTTCTTCTATTTCCCCCCTCCTCTAGTAGATTTTTTTTCGTCTATGGAGCTACTTCGGGTTTGGCAAATGCAATGCACTTGGTTCCACCCATTGGACGAGGTATCATTGTTTGGTCTACCTCTGAATGAGGTTCTTGTTTCTTAGTTGTTGTCTTTTCTGGGGGCTAGTTCTATTTATAGGATGATCTATAGATGGCCATTCCTTTTTCGATGTTGATGCCCACTTAGGTTTTGAAGGATCTATCCATAAAGTCTTCCATTGCTCTCACCATGGTGCTTTAGCAGGAAGCATTACTCCCATATGGAGCGTGCGTGGGACTACATCAGGAGGCATCATCAGATCATTGAAGAAGCACCATTCATAGATAACTTCCATTGCATAGACAACCTACAACCTATGTAGGTCTTTCAGGAAGAGGTCCTCGAAAGGGATACCCTTGTTCACTACTTCCATCAATTGTAAGACAATAAACACAGAGTCCCCAGATCTATGTTTTCTTGGGGGGCTTTTGTGTTTATTACAAAATTCTTCCAGTTACTGATGTGGCGACTACCTATTTTCTAGATGGAATGCTGGAGTTTGATTGGGACTTTTTGAATGTCATGTGATTTTTTACTTCGGAAGAGAAGGGAATTGTAGGTTAGTTATGGATTACATCTATTCTACCGTTAGTGCCAATGCTTTTTCTTTCAGATGGGCAAGGTGACGAATCTTGTTTCTTGTCTCGTCAAGGCAAATTGAAGTTCTTTGACATGATTCGATTCAAGCTTGTCTTCACACATCCTCTTTGCTAAAATGGGCATTGCTTTAAAAATCATTAGAATTATGTCAGCATGGAGGATCTCCTCCAGCACAGTTGTGCAAAGAATTGTGAAAAGGATTTTGTGGATTTTTTCCTTCTTCATGAAGAATCCCTTGAAGTGTTATGTAGTTAGAGTCCTCCCTCAGTTGTTATATATGATTTCCATTCCATGTAGAGTATCATCTAGGACATTTGCAAGGATGTGGACATCTCTATACAAGATTCAAGAAACAAATGCCATATCCATCTCTATCAATTTTCAAGGGAGGGGTGGATGCATTGGGTCTCATGACGTCTCACCCTAAACTAGAGGTAGGGGTTCCTTGGGTGGCACATCCAGGAAGAAGGAAGTGAGCCTGCTTTCATCTTCATCATAAATTCCCTTGACGCATGTTGTTTCAACATCCTCTTTGCACACCAATTAAATCTTATTACATCTAATTTCTCATTATTAATTAGTGAAACTAAAAAAATGATATATGCCTCCTTCTATCCGAATTAAGCTATATTCTTATAAAAACTGTTAAATTCTTGCAGATTCATGTCATGAGACGATCAGTTGGTTGTTCAAACTGATAAATTCAGATTACATACAGTCAACCCATTTGTCCCAGACGTTTGTCTCGACACTCGATAAGCTTGCAAGATTGATTGTCAAATTCATGCATCTCACCTACAGATGCTCAGTTGAAGCATCTCGATGGCTGACTCAATCTTCCTAGACGATCGGTTGATGCTAACCTTAGTCACCACATCCTTATTCAAACATCCAAATAATGGCACTCTATTGAAATGCCAAATGCCCAGTTGGGACTCCAAACCGGGAGTTTTCCCACTCCAGTCGAGTGAGTCAAATGCACCGCCACTCTGACTTAGGGTTGTTGTAACGACCCCGCCTCCCGGTAACCCCCAATTAAGGGAGACCCAAAGGTCGGAATCTTTAATCAATTTACAGGATCAAAGGTTCAGCATATAATCAACAATAATTATAAAATTCTACTAACTAAACTGGAATTGGATACAAAAATTAAAACTTTTACTCACCTTTATAAAATTTGGGAAAACTAACTATCCACAGCTTGACATACTCTATCTAATCCTCCTTGCACTTTATTTCTTAATTTCACGATGTGCCACTTTACTGTTTGTGATTTTCAGGATATTACCTAAAACGCCGACAAACAAAACATCGATCAACAATTGCTGGTATGTGGAGGCAACCAAAATTTCACAATTAGGTCTAACAATTTAAGTATTGCAATCAAGGTAATTAACAAGTCAATTTACATTTTCCATGTGACAATCCCCACCGCTTTTTCCCTAACCCTGGATTTGACTTAAGGCCACCTTCTCAATCTCGAGCTTGGTGCATGGGAGTCACCTCTCATGGTGCTCCTTAGTCTTGCCTCATCAATCACCTTCTCATTCCCGAGCTTGGTGTATAGGGTCACCTCTCATGGTGCCCATTTGTCTACCCTCCTGGGCCTGACCCTTTAAGGCATCTTCCATCAAGGTGGCATGTAGGTGCAGGATTTACACATTTATATTAAATGGTGATAGTCATAGTCACTTTATAATTGCAATATGAACATCCAAATAGATTAGATGCATTCAATGCATTTAAACATCCGAGAATCCGTCGGGAAACTAAAGCGGTTATTCATATTTAACCACATACCTGTTAATGAAGACTTGAATGCAAAATTAACTTAATCAACCAGGAAACCAAGCAAGCACACACACAATCTCCTGAAAAAGGCATTTAATTCCTCTATCATGTCATGATGATTCAATAATACTAATATTTTTCCTAGGTTAATTGCCCTTTTTAGGGTTTCAGCCATAATTAGGGTCTCATCTCTTTTTTTATTGCTTTTACCTTTCTTTTATTAAATTATACATCAAACCCCAAATTTTCTTGCTTTATCATCTATTAGGATTCCTAAGATCAGACTTAGTCCAATAAACCCTAATTTCAAATTACTTCATCATTTCCTTTTTCTAAATTAGGGTTTCCAACCTTTTAATCCACATATGGAGTCATAAAACCCTAAACTTGTAATTCTATCATCAAAACAGGTTAATAATTATCTAAAACAGAAAATAAGTTAACCATCTTCGAATTATCTTAATTGCAAGACTAATTACCCTTTTTTTATCAACAATTAGGGCTTTTATCCACAAATTAACTCTTTTTTTCTTATTCTAGAAATATACTTTCACAAACTAGTCAGATTCAGGGTCTCGAACTAATTTTATTACATCCCTCATATTTTTCTGATCATTTTTCATGTGTTGAGTTTTTCCATACGAGCCTCCTAGCTCTAGCTATAAATTTTCTAAGATAAATCCTTTTTATCCAATTAATAACTAATTTAGGAAAAACGTGGACCGCACGATCAATGGTCTGGTGGTCCGCCTTAGGATCCATCGGCCACGATCGCACGCGCCCCTAAACAGCGCTCAAAGGAGGAAAAGGACAGAAGTGTCCTTACCGGTTCACGGGGACGTGGAGGGCAATTTGGTAATTTGCTCATTCGTCTTCTTCCTCGTCCTCGCGCAAGCAGTGAATCCACGCGGTCAACTCGAGGGTTGACTTCGAGCCTTGGTCCGCCTGCGAGTGATTTGATTGCACAGGGAGCTTCGTTTCCCTCGGCCGAAGACGACTAGGGGTCTAATTTCGTGCTGATCACGCGTCGTCATTGCCCCCAACTCGCCGGACTCCGGCAGAGCTTGCGATGCCGACGATGGTCAAGGTCAAGTCCTTCGGTGCAATTGAACCCACGAACGAGTTCGTGGAACTGCGCCGCAGAGCTTTGGCTAGCGCTTAGGGATGCTGGTGCCCTATATCACCCTCCCCTATATATAGGGTCGAGGCAGGGACCTGCCCAGTTGGGTGTTTCCTCTTTTGGCGACAAAACCCAAAGATGTTAGGGTGAAATCTTCGCGATTCCATCCTCTGAATTCAATGGGACCATCAACCAGCTGTCATGATCAGTAGATTGCGAGAAAGATGGGTTGCCAAAATCACCCTGTAACAACCAAAGTCCTAGTCCCAGCGGGACTTAGGTGATGAGCGACCACCGTTGGATCAAGATCCAACAGCCAGGATTGCTCGCGTTCTAAGGAAACCCAAAATCCTTTTTTTTAATTCATGAAAATTCCCAAATTGGCTATATCTTGCAAAATTAATATCTCTCAATCGATAACTCTGATTGGTCTCAAATTTTAAAGGAAAGTTCCTTTTAATATTCTCTATCTTTGTACTAAAATTGGGAATTAAAAAGCAATGTATGAATGGGATTTATTCTCTCCCAAGATTTCTTATTAAATACTCCCACTTAATTCATATCCTTATTTCTTTTGCCTTTATCTTATTAATTTGGGTCCCTTGGACCTCAAGGAAACCCAAAGACACGAATTCCCATATTGGGGAATATTAGTTTAGCATTATCTTCTTTTAATTATCAGTTTCTCATATTTCCCTTTTATTAGTCAATTTCTTTTCCTTGTTAATTCCTTTTCTTTTCAATTGGGCTTAATGGCCTCCAAGGCCCACAATCAAACAATCAAATCCATCTCATAGGAAAGTCATCACAATTCAAAGAAAGAGATCTCATTTAGTCATTAAAAGAGAAAATCCTTTTACATTATATTTTCAGAAATTTGAGGTTATAACATCCTCCCCTCCTTATAGGAATTTTGCCCTCAAAATTCAAACAATCAAGCAAACAATTCATGGTATGTTTTCTCCATGTCTGCCTTCAGCTCCCATGTGGCCTCATCCTCTTCATGGTGCTTCCAAAGAACCTTTACCATCTCTATATCCTTGCATCTGAGTTCTTTCACTTTGGTATCTAGAATCCGCAAAGGTGACTCAGGATAGGTCAGCTTCCCTTGAAGCTCAATAGGATCAATGCTCAGCACATGGCTCAGATCTTACACATATCGCTTCAGGTTAGACACGTGAAACACATCATGCATCATGCTATACTGGGGGGGTAACGCCAAATGGTATGCAGCTTCACCTATCCGTTCTAACACCTCAAACAGACCCACATATCGGGGACTCAACTCTCCTCTGTTCTTGGCTATAGCTCGGAGCGGTCGGATTTTCAAAAACACATGATCTCCCATAGTGAAATGCACATCAGTCCGCTTTGCATCAGCATACGACTTTTGTCGATCCTGGGCTCTCTTTAGCCTTTGCTTGATCAAAGTCACTTTATCAGCATACACTTGGAGCTCATCTGACCTCAGCAAGGTCCTCTCACCCACATCATCCCAGTGAAGTGGTGACCGAAACGGTCTCCCGTACAAAGCTTCATACAGAGGCATCCCGATACTGGCTTGGTAGCTGTTGTTGTAGGCGAACTCTGCCAACGGTAAGTATTGCTCCCATGAGCCACCCCAATCGAGCACACAAGCTCTCAGCATATCTTCTAATGTCTGGATCGTCCTTTCTGACTGACTATCTGTTTGGGGGTGATAAGCGATACTGAACTTTAACCTTGTACCCAGTTCCTCTTGAACTTGCTTCCACAACTTGGAAGTGAACTTTGGGTCTCTATCTGATATGATCAATCCTGGCACACCATGCAAACATACTATCTCTCTGATATACATCTCAGCTAGGTCTGTCACCTTAGCAGTGGTCTTCAGGGCAAGGAAGTGTGCTGACTTGGTAAGACGATCTACCACGACCCATATCACATCATGACCTCTCTTGGTCAGGGGTAGACCCACCAAAAAATCCATGGTGATCTGCTCCCATTTCCACTCTGGAATCTCTATTGACTGTAAAAGTCCACCGGGTCGCTGAATTTCAGCCTTCACCATCTGGCACGTAAGACAACTGGCCACCCATGACGCAATGTCTTTCTTCATTCCTGGCCACCAGAAAAATCGCTGTAGGTCCTTGTACATCTTAGTAGTTCCTGGGTGCACTGTGTACTTGGACCCATGAGCCTCTTATAAGATGCACTCCTTTATTGAGGAATCCACTAGAACCCATACGCGATTCTCAAACCTGATTCCTCCATCTACTCCCATGGATAGACGAGTTTGTGTCTTCATCATTAAACCTTTCCTCTTGTCTAGCTCTCCACTGGTCAACTTTGCAGTTATGATTTCACTCAACAACTCAGATTGAATCTGGATATTAGCCAACCGAACTCGGTCCTCTAGTAGCTGTGGAGTCAATTCCACAAGTTCCTCCAAACTCTTCCACTGACTGGACAGAACAGCTGCACACTTAAGCTGTTTTCGACTCAACGCATCAGCCACTACATTCACCTTACCAGGATGGTAGGCGATGGTGAAGTCGTAATCCTTCATGTACTCCATCCATCGACGCTGTCGTAGGTTCAGGTCTCTCTGTGTCAGCAGGTACTTCAAGCTCTTATGGTCGGTGACGATCTTGAAGGTAGCACCGTACAGGCATTGCCGCCATATTTTCAAGGCATGGATTATAGCAGCTAACTCCAGGTCATGTGTCGGGTAGTTCACCTCATTTGTCTTGAGCTGTCGGGACGCATATGCAACCACATGCCGATCGTGTTCCAACACACAGCCAAGTCCCATCTTGGAAGCATCGGTGAATATCATGAAACCCTCATTGCCAGAGGGCAAAGTCAACACAGGCGCGGTGGCCAGCTTCTCCTTTAATTCCAAAAATCGAGCTTCACACACTTAAGACCACACGAACTTCACATCCTTCCGAGTCAACATGGTTAGCGGTAGAGCAGTCTTGGAGAAATCCTTGATGAAGCGACGATAGTATCCGGCCAACCCCAAGAAGCTGTGAATCTCAGAGGGGTTCTTCGGTGCCGGCCAGTCTCGAACTGCCGATACCTTGGCTGGATCTACGATGATTGTTCCTCCTGAGATGATGTGTCCAAGAAACATGACTCGGTCCAACCAAAACTCACATTTCGAGAACTTTCCAAAAAACTTATGCTTTCTCAGGATATCAAGGACTCTACCCAGGTGGTCAGGGTGTTGGGCGAGGTCATCTGAGTACACCAAAATGTCATCTATGAACACTATCACAAAAGCGTCAAGGAAGGTTTGGAACACACTGTTCATGAGGTTCATAAAGACACTCGGTGCATTGGATAATCCAAACGGCATGACCACAAACTCATAGTGGCCATAACGGGTTCTGAAAGCTGTTTTGGGTATATCCTCGCTCCTCACTCTCACCTGGTGATATCCTGATCTCAAATTGATTTTGGAAAAGACTCGAGCTGATTTGAGTTGGTCAAAGAGGTCATCTATTCTGGGTAAAGGATACTTATTCTTAATGGTTGCCTGATTGATCATCCGATAATCAATACACATCTGAAGCGATCCATCCTTCTTTTTCACAAAGAGGACTGGTGCTCCCCATGGTGAGGTACCGGGTCGGATAAACCCCTTATCCAACAATTCTTGCAATTGGGTTTTCAACTCCAACAACTCAGCAGGGGCCATTCTATAGGGCGCCTTAGATATAGGGTTAGTCCCAGGAGCTAACTCAATCGAGAAGTCTACCTCCCTCTCAGGGGGAATCCCTGGTAGATCATCTGGAAACACATCCGCGTACTCCCGAACCACCTCTATGTCCTATAAGGATTGCCCCTTAACCTCGGGTACGGTAACTATGGCTAGGTAGGCTCGACAACCCTTGGATAGCATCCGTCCAGCTTTCAAAGTGGATATGTAAAGACATGTCGTCGCATCTTTCCTTCCTCGAATGGTGAAGTGTGGATATCCGCTCTTTCTAATGAGAATCTTCTTCTCTCTACAGTCAATATGGGCCCTATAGGTGGAAAGCCAGTCCATCCCGATGATTACATCAAAATCATTCATATCGAGAAGGATGAAGTCAGTGGGAAGCTCATGGTTCAGGTACTTTACTGGCAACATAGGGGTTTTCAAAAGAGAGGTATAAATACGACCACTCGGGTTGTGATATCCAAAACATAACCCAAATCCTTGATATCCAACCCAAGCATAGTTGCCAGATTTCTCGAAATAAAAGTATTAGTAGAACCAGAATCAAAAAGTGCTTTTACATTTTGTCCCATGACTTCCAGTAAGCCTACAAAGTTATTCCATATCAAAAAGCTACTACATGGTCTACTGAACTAAAAGGAAAAACTCTATGGGTTATTACCCTCGATCAACTTATTAGCATTCGCCTGAGCTTCTTCGTTGTTGATGGTGAACACTCTAGCTTGTCTCCTCTCTCCAACTGGAGGTGCTCCGGCTGGTACTCCTACCGGGGGTGTTGCAGCTACTGGCTGTGCTGCTACAGGTTGTGACCCCAAAGGTCCCCTTGGGTCAGGCTGAGGGCAGTTGGCGATGAAGTGTCCCTCTTGCTGACATCTGAAACACACCTTCTTCTCAAAGCGACACTTCCCAGGATGTGCCCGTCCACAGGTGCGACACTGCTGGAGGCGACCACGCGGCTTGCCCTTGTGCCCATGCTTGTTCTTGTTGTGGTTGTGTCCTTGCCCCTTTTGGTGTTCATTCCTCAGCCCTTGAACTCCTTCAGTGAAGCCCAAGTATCCTCTGAATTGGTTTTTTGTAGGCATCACTGCCCTTTCCATGTCTAAGGCGGTATTGTAGGCTTCAGCAAAGGTCTTTGGCTTACTAGCCATCACATGAGGCTTGATGGCAGGATGTAGACGTTCCATGAAGTGGTCCACCCTCCTCTCTTCGTCCAACATATGCCCAAAGCATTCTAGGAGGAGGAACCTGCGACCGAAATCCACAACTGAAGAACTTCCTTGAGTCATGCTCATGAACTCCCTCTCTTTCTCTTTCCTGGCTGAGATGGGGAGGAATCTGGCGGTGAAGATGGTCTTGTAGTCGGTCCACTCCATCAGTTCCTCGCTTAGGTCCCTTCCCGTGATGTGGTTCTCCCACCATATCTTGGCTGCACCTTCTAAAAGGTGAGTAGCAAACAAAACCTTCTTATTCGGCTGCACCTCAAGCATCCGGAACCCGTTCTCGACTGCAAGCAGCCAAGCTTCCACCTTGTCGACCACTTCAGTCTTATCTTCTCACCAAAACTTTTCAATGTTCAGCGTGACGAAGTCCAGAATGGTGGCTCCCAATCGAGGACGAACTGGAAGTGGCTCACCATTTTCATCTCGAGCTATGTCTCTAAGGGCCAGGGCACACATAGCTTCAGCTAATTGCTTTTGTTGTTCCATCCAAACTACATCTGTTGTATGAACCACCATGACTGGTTCTGGACCACCAGGCTGGTCCTCCTCCATTTGGGCTTCCTCTTCATGCATCTGGTACTCCTCATACTCTAGTCCTTCCCCTGGCTCTCAGTTTCTACCGGGCATTGGTTCAGGGTTGGGTGCCTCAACTTCCTCTGGTCTCTTTCTCTTCTTTGAGGTCTCTCCATGGTTTCGCTTCCTCTTCTCAGAGGATCCATTCTCCTTGCGGGGTGGTCCACCATCGCTGGTGGAAAAAGGGATGGCCACAACTTTGGTACGAGCCATCTGCACACAAACAGACTTTTAGTTTACTTTTAAACTAATTACACTTGTGCAAATGACATCTTACTTACGTATCTTTTATTAATTTGGTGAAGGATCCCTTAGACCTTATCAACCTTAACCCATACCACATGAGGGTGAGGAAGAGAGAGAAAACCCTAATCCTTAAAGTCCTTAAGAGAATTTGAGTTGAGAAGGGATGAATAAGATGAGAGAGTCCTAAAGGTATCTTACTTCGAGTCTTGACCTAAGACATCGGCTAGGCAGTCACACGATCCGGGAGTCCTCGTATTCCGACTAGCGGTACGGAGGAAAATTTTGTCAGCCCCCGGATGTGATCCTTTTCTACACATCTCAGTCTTTCGGAAAATCCTCTAATAACTCCCTCGGTTCTATGGAATTTGTAAAATTTAATAATTATTAATGATTAGATGGAGAACCTACGCTCTGATATCAATTGTAACGACCCCGCCTCCTGGTAACCCCCAATTAAGGGAGACCCGAAGGTCGGAATCATTAATCAATTTACAGGATCAAAGGTTCAACATATAATCAACAATAATTATAAAATTCTACTAACTAAACTGGAATGGGATACAAAAATTAAAACTTTTACTTACCTTTATAAAATTTGGGAAAACTAACTATCCACAGCTTGAAATACTCTATCTAATCCTCCTTGCACTTTATTTCTTAATTTCACGATGTGCCACTTTACTGTTTGTGATTTTCAGGATTTTACCTAAAACACCGACAAACAAAACATCGATCAGCAATTGCTGGTATGTGGAGGCAACCAAAATTTCACAATTAGGTCTAACAATTTAAGTATTGCAATCAAGGTAATTAACAAGTCAATTTACATTTTCCATGTGGCAATCCCCACCGCTTTTTCCCTAACCCTGGATTTGACTTAAGGCCACCTTCTCAATCCCGAGCTTGGTGCCTGGGAGTCACCTCTCATGGTGCTACTTAGTCTTGCCAAATCAATCACCTTCTGTTTCCCGAGCTTGGTGTATAGGGTCACCTCTCATGGTGCCCATTGGTCTACCCTCCTGGGCCTGACCCTTTATGGCATCTTCCATCAGGGTGGCATGTAGGTGCAGGATTTACACATTTATATTAAATGGTGATAGTCATAGTCACTTTATAATTGCAATATGAACATCCAAACAGTTTAGTAGCATTCAATGCGTTTAAACATCCGAGAATCCGTCGGGAAACTAAAACGGTTATTCATATTTAACCACATACCTGTTAATGAAGACTTGAATGCAGAATTAACTTAATCAATCAGGAAACCAAGCAAGCACACACACAATCTCCTGAAAAAGGCATTTAATTCCTCTATCATGTCATGACGATTCAATAATACTAATATTTTTCCTAGGTTAATTGCCCTTTTTAGGGTTTCATCCATAATTAGGATCTCATCTCTTTTTTTTGTTATTGCTTTTACCTTTCTTTTATTAAATTATACATCAAACCCCAAATTTTCTTGCTTTATCATCTATTAGGATTCCTAAGATCAGACTTAGTCCAATAAACCCTAATTTCGAATTACTTCATCATTTCCTTTTTCTAAATTAGGGTTTCCAACCTTTTAATCCACATATGGAGTCATAAAACCCTAAACTTGTAATTCTGTCATCAAAATAGGTTAATAATTATCTAAAACAGAAAATAAGTTAACCATCTTCGAATTATCTTAATTGCAAGACTAATTACCCTTTTTATCAACAATTAGGGCTTTTATCCACAAATTAACTCTTTTTTTCTTATTCTAGAAATATACTTTTACAAACTAGTCAGATTCAGGGTCTCGAACTATTTTTATTACATCCCTCATATTTTTCTGATCATTTTTCATGTATTGAGTTTTCCCATAAGAGCCTCCTAGCTCTAGCTATAAATTTTCTAAGATAAATCCTTTTTATCCAATAAATAACTAATTTAGGAAAAACGCGGACCGCACGATCAATGGTCCGGTGGTCCGCTCAGGATCCATCGGCCACAATCGCACGCGCCCCTAAACAACGCTCAAAGGAGGAAAAGGACAGAAGTGTCCTTACCGGTTCACGGGGACGCGAAGGGCAATTTGGTAATTTGCTCCTTCGTCTTCTTCCTCGTCCTCGCGCAAGCAGTGAATCCACACGGTCAACTCGAGGGTTGACTTCGAGCCTTGGTCCACCTGCGAGCGATCCGATTGCACAGGGAGCCTCGTCTCCCTCGGCCAAAGATGACTAGGGGTCTAATTTCGTGCTGATCACGCGTCGTCGTTGCCCCCAACTCGCCGGACTACGGCAGAGCTTGCGATGCCGACGATGGTCAAGGTCAAGTCCTTCGATGCAATTGAACCCACAAATGAGTTCCTGGAACTCCGCCACAGAGCTTTGGCTAGCTCTTAGGGATGCTGGTGCCCTATATCTCCCTCCCCTATATATAGGGTCGAAGCAGGGACCTTCCCAGTTGGGCGTTTCCTCTTTTGGCGACGAAACCCAAAGATGTTAGGGTGAAATCTTTGCGATTCCATCCCCTGAATTCAATGGGACCATCTACCAGCTGTCATGATCAATAGATTGCGAGAAAGATGGGTTGCCAAAATCACCCTGTAACAGCCAAAGTCCTAGTCCCAGCGGGACTTAGGCGATGAGCAACCACCGTTGGATCAAGATCCAACAGCCAGGATTGCTCGCGTTCTAAGGAAACCCAAAATCCTTTTTTTTTTTAATTCAGGAAAATTCCCAAATTGGCTATATCTTGCAAAATTAATATCTCTCAATCCATAACTCTGATTGGTCTCAAATTTTAAAGGAAAGTTCCTTTTAATATTCTCTATCTTTGTACGAAAATTGGGAAACAAAAAGCAATGTATGAATGGGATTTCTTCTCTCCCAAGATGTCTTATTAAATACTCCCACTTAATTCATATCCTTATTTCTTTTGCATTTATCTTATTAATTTGGGTCCCTTGGACCTCAAGGAAACCCAAAGACACGAATTCCCATATTGGGGAATATTAGTTTAGCATTATCTTCTTTTAATTATTAGTTTCCCATATTTCCCTTTTATTAGTCAATTTCTTTTCCTTGTTAATTTCTTTTCTTTTCAATTGGGCTTAATGGCCTCCAAGGCCCACAATCAAACAATCAAAGCCATCTCATACGAAAGTCATCACAATTCAAAGAAAGAGATCTCATTTAGTCATTAAAAGAGAAAAGCCTTTTACATTATATTTTCAAAAATTTGAGGTTATAACAGTTGTTAACTAGCTTCCTCGACACCCGCTCTTTCCAGATGCCAACCGTTCGGCCTGCCTCGCCAACCAATCGGCTCGCCTCACCAACCGATTGGTTGGAAGCTCGAGCCCAGTTCAAATCAGCAACCACCAACCCCTCTTTCACCCAAAACCTAATTGTAAACCCCTCTCCTTCTCCTATAAAAGGAGGGGCACTTCCCCATCACAAGGCATCATCTTTTGTACATAATTATTCGGAGTGATTATTATCTTGTGCTATGCATTCAGATTAGCAATAAAGATCATTTGTTCATTCTCAAAGTTAAGTTTCTTTTAGATTGTTCTCTGACTTTCCTCTTCTTTCAATTTCTTGTTAGATCTCCCAGTTCTATAACTCTAGAGCAAGGGACTAAGGATTCAACCATTTAACAGTCTCTAGCCTAAGGATTGAATTCCTTTCTAAGTCTAGACTATAGCTAGAATACTTTCTCCCTCTGCCTCCTTCTACTCCACAATCATGAGTGAGTAGTTTCTCTGTTGAGGCAAGGGGAATAGTCCCTTAGCCATGGTTTGAATCGAACCAAGTTTTAAAGACGACTCTTATTAGATGGTTTTTTGGTTTAGAAATTGATGATCTATCGAAGTGATTACTCGATTAGATCTTATGTTAATCCTGATAGAAATGACCATGAAAATTGGGATTTAGAACGATAAAACCAAATCACATAGAGATTTTGAAATGACCATGGATTTATTCTTTTTGGATGATGAACTAAGAAACATGAGCACCAGGACCAATGGGCTCATGTGGAGTTCATCTTTTGTGGATTTATTCAATCCACATACCTTCGTCTGTTTTGTTGTTTTAAACATTTGGTTCATTCTCGCCTAGGATAAGGTGGTGAAAACCCCTAAAAGCCTCGATATTCCCTTAATCTGAATTCAACCATTCCATAAACATCATTTAATCCATTTCTTCTAAGTTCTAGTTTTTCCATTCTCAATATTTTTATTGTGCTAACAATCTCTCTTTTTCTTGTGATAGTGTAACCTTGTTTCTCTGTTAGTGTAACCTTTACTTTTGCATTGTATTTCCTATTCTAGCATAAACCACCAAACCCAAATATGATTTATTTTCTTGTTCCCTAAATAAAAATACCAAAAAGAAATAAAAGTTCTAACAAAAACCAATTGGGATTAGAGTCTGCCATCTTAAAAATATTGTCATGTGGGATCGACTCTTCTATACTAGCCTTAACTGGACAGTAAAAAAGGTTAAACTCTAGGATTAATATCTTAGTGCTTGTAGTGCACTTAAATGCATTATCAGTTTGGCACTATTGTCGGGGACAACAGATAGTTTTCTCGACCCCAATTATTTTTTTTTGAATTTGTTTTTTTCATTTTTTATGCCTTCCAAGTGAAATTCTAGAAGTGCTAAACCTCTTTCTACTGAGTTTCCATTCCAATAATCTATTTTTTATGCACATGATTAACTATTTATTTGTACATGCGACACTCGAACTCCAAATTTACACCGTTTAACTTCGATCCAGAGGTAGATAGAACCTTCCACTATCTTAGTCGCCAAAATTAAATTAGGATGGACGAAGAGGAAGTCACTTGTAAGATCAACTAAGCTCTTGCAGCTCAAAGAGAGCACATCTTAGCCGATCAAGTGGCTAGAGAAGTCACTTTTCGAGTAGCATACATGGCTGAACAAGAAATGTTAGAGGCCGGTAGGAGGGAAGCCAAAAGGGAAAAACAATTAAAGGATTTTTTTGTTCCCAAAACTACATATGCACAACATCCGGTTGTGCCTCCCGGCATCCTTGCCCCACAATTGGAAATCCAAACCCAATGGATCACCTTGATCCAAGCCAACTCATTCTCTAGAAACAATGGGGAAAGTTGCCAAGATCATCTTCAAAGGTTCATTGACCTTTGTTCCTTGAACAAACTCCCAAGCATCTCTGAAGATGCAATGCCCCTTAGATTGTTCACATATTCTCTCAGCGGTTGAGCTAGTGGCTGGTACAACACCATAGAGGAGAAATTACTCATTTTTCTATGTCCCCAGGAGAAACCCTAGGAGAAGCTTGCAAAAGGTTCAAAGATTTGCTTTGAAAATGCCCTCATCATGACATTTCTCAAGCTCAACTCATAGAAATTTTCTATCGTGGTGTTGACAATGACACCAAATTGTTCTTTGATACCTCATTTGGAGGTAAATTAATGCACCAAAGCCTAACTACTGTGTGGGAGGTTGTTAAATGTGCTTTTGAAACAAAAGATAGACAGGGGGACTAGTGGGGTCCTCAAGGTAGCTCAAGCTGAAGTTAGTCTTGACATCTAAAGGATAGAAGAAAGCTTTAAATTAGTTTCTCTGAAACAAGACCACTTAAAGTCATCCCTAGGAACCTATAAAGAATTACCCCAACAAATAAAAGTTGTATAATCTATTTGTGGAATCTACTAAGGATATGATAACACCACCTTACATTGCCAATATCTTTACAACACCCCCATGTAGTCAGAAATAGGACAACAATTGGAGGACCTCAACTCTATTCACACCATACTAGGCCAGGGTTACTACAACCCTAATCAAACTAGAAACCATCTTGGATTCCAATAAGGGAACCCTTCTGGTGCTGAAAACTCAAGCCAACTTCCATCCCAACAAAGAACTCCCCATCCTCAAAATAATAATCGGCCACCACCTAGTTTCCCATACAACAATCAAAGAAATTGTGGGAACCAAAAGAACCATGGAGGCAACCACCAAAACTGACCACCCTACAAAGGATAATAATTTCAAAACTTGAACCTTCCTCCTAAAAATCTCAATCAACCACCACAAAATATTCCCTCTCCCCATCCCTAAACTGATGAAAGGATAGCCGCTTTGGAGCAAATCATTCTTTCCCAACAAGCTCACCAAAAGGTAACAGACACCCAGTTAGCTAAAGTGGTCCACAGTAAAATGCCTAAAAATAGAAGGATGCTAGTTTTTCATAATATGTTGTTACTTAGGTGATAATGCTTGTAGAAAGGGCCTAGCTGACTTAGGAGCCAGTATATCCATTATGCCCTATAGTCTCTGCAAAAGATTAGGATTCACTAACATGTTACCCATGGCCATGACCATTCAATTAGCAGACTCGTTCATGACCAAACCCATGAGAATCATAGAAGACATTCCAGTTAAGGTTGGGAAAGATGCTTATATCCCATGTGACTTTGTGATCATGGACATAAAAGAAGATTTGTGTTACCCACTCATTTTTAGTCATCCCTTCCTAGACACTACCTTGGCCTTGATTGATGTTGAGGGTAGAACTGTTCTGTTAATATTAGGGAAACAAACCCTAGAGTTTAGGGTGTTGAAAGCATGAAAGGCCCTAGTTTCCAAGAAGAGGTCTATGTCTTTAATTATGTTGATAAACTATCCCAACTGAGGCAAGAATGGGAGTTAGTTGATGATCCTCTACAAATGGCCCTCATTGTCCCTTTTGAATGTGACCTTGATAATGAATGATTAGATCAAAGTAGGGAATATTTAGATGATTTTGAGGAAATTATTAATGTTGAAATTGAGGACCTTAAAATGATCTCCATCATAGAAGAAAAACACGAACCACCTAAGGCCCCAGAAATGAAAACTCTTCCCATAGGTTTGAAATATGTCTTCCTTGATGAGCAATAATTGTGCCCTATCATCATAAATTCTGACCTTACCCTTGAACAAGAAAATAAACTTATGGTGGAACTTAGAAAAAGGAAAACTGTGTTACAGTATAAAATGATAGATTTAGTTGGGATAGATCAATCCATTTGCATTCAAAAAATACCAATGATAGAAGACAACAAACCCTCTCAAGATCTACAATGAAAACTCAAATCCAAACATGAAGGAAGTAGTCTGTCTAGAGGTAGTCAAACCTTTGACTACATGAATCATCTACCCCATCTTCGACTCCCCATGGGTGAGTCTTTTTCAAGTTGTTCCCAAAAAGGGGGGACCACTGTCATTAGAAATGATAAAAATGAACTCATTCCCACTCATACCATTACAGGATGGAGAATATGTATTGACTATAGGAAGCTCAACAAGAAAACTAGGAAAGACCACTTCCACTTCCCTTCCTAGACCAAGTTATTGAGTGCTTAGCCCATCAACAATATTTTTCTTATATAGATGGCTACTCAAGATTTTATCATATTCCTATCCATCCTAAAGATCAAGAGAAAACAACTTTCATATGCCCTTTTGGCACTTACGCATCTAGACGAATGCCCTTTGGTTTGTGCAATGCACCAGCCACCTTCCAATGGTGTATGTCAACCATCTTTGCAGGATTAACTAAAACCATCATGGAGGTGTTCATGGATGACTTCTCTATTTATGGAGACAATTTTGACTCTTGCCTTAGAAATGTAACTCTTTTTATTGATATATGTCGAGTCACCCTTAGTCCTTAATTGGGAGAAGTGTCACTTCATGGTTAAGGAGGGAATTGTTCTAGGCCTAGAGTAAGTAACCAAGGCATAGAAGTAGATAAGGATAAAATCGAGGTCATCACCAAGCTTCCACCCCCAAACTCAGTCAAAGACATTCGAGCCATTTTGGGACATGTCAGTTTCTATTGGCGATTCATCCACAACTTCTCTAAGATCACCAACCTTCTTCAAAAGGAGGTGCCCTTCTATTTTAACAAAACATGCATGGATAGTTTTCTATGTTTGAAAAATGCTCTCACATCTACTCCAATCATTTGTACACCAGACTGGGCCCTACCTTTTGATATCATGTGTGATGCTAGTGACTTTTCCATAGGTGCCATCCTAGGACAATGAGTTGATAAGAAAAACCATGTCATATACTATGCATCCAAGACCTTAGATGAAGCTCATTGAAATTACACTATCATCGAAAAAGAAATGCTAGCCATTGTCTATGCTTTTGACAAATTTTTCTCATACTTGGCTGGCTCCAAAGTCATCGTTTACACTAACCATGCATCCATTCATTTCCTTATGATTAAGAAAGATGCCAAACCAACTCATAAGGTGGATCATTTTGTTACAAGAGTTTGACCTAGAAATCTTAAATAAAAAGGGGTCTGAAAACATCATGGCTGACCATCTATGTCGACTTAGATATAGACAAACTAATGATACCCCCATAAATGAATCCCTACCCTATGATAAAATGCTTAAGGTAGACTCCCAATTTCCATAATTTGCTGACTTTGTAAATTATTTAGCTGCTGGTGTACTGCACCCTGAATACAAGGGACATTCTAAAGCTAAAATTTTACGTGATGTCAAAAATTACTATCGGGATGAACCTTATTTGTTTAGATTTTGTGTCGACGGTCTGTATCATTGTTGTATTTCCCAAGAAGAAAGTTTTGACATTCTGGAACAATGTCATTTTGGCCCTTGCGGTGGACACATGAGTTCCTAGAAAATAGCAAGGAAAGTTCTATAGTGTGGGTTCTTTTGGCACACCATCTTCAAAGACTCTTATGAATATGTGCTCTCTTGTGAACAATGTCAAAGGACAGGTAACATATCCAAACATGACCAAATGACCTTAACTTCTTGGTAGGAATTATAAATCGTTGACATCTGGGGAATCAATTACATGGGGAAATTTCCTTCTTCTTATGGGTATGTATACATATTAGTTGCCATCAATTATGTGTCAAAGTGGGTTGAGGCTATACCCACTAAAACTTGTGATTCCAAACCCATTAAAAAAAACTTTAAAGACGTTATGTTTCCTAGATTTGGAGTCCCACACCGAAATATTTCACGGGGGATCAACTTTTTAGAAATTTTTTTGAGGCTTTATTGAAAAAATACAGAGTCTACCAAAAATTCGCCACCCCTTACCATCCTCAGACTAGTGGGCAAGTTCCAGTATCTAATAGGAAAATCAAGTCCATCTTAGAAAAAACTGATGGTCGCACTAGAAAAGATTCGGCCTTGAAAATGAATGACACACTGTGGGCCTACAAAACACCCATAGGTATTACTCCTTTCAGGATGATTTATGGCAAATCATGCCATATAACGATAGAATTAGAAGACAAGGCCAGTTGGGCCATCAAAAGTTGAATTTTGATATTTTAGCAGCATGAGAAAAACATCTTCTACAAATGAAGGAATTAGATGAATTTAGAATGAGTTCTTATGAGAATGTGAGAATCTACATATACCAAACTAAACTATGGCATGACAATCACATCAAATGCAAGGACATTAGAGAAGGTGACTAGGATCTAGTGTATAACTCTTGGCTAAGGCTTTTTCCCAGAAAGCTTAAGTCAGGATGGCATGGTCCCTACCTTGTCAAATGTGCCTATCCACATGTACTTTTCTCCTCTGGGATAAGATTTTAGGTGAATTTAAAGTAAATGGGCATCGACTAAAAAGATACATAACCACTAAAGACCTTGTCACTTTAGATACCAATAAACACTCATTCTTGGAAGACCTCAATTTAACCAACCGTCAAACTCCCCCAGAACCTCAACCTGAAACATAAAGTCAATTTCTCACATGTCAGGCCTTCGATGTAAGACAAGGCACTTGTTGGGAAGTAACCCAACCCTATCTTCCTTTCACCACAATTTAACTTACCTTGTTGTTTTATCTTGTTGCAGTTTCTTTTCCTACCCAAACCAAATGATCAGTTAGAAACACTAACTGATCGGTTCAGGCTCCTTGAATGCATATCCTTTTTGATATGATCGTTTGGGGCTCAAATGATCATCTAAAATAAACACCCATCGCCCCCGCACTGCCTTTGAACCATTCCAATTCCCTTTTCCTATGCATCGAGCCAACCGATCATAATGGTCAAACGTCGTACTGATGCATCAGATTCCCTATAGATCACACTCAACCAAGTAGTGTAAACCAATCAGCTCTCCTCGCCAACCGACTGGTTCAATACCATGGATTGGTTTTATATACCAGCATGGTTGAACGCACCCCTTATGACAATCTCACAAATAACCCAAGTAGTGTGACGGTCGACTCGCTCCAGTTCCTCTTCAACCCCCCTTCTTATACCCTATCCAGCCACCATCGAGCATGCTGACCGCCTCATGTTGAGACAAACACCTACCCAATGAGGAAACCGACTGACCCTCCCAACTGAGCGTCCACTTGGTTTTCCAGTTCTTCCACCACCTTAGCCATGAAGGCTAACTGGCTCAGGCTGAGGCTGAGCTCCTTGCGCCATAGCACCAACATCGAGGATGGGCATCAGCCGATTGTCCTACCCTAGATCGTCCATTTCACCTGCACCCACAGCTGCCGCCCCTACCCAACCAACTGAGTGTCTGGGTAGTCAACCACTCAATTTCCTCTCCAAACCTTGTCTTCATCCCCCTAGTTTTCTTCGATCCACCACCAACCTCGCCGCTGTCATTTCCCCTCTTTCCCCCCTAAAATGATTGTCTCAACCTCCAACTGCCAGTTTCATTATGCCAACTGATGATTTCATTCACCCAACTGATCAGTTCTTTCCCTTGTGCAGCCGTGTTCAACCCTTTTTACAAGAACAAGGGGAAGTCCACTACCTCATCTTCCTGATAACCACCTCACAAATCCAGATCTCGATCTAGGCTTCACTTACGCATACCCATTGGTGAATCATCCCTTGAACTATCTGAAGAAATGCTCAATGACATCTGGAAATTGGAGACTCTTCTCCGTGAGATGGAGGGCAACCGAATAGCCAACAATTACCCAAATTCCACCACCCCCATTCACCTTGCATCACCCCTATTCCAGTAGCTACATGCATTTCACTAGCACCCAACACTGAGAGCATTTTGACACCATGGCCTCTATAGGTGTTTCTCTCCCCCGATGGGCTTGTGGTGCCACCCTTGATGCATTGGGAATTCGAGAATCCAGTGACAACATCCTCCAAAAAAACCATATCCTTCTTTTTCCCTACCCTGTCACCCCCACCTATGGCAACATCACCCTCGAGTTCATGATCTTCTTCCATCATTTTCACTGCTCCCAGGGAAATTCTAGTTGTAAGATCTGGATTTTGGGGAAGATTTGGAAATCTCCACCAGACAATTCACCTCCGTTTTACTTGACGACAAAGAGGATTACTGTAACGACCCTGACCTGGGTTATGAGGTAACCCTATTTGTTTTGGATAATAAAGTTGCTTAGAACTTTAATATAATCCTCTAAGGTGTTTTGTTACCATGTGACACACTTATGTTTCAAGTTTGGTCCCGATTGAATGTTGTTTGAGCAATTTTCCTTTGTTTTGGACCAAAGTGTAATTCACCCAAATTGAGGGGCTATAATGCAAAATGTCACATGTTGAACATGCCTAATGTGTTGTAGCATCATTATAGAGATAATGATGCAAGTTGGTGGCTTTTGGAAAGCCTAAATTCTAAGTTTGAACTTGTTTGAACAATGCTGGAGCACTGTGCACCAATTTTGGTACAAATTGTAATTTACCCAAAATATGGGGTTGATATGCAAATTACCACCTCTAGAGTGTTAACACTTCCTCTATGTATCATTTCGAGGAGAGAGAATGAATTAGACACCAAGTTTGATTCCATTATGAATGATGGTAATCTTGGTGAAGAAATGACCAAGAAAAGGGTTGAATTTGGAAGCTTAACTTGAGTTGTATCAAGTTGAAAAGCTTATATATGAGTGCCTATTGGCCATGGAGCCCAAGGAGGTGTCCCATATAGTTTTTTGAACTCTTGGCAAAGTCCATATCGTGCAAAGCACCTCAATGAGGTGAGGTGTGTCGGCCAACAAGTTTCCTTAGAAAAAGTGTATCGGCTTGACATGAAATAGTGATTAAACCTAGATAACTTATCCAAATGGATATGTAATGGAAGAAATTGCATCTCTAGATGATCCTAAACTGTTTTGAAAGACAAGATAAATGATGTTGCATGCATGGACACGTGTCACCCATGCATGACACGTGGCACCTACTAGCTCAAAATGTTGACACCTCATTTTTGCCTTTCTTCATGATCACCAAGTATATATACCCCTAGTTTGACCCCTTAATGGAATTTTTCGACCCTTACCACCCTCCTACCTTATGTTATCGTGCATGGGGCTCTTGTATCGTGCAGGAGAGCAAGAATATCGTGCATAGTTACTTGGATATTGCCCATAGAAAAAGCATATCGGCCAAGTAGGTGAAATTGGCCATATAAGGTGATATCGGCCAATAGGGTGAAGAGTTGAGTGCCATATCGTGCAAGTGAGTGCCATATCGTGCAAGTGAGTGCCATATCGTGCAAGAGGGTTGGCATCTCGTGCAAGGGCACAAGGGTATCGTGCATAGGCCTTGGGTATCAGCCATAGCAAGTGTATCGGCCACACCATGTTGATATTGTCCATAGCAAGTTGATATCGGCCAATTGAAGTGATTTTGGCCACAAGTGAGGGGGTATCGGCCACAAGCAAGGTTGTGTCGGCCTAGAGGAAGTCCATATCGCCCAAGAGTGGTGGGGTGTCGGCCAAGGAGCTAAGGAACTCAAAACTTAACCCTAAGGTGAGGCAATGATCATCTTCAACATTGGATTGAAGCATGAATTTAGGGTTTTGATCTTCCTTTCTTTTCTTCTTCACCAATTGCTTATACATGGTGATTATTTGCATATAGAGGATTTGTGAAGTCCATATTCAACCTTAGGAACGTGGAGCTTTGGATCTTGGAGCTTTGAAGTCATTCTTAAGGCGGGTTATATAACTTGAACCCAACCATGTTATTATTCTTCACCTAAATTGCTATATTTAGTGAAATACTTTTAATTCCGAAATTTCCTGAAATAGTTGATGAGATTATGAGTTCTAGTAGTTTCTTAGACCTTTTGACATGAACTATAATAGTTATAATAAAGGTCTAGAGCTTGAAGATTGTGATATCACCTTATAAAAGTGATATCGGGTGCATGTACATAAGCAAGCACCTCTAACCCGATATGATGATGCACCTATTTCACTAAAATGATATGAATAGGTTTTTAAACCTTATTGAACGATATGGGGGTGTAGTATACACCTCTTGCATGATAGTAAGTCTATTTTAGACTCCATGCATGATACAAGGTCAATTGTATACTTGTAAGTTGACAAGAAACCCTAAATTGGGTAACTCGATATAAGTGAAAAGTAACAAGTGTTATTACATGATATGATCATATGATACATCATTGATACTTAGTATCATGAGGCCTACATGAACTTTTATGATATGGTTGCACGACAGGGTTGCACAATACACAACCCTAAACAATATGGTAACCCTAACCCGTCATGGCTAACCCTAGATGGTGACTAGCCTATAGGGTGATTGAAAGTACTTCTAGCCCGACATGGTGATGGGTTGATATCTCATAAGTATAATGGAAAACACATACCTTGTGCCCAATATGAGGTCAAAAAGGTATTTCATGCCCGATGTGGAGACAAGTGCAAATCCTAACCCGATATGGTGAGTGTTCATACACCTCCTGTAAGGACCCTGACATGCGTTTAGGGTTTACCCTGTTTGTTTTGCTTAACCTTAGTGGTTTGATGCTTGCTAATCACCCTAAGTGGTGATTAGGGTTTTGTTGAGCTTTGTTGAGAGTTCGAGGGGCTACTTGCAAATAACCCAAGTGCAGGGTTTTCTGTGCAAGTTTGCCATCTTTTGAGATGTTTTCCCCTCTTTGCTTCCTCTAGGGCTGAGAGGAAGGCTTGGGCTTGTTGTTTGAGTCCTTTGGGCCTGAGTGGAGCTTGTTTGGGCCTTGGAGTTCCTTGTTTGGGTTTGCTTGAGCCTTGTGTCGGCCAAGACCTGCTTTGTGTCGCCCAGCAGGCTGGTGTGTCGCCCAGCAGAGCTGCTGCCTGTGTCGCCTAAGATGCTTGGTCTGATGTGGTGGACCCTTGGTGCATGTTTTGGACAAGTGTCCCATGCCTTTCTAGTGTGTTGGCTTGAACCCTAGGACAAGTGTCCCTTGGGTGGGCGACACATAGCATGGTTGTACCTTGATTTCTTCTCCCCTTCTTCCTATATAGGTAGCTCTTCTCCTTGCCTTAGTCTCCTTTGGTCCTTTGGTCTCCCCTCCACCCTTGGTGCACGATATCCCTCTCCATCTTGCTTGTGTTGGCCGATACACTTCCTTGGAGATGAAGAGGTGGCCGATACACCTTCCTGGAGCAGCTTGGTGGACGATAGCTTTGGACCTTGGAGTGCTTTGGAGCTTTGGTGGCCGACAACCTTGGAGCTCAAAGTGCATCTTCTTCCTTGGAGCTTAAGGCGGGTTGCATAGCTTCTAACCCTAACTCCTTTACCTCTTGCTTGATCTTATGCATGTTAGTGGACTAGCTTAGCTCCTTGCTTTTGTACTTTGCTAAGTGTACCTTAGTGGCCGATATCCCCCTTAGGGTTGTAGGGTCCCTTTGTGTACCTTGCTTTCTAGGGTTTGGGGCTTCCTTGAGTTGGAGGTTGAAGGTGACCTAGGGTTGGGCGATACCCCCCCCCCCTTCCTTGTGAGTGTGTTGGGCGACACACTTGCCCTTAAGTTGAACGATATGATGCTTTAGGGTTGGAGTTCCTTGAGTTGGAGGTCGATAGGTTGACCTAGCTTGAGTGTTGGCCGACATGGTGACCATGTTGGGCGACATGGTGCTCTCTCTGGTGGCCGACATGGCACCTTGATGGGCGATGGAGTGAGCTAAGGTATGGTTGGCCGATAAGATGGGAGACATAGTGATGTCCCTTGCATTTTGGTTAATGCTCTTGGTGTTGGGCAACACCCTTGCTCTCATGTTGCACGACATAGTAGGGTTCTTTGTTGGACGATAGGCTGATGTGCCTTATGGCCGATAGGGTTAGTATCTTGGTGGACGATACCTCTCCCTTGTGTTGGCCGATATCCATGTAGGCCGATAGGGTTAGTAGCATGTTGGAAGATACCCTTGCCCATGATGGGCGATAGAGTGAGCTTAGTGTGTTGGCCGATAAGCTTGGTGGGCGTCATGCCTTGTGCCCATGTTGGCCGATATGGTTGATGGCATGTTAGACGATAGGCTTTGTGCCCTAATGGCCGATAGGGTTAGTAGTGTGGTGACCGATAGGGTTAGTAGTGTGTTGGCCGATAGGGTTGGTGTGGTGGCCGATACCATGTTGGATGATAGGTCTTGATAAGTGTTATGTGTGGGTTGTGAAGCTTTAGTGAGGGAATGAGGTTCCTTTGGTGACGATCTCATATGTGAGGGAAATAAACAATGGTAGCGGTTGTGATATCATCAATATATATATATATATATGTTGCCTCGCAAATAAATAGGATGCTAATGATAGTAACAATGATGTTAGCCCTAATGTATTAGGTGCATGATGTGACCTTTATGCTTAATTAGTAATGTTTGTGGGGATGATGATAGTTACACTAGTAGTTTGTTTTATTATAATAATGATTGTCATAAAGATGCTAAGTGACAGTTACGTTAAAAAGTTGCTTCATGATAAAGATGACAATAGTTGATGACATAATAATGACCTTGTTAATAACAATGTTGATTCTGTATACTCAACATGATCTCCATATGCCTTGATTGTTTGTATAATCCTGAGATTTAGGGTAAGCATCAGTATGGTTGATAATGATGTAATTAATATACTTGGTTACCGAATAAGTGTAATATTGGTAATTTGATTATCTGGAATGTTGAACCTACCATTATTGCATACCTTAACCTTGCAGGTGATGACTTAGCCATAAAAGGGCTATGTGACATATGTAATGAGTATCATTGCTTTGATAATTGCCCTATAAGATTGTGTATGTGATGTGTTGGTCCCATGATGATGATGTGAGCCTTAAGAAGCAGTGACAGTACATGATGAGGGGATTGAGACCCCGTGGTATGTGATGATCCTTGAGATGTATCTGGATGGTTGGAAAGAGGCCAAGTGATAACATGTGATGTTGGATCCTTAAGATGGATCAGGTTGATAAGAATAGATCATAATATAATGTTCTTTACTTTCTGTTATATCTTTCATGTTATACAACTTGGTTGAATCCTACAATCCATCTAAAAGATACTAATTAATCACAGTGAAATATATCATGTAGTTTGCCCTGGCCATAGATCCATCATCGTCAGGACTTGGTGATGGTGAAACAGGTTTTCCTACGGGTTAACCTGGAAGCGCATATTGTTGAATATGTGTAGGTTGCTCCTAGCCTGAAAATGAGGAGGTAAGAGTGTAACTTCAGTTGTAGACTCAGATATGTGTGTAGAACATGGTGAACAGGCCCATGGCTCAGGATATGTGATGTATGGAGCATGAATGCGTTCATGGCTCAGAGCACGGTGATCAGGCCCGTGGCTTAGTTTTACTAGCGCCATGACCTGTACCAAGGCGGGCTAGAGAATGGGTAGCCTATGGAGCTAACCCTGTGGCTTAGACCACTTCAGCATGTGACTGCGGTCCTGCTTGTGTTGTACTCATGTACTGACCATGAGGTGGGAGGTCGTGGAGTCCGGCTCTTCCATTGACCTTGTATGGCATCGTCTTGGGCTTCGTAACCGAAGGTTGGATTTGAACGGTACGGTTCAAAACCTCATGGCCTAATAAAATGTAATACAGTCGTTTAGTATTTACTAGTCATATCAAATACGAAACATTGGTTGAGGCCTTGTTTGTGTAATATCTCTGTTATACCTTGTAGGTTATGTGGTAATCTACCTTATCTTGATAATCATGTTATATGGCATTATATTCTGTTCTAATAATCCTGTTACATGTTGATATACCTTATATTGATAATCATATTCTTTTGAAAGACATCTAGTTATAAGTTTTAGTACAGCTGGTATGCTTGCCGGTAAGAATGATCTTGCTATATATATATATAACTGCTTCTGATATATCTGCTCATGTTATATTTGCTGTTATGGTTTATTTTTGCTGAGGTTCTTTAGTTGCGGTGGGGAGCTATGTTTCCCGCTGGGACAATTGTTCAATTGTCTCACTCCGCTGGTTTACACCCTTTTTAGGTGGTCGAGGTAGACGTGGTCGTGGTTGTGGTGTTGCGGACGAGCATCTTGAGGAGCAGTAGAAGGCAAGCGATGGACATGTTGTTGTTTTGGATGTTTTGTAGTAGAGTCTAGAGTCATCCCTGTACTCTCAGGTCCTTGGCAGTGTTTTGACGATGTTTCACGAAGATCGTTCGATGATATCTGTATATCCAGATGTTGGCCGGATGTGGGCCTTTATGTATATATGAACAGGTGGTGAACTCATGTGATGCATGGACAGTTGTTCCTGAGCTGTGGACACGTGTCAGATCTTGTGTATGTACATATTTATATGACATGTTTCTGTGCAGGATGAGGTCTGGAAAGTAATAGTTTCACAGTTTATCAGTTTTCCACAATCGGTTTTAATTAACCCGTGTTTTTGATAATCTGTGGTTATGGTGTTTTCCGCACATTTTCGCGTAACACCTCGTTATCTGTGTGATAATGGGATGTGTTGCCACACCTCCAACCTGATACAGTGGTATCTATACACCTACAACCCAATATGGTGAACATATGCATATGATTTAACCCTATACACCTTGTAAAGGTAAGGGAAAGACACTCTTAGGAGTAATGAGTGTAACACCAAGTAATGGTGTGGATAATACCTTGATAGGTGAAACACCTAGAGTGGTTGGTAATGGTTAATCCTATATCAATAATGCCTTAACCCGAGACGAGTTCATATCATTAGTGATAGTTGAATAATTCAATTGTGTAACTTATGACCAATACATTACATGATAAATGTGACAAGCTAGTGCATAAAGTATTAGGATGGGACATAGCCTAATACAAGATAAGTTGATGAACTTAAGTATGTTAAAAGTAATGAGGGAAGTGATACATCAAGACATGATAGATATCACATCCAACACTTCAAGGTTGATGTACCTTGATGCACCTTAAATCCAATATACTTGGATGAGTAACACATGAAGTGTGTCATGTAAATTGTTACATTGAGATGGAATGTGATTAATGCAATTTGATAAGTGTAGGCTATCATACATTGAGAAAGGGTTAAGCCAAGTTAATAAAGTATGATGTAATCATACCCTGATAAGGATGAGAAAGGAACTCATACCTTGTGTTGATGATTCATTTAATGATAAATAATGAAAATAAATAATTATGATTGAATACTTATGATGTTAATGTATGCTCCTAGATGTGTGGAGCAATGAATTAGGGTTTGGATTAATAATATGAACTTGAAACCCTATTCGGATATAAAGGGAAACCTAACCCTAATAATTGTTTCCTAGTGAGAGGTGACAAGATGTTTAATGGCCTTGTGAGCCATGTGGATAGTTGTTGCCTAGTGAGAGGTGACAAGATTTTTAATGGGCATGGTGAGCCATGTGAATAATTGTTGTCTGATGGGAGGTAACGAGATGTTTATAAAATACGATTAAAACGTAGCGGAAGTGAATCGGTAATCAGCGGAAGACAAAAATCACGGGAAATTAAAACTTTTCGAGATAAGAACTTGTATCCATAAAAAAACTCCTTTCATAAAGAGAGGTAACTGTTTACATCTCAGGATAATTACTTCTTGAGTAATTATATACATCAAGATACAAAATCTCAAGATCACTTATACAAAAAGACTCCAAGACCTGAGAGTACAGAGGACACATAGGACTGACTCTAACTACACCACATGGCAGGACAAATCTCCACCTGAGATTACTGCTGCCCCTGGTGCTGCTGCTGCTGAGACTGATCACCTGTAGGCTGGTTCCTTCATCTCCGACGTCCACCTAAAAAGTTGAAGTCTACGGGGTGAGACAATTATACATAATTGTCCCAGCGAGAGTTATAACTCTTCGCCAGAAGCTTTATTATAACATCAAAGATTATTTTAAACAGTAAAGCCTTCAAAGCATTCTATAACAGTTGTAGATATAACAAGATCTCTACAAATTAGGAGATATGGAGAATATCAACATTATTGCAATGTAACATCAATCAACTAACTTGGAGTCATCTCTAACAAGTTATACTACATGGTTGATTATGTTTTACAAACAACATTATGCCCTGTGGAGATGAGGCTTACCACTCATACTCCAACTGATCGCTGAGAAGCCGCATCAGTATCATACATAGGTCATTAAGAGAGCCGGATTCTCATGACCTTCACCTTCCTCAGTCAGTAAGGGGATTACTTGTAGGACATCTCGTGTCTCTACTACTATAGCTTACCAGGGTAAACTGGTCCTTCGCTATTCTAGAGTTACAGTGGCGTTTGGTACTCTCTTCGTCATCGGGAGGTTTCATATTTACCTACCACTGATACAGATATCTGTGCTTTCTTCGTCATCAGGAGGTTTCATGTTTACCTACCACTGATACGGTATGGAACTATAGTAAAGGATGGATGGATTCCACATCTACATCACTTTCCTACACTAGGATGTAAGGTTCTACACATCCATGTACCCCACATACTCAAAAGTATGTGCTCCAGGAGTTCCCTAAGGAAAACCTGTTTCTCCATCACTTAATTTCTGACAATGATGGATCTATGATCAGGGCTCTACATTATACTTGATTAGTTAGGTACATTCAGTATTCTTTAACAGCATACATTGTTCTTCAAACAATAACAGTAGCATAACAGCTATAAAAGAAGAATACTAAATGTAACAGGCCTAACTCATATCAATCATCATTTCTCATTATCCTCATCACAAGTCATCTCTAAGGCATGACCTTGATGGTATTTATGGCTCTCATAGCTCAGTATCAGCATAGGATGCCACTGGCAAGGCATCAGATTACTTTACTTATTCATAAGGCTAACAACATGCCTTTGATGAATATAACATCAACATCCATACCTGGATATGATTACCTTCATATCGGAACCTGCATGGTTGATACATCTGATAAAGGTAATACAATAATAAGGAATGTACTTCCTACTCTTGTCATAAGAGTTAAATCTCTAATTCAAATCAAATAGATTTTAATACTCAAAAGCATGCCATTACCCTTGAATTAGGGTTTACTATTCACATTACATGTCATCACCCTTGAATTAGGGTTTACTATTCACATCAAGGTGAACTAAACTCATAACATCATCATGTATGAGTAACATCTTCATTGATGCTCTTAGATTGGTTAAAGGTTCATCATTTATCATAATTAGGGTTTCTATGACCTCACACAGGTGGATCATACCCTAATTATACTCACTCATGTGCATTGGAGATACTTTACTCGAGTTTCCACTTAAAAAGGGTACTTTCTCTTTCTAGAAGTACTTTCTCTCTCTAGAAGTACTTTCTCTCTCATCATAATGTTAGGTGATGTCAACATTACTCTAAAACAGGTTGGATTGAGGCATCATAGGCTAACATAGCAAAAAACATCATCATTATGTGATTAGAGTTACTTTCTCTCTCTAGGTTACTTTCTCTCTCTAGGTTACTTTCTCTCTCTAGAGTACTCTCTCTTTCATCATACTAATGGTTGATGGTAACATTACACTAGATCAAGTTGGATAGAGTCATTATGACTAAAAACTTTATTCTCATGTAATTAGGGTTTGAATTGAGCAAGGTATAACTCAATTGACCCTTCAGGGGTATTTTGGTAATTCACCCCATTGATCATCATCATGGTCAAAAACCTTAGTCAAATAACCCCTTACTATCCTAGATTATCATTAGGGTTTGATTTGGGCAACATTGAACCATTTACATCTTCAAATGATTGAATGAGGTCAACCTTGAATCACATTGATTGATTTCAATCATTAATCATCAATTGGGTTGAGATTGGTTGAAAGTGTTGACCGTTTGCCCACTTTGACCCTCCAAGACCGCGAGCCTCTTTCTAACCCCAAGACCGCGAGCCCCCTTAGGCTTCAAGACCGCGAGCCTCTTCAGGGGTCCAAGACCGCGAAGCCTCCCATTGGTTCAAATTAAAGTAGAGACCGCGAAGACTAATTTGAGTTGAGTCCGCGAAGAGGTGTTGACCGTTTAGCTAGTTTGACCTCAGGACCGCGAGGCCCTTCACGGTCTTGAGACCGCGAGCCTCCTCTCGGTCTTGAGACCGTGAGCCCCCTCACGGTCTTGAGACCGCGAGGCTCTCATGGTCTCAGCCGCTTGGTCCTTCAACAAGGCTCAAAGATGCAACCGATAATGTCAACCCATGTTGAAGCCCTCAAATGGTCAAAGCTATGTTGAACACTTATGGATTTAGTCAATTAAGATTATGCTTGATCACTTGGTCATTCAATTGACCCATAATGGTTAACCAATTATGGTTGAAATTGATTCAATTAGGGTCTATCAATGTTCACCCATCAACACTCAACAATGTGACTCAACACAAGGTTGAATCTTTCAATTGAGCTCCAATTGGGCCCAAACTTAGCCCAAACGGTCTTGAGGTCATGTGGGTGGACCCCACATGGTCTTGAGACCGTTTGCCCAAGATTTCATCAAAATCTAAGGTGATTTGATAGGGGTTGAACCATGATTGAGTCACAAAACAGAATTTTGATTAAATTAATAACTTATTTGCAATTGGGTCCTCAATTGGTCAAAATACTCAACCCTAGACCTTCAAACGGTCTTGGGTGATTGTCCTCTCGGTCTTGAGACCGTTTGGATGAGTTCCAAACGGTCTTGAGACCGTTTTCCCATCCAAAATTTTGGATTCTAGTGCAAATTCATCAAGGTCTGACCCATTGAGTTGATGATCATGTCAATATTTAATTGCAATGTAATTTGGTGTAATTGTACCTTCAATTGGTCAAAAAAATCTTGACCCCAGACCTCCAAACGGTCTTGGTTGATTGCCCTCACGGTCTTGAGACCGTTTGGTGACCCCCAAACGGTCTTAAGACCGTTTAGGTCAATCAACCCGAAAAACCCTAATTAGGTCACCATAATTTCAGTACTGATTTTATCTAGGGTTAGCCCTAGTATTCACCCTTCAACTCTTAGCCCGTTTGGAATTAGACCATCAAACTTGGTGAGTTGTTAATTAACATAATTTTGAACAGTAATCTCATACGGTCAACGCTTAGTCAACGACCTTACACGGTCTTGAGACCGTTTGCCCAAAAAGGCAATTCCAGACCGTTTGAAAATCAGCAATTAATTCATTTAAAGTTGTGACTTAAAAAGGTCATATCTCCCGATTCCTGTGGAGTTAGTCTCCCAAATTTTGAGGGTAATTAGCCTATATAATTAAGAACAGGTTTCTTATACGGTCCACGCTCGGTCAACGGGGACAAATGGTCTTGAGACCGTTTGCCCTGTCGCGGTCTCGAGACCGTTTGCTCACCTCGCGGTCTTGAGTCCGAGAGAGCAAACTGTTAGGACCGTTTAAGGAAAAGAAAAGCGGTGGGTTTTCCTTGGAAATCACGCCTTCATCTTCTAGCTCAAGAACAGTACAGATATCCCACGGGTTTGCTTGCAAAATAGCAGGGAAAAGTAGGGAAATACTAAGAACTATCATTAAAACGCATACAAAGATGCACATAGTAAAGCATGGGTTTAGAGCTATAAAACCCGCCTAAAGCTTGCTTCTTGAGCTCCAAGCTCTAATGGCGTCCTTGAGTTCCCACAGGTTGGCCAAGGTGAAAACTCCAAGGAAGGATGAAAAGAGACGGCTAGAAAGGTAGGGTTTCAAGAGTTAGCCATGAAGATGACCTTGAATTTGAGTTCTAACCATGGAATTAGGCAAGAAGAGGGGTTTAGACCTACCTTGCACCCCTTGGTCGTCCTCCTTAGCTCTAAGGCAGTCCTTGGTCGTCTTTGGTGAAATGAAACAGTAAGGGGACGAAGGGTGAGTTCCCTTGCAACTAAGGGAAGGAGGGCTTATATACATGGGGTAGGATTTTCAACATTAGTTCATAAGTGGTCCATAATTCCAACTAGGTCCCTCCTTCTTTACTTGATCGTCCCTTCCTCTTTATTCTAAGGACAAACCTTCTCTTAAGGTCTAGAAAAGAAGGCAAGGAAGAACAATCTAATAATAAAGTTCATACTTAAAGGGATATTGCACATATACCCTGATTATTCAATCACAAAGCCTATTTCTTAACTTGATAACTCAATTGAGGTGAATTCCTCATCATTTCTTCTCTAAATAATGGAAAGAGTCTAAAAGATACTTTAGATGACATTCTTTACAAATTGCATCCCATCATTTGGGTAAATTGCATTTTACCCCAGATTAGGGTTTCAAGCCCTGGGATTGCTTCCACAGCTGCACCTTGGTGCTCTAGCTTGGGAAATCCCTCAAACTTTGCCAAAGAGATTCTCATGATGTCTCAACATCAGAGGAACATCTCATCATGTGCAAATTGCAAGCTAACCCTTTCAACTGGTTAAATTGCACATAGGTCCCTGTATATCAAAACAATGCTACAACTTTAAATAAAAAGGAGCAAATACTGAAATATACGTTTCTGAGAAACTTAATTACATGCTCAGAGTTAATCACAAAGATTTAATTACATATTTAGGCAAAACACCTAGGGTTGACTCATAACCCAGGTCAGGGATGTTACAAATTATCCACCCCTTACAAGGATTTCGTCCCCGAAATCGATAAAACATACTAAGAGAAAAGGGCAGGATACTTCCTTCTCATCTCATCCTCTAATTCCCAAGTGGCTTCTTCAATACCACGATGGTTCCAGAGGACTTTCACAAGACTTATATCTTTCTTCTTTAACTTTTTAATTCGTTTTTCAAGGATTGACACTGGTCCCTCCTCATAGGATATGTCATCATTCAATTCTACTTCCATAGGTTGTAGAACTGACTCGGTGTCTGGGTGACATTTCTTCAACATAGAAATGTGAAACACAGGATGTAACCTCTGTAATTCTGGGGGAAGCTCTAGTTTATATGCTACCTTTCCAATCTGTTCAATGATTGGATAAGGCCCCATATATCTAGGAGCTAACTTCCCCTTCCTTCCAAAACGAAGGACCCCTTTCCAAGGTGAGACCTTAAGATACACTTTGTCTCCAACCTGGAACTCTAAGGGTCTACGACGTTTGTCAGCATAAGATTTCTGCCTATCCTGAGCAGTCTTAATCTTATGTTGTATAACTTTAATCTTTTCCGTGGTTTGCTGCACCAGGTCAGGACCTAACAACTGGTGCTCACCAGTCTCAAACCAACACAAGGGCGATCTACAACGTCTACCATATAAGGCTTCATAAGGTGCCATATCAATACTATGCTGGTAGCTATTGTTATAGGCAAACTCTATCAAGCTTAGGTGTAGATCCCAACTTCCGGTGAACTAGAGAACACATGCTCGCAACAGGTCTTCTAAGGTTTGTATGGTCCTTTTCGACTGTCCATCAGTCTGTGGATGAAAGGCCGTACTAAACCTCAACTTAGTGCCTAAGGCACTGTGCAACTGTTCCCAAAAACGACTTGTAAACTGAGGACCTCTGTCTGAAACTATTGTGACAGGAACTCCGTGCAAACACACTATCTCTTGAACATACAACTCTGATAACCTTTCAGCAGAATAGGTTGTTTTGACAGGTAAGAAATGTGCTGTCTTAGTCAACCTATCAACAATTACCCAAATGGAATCATGTCCTTTGCTTGTCCTGGGTAGGCCAACAACAAAGTCCATGGTCAGATGGTCCCACTTCCACTGTGATATGGGTAAAGGTTGCATTGTCCCTACAGGCTTCTGGTGTTCAGCTTTAACTTACTGACACACTTGACACCTCAGAACAAACTCTGCAACGTCCTTCTTCATCCCAGGCCACCAATACAGATCCTTCAAATTCGGATACATCTTGGTGCTCCCTGGATGCATAGCATACATGGAAGAATGGGCTTCTTCCAGGACTAACTTCCTTAAGTTGTCCACATCCGGCACTATCATTCTTCCATTATAACAAGCTACTTGATCTTTTGAGTCATGAAACCCATCTTGCTTCTCATTTCCATACTCAGATCTTATATGTTGAACTGCAGCATCATCTAGCTGTGCTTCTTTAATCTGCTCTCTTAGGGTAGGTTTAATATGCATCTCAGCTAACAAACCGGCTAGCAATGACACCTTCAACTGTACATTGTCTTGCCTTAAAGAGATAAGCATATCTCTTCTAGAGCATACTAAAGAGTTTAGTTGTGCTCTATTCATGGTTGATGTTGCTGATTTCCTACTCAAGGCATCTGCAACAACATTGGCCTTACCTGGATGGTAATCAATTGTACAGTCGTAGTCCTTGATTAACTCCATCCAGCGACGTTGCCTCATGTTGAGCTCATGCTGAGAGAAGATATATTTAAGGTTTTTGTGGTCTGTGAAAATCTGGAATGTTTCTCCGTAGAGATAATGCCTCCAGATCTTCAAGGCATGAACCACAGCAGCTAACTCTAGATCGTGTGTCGGATAATTCTCCTCGTGTTTCTTAAGCTGTCGGGAAGCAAAAGAAATCACTTGTTTATCCTGCATCAACACACATCCTAGTCCATTTTTGGAAGCATCACAGAAAACTACATATCCTTTTCCTTGTTCAGGTAGCACTAATACAGGTGCACTTGTCAACCTCTCCTTCAGCAACTGGAAAGATTGTTGACACTTATCACTCCAAGAAAAAGGAACATCTTTCCGGGTTAACTTGGTCAAGGGTAAATCTATGGAGCTAAAGTTCTTTATGAACCTTCGATAATAGCCAGCTAACCCCAAGAAACTCCGAATCTCCGTCGGTGTTTTTGGTTGTTCCCATTGTAGAACAGATTCTACCTTTGTATGGTCAACACGAATTCCCGAGGCGGATATTACATGTCCAAGAAAAGATACCTCCGGCAGCCAGAACTCACACTTGCTAAACTTAGCGTACAGCTTATGTTCTCTTAGCAAGGTCAAAGCTTGGCGAAGATGCTGCTCATGCTGCTGAGCATCCTTACTATAGATCAGAATGTCATCTATGAAGACGACAACACACTGATCAAGGAAAGGTCGAAAAACTCTATTCATGAGTTCCATAAATGCAGCTGGTGCATTAGTTAGTCCAAATGACATCACCGTGAACTCATAGTGACCATATCTTGTCCTAAAGGCAGACTTGGATATGTCACTATCCTTAATGCGGAGTTGGTGATATCCAGACCTCAAGTCTATCTTTGAAAAGACTGTTGCACCACGCAACTGGTCAAAGAGATCATCAATCCTCGGCAGAGGATACTTATTCTTTATTGTCACTTTATTGAGTTGTCTGTAGTCGATACATAACCGCATTGACCCATCTTTCTTTTTAACAAACAAGACCGGAGCACCCCAAGGTGAAGTACTCGGTCGGATAAAACCTCTCTCAAGTAACTCTTGAAGCTGTTTCTTGAGTTCTGCCATCTCGGCAGCTGCCATCCTATACGGGGTTTGAGCTATGGGTTTCGTATCTGGGATCAGATTGATTTCAAAATCAATCTCCCGAGGTGGTGGTATACCAGGAAGTTCTTCAGGAAACACATCCTCGAATTCCCTGACTATGGGAACTTCAGCAGGATTGATCCTTTCCTTGGTAACATCTACCACATGGGCTAAGAATGCATAACATCCTTGCCTCAACAGCTTCTTAGCAACCATAGCTGATACAAGACAGGTGGGCAGAATCTTTCTTTCACCTTGAAAGATCCATGTGTTGCTTTCATCAGCAAACACAGCTAACTTGGACTCACAATCCAAGACAACTCTATACCTTTCTAAGGTATCCATCCCAAGGATTATATCAAATCCCTGCATATCAAGTGGTATAAGATCCACTTGAATGCGATGGTCAGAAAAGAAAAGGATGCAGGGAGAACATACCTCCTGCAAAACAACAGACCCACTCAACGGAGTCTCTAACAACAAACCATCTGCTCTATGACTAACAGTCACATTACAGTTACGAATCACTTCATGAGTGATGAAAGAGTGCGTAGCACCCGGATCAATCAGAACGGATACAACACAGGATATAGACATATCAGAATATAAAAGTTTCATCTGACCTGCCACTACCCGTGGATTGACCACTGCCTCAGGTGGGTTCATAGCATAGAACCTCGCAGTCGCCTGGTGTTGAGGTGGTGCTGATGATCCAGCTTGAGACGCTTGTCCACGTCCTCGAGCTGCTCCTTGATGTTGTCTATTCTGAGATCCCTGTTGATTCTGTCTCGGGGGTTGTTGTGTTATACTGACAGGCCTAGAACGACAATCCTTCATCAAGTGTCCCACCTTACCACAGTTGTAGCAACTCTTCTCCTGTTGCTGTGGTCTGGGTGGTCCAGTAACTGACACTGATGGAGAACTGTGCGTCCTTTGAAGCGGTTGACTCCGCCCTCTACCTCTGCTTGGTGTCCATTGAGTTTGAAAACTTGATCTGGGTGGTGGAGGGTTAGGTGCAGAGAATCTAGGTTTCTTGGAATCCCTAGATGAAGAACCCTGGAACTGTGGATATCTTTTATGGGTTTGTCTTTTCTCAACCACAGATCTCTCTATCCTTCGGACTGACTCAACGAAGGTAGAGAATCTCTCTCTGTTTTCTAAGGCAGACACAGGGGTTGACATATCAGAATTCAGACCCTTCTCGAATCTTCTGATTCTTTCCTCATCCGTAGCAGCCATGTGCGGACAGAACCGCAACAACTCCATGAACTTAGCTTCATACTCACTAATATTCATCATACCCTGCCTTAGTTTCTCAAACTGAGAGATCTTCTCATCTAGGAAGGTCTTTGGAAAATATCTATTGATAAATTCCCGACGAAACTCTTCCCATGAGAACTCTACTCCAGGTCTCTTCTGCTCTTCCATGTTCCACCAGTGACCAGCACTGCCTTTGAGAAGATAGACAGCATGTCTAACCTTCTCAGCTTCCGGAATCATAAGAATCCTGAAAGCCTTCTCCAACTCTGTCAACCATAAGTCAGCATCTGTAGGGTCGGCAGTTCCGAAGTACTCGGTAGCTCCGACACGACGAAGTCGTTCGAATGTCTTACCAATACCTTGTACTTCAGGCTGGACAGGTGCCCTAGGTGCAGGAATGGGCATCCTATCGGTTATATGTGTCATGGCAGTCATGAACTGCCCGAACATCGTCTGTACAGCTGGATCACTCATGTCAGCTGGGTCGAACTGGGGTGGCTCTCTTGGCGACTCAGGTGCAGGTTGTTCTATTCTTGGAACTCTTGCACCGCCTCGAGGTGCACTAGCACTACTCTCTGCCACGTGTTCATCGCGATGTTCTGACATTCTTATGTATCTTGTTCTCCTGAGGAGCAGAAGATTCTATTAGATGAGGAAGGAGTACTAAAGGTAGACTCAACATCCTATGTCCTATGCCTCTGTAGACTCAACTGAACCTGGAGCTCTGATACCACTACTTGTGGGCTCTGATCTCCAAACCATGACATAAATGCGATTAAAACGTAGCGGAAGCGAATCGGTAATCAGCGGAAGACAAAAATCACGGGAAATTAAAACTTTTCGAGATAAGAACTTGTATCCATAAAAAAACTCCTTTCATAAAGAGAGGTAACTGTTTACATCTCAGGATAATTACTTCTTGAGTAATTATATACATCAAGATACAAAATCTCAAGATCACTTATACAAAAAGACTCCAAGACCTGAGAGTACATAGGACACATAGGACTGACTCTAACTACACCACATGGCAGGACAAATCTCCACCTGAGATTACTGCTGCCCCTGGTGCTGCTGCTGCTGAGACTGATCACCTGTAGGCTGGTTCCTTCGTCTCCGACGTCCACCTAAAAAGTTGAAGTCTACGGGGTGAGACAATTATACATAATTGTCCCAGCGAGAGTTATAACTCTTCGCCAGAAGCTTTATTATAACATCAAAGATTATTTTAAACAGTAAAGCCTTCAAAGCATTCTATAACAGTTGCAGATATAACAAGATCTCTACAAATTAGGAGATATGGAGAATATCAACATTATTGCAATGTAACATCAATCAACTAACTTGGAGTCATCTCTAACAAGTTATACTACATGGTTGATTATGTTTTAAAAACAACATTATGCCCTGTGGAGATGAGGCTTACCACTCATACTCCAACTGATCGCTGAGAAGCCGCATCAGTATCATACATAGGTCATTAAGAGAGCCGGATTCTCATGACCTTCACCTTCCTCAGTCAGTAAGAGGATTACTTGTAGGACATCTCGTGTCTCTACTACTATAGCTTACCAGGGTAAACTGGTCCTTCGCTATTCTAGAGTCACAGTGGCGTTCTGTACTCTCTTCGTCATCAGGAGGTTTCATATTTACCTACCACTGATACGGATATCTGTGCTTTCTTCATCATCAGGAGGTTTCATGTTTACCTACCACTGATACGGTATGGAACTATAGTGAAGGATGGATGGATTCCACATCTACATCACTTTCCTACACTAGGATGTAAGGTTCTACACATCCATGTACCCCACATACTCAAAAGTATGTGCTCCAGGAGTTCCCTAAGGAAAACCTGTTTCTCCATCACTTAATTTCTGACAATGATGGATCTATGATCAGGGCTCTACATTATACTTGATTAGTTAGGTACATTCAGTATTCTTTAACAGCATACATTGTTCTTCAAACAATAACAGTAGCATAACAGCTATAAAAGAAGAATACTAAATGTAACAGGCCTAACTCATATCAATCATCATTTCTCATTATCCTCATCACAAGTCATCTCTAAGGCATGACCTTGATGGTATTTATGGCTCTCATAGCTCAGTATCAGCATAGGATGCCACTGGCAAGGCATCAGATTACTTTACTTATTCATAAGGCTAACAACATGCCTTTGATGAATATAACATCAACATCCATACCTGGATATGATTACCTTCATATCGGAACCTGCATGGTTGATACATCTGATAAAGGTAATACAATAATAAGGAATGTACTTCCTACTCTTTTCATAAGAGTTAAATCTCTAATTCAAATCAAATAGAGTTTAATACTCAAAAGCATGCCATTACCCTTGAATTAGGGTTTACTATTCACATTACATGTCATCACCCTTGAATTAGGGTTTACTATTCACATCAAGGTGAACTAAACTCATAACATCATCATGTATGAGTAACATCTTCATTGATGCTCTTAGATTGGTTAAAGGTTCATCATTTATCATAATTAGGGTTTCTATGACCTCACACAGGTGGATCATACCCTAATTATACTCACTCATGTGCATTGGAGATACTTTACTCGAGTTTCCACTTAAAAAGGGTACTTTCTCTTTCTAGAAGTACTTTCTCTCTCTAGAAGTACTTTCTCTCTCATCATAATGTTAGGTGATGTCAACATTACTCTAAAACAGGTTGGATTGAGGCATCATAGGCTAACATAGCCAAAAACATCATCATTATGTGATTAGAGTTACTTTCTCTCTCTAGGTTACTTTCTCTCTCTAGGTTACTTTCTCTCTCTAGAGTAATCTCTCTTTCATCATACTAATGGTTGATGGTAACATTACACTAGATCAAGTTGGATAGAGTCATTATGACTAAAAACTTTATTCTCATGTAATTAGGGTTTGAATTGAGCAAGGTATAACTCAATTGACCCTTCAGGGGTATTTTGGTAATTCACCCCATTGATCATCATCATGGTCAAAAACCTTAGTCAAATAACCCCTTACTATCCTAGATTATCATTAGGGTTTGATTTGGGCAACATTGAACCATTTACATCTTCAAATGATTGAATGAGGTCAACCTTGAATCACATTGATTGATTTCAATCATTAATCATCAATTGGGTTGAGATTGGTTGAAAGTGTTGACCGTTTGCCCACTTTGACCCTCCAAGACCGCGAGCCTCTTTCTAACCCCAAGACCGCGAGCCCCCTTAGGCTTCAAGACCGCGAGCCTCTTCAGGGGTCCAAGACCGCGAAGCCTCCCATTGGTTCAAATTAAAGTAGAGACCGCGAAGACTAATTTGAGTTGAGTCCGCGAAGAGGTGTTGACCGTTTAGCTAGTTTGACCTCAGGACCGCGAGGCCCTTCACGGTATTGAGACCGCGAGCCTCCTCTCGGTCTTGAGACCATGAGCCCCCTCACGGTCTTGAGACCGCGAGCCCTCTCACGGTCTTGAGACCGCGAGGCTCTCATGGTCTCAGCCGCTTGGTCCTTCAACAAGGCTCAAAGATGCAACCGATAATGTCAACCCATGTTGAAGCCCTCAAATGGTCAAAGCTATGTTGACCACTTATGGATTTAGTCAATTAAGATTATGCTTGATCACTTGGTCATTCAATTGACCCATAATGGTTAACCAATTATGGTTGAAATTGATTCAATTAGGGTCTATCAATGTTCACCCATCAACACTCAACAATGTGACTCAACACAAGGTTGAACCTTTCAATTGAGCTCCAATTGGGCCCAAACTTAGCCCAAACGGTCTTGCGGTCATGTGGGTGGACCCCACATGGTCTTGAGACCGTTTTCCCAAGATTTCATCAAAATCTAAGGTGATTTGATAGGGGTTGAACCATGATTGAGTCACAAAACAGAATTTTGATTAAATTAATAACTTATTTGCAATTGGGTCCTCAATTGGTCAAAATACTCAACCCTAGACCTTCAAACGGTCTTGGGTGATTGTCCTCTCGGTCTTGAGACCGTTTGGATGAGTTCCAAACGGTCTTGAGACCGTTTGCCCATCCAAAATTTTGGATTCTAGTGCAAATTCATCAAGGTCTGACCCATTGAGTTGATGATCATGTCAATATTTAATTGCAATGTAATTTGGTGTAATTGTACCTTCAATTGGTCAAAAAAATCTTGACCCCAGACCTCCAAACGGTCTTGGTTGATTGCCCTCACGGTCTTGAGACCGCTTGGTGACCCCCAAACGGTCTTAAGACCGTTTAGGTCAATCAACCCGAAAAACCCTAATTAGGTCACCATAATTTCAGTACTGATTTTATCTAGGGTTAGCCCTAGTATTCACCCTTCAACTCTTAGCCCATTTGGAATTAGACCATCAAACTTGGTGAGTTGTTAATTAACATAATTTTGAACAGTAATCTCATACGGTCAACGCTTAGTCAACGACCTTACACGGTCTTGAGACCGTTTGCCCAAAAAGGCAATTCCAGACCGTTTGCAAATCAGCAATTAATTCATTTAAAGTTGTGACTTAAAAAGGTCATATCTCCCGATTCCTGTGGAGTTAGTCTCCCAAATTTTGAGGGTAATTATCCTATATAATTAGGAACAGGTTTCTTATACGGTCCACGCTCGGTCAACGGGGCCAAACGGTCTTGAGACCGTTTGCCCTGTCGCGGTCTCGAGACCGTTTGCTCACCTCGCGGTCTTGAGTCCGAGAGAGCAAACTGTTAGGACCGTTTAAGGAAAAGAAAAGCGGTGGGTTTTCCTTGGAAATCACGCCTTCATCTTCTAGCTCAAGAACAGTACAGATATCCCACGGGTTTGCTTGCAAAATAGCAGGGAAAAGTAGGGAAATACTAAGAACTATCATTAAAACGCATACAAAGATGCACATAGTAAAGCATGGGTTTAGAGTTATAAAACCCGCCTAAAGCTTGCTTCTTGAGCTCCAAGCTTTCAAGATCCAAGCTCTAATGGCGTCCTTGAGTTCCCACAGGTTGGCCAAGGTGAAAACTCCAAGGAAGGATGAAAAGAGACGGCTAGAAAGGTAGGGTTTCAAGAGTTAGCCATGAAGATGAACTTGAATTTGAGTTCTAACCATGGAATTAGGCAAGAAGAGGGGTTTAGACCTACCTTGCACCCCTTGGTCGTCCTCCTTAGCTCTAAGGCAGTCCTTGGTCGTCTTTGGTGAAATGAAACAGTAAGGGGACGAAGGGTGAGTTCCCTTGCAACTAAGGGAAGGAGGGCTTATATACATGGGGTAGGATTTTCAACATTAGTTCATAAGTGGTCCATAATTCCAACTAGGTCCCTCCTTCTTTACTTGATCGTCCCTTCCTCTTTATTCTAAGGACAAACCTTCTCTTAAGGTCTAGAAAAGAAGGCAAGGAAGAACAATCTAATAATAAAGTTCATACTTAAAGGGATATTGCACATATACCCTGATTATTCAATCACAAAGCCTATTTCTTAACTTGATAACTCAATTGAGGTGAATTCCTCATCATTTCTTCTCTAAATAATGGCAAGAGTCTAAAAGATACTTTAGATGACATTCTTTACAAATTGCATCCCATCATTTGGGTAAATTGCATTTTACCCCAGATTAGGGTTTCAAGCCCTGGGATTGCTTCCACAGCTGCACCTTGCTGCTCTAGCTTGGGAAATCCCTCAAACTTTGCCAAAGAGATTCTCATGATGTCTCAACATCAGAGGAACATCTCATCATGTGCAAATTGCAAGCTAACCCTTTCAACTGGTTAAATTGCACATAGGTCCCTGTATTTCAAAACAATGCTACAACTTTAAATAAAAAGGAGCAAATACTGAAATATACATTTCTGAGAAACTTAATTACATGCTCAGAGTTAATCACAAAGATTTAATTACATATTTATGCAAAACACCTAGGGTTGACTCATAACCCAGGTCAGGGATGTTACAAAAGTAGAGAGAAGTTTGCCACATTTGTGGAATCAATTCAAAGGATAGAAGGGTCTATGACAAAGAAACACGAGACATACATTAAAAGGAAGTCTAAACAGTCACAAGAACAAGGAATTGGTGGTACTAAACAATCAAAGATTTCAGTATTATCGACTCAACCACAATGTAGTGCACCCAAGCAACAGTCACCTAAAAGGCTCAAAGCTTGCAATAGATGTGGACAGAGAGCACATCTGAGGTGGCAATGTCCAAATAGAAAGTGATGGGGTGACCCAACATACATGACACTAGATAACTGGTAGAAGGTAGACTTGTCAAGATAGAACTTTCTATTTTGAATTATCTTTTGTTCCCTACTATAAGAAAGGTAGTTGTTATTTAGTTTATTTGTATAATCCTTTGAGGATATGAGGAAGAGATAAGTAGAATGAAAACTTGTGTTCAGTTTAATATTCTTTTATATGTTTTGAAATTTCTCTTTCTCCTTTAAGGAAGGGAAGAGATGAAAAAGGAACTAAGAGAAAAATATGAGATATTAAGTATATCAAAATTTAAAGAGATGAAAACATAAAATAAAATAAATACATACTACCTAATTTCAGTTCTTGAATACCCTGGCCAGGTATTCATTTATTGAAGGTAAGGTAAGTATGACATACCTAGATTGTTATATTTCTGATTACTCTGATCAAGTAATCATTCTGAAACAATCCAAAGAAGCCTAATCAAGAAGGAGATGTGGCATGGAAATTTCGACCACATTCTAATTGATATACAGAGGAATTTGATGTAATTATAAATAAAATTATAAACAAAAATGAAGATGAGGATATGATGTGTTTATTAACACATGTGTTATATACCAAGGTAGGGGATTCTGGTATCTGAGAAATATCATGCTATTTTATGATGGTTACCTGGAATGGTTAACTATGTAATCAGTCCAGTTACCTAATGTAGCATGGACATCAAATGTTAGGGGTTTATGCTTTGCATAAACATAACATTGATGAGAATGAACTATTTGAAGGAATAATTGTAAAATTATTGCAAGAAAAATTTATCAAATTAAATTAACAAATAACCTCGATCTAAATAAGAAAAGTGTTACCTGGCAAATAATTAACTCCATAGTCAATAACGAAAGGATAATGGAGTATGTGTCCTATGTGTTTGATTCTATGAGAATTTTGTATGGAAGAACTTTGTATTGATAAAAGTTCTATGGTGTCTCCATAACAATGAAATGTTATATGGAGACTTAATGATACAACAAATGAATAATATATGTCTCCTTTTTATCTGGGATTTCAGGGACAAAATCCTTGTTAAGGGTTTATGATTTGTAACATCCCTAACCTGGGTTATGCCTTAACCCTAGGTGTTTTGCTTAATAAAGTTAATTATAAGCTTTCTTTTATTTCTTGAAAAGTAATTAAGGTTCAACGGGAACTTATGTTTCAATTTTAGTCCTTTTCAAATAGTGTTGAAACATTGTTTTGCTTATTTTGGACTAAAATGCAAATTACCCAAGTTGAGGGGTTAAATTGCAAATGTTGCATGATAAGCTGTTTCTCATGTGTTGGAGCATCATGATAATGAATATGATGTGGAGGAAGGACTTGTGGAAGCCTAAGTACCAAGAAAGGGATGATAAAGCAATGTTTGTGCATTAAAACCTAGTTTTGGTGTAATATGCAATTTACCCAAAACCTAGGGTTCAATATGCAAATTACCACTTCAAAATAGTCCCTAATGTTTTTTGGCATCATGTAAAGTAAATAAAATTAGGGGGCGCCTCATTTGGATCACTTTGGAGGAGAGAGAATCTTGATATTAAAATAATCAAGATTTAAGCATAAATTGGAACTTTACTTCAATTTAAAGCAAAAATAAATATATTAATTGAAGAGACCTTCAACCAAAAGCATAGGGATGATTTTGCAAAAGAATGGAGGACCATATGCCTTGCAAAGGCACGAAAATATATCAAGCAAGTGGATAACCCACTCACATTATTAAAAGAAAAAGAAATATCCACTAACTTATGGATATTATTATTATAAGGGTTAAGGTGCTTAATTTGCTTTTCTTTAAAACATGGATAATTGAGAGGAATAAGATGCAAAGAAGATAGCCTCGTAACCAAGGAAGGGAAAGGGGAATCTGGCAAGGAAATGGAGGATATAATCCCTACTTTCTCTCTCCTAAAATGAATTTTTTAACAAAATTCATATATATGCTCCTTTATCCATGAGTTGAAAGGGAATTTCGAATCCACTTTCACTTCTTACTTGCAAAAACGACCAAGGGAGCTTGCAGCAATAGGAGGACGACCCCCAACCTGTTGGTAAGCTTCTTGACTTTCATTTACCTTGATTCCATGGTAGAAATCGAAAATCAATGCATGATTTCTTCATATCTCGATCCCATCTTCAATAATAACCATTCCTTTTCACTCAAATCTTGAAGAAGAGCCTTGGTATAGTGAAAGGAGTTGCATCCACCATTGTTGACGTGAGCTTGAAGCTTTGAAGCTCAATTGGAGGTGGGTTTTATAACTTGAACCCTTAAACTTTGTTATTGATTCCATATCTTTATCAATCATCCTTCATTATTCTCAAAATTTTATTTGAATGATTGGTGAAATCACCATGGAAATTACAACAAGTTTCGTGGGTTTGTATCTTGAAGATGATGATGTCATCTTAAGCACACACCTCAACATGGGCAACCGGTTTTCAAAACCGATTGAGTTAATTCAGTTACAAAACCGAATGGATAATTGATTTCAAGACTGAATGGGTACTTACTTTCAAGATCAAATGGGTAATTGATCTTAAGAACTGTTGGAGATTCATGCTGATGTAGTTGGATGTTGATCTTATGGTCCTAATTGATTGGTTGAAGGAAACCCTAGATGCCCAAATAGTTTCAAAACCATTTGGTGTTGAAATGCCAAAACCGAATGGAGATCTAAAGTGATCAAATCATTTGGAGATTTAAGGTGATGATTTATCCATTGATCCAATGGTTGATAATAATGATTATCAATTATAGATACAAAGGTTGAAATCCTAGAGTACCTAGATGATCAATACCTTTAGAATGGTTAACCCTAAAAGCTTATGAAAGCAATGTCTCAATACACTATGTCAACCATAGTTGTACATATTTGATTGAAAGGTTGATGTAACCTAATCAAGTTGAGTGGATGATAGAAAGGAATTCATACATGAGTATTAATTATGAAGAATATGTGATTAGGGTATGATCCTTAGTAAAGAGACCATGAAACCCTAATCGAGTTGGTTAATAATCCATAATCCTAAAAGTTGGGCAATCCTGAGTGAAACCCTAGTCTAGAGTAATGATGTAACCCTAATTTAGGGTGATGATATAAGAAACCCTAATTATGGGTAATGGAAGATGAAACCCTAATTGGGATAAATAGTAAACCCTAGTTATGGGTAATTGAATGGAAACCCAAATTAGGATGAATAGCAAACCCTAATTGTGGATAATTGAATTTAAACACTAATTGAGGGTGATGTCATGTGAAAACCTAATTGAGGGTGATGCCATGTGAAACCCTATGTAATGGTATTATGAGGAGCCCTAATACAGTGTGAAGGTATGTGAAACTCAAATTTTGAGTTATAATAAGTGAATCCCTAATCTTAGGCAATACGATGATAAACCATAACCCTAATAAGAGAACCCTAATGATAAAATAGTGGGTATTACCTTATAAAGATGAAACATCTCAAATGGTTGATCATAGGCAACTTTATAGTAAGAAATGCCTTAACCTGAAATGATTCCATGTCATTGAAGATAGTTGGACCATTCTTGTGTGTGACCTATGCACTTCATGGTAAAAGTGATAGGTTAGTGGATGAAAGCATTAAGATGGGAAATACCTTAATCCAAGATAAGTTGACAACTCAAGTAAGTTGGAAGTGATGAAGAAAGTGATACAGTAAGATATGATTGATATCACTTTTAGAATCCCAAGGTTGATAAGCATTGATGTACCTCAAATCCAATATACTTGGATAGGAAACACATGAAGTATGTTATGAAAATTGTTACAATGAATTGTAATGAGTTTGATATACTTTGATAAGAGTAGGCTAATATACCTTGAGAATGGGGTTAAGCTAAACTAATGAGTATAATGTAATCATACCATGATAAGGATGAGAAATGAACTCATACCTTGTATTGATAATCGTTTAATGATAAATGTTAAAAGTAATAAACATGATTGAATACTCGAGATGTTAATGGATGCTCCTAGAGGCATGGAGCAATATATAAAGGTTGATTTGATAAATATGAAATCCTAATTAATGTGAGATGGAAAACCCTAACCCTAAATTGAGTAATGGGACACGAGAAACCCTAATGTGTCGTGAATAGTATGCCCTAACCCAATTGAGGGAATAGTGGTGTTACTATTGTATTACATGAGGTGATATGTTATTGTTTCCTCGTGAGAGGTGACAAGATGTGTAATGGCCTTGTGAGCCATATGATTAGATGTTGCCTAGTGATAGGTGACAAGATGTTTAATGGCCTTGTGAGCCATATGATTAGATGTTGCCTAGTGAGAGGTGATATGATATTTTATGGGGCTTATGAGCCATGAGAACAATTGTGGCATAGTGAAAGGTACCAAGATGATTATAAAAGTTTATTGTAAGAAATGATAAAGTTTTAATAAACTTAATAAAAGAAACAATTGTATTCAATAAAGAATGTGAAAAACTATAAAGGCTAACCTCAGGGTTCAGAGCCTAGAGAAGGATGTGATGATCCATGATGAGTTAAAGGAATTTATATCCCATGATCGGTGTAATCAGGAGTGGTTCGAGTCCAGTGTATGGCTGTGTAATCAGGATTGGTTAAAGTCCAATACCTAGCAGAGGCATGAAGCATATAATCAGGAGTGGTTAGAGTCCACTGCCTGGCTGTGTAATCAGGAGTGGTTAGAGTCCACTGCCTGGCTATGTAATCAGGATTGGTTAAAATCGAATACCTGGTAGAGGCATGAAGCCTATAATCAGGAGTAGTTAGAGTCCACTGCCTGGCTGTGTAATTAGGAGTGGTTAGAGTCCACTTCCTGGCTATGTAATTAGGATTGGTTAAAGTCCAATACCTGGCAGAGGCATGAAGCCTGTAATCAGGAGTGGTTAGAGTCCACTGCCTGGCTGTGTAATCAAGATTGGTAGAATCCAATGCCTGGCGGTGTAATCAGGATTGGTTAAAGTCCAATACCTGGCAGAGGCATGAAGCCTATAACCAATGGATTGTCATAGTCCAATTCCTAGATAGAATATGATGATGTATACTCTTATGTCTGGAATAATTCAATATTTGTTTAGCAGATTGGCTAAGGCCAACAGATTAAAATAAGAATGAATCATGGGTGACATATTAGGATAATAAGGAAAAGCTTGAGATGTTGAAATGATATGGTAGATCAATGTTATACGTGTTCTTCCTATTCCTTATTAAGAGGATAGATGATTTATTGTTCTATCACAAATAGTTGCAATACTTTAAAAGATGAGAATGCTTTAAACTGATTATCCTCTGCCTAGTTTTATATCATTAAACTGCAATAATGATGTTTTTGGAGGAGAGTTATATCTCTCACTGGGGAAATTACAATTGTCTCACCCCCATGGGATCCAACATTTTTTAGGTGGACAAGCACAAAGGAGACTGAGAATATCTTATAGAGGAAGAACATCAGTAGCAACAAGGACAATAGTGATAGCTCAGGTTGAGTGTACTGTTTGTCGTGTCTTGTAGATAGAAGTCCTATGTGTCGTCTTTGTACTCTCAGGTCCTCAGAGTTAGTAGTTAGTTCATTTAATGTATCGATCTGAGATTTTGGCTTGATGCCTTGAGATTTTGAGTTGCTTAAGTATAATTCTGACAAAGTAATTGTTGTATATAATTCTCCAGAAGAGATAGTACATGTGATATGCTTATGAACCAGGATGTAGATGATATACATTGATTCTTGATAAAAGAGTTTTCCTATGTATGGACCTCTTTGTAAAAGGTTTAAATATTTAGTGATTTTTGTTAATCCACTGCTAATGTTTAATTCCACTTAATCAATAAGGATTTGTTTATTGGTCGTTATAGGTAAATCCTATGTTATATAGGATTGTGATATGAGTAATGATTGAGGCATAATGTGGTGTGGTGTATGCACTGATCATGTGATTGTATTCGATGACTTGGTAGGTGCAGTGTGGGTGGTTTGAGGTGATAAACTCTAGAGATGTGATTAGGGGATTGATATCCCATAGTGATATGACATTGGTGTTAGCCTTGTGTGGCTGTGTGACAGTGATGATGGCCTTATGAATGACATTGCTATGGTACCATGTGATGATGTGACAAGTTCACACCTTATACATTTTAGATCTTCTAAAATTGTACTATACCCTTGTTCTTGTAGAGTTTGTTGGTTTTATATGTTGTAACTTGATTGATGCTAAAAGACACTTAATTGGCATAAATAATCAATTGGAACCTAATCATGTAGGTGCCATATGCCATACATCCATTTAGTGTCAGTCTTAGTGCTAGATGGTGAAATGAGTTCTCCCTTAGTGGAAGCTCAGAGTCATGTACTATTGAGTATATGCATTCATAGGATTAGCAACAAGTCATACTCTAGTAGGAGTGTGGCTATGGGCCGTAGCTCAATGATGTGACTCAGTATATACTTTCACAATATTGGCTGGGGGCCATACCCTGGAAGGAGGGTGACATTAGGTCATAGCTCAGTTACAATAGTGATGTGCTTACATAGTAAGGTAGGCTAGGCTGTTTTGCAGATGACTCATATGTTATGTTGTTGTGGAGTTTCTTTCATGCTAATAAGGAGGTGTGGAGAGGTCTGGATTCAGGCTCTTCCATAGACCTTGTCTGGCACTGATTTTGACTTAGTAGTGGTCAGTTGGATCATGAGTGGTATACCTCATCTCCTCAGGGCACAATAAAATATGTGATATAGTTGTGTTGTATATCTGTTTAAGGACAAAATGCGAAGATCATTGGTTGAAGACTTTCCATGCTTTTGTATATATTGATTGATAGATAATATACATGTTCTTCATATTCCATTTTAGATTGTTCATTGTTGTATTAGTCATTGATAACTGTCTAGAATTGCTGAACCAACTTTACCTGTTGAATAGATATTGTTTAGTTGAATTTTCTCAGTTAGTCAACATGTTATCTACCTTCTTTAGTTTATCTATGATTTAATAGACATTGATAGAGAGTTATATCTCTCAGTTGGATTTTTGGTCTCATCTTGTGGGTTTCCACATCTTTTAGGTGGCCGTGCACAATGAGGTGGTGATCTTGCAACTTTGGAAAAGAAGAAACAAGAATAGTAGCTTATAAGGTCGGATGTGCTGCTAGTCTTTTGGTGTAGAGTCCTATATTTGTCCCTATAAACTCAGGTCTTGGGGTGTTTTTGATGAGTTTTGTGGAGATGTTTGACGCAAATTTACCGTGCGTAGAAACGCAAGTGAACGCGTCGAGTAGTACAAGCCTTTTTGAGGCCCGAGTCGAACTCAGGGATACGTGCAATCGTCGGGGACTCCTACTAACTACTCGCGATCAGCTAAGCCGATTAACAAGTTGAGAGTTGTTGTTAAAATTAAAAGAAAAATAAAACAAAACGAAACAAGCAATCGATTAAATGTTGGTTTAATCAATTCAGAAGGAGATCTTTAGGATGTGGTTTCACCGTAGGTTTTCATTATATTAAATTCTATATAGCTACTCAATTTTATCTCTCTATCCAGGTAGTGGCCAGAAATCAGAATTGCCCACTGTCGTGGTACAATTCACTACCTATGTCTAGGTCAGTTCCACTGTCGTAGTAACCTATACCCTAAACTAGGTGCATTATAAATGACCTCTCGGTATCCACCATTAATCTTACACCGCCTTGTTCAAGGGATTTGTCAATTAATGTAAATTTCGTCTCTTTTCAACGTTAATTCTTCTTTCAAAGCAATTAAGGGCATTAGGTTATTATTATGGTGATCAAGCATAACAATATATTGGAGAACACAAAAATATATCACGGATTTAAGAGATAAGATATGAATTACTATTATAAGATCGTCATACAATGACTCCATGGGCTACTCCCAGTCCTAAAGATAAAGGGAATTAGCCCCGCATGTTCATCTCAGAGTACAATGTAGTAAAGAAAAGGGGAAACATGAGAAAAATGAAATTGAGTGGTGAAACCCCTGAACGGAGAAGGTCCAATCGATCCTTGGCATGGAATCCACGTTCTGCCACCTTTCGGTGGTGGAATTCGTCTTCTTCAGTGTCCGGATCGGCTGGGGCGTGTTCTCGTGCTCCGTTCTTCTCTCCTTGCTCTCTGAGATGTGTGCAACGGCTAATCACATGACTCCCCAGTCAAGGGCGCCGTCATTAGGTATATCTCCCAAATTAGGTTGCCAATTAACCACGGCCGTCCGATTAAGATCATTCTGAATCAAACTGATATCTGCCGGTGTCGATACCATCGACGCGGGTCGATGGTATCGACCTAGCGTGGTAGCGACAATCCTCCTTTTCTTTCGTCTGAGCGCCTGATGTCATCTCGATAGCATCGACGCAGGTCGATGGTATCGACGAAGCTGTAGCGACGATTTTGTCATTTTGTGTCGCTGTAGCTCCTCCCGTCGATAGTATCGACCATCGTGTCGATAGTATCAACGCCTTCCTCGCCAGCAATCTGATGGTATCTCGATACCATCGACATCCTCATAGATAGTATCGACCTTGTTCTGGTCCTTGCGGCTGGAAACCTGTGGTCCGGTCGATGGTATCGACGGCAACAGATACTTGTTTTTCCTAAAATTAACACACGGAACCACATAAATCCACACAAAATATATTTTTTCGATAATTAATACTAAAAATGCTTAAATAAAGGGAATTTGACATAAAGAAGTAGCATAGACCAAAATGAATGAATTGTGCAACATTAATCATGAAAATGACTAATAAATGCATAAAACGCATATCAAACAAGTCTATAAATGCGACTCAAAATCATCGCATCAATGTTACTGATACGAGGTTTTAAGCATGTGTGCCTTTTGTTGTATCGTTATGGAAGATGTACATGTATACATGGAACATGTATCTCATGTAACAGGTTGAAGACATGTATGTTTGAGAACAATGGTGTAAACACTTTATGATATGTTCTATGTGATCCACGTGTCTTGTTGTGGACTTATTTGTGATGGTTTTCATCCTATGGTTCATAAATGAAATTTGTTTTAATTTCTTATGTTTTTTGGTAATCTTCTTACTTAGTGTTAATTTCACATGTAGTTTTGAGTAATCTCACTTTGTGTGCCACATGACATCACATTTGCTTTCCTTGAATTTCTTTAATACTACGGGGTAGAGGTACTAGGAAACAATCAACATGATCAGCCCCCAACAAAAATCCTTGGGTTCCTTAAGACTGACAACATTAGAAAATTTGTCCATCTACAATCATTAAATGTTTACCGGCCTTCATTCTAGAAAGCACTAGATGAGGAAATGATATCCTCTAGTCATATTCTTGGGTCATACCTCATGAAAATGGCATTGGCAGCTGTCTTTTGGATTACTCTGATAAAATAGTCTGGCCCTTGAGCTGCCTTTGAGGATTCAAGTTTATGCTTAAATTTCCTTGTTAGCCTCTACCAGTTCTTATTACTGCTAAATCTAATGACGTCTTTGTCATATCCTACAAACATGATGAATTTGTCCTATTCATCCATTTTGTAGAATATGGCATATAACATCCTCTCGGTTAGAATGTAATCTTTCTCTAACATATTGACGCACACTTTGAATGTCCCCCCAACAGTCTCATTTTTGACATCTTCTAATATCACCTTTATAGAATATGACATGATATCAATGGTTAGGTTGATGTAGGAGTACCAAGTGTATGTGTCAGCACAATTAAGGTTGGTCCCTTTTGAAAATTCAATGATTCATTTGGCAATCTCTAGCTTGTATAGAGCACCTATATTTGTGTACCGAGTTTCTTTATAAGCCTTTCACTTTACAAAAAAATGCATACTTGGCTTGATGCCCCTCATCTCTAGGTTGAAAAACATCTCCTAGTTTATTGCATCCATCATCATATGACATTTGTGTCTTACTAGTTGTAGTCTGGCTTACTGTGGTCTCTGTAGGTGTAGTTGGTGATGCAAGTCCCCCAATTTCTTTTTCCAATTGAGCCCTTTTTGCTTCCATTGCTTTTTGTGCATTGGACTTTCAAGAGTTGTCCATGCCTCTTTCTGTTTTCCCTTTTTTTCATTTCCTCTTTGGAAGGTAGATACTCAATAATATTCGTAGTAGAGTTCTATTCTTCCTCTTTGAACTTAGTTGATTGATGCCCTAACAAGATAAGTAGTTGATGCTTTTCCAACTCTAGTTTCAAATGTTAATCTTGCGGCATGTATGGGTTTGTGTTAAGAACTTTTATAATTTCCCTGATTGTTTCCACAATCCCTTCCAGAGAGGTGGCTTGCATATTCAAGGAATCATAAGTAGTGGACGACCTACTGCTGGCTAATGAAAGATGTTTTTATTAGTATTGGGGATCAATTGCACTCAATCGATTAAAATGAAGGCTTTGGGATGATTTTGTAATCAATAATAAATTAAATGTGCTAGGAGGGATTTGATCAATGAGATCTTCGTTTATTAGGAGGATGAGTTATCTGGTGGTTGATGGGAAATCCCTTTCTGTGGGTCAGAAGAAATTCGCTAAGATGCTCAACTTGGTGTTCGACGAGAACACCTAACATCTAGAAAACCCAATGATCGATGAAAAAGTAAAAAACTTGTCGTTCGATGGAAAATCAAAAACTCTACTGATCAATGGAAATTGAGAATTCATGTGACAAAGGGTCACCTCAGTTCTTGTGGTGAAGGCATTATGTGGAGTAATAGAGAGTCAGAAATGGAAAGACAATTATGGTTCGGGAACCCTAATTCTCGATGACTATGGCATTTGAAGGTGAAAGAGGGTTGACAAGAAGGAAAGGCTTAGGGGTACCATCCATTAGGTGAACTTCTTTTTAGTGAAGCAACAATGCTCCCCTTTATTTCGCTCACATTCGCCTACTTCATCCAACTGGTGGGCCAAGCTTAATCACCTTGGTGTAGTGGTCTTGGATAGAGGAGTCAGTGATGTCAAGTTATTCCATAGGCGACAAACTAGTGTCACTATCAAAGTGAGTTTGATGGGAACCATAATGGTGGAGCATGTCGGTATCGGAGACGAGTCTATTTTATTTTGGAGCAGGTGTGGAACTGGTCGTCAAGGTGTCTCTAGGTTGTCACAAAGAATTTGAGTCAGACTAGAGGTCTGTCAGGTTATGGAGGGGTTTAAATACCTTAGTGCCTTGATTGCTAAAGGATCGTGGTAGTCGATGAGAGTAAGCGAAAATTTGTCGGTCAATGAGGTTTTTGAAAATCCGTCAGTATATGAGGTTTTGGAAAATTTGTCACTTGTTGAGTTTTTACAAAACCCGATGGTTGACAAGATTTTTGGAGATCTCATTGTTTGATGGATTATGTCATGGTCCTTGCTTTGAACTAATAGTTCAAGAAGTAAAGGCACATATCTTAGATTCATTTCCAACTTTATTCTAATACATTAGAAATTAAGAGACAATGGAAATCAAATAATAACTAAATAAAATCTATGATAGGTATTAGTAAAGTCTATATTACAGAGAAATAAAACAAACTAGATTTCAAGAAAAAATGTTAAGAAATCCTTGGGCTTCCTCCCAAGAAGAGATCATTTATAGTATTTAGCTTGACTCTCTTTGGGCTATTCCCTCATTTTTCTTCTGGTGGTGTATGTGATGGTTCATCCAATTGAACATCAGTTCTCCTGGTGAATGCTTCATCTTCATAATATATTTTCACTCTATGTCCATTCATTGGGAATGTCACTATCTTTTCACTACAAATCTCCATCATCTTTGATGGGTATGTCTTTGAAACAGTAATGGATCTAGACCATATTGACTTTAGCTTCTTAGGAAAAAGTATAATTCTTGAATTGGATAAAAGAACTTTGTGTCCTTCAGACACATATTTTCTTTTTAAGTCGAGGTCAAGATACACCTTAGTTCATTCATTACAAATCCTAACATTTTGAAAAGCATGGAGTATATGTCCCTCTAATTCTTGTTGTTGTTAAAATCTCTTCTTGCCAGAAAATGTTGGGTCCATATTCAAGAATTCGATTGCCCACAAGGTCTTGTGCTCTAATACAATGGTAAATGGAACACATTGCCATATATCAACATGTAAGGAGTGGTTCCAATAGGTGTCTTATGAGCAATGTGATATGCCCACAGGGAACCATCAAGCTTCACTCACCAATCTTTTCTGGTCCTGCCAACAGTCTATTCTAGAATTTGTTTAATTTTTTGATTCAAAACCTTCACTTGTACCGAGCTTTATGGGTGATAAGGTGGGCAACTTTGTGCTTTACTTGATATTTCTTTAGCAGAACAACTAACTGTATTTCTATAAAATGGGATCACCTCTTACTAATGATGGTAAACGAGACTCTATATCTAAGAAAGGTGACCTTCTTAAACAATCTAATCATCAACTTGAGTCTCAAGTAGGGTAGCTACAACTTCCACCCACTTGAATACATAATCAAGTACAACCAAAATGTATTGATTCACTTTTAATGATTAGAAGGGTCCCATATGATAAATTCCCCAAACGTCAAAAAATTTCAACTTCAATCCAATCAGACATATGCATCTCATTACTTTTGGAACTATTTCCAGTACACTGACACTCCTTGTAGGTCTTGCCATATGCATGGAATCCTTAAGCAGAGTAGGCCAATAAAAGCCAGATTGTAGAATCTTGGTGGTCATCCGATCTCTGTGTACCCACCATAAGGTGAAGAGTGTCACTCATAAAGGATTTGTGGCAATTCTTTTTCTAGAATGTATTGGTAGTATAGATTATCAGTACACCATTTGAATAAAAGTGGGTCATCCCAATAATAGTTATTTAGGCTAAAGAACAACTTCTTCTTCTCATTGTAAGTGATTTATGGTGGTAGTTGTCGGCATGCGAGGTAATTACATATATTAGCGAACCATGAAACTTTGGGCTCTATAGCTTTTACCATCATCAAATCTTCATCCCAGTAGTTGTCATTTATCGATAGTGAGTTATCATTGGATACAAAAATTCATGACAAGTGGTTAGCTACTACATGCTTTGTCCACTTTTGTTGATTATCTTAAGAACTAACTCCTGTAACAACAATGCCCATTGTAGGATCACAAGTTGGTATTTTTCTTATGCATGAGATACTTGATGGATCCATGACTTGTATATACTTTCACTATTGATCCAATCAGGTAGGACCTGAATTTATCAAAGGAAAACACTATTGTGAGCATTTCTTTTTCTTTGGTGGTGTAATTAACTTGATCTTTGTCCAACATTTGGCTTGCAAAGTAAATCGTTTGGTGCTTCTTGTCTCTCTTATTACCAAGTGCAAATACTATGGAATTGTTGCATCCATCACACATTATCTCAAAAGGAAGCTCCCAATATAGAGCCTGATGAATTGGTGTGGTCATCAAACCACTTTTCAGGGTATCAAAAGCCTTCAAGCATTGATATCTAAAATCAAATACGACATCATTGACTAGCAGATTTGACATGGGCTTAGAGATCTTGAAAACATCCTTGATAAATATTTTGTAGTATCTAGCATGTCATAGAAACTTCTCAGCCCTGTCACATATGTAGGGGGTGGTAGCTTAGAAATGGCTTCAACCTTGCTTAAATCAATCACAATTCCTTTCTTAGAGAATTTTTGACCAAGCACTATACCTTCTTAGACCATAAAATGACACTTATTCCAATTTAGAACTGCTTGCTTCTCTATGCATCTTTTCAAAACTTGGGATAGGTTTCTCAGACATCTATCAAAGTCAGTGCCATACACAAGAAAAATCAGCCATGAAAACTTCTTTGATGTCTTCCAAAAAAATTGCAAACACTAATTTTATGCACCTTTTAAAGGTTTCTGGTGCATTGCATAGGTTGAACAACATTCTTTGAAAGGTGCATGTTGAATAGATACCGGTGAAGGTGGTATTCTCTTGTTCCTCTGGATGAATGGGAACTGGAAACTCTTGAGTACCAAACCAGGAAGTAGAAGTATGAAAGGCGGGCTAAGATTTCTAGGATTTGGTCTATGAATGGCAAGGGGATGTGATATTTCTTGGTTGCGACATTAAGTTTCATGTAATATATACTCATCCTCCACCCCATCTTTGTCCAAGTTGCCACTTCATTGCCCTTTTTTCCCTTCACCACTGTAATATCTCCTTTCTTAGGGACCACATTTATGGGACTCACATAATTGTTGTCACTTATTGGGTATATTATACATGTATCTCAGAGTTTTATGACTTCTTTCTTGAATACCTCTCTCAAGTTCTAATTCTACTTCCTTTGAGGTCTTTCTATAGGTTTGGTGTCTTCTTCTAGTTGTATTATATGCATTCATACATCTAGGATAATCTCTTTTATATCTTCTACATAATACCCTCTAGCTTTCCTTCTCATCTTGAGTTTATCCAACAACTTTTCCTACTCGTCTTCTATCAAGGAAGAATTTATAATAAATGGATTCCTCTCTTCTTTGTTAAGAAATTCATATTTTAATCACTTAGGGAGCTTCTTCATATCTAATTTATATTTTATTGTTTCCTTCTCTTTTGGAGTTTTCTTAAGAGAGGCATTTTTCATGCTTTTAAAATCAACATCCGCCTCATCACTGTCACCATATTTGGGTTGATTTAAATAGTGGAGAATTTCAACCACTACTAGGTCCTCAATGTTTTGAATGTGATTGTTTAAAGCTCTCATAAGCGAGTAAACTATAACATTTTTCTTGAACGTCCCCAGAAAACTAGTTCTAGATATCAATGAAATAGACTGACTCAAAGAGAGATGGTCCCCTCGTGGAGTCTTGAATATGAAAATCAATATGATCATTCCCCACTCTAATAGTGATGATTACATCTTCAATGTCTATGAATGCTCTCCCAATAGAGAGAAATAGTCTTCCAAATATCATTGGGCATGTTGGGTATTCCATTGTGTCTTTGATAACTATGTCACATGTATGATGAATTATCCCACTCAGATAGGAACATCTTCTATGATCCCTACTAGTATCGTAAAAGAATGATCTACTAATTGAATTATCATTCCTATTTCAATCATGTCACTAAGTCCTAGCCTCTAATCTAGAGTGAGAGGCAAAATCCTAATACTTTCTCTAGGATTGGCAAGACCTTGTGTTCCATCATTATCTTCCACATTGAATGGGATAATGAAACCTCCTAGGTCTTTTTTCTTGGATGAAAGTGCTTGATATTTTTGTTAGCCTGACAGTTTTAACATGGTTTCCTATCCTTCTTTTCTTAATTAGGTCCTTGAAGAACTTTGCATATATTGGTATTTTTTTGAAATTATCAAGGAAGGGATCATATAGGTGCAAATTTATTAATAGCTTCTTGAACTTTTAGTACTTCATTTTCAAATGGGCTTTGATCAGTTTATATGGAAATGGAATCCTTGGTTAATAGGGGTCCCTACCTATTAGAACTTCTTCTGCTACTTTTGACTTCTTCTCCTTTACTGGCTTCTCTCTCTTGCCCTTTTCCTTTGCCTTAGTCATTTTGGTAAAAACTTCTGGTTCGAGTTCTTCTTCTACTATGATAGTTTCAGGTTGGGACTCAGTAACATGAGTGTACTTTGAGATGGTCTTGATTATTGGTTCTTATAGGACTTTTCATGAGTAGAGAGTGGCCATTTTTGCACCTCAATATTAGAAATTATCCTTCCATATGGGTTCTTCATCATTTTTGACATTTATGTGAGTTATTGATTGCTTTGTATAGCATGAATGGCATATCATCCATTTTAGTTGTCACACCCACCAGTTGGGATTTCTTTGTTCACAATATGATAGTGATGTTATGTCACTTTGAGTTAGTTGTTCATTTATTGTAGCTTTCCACTTTGCTAAGGCAAACATTTCATTCATTAAACTTACTAGTTAGAAGTCTTTCCTTAACATTGGTTTCCTCCTCCGCCATTCCTATTTTGGTTTTGCCCTTGCCCTTGGTAATTGTTTTTGCTAAAAGTTTGAGTTTATTGTGAACCCATATGGTCCCCACCCCTGCCAAAACTAGGTGGTCTCTTTGGTGGTTCATTCAATTGGCATAAATTTTTAGCGAAATCCTTCTCTATAGGAGAAGCCAGGGTGATCCAGCCTTTTGAAGTTGACATAGGAGATGTTTTTAGTGTCTTCCTCTTCATCATTCTCTTCAGGTTGGGTATACATGCAGTTGTCTATTCCATTCCCCCCATCTTCACAGGTTACACATTTCATGACTTTTTCTACTTTGTTCTTTCCTTTGTTTCCAAAATCTTTTAACTATTTCACATCTAAGGAAGTCTTCTGAAATTAGGTAGTTATTTCTTTAAGAGCCTTAGTCTCAATAGTAATACCTTTAGACGATACCGTCTTGGTTGTTCCCTGGTCATAGTCTAAATCGTCTTGCAAGCCGACCATCTTGACAATGTTCTTCATTATTTTCTTTGGGTTCTTACCTAGGAATCACTTCCTACAATAAGATTCAGTAAATTCCTTTCAGTAGAGGTAAGCCCATTATAGAAGGTCGTGACTAGAAATCCTTTCTCATAGTTGTGGTGTGGACAATCCCTATTGTATTCTTGGAATCTTTTGTTGGGTAATAGGGATGACAGAGAAGGCAAAGAAAACAAAAGGTTTGTGCCCATTCCTTGTTCATGGAATCATGTCAAAAATTATGTCTTTAGGAAAGGGGTATGAAAGAGATATACCTGGTCCTAGATCAAGTCCATTGGCAACTCTTACATGGTAATGCACACTCTATATAAGACACATATGAACAACGGGCAGTGATGACCTCCTGGTGCAACACCATGGATGGTGGTGGTTGTTGTCCTCCTAGCATGGTGGCGACGACCTCCATGACTCTATGTTGTCCACGTGGACCATCAGAAACTCCACATTATGCTACCTAAGACAATGAGAAGGAGTTGTTCCTTTGAATGTCATCCTACTAGGGTTGATATGCTCTCCCGTGTTGTCTCTCCCTTGTTGTGCCTGTCTTTTATGGTTAGGACTTTCTTGGGCTCTCACATTACCACAATTGTGAGAGGAAAAAAATTGTCAAAGCTAATTGTTGTTTTTCTAAAAGCCTAGACTGCCCCCACATTATTTATTGGATTTCTATGGTTTGGGTTACAAAATTATCTAGAATATGAAGCGATGGAATTTCATTAGTTTTCTAGAAGTTGTAAGTGTCAAACTGGCTGATTCATTGTTGAACCATTCAGTTCACATGTGAAACAATCAGTTCAACACTTGAACCTATCTATTCACTTGCATTCCTTTTCTCAATCACATTAGCTTTCAATATTCAATTAATGCACAACATGAAGTAAGGAAGAATCCTTGATCCAATCATATTGATCTTTGAACTAGTAGATTGACAACTTGAACCATTCGTTTAAGACATGAACCAATTGATTCATGTCCCACTTTAGGGAGTGTTCAAGTAATGTAGTTTAAATTGATCTGATAGTTGAGTTGATCAATTCAACACTTGAACCAGTTGGTTCAAAATCTAGTTAGTCAATTTTTAGCTATTGTTTTTTAAATTGAATACGTAAACACTTTAGTAATCAAGTTAAACACCATTCATGAATAAACTCCTATTTCAGGTGCATTCTATGTGTGCACCCTATAGGTCCCAAATTACATTGATAGTGAATGTCTATAACCAATTTTTGACATCACTAGAAATGAGCGGTATCTAGAAAGAAATCATTTATACTCTTATAATTGGAAAGTTGAAGAACAACATAAATCTACAATTTGTGATCATTGTTATAGTTATCATTTACTCCCTTTGTTTCTGAAATCTAGATTGAACTCGAGGCATGGAATCGTCATGCTCTCAACGTTCAATCATGTTCCTTGAACATGTACAAAATTTCTATGATGCATGTGAGATCACATATCACATAGTAAGTCACATGAGTATGATCATACATTTCTCAGTCTTGCTTATCAATTTTCCATGATATCATTCTCCTATCGGAGGTACAAATCCCATCTACTTCACTCACACTTAATACCCATGTGTCACAACGTACCCAAGCACCACCTTTATAGAAACCCTTATTCAAGGTCATGTTGGATGATGTCAGAATACATCAAACAACATGTGATGAGTGTAGTGACTTCAGGTCTAACAACCACAATCACCGGTATCACTATGACTGCTAGTTCTGACTACCATTCCATTATCTCCCATGTATCACTCTCAAGGTGGGTCTGTCCTATACACTGTTCTCTAACATGTACCTATGTGCTTGGTTTGATATCACATATCATGACTAATGAGATTCTTTCATCAACCAATACACACTCTAGTCTTATGTATTATTGTCGTCTATTTTTCTTCTATTGTAATATCTAACTAGGGACATAACCAGAATTTATATACTCTTATCATACATAAGATCTCATTGTTTAGGTCGTCAACCTGAAGATATCTCATTGAGAAACATCATTCTTTAGACATCTACCATGTTCATGTCATCATCTCATGGTTGAGAGAAACATAATGGATTAAATTACCTCTCTAGTTATCAAATGAAGTACATGATGCCCCATTACAATCATCATATGATTGTATCTATTGGCATACATACCAACAGACTCCCACTTGCACTTAGATCCAATTATTTAAAAATCTTATTCCAAGTGATCTTTAACGTGGCCATCAACACAAGTGCTTTTATAGAGAGCTAGCAATGTTTGCTTCTAGTCGGTATTTTTCAAGTTTTCACATCTCCTCACTATATGACTTCTCGCATGAGATGGAATTGTTGTAGTATGTTATCTGAAATTCCTTGCCTATGTAGTAGCTCCATAGTTGTCATAATATCTCTATTGTGTCATCAATCGTTGTAACCTCCCACAAGTTCATCCAAATGAACTACTGTATCCTCTTCCATGTTCATAACACCACGATACTTGAATTCTATTATAGAATTAACAATTGTATCTTGCTCAAAACATTTCCATCTTACATTCCTATTTTAAGGTAAAACAAAAATTGAGACTGCCATCCTTAATTTTTTTGTCTTTTAAGAAGCTTGCGATAGTGTGACCTTGTACAACCAACTCTTCCTCATTATTCTAACCAAGGTACTGATCCTTTTAGTGATTCTCAAGTACTTAAGAATGTTCTTTATGATGGTTCAATGACTTTCATTAGGATCTGACTGTAACCTGCTTGTCATGTTTAAGACAGATGAGACAACAATATGAGTACATAACATTGCATACATGATAGATCCAATGGCATATGACATCTTACTCATGTCTTCCCATTCTTCACATGAATTGGGCACTAGCCTCTTGAGAGACTAATCCCGTGGAACATGGTCAAATTTTCTCTCAATAAGCTCTCTAAATTTTTCTATATAGATCTTGATTCATATCATATAGGGTTCTTCTCCTAAACCCTTCATAGAGAAGGTACTACCTTTCCATGTTTTAGTATATGTAGGATAAGGATGTCATTCCCCATAATTATGTGGAATATAAATAGTCTCCCACTCAGGTATTCCAATCACAGATTACATCTTCATTTGGACTAAATTCAAACTCTTTGACTATCTTATCAAATAGAAGATTCTAGCTCTGAGATGCTTGCTTCAATCTAAAGATTAACCTTTGAAGCTTACAGAATTTATTTGCATTATTAGATTTATAAAACCTTCAAACAGTTTCACGCACCACAATGTCATGATTAATCCTATTAAGGAATGCAGTTTTAACATCCATATGCCAGATCTCATAGTCATGACAAGTTGCAATGGCAAGCATGATCCTAATGGATTTAACCATGGCAATTGGTGAAATGATTTTGTCATGTTCAACACTTTGAACTTGTTTGAAACCCTTTTCTACAAGTTTACCTTTATAGGTTTGTACATTACCATCCATGTCAGTCTTATTCTTATAAAACCAATTCCACCTTAAGTGTTTTACCGTTTTAGGTGGATCCACCAAGTTTATACCTTGATGGTTTACAATGACTCCATCTTGTATCTCATGGCCTCAAGCCATATCTCAGGCTCTGGTCCCTTAATAGCTTCCATATAGGTTTTTTGGTTCATCATCTATGACCAACTTACCATCTTTTTGAGTTATAACATATAATAATATTTAAAGCTCAAGGCATGTCCTACTTCATCTATGATGTTTTGTGTTACACAAGGAACTTGAGATTCCACAACAATTTGTGACTCTTATCATTCCAATTGTATCTCTTTAGGCTCAATGTTTTCTTATTGGTCTTGAAATTTTTGAGTTCTACTTTCTCCTTTCTCCCATTGATTCCTTTGCAATTAAATTTCTTTTAGGATTACAACCGTACTGGAAACAAACACTTTTGTTTTCGAACTGGAATTCAAAGTAGTATTCAACAAAATAACACTTATGGACCAAGCCTTTCAAAATACTATTTTCTTATACATGATTCCATTCCTTCTAGAAAACATATCGATACACTTCCCATGCAATATCTTGTATAGTGTCTTATGAGCTATTTTAAACAATACATTGTTTGGTGTAAAGAATGTGTCAAGCTTCAATCCACATATTAACCTTTGTAGCTTATAGACTTTATTTGCATTATTAGATTTATAAAACATTCAAATAGTTTCATGCACCACATTGTCATGATTAATCCTATTAAGGAATGCAGTTTTAACATCCATATGCCAGATCGCATAGTCATGACAAGCTACAATGGCAAGAATGATCCTAATGGATTTAACCATGGCAATTGGTGAAAATATTTTGTCATGTTCAACACTTTGAACTTGTTTGAAACCCTTTTCTACAAGTTTACCTTTATAGGTTTGTACATTACCATCCATGTCAGTCTTCTTCTTATAGAACCAATTCCACCTTAAGGGATTTACCCTTTTAGGTGGATCCACCAAGTTTATACCTTGATGGTTTACAATGACTTCATCTTGGATCTCATGGCCTCAAGACATATCTCAGGTTCTGTTCCCTTAATAGCTTCCATATAGGTTTGTTGGCTCATCATCTATGACCAACTTACCATCTTTTTTAGTTATAATATATAATAATATTTAAACCTCAAGGCGTGTCCTACTTGATCTATGATGTTTTGTGTTACACAAGGAACTTGAGATTCCACAACAATTTGTGACTCTTATTGTTCCAACTGTACCTCTTTAGACTCAATGTTTTCTTGTTGGTCTTGAACTTTTCAAGTTCTACTTTCTCCCATTGATTCCTTTGCAATTAAATTTCTTTTAGGATTACAACCGTCCTGGAAACAAACACTTTTGTCGTTGAACTGGAATTCAAAGTAGTATTCAACAAAATAACACTTGTGGACAAAGCTTTTTAAAAAACTATTTTCTTATACAAGCTTTCATTCCTTCTAGAAAACATATCGGTACAATTCCCATGCAATATCTTGTATAGTGTCTTATGAACTATTTTAAACAATACATTGTTTGGTGTAAAGAATATGTCAAACAAGAAATTGGAAGATTATCTAGATTTATTGATGATGGCACCATCTCTTAGTAGGGTGTGATTCCTTCTTTCTGATACGTCACTATATTTTAGGTGGAGTTCGTCATGATGCACTATAATGGTCTCCAAAGAGGACCTCAAACTCTTGGTTAAAATATTTCTACATCGATCATATCTAAGTTTTTTAATACTTATACCAAGTTGGTCATGTACTTCATTCATGATCTCCACAAACACTTCAAATATTTGGACTTGTATTTCATTAAAAACAATATACCATATCTAATGAGAACATCAACAAATATAATGAGGTACTAATAGCCACCTCTAGAATTTTTTTCTAGAAGCCCTATATACATCAATATTTATGAGCCCTTAATAGAAAACTCACACTCCCTCTACATCTAGTGAATGGTGCTTTCGTCATATTGCCCAATAAATAAACTTGCATGTCTCTATTGATTCAATAACCAAATGAGTCTATTGAAACATCTATATGGATTCTACATTCACATTTCTCATTTATGTGCTATAGAAGACAATGCTATAGGTATTCAATGTTTGAGTCATTGAGTCATTTTGTGTATGTGTTATGCATATTTGTCTCTACAACTATAAAGTATAGATTATGAGATATAGGACACTTCCATATAAGATCTTATTTTTGAAAAAAAACATCAAATACATTCATAATATTCTTGTCCATACAAGATAAATTATGTTTTCCATTAATAGCATGTACATAGTATCACTTCATTAGTTTTGTTACATGCCCATTACATGAATGACAAATTCCAACTATAGTGGAAACAATTGTTGCTCCAGATAGTTCTACATTACTTCTTCTCAAGTCCTAAGTGGAGATCTCTATCTCCTTATTCTTCCTCAGTTCCTCTATGTAAAGAAGATAGTTGCTTGTATAGTGTCTAGGATGGTGTCAATGGTGGCACTTCCCTTCCATATTCACTCCTCCCTTAGCTTTCAATGCAGAAGACTTTGGTTTCTGGCTAGTTTTAGAACTCCTCTTAGCTTTAACTTTTCCCTAGACTTCCCTCTACTGATCATCATCACATATTTGGGCTTGTCCTTCTTCATCTACGCTTCATCTATCCTCAACATGCAAAGTAATTATGAAAATGTCTTGTCAAAATCATTCATGTTGTAAGTCATGACAAACTGGCTGTATGATTCTGATAGTGATTGCAAAATCACATATGTGGCCAACTATTGACCAAAAGGAAATCTTATTCTATCAAGGTTCTCAACATACCCAATCAAATTGAGTACATGAGGACCTACTGGATCTCCTTCTTCTATGTTGCACTTGAACAACACCTTAGAGACATCATATCTCTTTTATCTTGCCAGATCCTGGTACATGTTCTTGAGATGTGTTACCATCTCAATAAGATCCATGTTCTCTTATTATCTTTGCAACTTGTAGTTCATTGAGCACAACATTAGGCACTTGACATCCACAACATCTTTAGAGTGCTTCTAGTAAGCATCCTTGTCATCCTTAGGCGCATTGGGAGCAACTTCATCTGGCTTTGGTGTATGTAGGACATAGAGCTTGCATTCTTGAGTGAGAATGGTTCTCAATGTCCTGAACCAATCATAGAAGTTATTCCCATTCAATCTATCCTTCTCAAGGATGGACCATAAAGAAAATGTGTTTCTATTAGTCATTAGCTTCTATTAAAGACAATTTGCAACTTTTGTCAAAATAGTTTTGATTTAGTTTGATTTGATAAGTTTGATGATATTAATTTGGCTTTCAATTGATTATCACTCCCACTATTTTGGTCAAAGTGGTATCCCTGACCACCAATTTGCAATATTACAACATACAACCTTATAATGAGCCAAATCCATTTTATTCAAATCGTGAGTCAACTTTGGCTCATCGCCCACAACATGACTATTTAGGTAGACAACTTTTGCCAAATGCTTCTCATGCAACTTTTGGATAGATGTTGTGTACACCCCTTCCCACAATTCATATGTATGCTTCTAGAGACTTAATCTCATGAAGGTCACCTAGTTACCTGACCCAAAAGCTAACACAATAGTATATGTACCCTACTTTGGCAGACCCACATATCTACCATTACACTTTCACGAAATAGATGACACATCATGATTTGGCATAACATATGCTTGGTCGATCAAGATTTTCATGTGTGTGGCTTATGGAAAACATCTTATACTTGATATTTATTGATTGATTTTATGTATAGGTACATATACATATCCAATCACTGCATACTTATAAGGTGTCTCATATACATGATATATCCACAAAAAAAGCATGCAATCATTAAACATACAAGCGATGGTTGTGGCCATACTGATGCAATTTCTTGGAGACACAAGGAATTGGTACCACCTATGGTTTACATAAATGTAGCAACCTATACGGGAAACTTGTGCAAGCCCGATCGAGGTCGTCGGAATCCTTCAGTTGATCGGTAGGCCTTCAGATCGGTCTATTGGTTTCCACCACGTGGTTGACTGGATCTTGGCTCAGGTGGTTGACTGGACTCCTCCAGTCGATCTATTGATCCCCTAGTCAATATGTTGGCTCCCCCTATCACTGGCCTCCTCAGTCCTCCAATCTACTCATCTAGTGCAACACATTTTCTCATGACTAAACATAAATTAAAACTATCCTATTCCATATTACATTGTAAAAGGGAAAACCTCAATTTACATTTGACGGGATATAGGAAGAAAAGCATTTATTTATATTTGGAAAGGAGAGGATAGGCTTAGTATGCAAACCAAATAAGAACATGAAGTAAACCAGACAACCATGCACATAATCCACTTGGGTTTTGCTCATAACCAAGTGCACCTCCACCATGAAAACACTTTTAGGGCGACGTGTATTGATTTCATATATATATATAAATATATATATATAAATATATATATTTATATATATATATATATATATATATATATATATAAATATATATATATACATATATATACATATATATATATATATATATATATATATATATATGGGCCCATCTTTATTGCCCGCGCGGGTAGCTACCCGCTCACCCTTCCCATCATTTTTTTTCAAATTTTTTTTTCAAAATTGTAAAGGACAATTTTGTCTAGCTATCCAAAAAATTTGAGCCAAAAATAATATTATTTGCCCCTCCAAAATAAAAAAAACCCGTCCTTATATATTTGCTGTATATTTTGTACAGAGTTACTTTTTTGGCCAGCAGAGTTACTTTTTTGACACCATAGTTACTTTTTTTACAGCAGAGTTACTTTCTTAGCTAGGAGAGTTACTTTTTTGGCTGCAGGGTAGCGAAAATCCATACTACCCGCGCGGGGAATGAATGAACACCCTATATATATAAATATAAATAAATATATATATATATATATATATATATATATATATATATATATATATATATATATATATATATAGGGCGTTCATTGAATACCCGTGCAGGTAGCCTGGAGTTTTGCTACTCCGCAACCCAAAAAGTAACTCTTCTAGCCACAAAAGTAACTCTGAGATCAAAAGAGTAACTATATTGATAAAAAAGTAACAATATGACTAAAACAATAAATGTGTAGAAAATATACAGTCAGTAAATATATGGACGTGTTTTTTTTATTTTGGTGGGACAAATGATATTATTTTCGGATGAAATTTTTTGGGGAGTTAGATAAAATGCTCCTCTACAATTGCAAAAACAAATTGAAAAAATTTGACTGGAAGGGTGGGCAGGTAGCGACCCATGCGGGTATTAAAGATGGGCCCATATATATTTATATATATATTTATATATACATTTATATATATATATTTATATATATATTTATATATATATTTATATTTATATATATTTTTATATATACATATATATATATATATGAGATCGTATGTGTAATTAGATATGCACATTAATCATTTTATTATTCACATATGTAATCAAATAACTCTAATGATATCACTTTAAATCGAGATACATCATATATTGACGTGGATCTAATACCATTGTTCGGGAATGGAGACGACTAAGAAGGCAATGGAAACAAAAGTTTTGTCCCTATTCCTTGATCAGGGAATCACGTAAACAACAATGAATCTAGGAAAGGGGTATGTAAGAGATATACATTGTCCTAGAGCAAGCGCAGTGACAACTTTTGCACAATGATGCACACTCTTCAAAAGATGCACACAAACAACTGGAGATGACGTCTTCTTGGTACAACACCATGTATGGAGGTGGTTGTTGTCCTCCTAGCGTGGTGGTGATGGCCTCCATTACTCTATGTAGCCCACGTGGATCATCTGGAACTGCATATTGCACTACCAGAGCCAACAAGAAGGAGTTATGCTTTCAAACATCAACCTACTATGGTTGATTCTCTTTCCTGTGTCGTCTCCCCCCTGTTGTCCCTCCCTTTTACGGGTAGGACTTGGTTGGGCTCTCACATTACCACAACTATAAGAAGACAACAATTTTCAAACCTTATTGTTGTTTTTTTGAAAGGTTAAATTGTCCCATATTTATAGAATGTCCAGGGTTAGGGTTTGTAGATCATTTGGCAGTCGAAGAGATGTAATTTCATGAATTTTCTAGAAGTTGTGAGTGTGAAACAATCAGTTTAACACTTAAAATGGTCCATTCACTTGCTTTCCTATTCTCAATCACATTGGCTTTCAATATTCAATTAATACACAACATGACATCAACATCAATCCTTGATGTAATATGTTGATCATTGTACCAGGCAATTCACAACTTGAACCGGTCATTTCAGACCTTGAACCGGTTGGTTCACCAACTTAACTAATCGGTTCATGTTCCAGTTTAGGAGATATTCAGCCATTGTAGTTTAAATTGACCTGAGACTTGAATCGATCATTTCAACACTTGAACCAGTCAGTTCACAGTCTAGTCAGTCAACTTTTATCCATTGTTGTTCAAATTGAATACCTAAACACTTTAGTAATCAAGTGAAAAAACATTCATGAATAAACTCCTATTCCATGTGCATCCTATATGTGTGACCCTATAGGTCCCAAATTACATTGGCGGCAAATGTCCATAACCAATTTATGACATCACAAAAAACTGGATTTTGGCCTGTTTTAATATATTTTCCCCTAACTTGAACATGTTTACAATGTTACCCTTATTCCAAATCCCAGTTACTTATTTTCAATATATTATTATGGTCTTTGGAATAGAATAGTCTTCAAGTCTTCAACTAAATTCCTCTTATCTAATTGTATTCTTTTTCCTCTCCTAAGACATAATTGCAAATACACCTATCTAGTTGCATTTCATGAGCCATTGTAGTATCTTTTGGTGCAATCAAATATAATCGAGCCTAGAAATATAGAATGGACCTTGAATAGATCAAAACTCTAAATATAGAAACTAATGTCTTTAGAATCAACTAAAAATATTACGTAACACATTATATGTTATTTGTGAAGTGATTTATGATAAAAATTTAATAGATTAGCATAGGTACATATATTAGAAGATTAACATTGTATTTAGAAATTGCTCTACCTAATCTATCTTCATTTCAAATTTATGTTTATTCACACATTGTTTGACCTTTCAATTGATTTATACCTAAAAATACCAACTTAAAACCATTAATATCTCTCCTATTGTCCTCATTTATGTAATCCATGTAACACCCCTACCTTGAGTGTTTCTCTTCACCAAAACACAATGGACACATGTAACAACACTATTTGTTTCTCCTATGCCTCACGTCCATCTTTTCCTCACTCTTCTCTATTTTTTTGCTACCATTTCTTTTCCTACTCAGGACTTCAAGAAACCCTAGCCTCTCTCTACCACCATTGCCTTGACACGCTAGCCATCAAAATCTACTTCCCTCTAATGTAGTAGCGAACTACTCACTGGGAGGATACACAGAACACGTCGAGCAACTTTTGGCCTCCCCAATATCTACAAAAATCACCATTGCTCTACGTCCTCTCCTACTCTACCTAACTATGATCTGGATTTACCATTGGAGGCCTAAAACACCTTGGCACCCCTCCATCCAATCTCCACAACTCTTTACACTGATCGTATCAGATATGCTACTCATCAACAAATAGACATCCTCTGATCTCCATGGTTTCACAACCTGGACATGGCATCTGCAACACCATGATTTTGTTGTAGTCAACCTGAGATTCACCCTTGTTAGCCCGTGACATCCTCTAAGGCTTTATTGCGTTGACTATACATAGAACAAGATGACATACGTAGACCACAATGGATACCTACAAATCCCCCACCACAGTGCCTTTGTTCTCCTCAAGTTCATTATGTGGATCTGTAGATCTGACCACATTGCCCAACTACCATCCAACCTACAACACTAATCAAGTTTTCTTCACCATCCTCTAAAACATCACCAATGCAACAATGTTGGTGATGCTCAATGGTCGTAAACTACAACATCTAATCACCCACATCACCACTGAAGCCCTCATCAACCTATGACCACACCACCTATTGATCCAACTCCTCCAATAACCTGTAATACTAGAGCCTTGAGGAGATTACATGCTTCTACATCTTTGAACCTGAACCAGTTCAATCGTCTGGACTTGAGTGAAGGGAATACCAACAATGAATCATGCATCTACACACCCGAATGTCTATAATCTCTTCACGCATTTCACTTATTCAGTATCATACATATGTAAATGTATAATAAATTCAATTTTAATCTTAATCATCTAGGCTAATTGAATTAGCAGATGCATTAAAACTATTAGTGTAATAATGCAATATCTTTGTATTAGAGTATAAGAGAATCCAGTCCATATTGTACAAAATCAACACCCTCTAAACATATTTATACCAAACCAATATATTAAATACATATCCAGATTCAGAAACATGCAATATTGTCTTTTATATAGATAAACTAGACCATTAATTACAACTTAGTGTATCATAAAGATATGTACATGTATGTATACATTAATGTATCACTAATGGGAAATTCATAAAAGATCCTAGAACATATTCGAAATTAAATTGTGTGCTTTCCATTCATGAAAAATCTAGATGTATACACATGGACTTTATATTTACAATATAAACTTAGTGGATAAATAATATATGAATGACCTTTCTTAAATAAATACAGTATAATTGAATGGGGTACATTTAAAAATAATTACTATAAATAATATGTAATGTTGGAGTGTAGTTTAGTGCTTAGATACATATTCATATCTATTGGAAATGAAGTTGTAATATAGTGGGTATAAAAAAAATCATAGATAAATGACAGTGGAACTTAAACACTAGGTATGCATATATATTTGGGTGAATGAAATATTGATTTTGAAAATATTTTATTGGATGTCCTAATTGGATTATAATATGACTCATTCAAGTACGTTATGATGATATGGTATATCCGTACTAATGTACTCATGAGTATAATGAAAAGTATTTATGTACTAAAAAATGATTATATGTATAATTTAAACCCTATATATTCTCAATAAGAGTATCTAGTAAAGGAACACCTTCGAAGATAATAACTAAATAGAAGTATACATTAATCTAGGATCTAATATAGAGGAAATATAATATAGCAATCCAGTATATAATTTTGATTATATGTGTGTAACCTTTATAGAAATCCTATAAACAAGAAAATTGGAAAATATAAATGTCACTCCTAGATGGAAAACCCTAGTCACAAATAATAAAATAAACATCGAAACCAACTTAATTCCAAGTCATATAATGAAAAAAATTTCTTTACATTTATAGATCTTTTTGTTTTGATTTGAACTGTTGGAGCTGAATGCTTGGAACTCACAATTTGCATACTTCGATCTAAAGGTGCAAAATTTCTATTTCTATTTGGAAAGTTATTTTACTCAATGATTTTGTGCATAGCTAGATAAGGGGGTTGGCCAAAAAAAATATTTTGTACATGAGCCTACCTCTTTGAAAGTTCATGAGTACTTCTTCCTAAAAAATAGTAGCACAATGTTTAAATGTTAAAAAAGGACATGTTAGTGCCCCTAGATTAGTGAAATTATGCTTCCATGCCTCTATGCAGAGTTTTAGGACATATGATACCTTGATGTACTAGGAATTTTAGTTGATGTGTTGTCTTTATCCATAGGAGAGAACACATGGCTTATCAAATAATAAAACATTGACATGTGATATCTATTGAAAATTTAAATGACTAGTTCAAAAATTGTATATTGAATCATATTTGTAAATCGTTGTTACCTTTTGACAGTTGCCTATATTGTTTATTCCTTTTCATTTTATCATAAAAGTTTTATGTAGATAGTTTCATTGTTTTTACTTTCCAAACACCGATATTGTATCGACTGTGCTCACCCATGTTTCCTATATTATGGCCCATGTGTAGTTTTGCTCCCTCTGGGAACTCATGGGCAGGTAAATAAAGAAGACCTAGAAGAGAGGTGCAACATTTGTCCCCTATTGAAGAGTATATAGGAATTAATGACAAATTTTGTAATCTTATGTAAATCTTACACAACTCTAATGTAAAGCATGTCTATAAAAAGATTTTATTATTATTTTCTGATGCAATTTTGAAATTATTTAGTCATAAGGATCATGTCTTTACAATTGTCAACATTATGATATTACAAATCGGTTAAACATGTTAAGCATTGTAATGCAATACCTTCTTTTTCACCTAATGTGGTTCACCGCTTTGGGTTATTGATTTTGGGGAGCACTCTTCACTTCCCCTTCCATGTTTTTGTTGCTACTTTGAGGAGTCTTCGTTCCATATATATATTTTGTACTAATTCAACTCTGCATTATTTACCCAATGCTCTACAAAAGGATGGGTGCAATCATCAATCAATGAGAGTATTTGCTTGTACACCATGTTTGTAGTGTCCACCTTGTCACAGTAGCCATGCATATTGTCTAGATCTTTTTGCATCCTCATGAACATTTTTTTGTTATTTTTTAGTCTCTACTAAAATTTGTTTCTCAAGCACAACTCAATCTTCATCGCTTCATTTTCAGCGACCAAAGTTTCCATCTTGGTTTTTTATTCTTTATCAATATCTTGTGTAGGTGTGGGTTGTGCATGTGCTATTCTAGATACACTTGGTTGACATATGGGATCCTTGAAAATTTTTCTTGGCAACGAAGCTAATTTCTATTTTTGTTGTCGCAGTATTCAGGACAACCTTGTGAATAAGACTATCTATTTATGATAATAGTTTTGTTAGGATACTAAATGAAACCAAATTTCCAATTATAATTAACCAAGGATGCGACAAATAATGAAATTAAATATCTCACATATACAACATTAATAATGAAATGATAATTAGAGAATTTCATTATCTAAAAATAATACTATTAGGATCATTGTGCATCCTTTCATGTATCCCCATCCATCCTTATGTTCCTTCACAATATCTAAACCCTGAAAACATAGTTCATGTACCACGATGGTCCTTTCACAACTATCAATGTTACCAAAATCTTCAACAAGTGGGTGCAAACATTCATGATACAACTTGAGCTAGAGGGGACATGAATTGATTGAATAATACAACTAGTAACATTTTCAATCGGTCTATTATTAACTCATCTATATCTATGGCGAAAGAGTGTGGATCTTCTCCACTATTGATTCCAACTTTGGGTCCTCACAACCAAAATATTTGTGGAGGATGTATGCCTTGGAAACTAACTTGAAGTGACCCTACCATCTGTGTCATTGTATGAATAATTTTTTATTACTATGAACATTGCAACCAAGACTGTGCTACTTACATTACACACGAGATGCAATAGAAATGTCATATAGGCGCATACATGAATTATATGAATAATTTTTTTGATTACTTTGTGCATTGTAATAATATCTGGGCAACTTATATTGGAAACAAGGCACAATACACTATGATATTTGTGCATACATAAAGAAAAATTCTAAACATAGTCTCTTATTCACCTGTCCCCCCACCTCATACTTTTGAATGGGCGTGGACACTTTGTCCATACAACCAAAAACAATTAGCTCAATAAAAGATGAGCCAAGTAGAAGAGAGAGAAAATGTTTTTATCCATAACTTTCAATTCAGAGTGTATTTTTTGATGAAATAAAAAACATTAGATTCCATGTAAAAACACTTTCTGACGAGATTAGTTTTGACATACTTTGAAAAAATGATAATGTTGGAGAAATATAATATCCATGCTTCAAGGTATCATACACATGTTCTGGGTACAATACTTGTGCTTTGATTACAGTACATCAGTCAGTATATAATGATGTTGTACATAAAAACGAGAGTAATGTACCCTGAATCACACATATGTACCCCTTTCATTTATATCCCTGATTACATAACCAATGTTTTGGGGTTATAAGGCACACATTCTGGGGTGCATTACTTTTATTTTTGGAATTACAATACTAATGTTTTATTTGTTGATGTATTATACCCAAAGCACGAGTACTATATCCAATATAGTACAAATGTTAATTATACACAATTTAATTTTAATATTTTATATGATGGTCAATCTAAGTACAATATCTATGGGTACTGTACTTTTTGATACTTCTATCCTCTTTTTCTATACCTCTCATATTATTTTTTTTCAAAATATGTCAACATTGGTTTTATTTGAAAGTATTTTTTATAATGAACCTAATTCTTTTTATTTCGACAAAAAATTTCTTACAGTTAAACAGTTATGTGCATAAGTTTTTCTCTCTCCTATTTTGTCCTCTTTCATAGTGTGTTTTCTTTTTCTACTAGATTAGCACTACTCACGCCTTCATCTACTGGGTGGATGACCGGGTGAGTGGGACAATATGTGCAACTTAACTCATACATAAACTAGTGCTCGTGTTAGGCTGCATTTGTTACGTGGTAAATCACGGGGAGGGGAATGATGATGAAAAAAATATTATTTGTTTGCCATGATGATTGGGAATTATGGTGCATCCATGGTGAATATGTGGTGAATTTTGGTCTATTTTTATCCCCATAAAAAAGCATTTTGAATCATAGTGAGAGAAGTTTCTTTCAAGTCTTCACTACTTATTTAGATACATATGAAAAAAAAGTTCTAATATATATGATTCTAACTTGTGTATGGTGTTTTTTAAAAATAAGTTTACCCTCCCCATCCCTAAAACCATGTAAAAAACAACATTTTTAAGTTTCTCACCATCACTATCACTATCACCATACACATGTTTCAAAACAACACATTCTAACCATTTCTCCATCATTGTCTCCATCCCCTTCCCCATCACCATCCCCATCACCGTTATTTTTTTCATCACATACCAAACACAATCTTAAAGTACTCATGATACACTGAACAATAATTCGCTGAACACTGGGCATATTTCACAAGTTAGTACGTGCATTTCACAAGTTAGTACATACATTTCACAAATTAATACGTGTAATACATAGAAACTCGAAACATTATCTACCAAGGCACATCGTCCAATAAAATGAGGTAGAGTACAATTACCATGTTTATTATGTATATTACGATACAAACTGGGTGTTATACAAGTTTGTAGGCCCAAAAAGTTATAAGTAGCACAATAATTAGATAGGCACACACATAGACTTATCAACATTTTTTTTTTGTAGTTATACAAACAACTTTCATTATGGAGGATCCATACAACATCTACATGAGAAGAAAAATAAAATAAAGACCACACAAAGATCAAGAATACATACAAACCACCACAAAAACTCATATCAGAATCTGATAAGGATAATGATGTATAGATCCCTCTTCTCCTTCGCTGGCTAAGACAACTTTCTATGAGGAATACCTTCAAAAGGATATTTTCTCCGCACTTGTTGCCATACAAACTCTACAATAAAATTGACCGAGAAAAAAAATCTACCATGAGAAGAGAAAGCAGCGCTGATTAACAACGAGATAGACAAAACAAGAGAACAATCTAAATAGAAAGCCAGAAAAAGAGAAAGGGGATAGGAAACTCGTCGCAACTGGGCTCAACGACGGGGAGGAAGAAGACCACTGCCTCCAAAGACACCATGCCCAAACATCTCCCAAAGAAGAGACCCTGCTGATGACGGGTGAGAAGAGGTCGAGGAGGAGTGGGGTACCACTTTGCGGCGGCCAAATCCCCTCCCCCACCCAGCCGCCTATGGAGGAAGAAACCCTAGCGGTGCTAGAGTGAGAGAGCGGGGAGAGACTCGACTGGGGTAGAGTAAAGATTAGAAGACTTCTTAACATATTAACTAGGCACATTAATATAAATATTGGGAACATTAGTATAATAATCAGACACATGTTTTTTTTGGTTTGGGGGTGGGTGGGTAGGGTGGTGGTTTGCATTATAGTAAAAAGGGGGTGCAGTACACTACAGACTGCAACAATCAAGTAGCAAAAAATGGGTACACTGCAATACTAAATAGGAAAATTGTTGTTCTGAATAGGTGCATTGTAGTAAAAATGAGGCACACAATATATTAAAAAGAGCACATTACATCTCTCTGGAAGAGGTAATACTAAAAGGGGTGTATTGTATTCCTAAATGGGTGTGTTACAATACTGAATGGGTGTATTGCAGTAAAAATGAGGCACATTCCAATATTAAAGGGGCACATTTTATTTAAAACATGTGCATTAATGCATTAAAAAGGGTGTATTGCCTCTCTCTAGAAGAGGTAGCAAAAAAAGGAAACAATATATTTCAAAACTGTGCATTCATGTATCTCAAAGGGTGTAATATCTCTCTCAGAAAGAGGCAGAAAAAAATAGGTGCAATATAAGCAAGTGTAGACTCAAGTAGACCGACATCATACACCTCAGTCATTTTTAAAGATGCAATAACCTTTTTAAAAATATAAACTCTTGATCTTCTTAAATATCTTAAGAACATACTATATAATAAATTTTTTCACATCTGAACACTTATAGGTCGTGCATCTAAAGGAGCCTAAAATCATGCATTTCAAATTAGTTTTGTGTGTCGATTTTGTTGTCCTTGGTTGGATGACTTACACTCATCCAAATGAGCTTTAATTTTATATGTAATCTATTATTATTGTAACCATGAAGATCAATGAATTAGATGTTGGAAAAATATGGTCTAGATAGGCAAACACCATTGGGATGTACAATGTGACCTGTACACTCGAATGTATTCTAGTCTGATTCTATAACTCAAACATGTGCATTAATGTATTTCAAAGGGGAAGATGTAGCAAAAAATATGGCACACTACAATACACAAAATGGGTGTGTTACAGTACTTAAAGGGTGCATTGTAGTACAAACGTGGCTCATTCCACAAACAAGACACATTCAAATACTAATATGATGCATTATATTTTTTTTTTTTTTTTAGATCAGGTAAAAAATTACTAAAACCAAAAGTATAGGGGGCATATACTGAGATTTACAAGGGGATTAACTACAAAATCCCTTGGGGTAATAAACTACAAAAGCCCCAATGTCTTTTCACAAGGAGGTCTAAACCTTTATAAAGTAATGGTTTGGCCTTACAATACAGAGTCTCTCCGTGAGTGCTTTGAACTTGTCCAGCTCCCTACCACCATGCACTCTGGCATTCCTTTGCTGCCAAATCAGGAAAGTTAAGGCCGATGACCCCAAACTCAAAAAATAACCCAAAACATGCTCCCTAGCCATCTTGGTCCGCATCCAATCCAAAATCTCCATGGGATTGGTGGGAGGGGACCCACCCCGCCCACATTTTAAGGTCATTTGGGTCCACATATACTTGGAATAATTGCACTCAAAGAAGAGGTGCCAATGAGACTCGTTATCCTTCTTACACAATCTATAAACCGGGTCAACCATCAACCCCCAGCCCGTCAACCTATCATCAGTAGGTAAACATCCCAAGATGCATTTGTAGAGGTTGCAACTCCACTTGGGGGTCTGCACCTTGTTCTAGACAACTGTGAACCAAGGAATAGGCCAACCATCCTCTATTGCCCTGGTTTGGGAACCAAGAAACACCAACTATCCTGACTTAGTTGGGTGTACTCCTGCTTCACCCCACTCCACAACATGGTCATGCATCTCCAAACCAGTGAACCCCCCGCCACCAGAAGCACACTCAGGGATGTGTCGTACCTCACCCTCATCCATGCTACCCAAGGTGAATCAGGCCTAGTAAGGAACCTATCAATCCGGTAGTAGGTCGCTTTGTCTGCCATACTCTAAGGATCCATCAATCTAAGGCCACCTTGTTCCCTCGACCTAGCCACAGTATCCCAGGCAATGCCATGGCCTTTCCCGCCCCAGAGGAAGCTATTCATTATGCTTCTGGTCTTGTCGATGATGAACCTGGGAAATTCCTCCAGCCTAGTCTAGTAGTTGATCTTCGTTGCGTGCACAGATTTGATCAACACCAAGTGACCAACAAATGAGATGTTATTTTCGGCCTATTTGTCCATTGTACGTCTAAGGTCGTCGATCACTGAGTTGTAGTGGCTACCATTCCTTCTACCACCCGAAAGAGGTATTCCCAGATATTTCATGGGGAACACCCTAGTGGAGATACCAAACACATTCCACAGTCTCCCCCTTTGCTGATCACAGGACTGGGAGAGAATGATTTTGGATTTGATTTCACTTATGTACAACCCGGTCAGTTTCCCAAAATGGGTCGGATACTTTTCACCCTGTTGAGGTATTTCACATGTCTGATGGTGAACAACATGACATCATCTATGAATATGATATGAGACGAGACTGGGACTCCCCCAATCTTATACAGCATCAGATTCCAACTATCATGTTCCCTCTGGATACTTTGTGATAGGAACTCCATGGTAATGACAAAAAGCAAAGGGGATAGCGGGTCACCCTGCCTTAGGCCATTAGAAGCTGTGAACAGGCCATGTGGCACCATGTTGACAAGAATAGAAAAGGAAGTGGTTTCCACACATTGCCTCAACATTTTGATCCATTTGTCTGAGAACCCAAGTGCAACCATGATTCTCCACAGAGAAGACCAATCCACATGGTCGTAGGCCTTTGTAATGTCTAATTTGATGCACACCTTCCTCGTGGCCCTGTTGCGATTGAAATACTCCAAAAACTCTTTGTCTTGTAGAGCACCCTCCTCTAAAGATCTATCTTTGATAAAAGCCAGTTGTTCTGGGGAGATGATCACAGGAAGCACCCTCTTCAGCCTACCCGCCATCAACTTGGCCAAGACTTTATAGAACACCGTACCACACGCAGTATGTCTATAATCTGACATAGAAGTCGGCATGTTAACCTTTGGCATGATTCTTATGAAGGCGTGATTTACTTTCCTAACCGTGGCGCCTCCCACTATGAACCACCTCACTACACAACCCATATCCTCCTCAATGATGTCCCAACAAGCTTGGAAGAACTTCCCATTAAACCCGTCAGGACCAGGAGCATTGGCTGTGACAACGACAAAGACAACCTCTTCGATTTCTTTATCAGACACTGGGCCACATAGATCCCTATTCATATCCTTTGTCACCCTTCTCCTTAGCATCACATCCCCCCTATTATTTTCTTGTTTGTTGTATAAATTCTCGAAGTAGTGGACCGCCTCCAGGGCCACTTCATCAACACCTCTCATCACCTAACCATCCTCCTTCATCAAACCGTGAATGCAATAACGCATGTGGTTCTTCTTAGTAGCATTGTGATATATTTTTGTGTGGCGGTCACCATCATTAATCCACATGATCCTACTTCTCTGCCAATGATACATTTCCTTTTCTTTCTCTATTTAGAGCAATCTTATAGCTTTACTTTTCTCTATTTTCATCCTGACAGGATCGTCGGGGTATGATCTAAGGTCCTCCGCAAGCACCTGATATTCAACATAAGCCTTTTTAACCAAGACAATGGGGTTGGAACATGCGGCTGCCCACTCTTTTAGGGCATCCTTGGTCCTTCTTAGCTTCTCAGACACCCTGAACAAAGGGTTACCAACCACCCTCTCTAACCAATTGCGGGCCACCACCTCCTTGAACCCTGGCCAATCTACCCAGAAGTTCAGGAACCTTAACGGTCTGTTCTTCATGTGAGTGCTTTCTGGAGGGATCCTGAGCCAAGCATGGTCACTATTGGGATGCCCACCAAGGATCACCTTCGCCTCCAGAAATGTAACCATCCAAGCATCGTTCACCAAACCTCTATCCAGATTACTCGAAATCCTATGTCTAGGACCCCTATTGTTGTGCCAAGTAATGATACCCGCAACCATATTCAATTCCACCAGGTTGGTCGCGTCCACCATGTCATTGAACCTCCCTAATATTGAATTAGGTATGGGTTTACCCCCCACCTTTTCCCCCACTTTACAGACGTTGTTGAAGTCACCCACCACCAGATGAGGGATATGCTGTTGGGTTGAGGTGATGATATCCTCCCAGCATCTTCTTCTTCTACCTTCATCATTGTGCCTATAAATGGTGGTGATCACACAGTGGAAGCCACCTGCGTTGATGAAACTGAGAACCATCAGTTGATCAGTAGCATGGATCACATAAAGATCCCATACATTCCTGTCCCCCCCCAACTACGATGCGGCTAGCATCAACCTGCGCCAGGTTGGACTCCACACCCTAGTCCACGGGGAAGGCACCGAAGAGACTATCCCTATTAATCCTTTTCACATATGTCTCCAAAATGATCGTCAAAGAAGTCTAGCTATCCCCTATCACCTTCCTCACCTGTCTTTTCTTCTGGGGCCTGGAAGCCCCCCTCACATTCCATGAGATGACTGACATACTAACGTCCTTTGTGACCCCCCTTCGGGAGGAGTTCATGTTGGAAGACGTATGCCTTCCCCTCATGCTGGCCGATAGCGCCCTGTCTGTGTTCCTCCTGCAAGTGCCCGAAAGCTCCTTGAGTAGCTCATCAGCATCTAGGTTCTCAAGCATGGAGAAATAGTTAGTTGCCAGTGAATTGGGTCTGGTCCTGTCCGCAATCAAATCAACCCCCTGACTCTCCCTTCTCAGAACCTCCAATGCCTCCTGCTCATTCACAGTGTGTAACAGCGGGCTGTCACCGCCCACCCCAGCCTCGACCGAAGCCAAGTTGGGTTTGTCCTCAACATTGTCGTCACGGGGGGCTTCAGTCTTGCCCGCCACCTCGTTGTTGGTCCTCCCTCCATTGTCAAGCATCGTAGAGGTCACCTTCTCACCTCGCTTAGAAGTGGACCCATCGGCCCTCCTTGTGGTGTGGTGCCTAGATCTGGCCCTCTTGCTCGTCTCTAACAAATCGACAAACACCTTATATGCCGTAGTAGTCCTGATCGCTCGGGCAACATCCGTCCTTGTGCATGAACACCTTGCCACACTCACATATATTAGGGAGGGCATTGTAGATGACCCTGATCTCAAGTTCCTTACCATCAAGCATTTCCAGCATCACCGTTGGAGGAAGAACCTCGTTCGCGGTCACCTCGATGCAGATGTGTGCTGCCCCCACATACATCCCCTAGGACCAGAAATAAAAAATTTTAGAACTCCAACTCTATAAGCCATGATGGTAATGGCTCTCCTTGAACACTAGTTCCCTACATCCTAGAAGGTAACCCAAACCGAAATGGTGGTCAAAGCGGCCCTCCTGAGATCAGCCTCCGGTGACCACACCCTGGTCAAGACCAACTTGTGATCGAAGAACCAAGGACCTTGGTCAAGAGCAATCCTCACATCCTCTTCAGAGGCAAATCTGGTGAGAAAGAGGCCTCCCAACATCGGCGTGCACTGGAGCTCCCCTTTTGGTTTTCGAGACCTTAGCATCCAACCAAGAAGTTGTTTGTGGACGTACCTTCGCCCCATAACCTAAATAATGACTGAATTCTTGTGGGAATTCATCCATCACCTCTGCCACCAGACCTAAGATGCGCATCCAGGGGCGAACATCGTCCTTCTGAAAATTGGGGACCCTAGGATCACCCTCAACCTCCACCAGCTTCAAGCTCCCCTGGATTTCCCTGGTCACTGTGACGATAGAAGCCCATGAACGGCCGACCCTCACATCCACCAAAGGCTTGGACACTGATACTGAGCCATCTCGGGGGGTGGAGGATGAAGCGGAGGAGTCCGCCCCACCCCTTCTAGCCTCCGACATTGCATGGCTAGCCCTTCTAGAGATGGATCAGAGCACCCCTAGAGAGAGAGACTAGCGGAAAAAGAGACAACTTATTGATGCATTATATTTCAAACATGTGAATTAGTGTATTAGAAAGGGTGCATTGTGCACTATAGTACCAATGGGTGCATTGTAGTTTTAAATGGATGTTATGCAATACAAACAAGGCACATTATGTTACGAACTGGTGTAGTAATGTACTAATAGGTGAATTGTTAGAGAAGTGGGCCCGTTGGTATGGCCCACATGCCAATGTACCATAAAAGGATGAGCCACATGTGATTTATTTCTAGGCACTAGGAAGGGGATATTTAATTAGGGAAATAGACACGCCCTTGCAAAACAAAGCATGTACTATAACACCGGTACACCGATGCACATCTATTTGAGGAGGGGGATTGCAACACCCGCACAAAGATCATACATGAAAGCACAAGTAAACATCAAAATGTCTATAAAACAGGTCCTTCAACTTTGAGAAGTGTCAAAAAAATATAATCAAATCCAACCATGGAAATGAATCATATGTAGTTATCTAAAGGAGCTTCATAATTGAAATATTGAAAGGAAACTTAATGCAAAAACCACTTTTTGAGCAAACTAATGGATATTTTGAGTTACATATGGCATACAACTAGGCTATGTCTTCAAAATCATGTACTCTTGAAGAAATCATTTCAAAAATCCTTTGCCCCTTGAATTAGAGAGACCAACAAACCATGTGAAATGAGCACATACATCAATAAGTAACATTGTGGACATCATACATAAGATATAAATATTTAAGAATTGAAATGAAGAAGACTTGATATGATTGAATTTGTGATTTCTTAAACATAATTATGGATTGATTAACTAATTGTTGTTTAATCGTACTCTTCAATTTAACATTGGGCAGGTAAAGGAGCAACTTGAACATAGTGAGATCACACTACTTATAATAAGGCCTAAAAGTCTCAATAGTTTTCTCCCACATGGATCGTAGTTTCTTCACAATGCTGATAAGGTTGGTTATGGCTCATTATAACATAATGAGGAATAATTAAACAACATTTACATGATAATTAACTTGAAAATTGTGGAATTAATTCCTATCAAACATGAACATGATCGTAGACCTTAACAAGAACCATGCATATAACATCAAGATGATGTCTTAACCTAAAAAATAATATTCACAAACATGTAATCTTGATCCATAATCATACACATGTCTTGTATATGAGTAAAATGATATGACTTTCTTAGAAAACATTCATCAATTTGTTACAATAAGAGAAAGCTTGAGTTTTTCTTTATTTTCCATTACATTGAGCTTTTAGAGAGATCACAAACCATAATTCGTACATATAATACATACAACCAACTTATTATAAACAACTACATGATCAACTTACCTAGAGAAAAGAAAAACATTAGGTTGGACCTTCTTATACATGGTCAATTCCTAAACCATTTGAAATAACTTCATATGTATAAAAATTCATCTTAACCTTAGACCTAAATCTTGTATATCTAGGAGGTGTAGTCTGGTAAAAGCATGGTTTAGAAACTACAAAACTAGGATGTTCTTGGAAATTCCTTTTCATAGATTATTGTTATGATATTTCCAAAGAAGGGGTGAATTGTCCATAATAATTTTCTAACCTTATTCAATAATAAATATATAAAGTCAACTTAGTTAATTTTCTCAAAAAATAAGGAAATTTATTTACAAAGGAAATATATATGAGGACTAAATGGATACCGATCAGCTATGTCGTTGCAACTTAGCTCATGTACCTCGATCAAATAAACTTTGTGTAATGCATAGTATGGAACATCAAATTCACAAATGTCAAATTAGGAATAGAAAAATGTGATATATATAAGGATAAAAGAGGGAAACATTACTAAAACGTTTAATATGTGGAATCCATATGAATGAAAAGTGGAAGATGAGGCCAAGAAGAATCATATTTGAGTTTTCACTAGAAAACGATCTCAACAACCCCCAGAAGGTGTGTATTGAGTCACCAACTCGATAACAAGTTTGTGATGGAATCCTAAAGCAATGAAAAGAACATTAGGTTCAAATGAATATCCTTGCTCTATATGTATAGATCATGGACCTATGGAAGATGCATAGGTGAAGAAAATAGCAATCAAAGAGGTTTGATGTGCTTCACTCCCATGGATTCTTGTACCACAATAATAGAGAATAAAAAGGGGACCTTATACTTACCAATTAATTGAATTAGGTTCCTGTGGTTGGCCATGTAAGGGACATGAAATCCATCCTCATTGTTGGTGTGTACATAAAAGGCTCTTGGGTGAAAATATACCTTGGGTCATATGTTTCCTGATGCGTAGATCAAAGATACACAAAGATGTCTTAGATCGTTTGCTAAATGAGATATTATTCACTATATATATGGTGATCATAGGGACGGATTTATATAGGTAGTTGTATCTCATAGAGTGCATTAGAAATGGATATGGAGTAGGGTAGTTATAGAAGTCAAGTTTGTTTTGTCATTGAATTAAAAAAACTATCATAACATATATATGTTCATTCTGCTAGAAATATGGGCTTAGATTCGAGAGAAATGAAATCTTTCTTTGATTAATTTGGAGTAGATAGGTAGAGTGGATGGAGGACAAATACTATTACTAAGAGGTAAAAGATGAATGAATGTTAGGAGGGAGAGATGACTAGAAGAGTCCTAGTTGTGTATGAGTTAGGACACACAACAAGATAGGTGTTCACTCATTGTGGGCAAACTTACTTTCCAATTTTTGATAGATTATTGATGACTACATTAAAAATTACATTTCATGTAAGTTGTACTATTAAAAAAAAGTGAAACATTGTGTTATAGCTTGCCATGTGTATCTGAATATGAAGTTTGATCTTTTATTCTAAGTATTGTAATCATCCGAATTAGGTATTCTCTATAGATTTAAATCTTACAACCAAAAATTGTTTGAAAAGGTTTAAAGGAACGTATTCTGTAGAGACAAATTATTCTTTTACTTAATCCATCTAAATTTTATTAGGAAGTTCTATAAATATTTTTTTATTATTAACTTTCATATGTCATTTATTGAGGAGTTAGGATATAGTTTGTTTAAATAGAGTATAAAATTGATTTAATAATTACAACATTTGCTGATTTTAGTGACATTAGGGTTACATATATAATTTCAATTAATAAAATTATTTATTTAAACTATTTGAGTTAATAAAGTTATAAAGTATTTAAATATCACATTTGTGAAAAAGTATGGTTTAGTGTATTGGTATTATTATTTTAAATACTTGGGAAATTTAAAATTTAAAATTTGGGAACAAATTAACTAATTTGGTGAAAAGTGCCTCAAAAGCACAATAAACATACCACCCTATGACATCCTCTAAAGATGTCTTATATTATTAAGTAGAATTTTTAAAGGGAAATGATTTTAGTAAAGTTCATCAATAAGGACTGTCGCTTACATCACACCTCATCTTATGTGATACTCTAAATCCTATCCACCACAAACAAAAATCACCTTTAGAAGATATATTGTATTATTAGTTTACTTGACTTAGTTCATGATAATGTGAAATGTGTTTCAAAACAATCTAATGCACTAATCAAAAAATCTACATCTGTAGTACATGTGGACTCCATTCGTTCAAAATTCTTTATAATTTCTTGTGACCTTATGAGTTCTTTATGTTATTATTGTGATGATAATTAGCTTGTATTCTTATACTTATCCTTATTATCCATACATATTATATGCATACTTTTTGAAGTACATTAGTCCTATATGTGTCTCATTGATCCATATAATGTGGATCACAAATGTAATGTCTTATAGCTGACATTTCACCCAGTCATGTTTCTACCATCTTCATAACCATTACAGATTATGTGTGTCAGAAATTTACAACTCATAGAGGATAAAGAACATATACTCACCTCTCATTACCTCTATACTAAACATACGCATTCAACATAAAATGATGTGATCCAATCCCAATAGTAGGCTTTAGAGTCATGTAGAGGTGATATTACAATTAACTTGTATGATTTATACTATGAAGCATGCACTTTAAATGTTCCCTTAAAATACTCAAACAATTAATAATAAAATAAAATATTCTAACGACAAATAGACATGAGATGTAATACATCTATTACCATGTCATAAAATGTTAATTTCTACTACCTCACTACCCCTCTCGTTCATTTATAGAACATAAGAGGCATAAGAAACCATCAAACTATGTATAAAATGTTCTTCCATTACTTGTCTCAATTTATTTTCTCATGGTGGTAGCCTTATTTTGAATATTGATCTTGTTATCCTAGGCCAAAACTATTATTTATTAAAATCATGAGCTTATCAAGTAATGGAAAATTATAAATATACAGAGGGATCCCTTAACACTCCAATTGAGTACCTAGGTTGTTATGGATGTCCTTATATAGATCCATTGTAGACCAAGGGTGTTGAGTAAACTTTGTAACACCCATCAAAACTACCTAAGGCTCTAGTAATGTTTCAGGAGTGAAGACTAGCCCCACAAACCACCACCAACACTAACTTCAAGCTTTGTCCTCACACATGCAAAATCTTGGATCAACTTCCTGACTGGTCACCCATCCTAGTACTAATCCAAGCCGAGCACACTTAACTATGGAGTTTTTAATGATGGGGTACCTGGATAGAAGGCCTTCCTTGGTGATGTGAGTAGTCCACTTATTCCTCTTAAGATTATTTTATACTAGGCATCAAATCCTAAGATTTTACAATCTCCCCCACTTAGACTCTTGATGTCTTCATCAAGGCTCATATAGGGCCTCATAATCATTCCCCATTTTAGTGCAGAAATATAATGACCCATGTGCAACCAACTCCTGATCAGGACCACTAGTGTAAGGATGGCTACTTCGCCATGGATAGCCATTTCCAACATGATTGGACAGTACAACTTAAGATTGGTATTCTACATTCCCATATGAGTCCCACCTCTCAAGGAAAACTTGCTCTAATACTATTTGTAACACCTAGGTGCCCTATCCAAGTTTCTAATAGATTTTCAAGAATGACGACTGGCCCCACAAACCACCACTAGCCTTGACTACGTGCTTTGTCCTCACTCACATGCAAGCCTTGATCAACTGATTGACCAGTCATCCATCATATTACAACTCCAAGATGAGCATTCTTATTTATGGGATCCCTAAAAAGGAGGTTCACCATGGTGATATAGGTAGTCCAACCATTCTTTTTAAGATCATTTTATCCTAGGCCTCAAATCTTGGGTTGTTACAAACTTAGAGTCTCGATTTTAGTCTAACATTTGTATGGTGTGGTTTCAACTTGATGTGATTCTTTCACATTTCTCATTATGATTCTAGTATGTTCAAGGGCTTAATAGATGTAATAACTTAACAACAAATTAGAATTCAATTTATTAACTTTATGTTTCTTTATTTGATCGTCTTCCCTCCTAGTTTCAAGATAAATTATCTACTTTTTGCTAGATGAATGAATTTCAAGCAATAGTGGATCCACTAGAGCTAACTAACTTAAAAATAACTCTGCATATTTTGAAATTGATAGGAATTGAATTTTTGGTTGATAGGGGGAACCTTATCTATACTTTGGAAAATTGTATACATTGGCCTGATCACCAGTGTCGCCCATGCACTCAGAAACCCATACAAAAATTTGTCAATTTTAATGCATGTTTCCTCCTGAACAATATTGGAATAGTTCTTTGTAATGAAATATGTTTGTTCCATGAATGGTCTCAAGAGGGGCATGTTTCCTCCTTCAAAATATTAGACAAGCATAGAAAGGGAGAGAGAGATTGACCAATCCCAAATAACACAAGCATTTATAGTGGTTCCAAACTCCAAAGTACAAGACATGCATCCACTACCTAGAGGGTTCAATCTCTATGATTTTCAATCATGTCTCACTCCATAGATTCCATTGTAGGAGTTACAATGTAAGATCAACACTTTCTAGGTCCAGGGACAAGCGGCCTAACTATAAGAACAATAGAGTCAACAACCATCATAAAGGACTTACATATCCTTGACCCAAATTCTTATGCATAAAAAAGGAATTACCTACTCTTGCAACAAGTCTTCTACCTTCACCAAGGACTTACCCACTCTTGTCTTGGATCTTTCTCCTTTGACTTCACCTTCACCAAGGAGAAGCTTTTCACCAACGACCTCCTTCCCTTCTTCTTCTTCACCTGTGTTAGCCAAGAGAGAGAATCTTCATCTTCATGGTATCAAAAGGGTTTGGGAGGTAGAGGAATGAGATCCTTATAAGATATACATGTAGAACTAGCTCTCTTAGAAATATAATAATCATTCTAATGAATGTAGCAAGTGCTTAATCTCATGATAATGGATGCATGATCTAGGAGGAAATTCTTTCTCAACTATGGTAGAGAGACCTTCATATTACTTGGGTAAGAATGGGATGAAGCCCAAGGGGTCCTATTTATAGTTGAGGATGTATTCTAGTTGTTATAATCATTTACAATGAAGTCCAAAGATTTTGGAGGAGTCAAACAAATATAATTCACTTTGAGACTCTCTCCAATGACTACTTTACACTTTATAGCTATAGTTTCATCAACCAAGATTCATGATTGGTATCACATCTAATGCCACTATAAGTCAAGTCTTTTAGAGTCATCATTCATGATACTTATTAGTTAGTATCTCGGCCAACGATCATGCATGATCAAGATAAAAGAATAATTAGTGAAGGTGTTTACTAACACAATCTCATCTGATGAAATGCACAATAATCTAATTGATCATTTCATGCAAATGTGCATGAATCATCGATCTAATTAATTCTACTACACATTTGATCTTAATTATAAGTCATAAAATCATAACACGTGATTACAAAAAATATTTAAGGAGATATACTGTGTAATCATGAAACTTGATATATTTTATGCATGACTTGATTTTTTCCAAACTACGGTTTGCAGGTTTAGACATTTGGTGTGTGTCTATCTAATCTAAAATCACTCAAGGAGAAGCAATAGACACAAAAAAGGTGGAATGGTGTAGTCACTATCAAAATAAGAGATTTGTCAATTTTGACTTTGAGTCAACATTCTCCCCCTTTTTTATGATGACAAACCATTACATTTATGTATTGAAATCTTTTAAATAAATTCATACCATTGGAGAAACCTAGGGGTTTCAATTAATCTAGTTCATATGATCTCCCTCAATTCCTGATAATTGAGTTCATGTACTCCCCCTCAATTTGTGTTATTTCTCCTATAAGGTTAGATTTCATAACATTTATAGAAGATATGTCTTATCCTCATATATGTATTCTCATATATGTCTACTTCCCTCTAAACAAGACATGTATTCCCTCCCTATTTCATATCAAAAAGTGGGAGTTTTAGGAGCTAAAACACAACTTGTAAGAAAAGGACGAGTAGAAGAGAAAAGACTAGGAGCTTGTCTAAGCAATATATGTAAAGAAAATTTGGACATGTATTTGACAAACCTAGACATGGTACTAGAAATAGTCAAGACAAGTATATGCAAGAAAGTACTCAAACTGATAGATACAAAGAACAAGAAGAATGTTTGAGTAAGTATTAAACAAGATACAAGCATAGAATATGATGAATACCAATTGTTGAATAGAAATTGTAATTGCATGTAAATGACTACTAGTGTATGATATAACAAGTTAGGAATACTAATAGGATATAGTTCATTAAAAAATATGCAAAATTTTAATTAATTTATGGTTAGATTCAGAGAAATATCAATACAAAGAGATATGCAATTTAAGAAGAATTAATGGATATTACTTACTAGCAAATATACAACATTGCCAAAAGATGATTTCCATTAAAAATCTCAATGCTGCATCAAGACTAGATATCCTACTTGTAACATATAGCAAGGTTGAACACAAAGAAAGCATGTTAATCACAACTAAGAGGTCCAAATATATTATCATCAAAACATGCATCACAACTCAATACAAGTGGTTGGAAGATATAGAGATATCAAATGTTAGAGAAATTATAAATATAGAGTTGTATGAAAGATAGGCAAATTAGGTCAAGGTAGTATGCATATAATATTTATCAAGATACCAAGGGAAGTGTCATGATAATAGGCTTTGATTGGGAGAATCTAGTTGAGAGGGAAATCTCATCCAATAACCCATATACATATTCATTACACAACACCATCAACCGAGTTTTTGGGTGGAACTTTTTGACTAATGGCAGTAGCAAGGAATATCTCATGGGACCTCATCAGTCAAAATTTTCTTAGGACAATCTCGACTGATGAAAACTATAGTCAAAAGACACACAATTTTCAAAAAAAAAAATCAAGAGGCAAGATAAAAATATAATCAATATCCAAACATGCATAAACAAGTTAGTAATGGACTATGAGACCATATGGGGTAGTTTTTTAGCAAGAATATGATGGGAATCATAATATGAATTTTTTCATCAAAAACCTCACGTAAAGTGCATACAATGTTGGCAATATCAAGCAATGACTGGATATGAGCAAGAATTATTTTACCTCGGTTCTTACTATTTCTTTTCCAATTGTTGCCAACCCATACACATATAACCTTTGTTCTTTAATGTGTATTGAGAAATAGATTTGCAAATCCATAGATTATGTCAATACATTTGCAAAATAACTACTCACAAAAAGATGAAATGGTCCCCAATATTATTTTTGGGTCATGGGGGTTAGCTTAGCTACCAATGTTCTGTTGCTTTTGGATGCTTCCTAAAAGGGCAATATGTAAATAATGGCCAATTTCATTGCAATGGTTGCAAGTGCCCATAGAATTAGAACTAGAGTATTCTCCATTAAAAAATGGAGGTCCTTTTTTATCATTTCTTCAGCTACTATTAAGTTGTATACCATCTCTACCAATTTATTTAGTTGTGTGGTCTATGATTTGATAAAGATTATTTTTACCATCTAAGAATCTTTACAAAGAGGATCTCAAAATGCGATGATCGTGCATAAGAGAAGTAATAATAGAAGAGAATTGATTGATATCATCTCTAGAATGTAAAAGACAGGTCGATCTCTAACCAAAGAGTTTTAGTCATGTAAGAATCTTTTCAATATTTATTGTAGAAATATCATTCTTTCTACTAGTAGAATCTGAACAACATTCAAGGACATGAATTTTTGCAAGCTAGGAAACATTTTCTTTTTCAACCATAATAATCTCATAAATATAACCATTATATTCATTTACTTGCAAAACAAAACTTTTATCCTCAATTTTAGTTCTAAGAACATCAATATCAAACATGAAAGAATTCACATTTTTAGCATGCTCTTTATTATAACTAGGCATAAAAGGTTGATATTCTATAAATGTAATCTTGCATGCAAACAAGAATTTTCAAGTTTAAGATCATCTACTTGACTAAGATTACTATTGTTTTCTATCTCAACACCTTGAATTGAAATTCAAGTTCTACAAATAAATTTTAGAGTTTGTCAACATCATTTTCTGAGAAAATGTTAGCATGTTCAAGATCATCTTTTTCTTCATACAAGTTTTCTAAAATCTATCAAGATTTTTCTTTTTATGCTTAGTATACTTAAGAGAGGAACGAGTAGCATAGATAATTTCTATTAAGGATTCTTTATCTAAAGAGTTTACATGAACCTCATTTGTAGCTTCATTTCAACTTGCCATGAGAGAAGAATAGCATCCCCCAACCTCATTTTCACTAGAGATTGAGCTAGAGTCTCCACTAGAATCTTCACTTGAGATAGAGGAGTCCCTAGAGCTTCTGTGTCATTTCTCCTTCTTCTTGTGATCCTCTTCCCTTCTATTGTGATGATGAGACTTTTTTCCTTAGGGGCAATTATCCTTGAAGTGACCCTTCTTCCCACATTTAAAGCACCGAGTGGAGTAAGAGGACTTTCATGTGTATGACCTACCTTTGGAGCACATGACATCGTATTCATATTGAAAGGATTGCAACTTGATGAAGCATGGTTAAGAATAACCTTGTCCTCATTCTTTTGATTCTCTTATTCAAGCTCCACCTCTTCTTGTTGGTTAAGTATAACCTCATGGGCTTGAATGACACCAATAAGTTCTTCAATGGGGATAGAAGAAAGAGTGTTTGCTTCTTCTAAGTAGTAACCTTATTGCCCCATCGACGAGGAAGAGTACAAATAATTTATGAGTACACCTTTGCTTGATCCATGACATGACCTAGAATGGATAAACCATGTACAATGGTGTTGATCCTTGAGAACATTTCAGTCACACTCTCTGTCTTGCCCATTTTGTAGCCTTTAAGGAGTTCATTGAGCATGCAGGCTCTAGTTCCCATCACTTGCTTTGTTCCTCATAAGTGACACATAGCTTTCTCCATATCTCATATTCCACGTCACAAGAAAAAAATTTGGTTGTACTCAATAGGGGAGAGAAATACATATAGGATGTTGATTGATTTTGCATTCAAGGTTTCTTTCTTCAAAGTATCTTCATATAATTCTTCTAGTTTTGTCTCTAATTTCTTGCGGGGAAGATCCATTATTCTCCATATCTCTAGACTTGATCCTCAAATGTGAAGTTACATTCTTCTCTTCCAATAGAGAAAGTTACTCCCATCAAAGACCATAATGTTGAATTAGTAGTTCCCTCCTTGATTATCATCCATCTTCACCTACTTGTGGAAGCATTACTTGAAGAATAACTTTCTCTAATACCAATTGTGTGATCCATGAATGTTCTCTAGTAGGGAGGTTAATAGAGATAAAACCATTTAAATAAAATTCATTATATATTTAAGATATTTCTCAAGATAATATTTCAAATATCAAATTTGAATGCAAATCGATAAGCATAGAAAAGGGGAGGAAGAAATTGAACAACACCAAATAACACAAATACTTTTAGTGGTTCCAACCTACAAACTAGGAGATGTTCATCCACTAGGTAGAGGGGTCAATATGTAGGATTTAAATCCATGTATGACTCCTTTATTCCATTAAAAGAGTTACAACATAGGAGCACCTTTCTTTTGGTCAAGGAATAAGTGACTTTCCTTTTAAGGACAAGGGAGCCAACAATCATTACAAAGGACTTACCGATGCATCATCAAGAGTCTTCTTCTCTACTTACATACCCTTACAATGAGTCTTTAGACTTTATCAAGGACTTACCCTCTCTTGCAATGAGTCTTTTACCTTCAAGGTCTTACCCACTCTTGTCTTGGATCTTCTTCCTTTGACTTCACCTTCACCAAGGAGAAGATTTTTCACCAAGGGACTCCTACCATTCTTCTTCTTCAACTCACTTATTTGAGAGAGAGAATTTTCATCTTCATGATTGAAAGAGGGATTGGGAGGTAGAGGAATGAGAGCCGCATAATATATACATGTAGGGTTATCTCTCCTACTGATTCTAAATGATGTAGAAAGTAATTGAGCTCATGAGAGTTGATGAAGGCTCTTGGAGGAAAATATCATTCAACTAAATGATATGGACCTTCATAGTGCTTGGCTAACCATAATTTGAATTATAAGGGTTCATATTTATAGTTGAGGATTCCTCCTAGATGTTGGAATGATTTAGAATGAATCCTAGCTGATTTTTGGAGAGTTCAAAATATTTAGAATGAATCCCAAGGGGTCATATTTATATTTTACTTTGGGACACTCTCCAATGAATATATTACACTTTACAAATATGTTAACATAGTCTAAAATTCATATCGGGTATCTTGACCTATGACACCATAAGACATATTGACACGCCTGAACCATGCGTTAATCGCAAGTGTACATATCGATGTAATATAGGCCTTATCAGGCTCGAGTCGAACTTAGGGAACACGAATTTCAGAAACTACTACTAACTGGTTGCGATCAGCTAAACCGATGGAAAAGTTGATTGATTTTAAAAAAGAAAGTAAAATAAAGAGAAAATAAAAGAGAAATGATTAAATGTTGGTTTAATAAAATGAGAATGGAAATCCTTAGGATTACGGTTTCACCGCGAGGTCTCACTGCATGCAGTTATACACAACTAACATAACTCATCCCTTATCCTGGATAGAGGCCTGTAGTCAGAATTGCTCGCTTCCGCGATGCAATCCACTACCTAGTTCTAGGTTAGTTCCACACCACTAGTAACTTATACCCTAGATCTAAGTGCATTGATTAATACTCTGGGTATCCACCATTAACCGTACATTACCTTGTCTAAGGAATTTATAGGATAATGTGTTAATCATTCCTTTTCAACCACTAATCCTCCATCAAGAGCAATTAAAGGTATTAGAAATCAACTATGGTGATCAAGCATAGAAATTACGATAGAGAACACGATAACATATCCAGGAAAAATGAGAAGAATTATACTAATCCATGCAAAAATGTCATACAAAGGGGATTAGCCCTGCATGTTCATCTTAATAGAATACATGGAGAAGGAAGAAGAAAACATGGGAAACTGATAGAAATATCTTATAACCCCTAGAACGAGTACAAGTCGGATAATCCTTGATGCGAGATGTCCGTTCTACAGCCTTCTGATGGTAGAATCATCTGTATGTAGCTCTTGAATTGTCCAAAATGTTGCTATCAGCTCCGTTCTTTGGCCTCCTCTCTCCTGAAACTTTTGCGGAAAAATAGAACATCCTCATCAGGTTGGGCCATCCTCCCTTAGGTCTAGGTACGACTTACAACTACCAAAATATCGTAGTCGTTCGATCATGACAATTCTGAACAAACTCTGATCCGACGGCGTCGATACTATTGATACTATTAACGGGCTATCGATAGTATCGACACTTTAGGGCATGCATTCTTTCTTCTAAAATGGAATATGTCCTGTTGATATCTCAATATTATCGACCATGTGTCGATAGTATCAACATGATGCTATTTTGTTTTATAGACTGATCCCGAGACCATTAACACTATGGGTCGATGGTATCGACTGGGATGCTCTTCTCTAGCATGGTTGCTATTGCCATGTCGATAGTATCGACGGACATTTTGATGGTATCGACAAGTCCTGGAATAGAAGGTACTTGAAACAGAGAGAAAAACACAAGTCAAATTTGGGAAATTTCATAAATCATAAAAATATGATAGAATAAGATCAACTTGATGCATAAAGTGTTTATGGCCTACTGAAAGTGAATCATGATTTTATAGTCATAAAAAAGACAAATAAACACAGAAAACAAGTATGAAACCAGCTTATAAATATGACTCAAAATCCTTGCATCAAACTCCCCTAAGCTTGAATCTTGCTTGTCCTCGAGTAAAAAAATTCAAAAATCTGATTGAGATGGTCAACTAAAGAACAAAATCACATTAAATGATATCTCAAAATGATTCCCACCTGCAATCCACATATCGGCCCTTACCAATCACAGAACGATAACTGCCCTTTAGGCAGCAAGAATCATTCATGAAAGATGTCCACCCCAAGATCAATGAACGCTAACAAATAAAGTAGTTAATATAATAAAATCCTTAGGTTTAGGCTTGGTGCATCTTGTGATCTCCTATCTACGTTGCTCATTTTCTCTAGTTACCATCTAAATGGAAACAACTCTCCTAATGTACATGAATGAGGAGAAAATCATGGGTGGCCTACCACTTAGAGCAACGGGTGGATGGAATGGGTGGATGTGGAAGAAATAGAAGCACATTATAGTCAATCATGCAATACAAAAATGATAACCTATGATGATGCAAAATGTAGATGATAATGATCCTAATGCTAACATTTTTTGGTGAAATGATGCATGCACTATCATTCCATCTTAGAGTGAGATGGAATATCTAAAAAAAAACTACACAATGTGCTTATTCTTCTTAATATGTGGGTGAGAACATGTTCCTTTCTCTCTCTTATTCCTACTTCTCAATCTTTTTTTTTCATTTTTTTCTTCAAGCCCTCATTTTCATAAATGACAATGGCTCATATGTCAGACTTCCTTCTTTTTATATAACTTGTACATTTGATGCATTCTATTCAGAGGGTATGGAACAAGTTCACCACCTTTAATGTTTTTAGAAGAACATAAGACACATGATGTACTATATGCTCAAAAGATGTGAATGCAACTATGTAATGACAATTATGCAACTACTATGACATGCACCTAATGATAAAGTGTGTGGATGACTAATCTATCTATTTTTTTTCATTCTCATGCAAAACTATGTGAAAATAACTATAATGGAAGACCTATCTACATGGGATGCAATCCAAGAGTGAAAAACCATAATGTTCTCCCATTTCTTATGGTGGGTTGTGAATGAAAATGCAGTGGAAAGATCACAAGATTAATTGATCGAACCTTCAGAAAGAATTATATGTCCCTCCATACTGACTTGTGTACCAGTTAATCAAAGGATTTCTCTCTCTCACTTCAAATTAAGGTGACGTTAACATTTTGTCAGTTTAGGCTCAACATCCATATCAATCCTCTTAACATGAACCATAAGGATACACAATCATGTTCATATGTTTTAAAGTTGACCTACCCAATAAGTTTCACAAGTTAAGTCCTCAAGTTCTCACAAGACAAGCTTACAAATTTTAAAATTTTCATTTATATTTTGTTTGCTCACAAGCCCCCAAAGTAAAAACATAATATGACATGCATTGCATTACCACTCCACTGATTACACTAGATAGATAGTGGATCCTAGAAAACAATAAATCCTAGAAACAAAGACAACTAAAATTTCAAAAGTAAAAACAAACACTAAAATTAAAACTAAATAAAAGCTAGATAAATGTTGTTACATCACCCCCCTAAGATTGAATTAAACTATGGCCTCGTAGTCAAAATCTAGACTTAAGAATTGGAACAACGATACCCTCTACTGCGGCGGTGGTTGCGGCAATTGGGTGGGGTCCCAAGTAGGATACTTCCCCTAGAATGTCAGGTCGGTGGGCGACATCAGCGGTGGCTGTGGGTACCCTCCAAAATAGTTTTGGCTCCAATAATGATCGTAGAATAACTACTACTGCATCTCCATCCTATGCAACCGGTTGTGGATGCTCTCCTAGTTTGCAAAGAGGAGGCACTCATTTTCATATATGGCTTGTTGGTTGTTGTACAACCTGTTCTGAATATCTTGGATACCTGCAAAAGATGTAGTATGCTGATGCTGCATCTGCTGAATATCTTGGAGCATGGTGTACATGCCCTGCATGGAGTAGACATCCTCTCCACCTTGAGAGGGCTACAGTGTAGATGGCTAAGAAGAAGACGATGCTCCAAAATGTTGGGGTCTCTTTCGTGGAGAAACTCATCGTGAGAGGGGAATGGCAACTTCCTCCTCCTCTTCATCATTGTCACCTTCTTGTACGTCTACTTCTTTGGCTTGTTGTTCTTCATGCTCCTCATCTTGATCAATGCCAATAATTAGCCACCTGTAGTCATGGCTAGGCCTGATGTCAAAGGCGGGGTCAGGCAGTTGCCTATCCTGAAAGACTTGTTGTATGTGGTAGGTAGCAGACGTTGAGGAGGCCAATGTTTACAAAATGACTCAGATTCAACATATTCTTACACTCCAACTTTGGTAACCTAGAAAGATACAAGTCGAGGTGGATGGAGATAGGAGTAATGAGACCTCCAAAATAGATTGGGGCCTTGCGGGATGTGTTTCTCTTCACCGCCATGACTCGAGTGAGGAAAAAGTCTCCAAAATTTAAACACTCCCTCTCCAGCGGATTATAGAGAAAGAAGAGATCTGTTTCTTGAAACTTACTTTGTGACAATCATGATCTTGCAAAGAATGTCTTAGATATAATATGATGTAAGATCTGGATGCACAAATGCTCGATGTCGACGATGGAGGTGTGGTTCCAGCTGATTGAATAACCTTCAGGTACAATGACCAACTTCACTTACATGGCATTGTAGTCTGGCCTATGCGGTGGCTGGTGTAGATCCCCATGAGACCACCTATAAATCCCATTGAACTCATCAAGGGACATGGTGTAGTCTCGATTGTAGAGGTGAAAAGAAACTCACCCCTCTTTCCACTCAGTCTGTGCCAGTTGAAGCTTGTTGGGGAGACACAGATCTCAAGAGATGCCATAAACTCAATTACAATCCTGTTGTATGTAGGCCACCCACTAAAGAACAGATGACCCTTGGCATGGTCGGTTCAGAGTATTGGGGATTCTCTAATTTTCCCCTGAAGCATGTATGCCATGTTTGCCTTGAATCCTAGATCTTTGATTAACTGCCGTGCGCCATATCGGGTGGGCTCGATTGTGTGCTTCCATAGCTCGTCATAGACCTTCTTGATTTCTATCGATGGGTGGACTGTCCTCAGGCGAGGGATGAGTCCTCCAACTGTGGCAGGTAGAGCAAGTGGAGCATCCCTTGATGAGGAAGCACTAGATATCACCATTGTTGCAAGAGAGATGTAGATAAGAGCTCATAGAAGACGGCCGATGAAGCTCGGAGAAGACAAACATCCTCAGAGTCGATGGAGAAGCTCGGAGATGACCGATGGTGAAGATCTCTATAGCTTCTGGGTGCTCGAAGATGCTGGGGCTCAGAAGTGGGAGATATGAAACTTGAAGGTGTGTTTTGATTAAAAGAATAGATCTCCTTTTATAAGAGTCGGTTTCCACTAATGTTGGTGCGTGGATACTATCGACGAGACCATCAATAGTATCGACAACTAGAAGAATCCATTGCTCACTACTATTGATGCCTCTCGATGGATGGATGGGGGAGGCCCAAATCTCTAACATGGTGCATCGATACTATCGACGACTGTCGATGGTATCGACACCTATGTATGTTTTTAATCTTCATGAGGTGTTGGTGTTGTTTTCCACTGTTGGTATGTCGATACCATCAACAAGGGTGTTGATGGTATCAAAATTACTGAGATGAAATTTTCTGAAAATCTCCAGACATCTTGATAGTCACGACAATTAAGTTGATAGTAGCGACATTTTTCTTGGGGCCTCTGTTCCCTTGTCGATACTATCGATGGTTCCATCGATACTATCGACGGAATGAAAATTCTACAACCATTTCATTGAGCCCAACTCGATAGTATCGACAATAGTGTTGATAGTATTGACAATTCTTTAGGCCTGCACACTCAAAGCACACATCAGGGTATCATTTTTCAAAATAAGTAGAAAATTACCCAACAACTAACTATGAAAATGAAAACTAAAGATATTAAGAATGATGACACCTAAGTTGGGTTCCCTCCCAACAAGCGCCCATCTTTAACATCTTAGGCTAGATGCAATTATGCTCAATCTTCTTCAAGTATGATGAGTTTGACCTCATGCACCTTCTTCATGAAATCCTCTCCATATTAGTGCTTTAGACGTTCGCCATTCACCAAGACCTTACTTTCACCATCTCTCACCATCTTAGCTCCATGTGGGTGCACTTCCTCAACAATGAATGGTCCACTCCACTGAGACTTCAACTTCCCGGGATGTAGCTTTAACTGCAAATTGAATAGCAAGACACTCTCACCTTTTGAGAAGACCCTCCTTTGGATATGGAAATTGTGTATTTGTTTCGTCCGTTCCTTGTAAATCTGGGAATTCTCATAAGCGCTCATTCTCAACGCATCTAACTCATTGAGCTCGAGCAACATTCTTTTCCCTGCATCATCAATGTTCACATTCAACTTCCTTAGTGCCCAATGCGCCTTGTGCTCCAGCTCCACCGACAAGTGGCACGCACACCCATAATCCATCCTAAAAGGCATAGTGCCGATAGGAGTCTTAAAGGTGGTCCTATACACCCAAAGTGCATCCGGTAGGAGCATGCTCTAGTTCTTCCTAGATGCAGTGACAATACACTCCCAAATCTTCTTTATCTCCCTATTGGAAATTTCTACTTGGCAATGTGTCTGCAGATGGTATGGGTTTCCCACATTGTGCTTTACCCCATACTTACTTAAAACCATGGAAAACTTCCTGTTTGTGAAATGTGTGCCTCCATCACTGATGATCATGTGGGGAACTCCAAACCTGCAGAAGATGTACTCCTTCACAAACCTGCACACTACTGCAACATCATTAGTCCTAGTGGGTATTGCTTCTACCCACTTTGAAACATAGTCAACCGCAAGTAAAATATAAAAATTAGAATTTGAGGACAAAAAGGGTCCCATAAAATCTATACCCCATAAGTCAAATACTTCAACCTCTTCAAACACATTTAGGGGCATTTCTTGTCTTTTTGAAATATTATATGCCCATTGACATGCATCACAACTCCTCACATAATCATAAGCATCTCTATAAAGTGTGGGCCAATATAGGCCGCTCTCCAATACCTTCGCAAGCATCCTCGAGCTAGCATGACGGTCGTCGGTGGGTAATGTATGACAATGGATGAGCACGCTGTCATATTCAAACTCTAGCACACACATGCATAAAACCCCATCCCTACACTATCTCAAAAGAATAGGGTCATCCCAAAAATAAAATATTAATGAATGGAACTTCTTCTCTTGATAACTCCAATCCTCGGGTAGTTCTTTGCATGTAAGATAATTGAATATGTGTGAAAACCACAAATCTTTGAATTTAATGGAAAGAATATGTTCATCTAGAAAAGTCTCAGTAATGGGTATATTGGTATCTTTCTCATCTGCCCTCTCAAGGCGAGACAAATGGTCCACAACTACATTTTCAATACCCACCTTATCGTTAACCTCAATTTCAAATTCTTGTAAAAGAAGTATCCACCTAATGAGTCTAGGTTTCACGTCTTTCTTTTCCATTAAATATTTTATTGCAACATAATCCATCCATACAACCACTTTAGATCCCACTTAGTATTGCCTAAATTTCTCAAAAGAAAAAACCACGACAAGTAATTATTTTTCAGTGGTAGTATAATTTAATTGTGCATCATTTATAGTTTTTGACATATAATAAATGACTGTGGGTTGGTAGTATAATTCCAAGAACGCCCCCCACGACAAAATCAGATGCATCACACATAAGCTCAAATGGTTGACTCCAATCCAGAGTATGCACAATAGGCGCGAAAATCAAGTGTTGCTTAAGGATCACAAAAGCGTTCATACATTTTTCATTAAAATCAAAAACCACATCTTTCTCAAGAAACTCATATAGTGGCTTAGCAATTTTGGAAAAATCCTTAATAAACTGACGATAAAATCCCACATGACCAAGGAAATTTCTAATCCCTTCACCGAGTTCCGTGGAGGCATTTAGAAATAACCTCAATTTTTACTCGATCCACCTCCAGTCCCTTGCTAGACACCTTATGTCCTAGCACAATGCCCTCGCTAACCATCATGTCAAATTTCTCCAAATTGAGGATCAAGTGAGTGTCCTCACATCTCAATAAAACTTTATCAAGATTATAAAGGCATTCATCAAATGACGAACCGTAGACTGAGAAATCATCCATAAACACCTCTAAACAACATTAAACCATGTTAGAGAAAATTGCAAGCATACAACGTTGAAAAGTGGTCAGTGTGTTACACAATCCAAAAGGCATATGACGATAAGCAAAGGTACCATAAGGGAAAGTGAAAGAAGAATTCTCTTGATCCTTAGGTTCAATCGAAAGTTGGTTGTAGCCAGAATATCCGTCTAGAAAACAAAAATGAGAGTGACCAACCAGTCGCTCTAAAATCTGATCAATGAAAGGTAGAGGAAAATGATCCTTTAGTGTTGCATTGTTCAATCTACGGTAATCTATGCAAACTCGCCACCTGGTAAACAACCGGGTGGTGACTGGCTCATGTCACAAATTTGTAGTTACCATAATTCCCCCCTTTTTAGGGATTACTTGTGTCGGGCTTACCCACGTAGAGTCTGAGATGGCGTAAATAATTCCTACAGAAAGAAACATAACCACGTCCTTCTTGACGACCTCCATCATGATAGGGTTGAGGCAGCATTGGGGATGAATTACATGCTTAGCTCCTTCAACAAGTCAGATCTTGTGTTGGCATATAGTAAGGGAGATCCCCTTGAAACTGACCACCCAAAAGCACCACGGTGGTTCTTCAACACAACCATCAGTTGTTCTTCTTCAGCGGGACTCAAATATGCCGAGATAATGAATGGTAGCTTTGCATCCACTGCTAAGAATCCATACTTCAAATGACGGGGCAACAACTTTAGATCCAAATCTAGAGGATTCACCAAAGAAGGTTGCAATGGGGGTGGTAGTGGTCCCATATCTTCAAAGTGCCTAGAATAGTAACAAGGCAAAACTTGAAGCATCTTCACGCAGTCCTGTAGTGATGTGATCCTCATCCAGTCCTCAATAATATTGAATAAGCAAGCTTCAAGAGGCAATTTAGGATAAGATTCTAGCTTTGAGATCTCCACAACATTATCCTCAATAGACAAACAAACTTCTTCATCTTCATCATTTGGATATCCCATGGCTTTAGCAAGAGAGACCACCTTAGTTTTCTCCATGATATCCATGACAATTGTTCCCCTATCACCTTGGTCATGACATGCGCAATGTCAAGAAAGGGTTTCCCTAGATAAATGGAAATATTGTAATCAAAGTGTTTGACTTTATTTCACTACCCTTGTTCCTTTGATGACTTTGGGCTATTTGGCATTACTATTTCACATCGGTCATCAACTATGCCCATGGTCAACCGACCTCTACCCATTTCCAACATCATGTCAGTTGTAGCTTGGAAGGGTCTACCTAGTAGCAACTCATTCCCTTACTCATCTTGCATCTCCATAACAACAAAATCTTCTGGAAAAACAAATTTGTCCACCTTGACTAGAACATCCTCACAAATCCCGTAAGGCCTTACGACTAAATTATCTGTAAGATAGATCATCATGTTGCTCCTTCAGGATTCTTTAAGACCAAGTTTCTTGAAGGTGGAGAGAGGCATCAAATTGATGCTGGCTCCTGAGTCACAGAGGGCCTCTCCAAACTTTACCTTCCTGATGTAGCCAGAAATGTTGAAGCACCCTAGATCATGTCTCTTTTGTTGCAATGTCCCTAGAATAAATGTGCTCACCTGTTCATTGAGAACCACCACTTCCGTGTCTAGAATCTTCCACTTCTTAGTGATAATGTCCTTCAAAAACTTACCATAAGAAGGTATATGCTCAATTGCATCAAGTAGTGGAATATTGACAGATAATTTCCTAAAGCTGTCAAAGAACTTCTTAAATTGTTGATCCACCTACTTTGCTTTATGGTTGTTCAGACATGGAACTAGGACTTTCTGTGCTCTCTGATGTGGAGGCACATATGGTGTCCTCTTCTCTACTTCTTTCTCAATAATGGGATCCTCCACACCAATATATGCATTGTCCCCAATAGTTTTTGTGACTTTGGCTTCCTCTGTGGCCTAACATGTAGCTTCTGGTTGTGGTGTGTTTGGTTCATCAGCTTTAGAGTTTAAAATTTTCTTTCCACTCCTTAGCAAGATAGCCTTGGCTTGATGGCTCCCTCCTGGAACATCAATATTCCCTATAAAGCCCTATTGTGTCGGCTTCTTCAAGCTTGCAATTTTAGCTGCCATATGTGCAATAGACGTCCCAAGCGTCCTCATCTGTGCCCCATGGATCTATAGAGTCTGACCGAATTGGTTCATGAATTCCCCCTATGACTGAATTTGTTTTCCAAATGTATTCATCAACTCTTGGTTTTTCTTTATTACTTGGTTGAGCAACTCATTACTTTTGTCCTCCGCACTAGGTTGTGGCTTCTGATCTGGATCCTGTAGAAAATTGTTTGGATCCTTCCATGAGAATTTCTTGTCTTTCCTCCATGCATAGTTATTGTTCCTATAGCCCTGTTGTTGGTGCATGAACTTTGCATGTGCCTCATCATCAGACCCATCATCATATTTTTCTATAAGTCTCTTCACTATCAAGTCCATCTTCTCATTTAATTCTTCAATGGCCTTGGCATCCCCTACAACTTTGACCTATTCTAGTGCGTCTCTTTCACCCCAAGATTACTTCTTAGCCATATTCTTTAAAATCTCTCGACACTTGGAGCCTTTTTTGTTTAGAAAGAAACATGTTCCCACTGAGTCTAGATTACTCCTATCATGTTCATTCAGGGCAAAATAAAAGTTCTTCTCTTGGGTTTCTAAATTCAGCCCATGATGTGGGCATTTTCACAACATGATATTGAAGCGTTTCCATGTCTCTGAGTATGTCTTGCCGGCCTGATGTTTGAAGTTGTGGATCCTCCTCACGAGATCATTTGTCTTTTTGAGTAGAAAATACCATTCAAAGAACACCTCAATCATCATATCCCATGATTCAACATATTCATCATCCAGATTATAGAGTCACTCTCTTACATTGTCTTCTAACGAGGATGAGAATAATTTCAGATAAATGGCCTCCTGTGGGAACCAATATACCTTCACCATATCACATTTATCCATAAAGGTGTTGATATGGGCTACTGGGTCTTCATTTTTAAGTCCATGGAATGCTTGTGACTTGACAAATTGAATAATCCCTAGATCAATCTTGTAATTGGGTATGTTGATAGTTGGTTTCTTGATTGGCCCCTTCTATGAAGAGGAAGAAGAAGCTTTAATCTTCTTCCAAATGGTCTACTCCTCGACCATTGTGAAAGCCTCGAGTTCTTGTTCAACATCCTCAAGAGGCATATTTATCAGCTCATCTTCTTCACCCGATGGCAAAATCTCAGATGATTCTACGTAGTCCCTACTACACATCCTCACCATGCACTAGTACCTGAAATATGAAAAATAAAGTAAGTACTTGCGCTAGAATGAATAAAAATATGAAGGAAAAGCAATTGAGTTCAAAAAGAGTAATTAAAATTGAAGTTAAAAGTGGCCGCTCGCAGCACTCGTAGTGCTAAAATTCGTCATTCCCCGACAACGATGCCAAAAACATGACACGCCTGTACCGTGCATTAAACGCAAGTGTACATATTGAAGTAATATAGGCCTTATGAGGACCGAGTCAAACTCAGGGAATGAGAATTTCAGAAACTACTACTAACTGGTTGCGATCATCTAAACCAATGGAAAAGTTGATTGATTTTGAAAAACAAAGTAAAATAAAGAGAAAATAAAAGAGAAATGATTAAATGTTGGTTTAATCAAATGAGAATGGGAATCCTTAGGATTACAATTTCACCGCGAGGTCTCACTACATGCAATTCTACACAACTAACATAACTCATCCCTTATCATAGATTGAGGCATTTAGTCAGAGATGCTCGTTTCTACGATGCAATCCACTACCTAGTTCTAGGTCTGTTCCACGCTAGTAGTAACTTATACCCTAGATCTAAGTGCATTAATTAATACTATGGGTATCCACCATTAACCATACATTACCCTGTCTCATGAATTTATAGGCTAATGTTTTAATCGTGTCTTTTCAACCACTAATACTCTGTCAAGAGAAATTAAAGGTATTAGAAATTAACTATGGTGATCCATCATGGAAATTACGATAGAGAACACGATAACATATTAGGGAAAAATGAGAAGAATTAAACTAATCCATGCAAAAATATCATACAAAGATTCCCCGGGCTACTCCTGGGTCCTAAGGATCAAAGGGGATTAGCCCCACATGTTCATCCTAATAGAATACATGGAGAAGGAAGAAGAAAACGTGGGAAATAGTTAGAAAAATCATGTAACCCCTGGAACGGGTACAAATCGGATGCTCCTTGGTGCGAGACACCCATTTTGTAGCCTTCCAGCAGAAAAATTGTCTGTCTACCGCTCTCAAATCCTTCGGAACATTGCTTTCGGTGCCATTCTTTGCTTTCCTCTCTCCCAGAACTTGTGTGGCAGAATAGAACATCCTCATCAGGTCTGGGCCATCCTCCCTTAGGTCTAGGTATGAATTAGAGCTGCCAAAAGATCACAATCGTTCGATCATGAAAATTCTGAACAAACTCTGATCCGACGACGTCGATACTATTGACAGGCTATCGATAGTATCGACACTTTATGGCATGCGTTCTTACTTCTAAAATGGAATCTGTCCTGTTGACATCTCGATACTATTGACATATGTCGATAGTATCGACAAAATGCTATTTTGTTTTCTGGACTGATCTTGAGACCATCGACATGGTGGGTCGATGGTATCAATCAGGATGCTCTTCTCCAACTTAGTTGTTGTTTCCATGTTGATAGTATTTATGGACCTATCGATGGTATCGACAGGTCCTAGAATAGAAGGTACCTAAAATATAGCGAAAAACACAAGTCAAATTCGGGAAATTTCATAAATCATACAAATATGGTAGAATAATATCAACTTGATGAATAAAGTGTTTATAGGCTACTGAAAGTGAATCATGCCATTATAGTCATAAAAATTACAAATAAATACACAAAACAAGTATAAAATCAGCCTATAAATATGATTCAAAATCCCTGCATCACATGTCTATTGGAGTCATCAGGTGGGATACTTATCAATTTGTGCCTTAGCAGATGATCATGCCTGATCAAGCTAAAAGGCTCATCAGCTGAGATGTTTATCAAGAAAATCTTAGTCGATGAAATCACTTTAATCCAGTTGATCAAATTGGGAAAACATGCATGAATTTTAAATCTAATTTATTTTGTTACACTTTCGATCTTAATTACAATTCATACAATTATTACAAGTAATTACAAAATTATCACATGAGATATAAATTTTAGTCTTTAAAGTTGATCATTTTGCATGAATGTTTTGATTTTCTCCAACCTAGAGTTTGCAAGTTTAGGAATTTGCAGTGTGTGTATTCAATCTAAAATCATTCAAGTAGAAGCATTACACACTAATAAGTGAAATGGTTTATTCATCATCAAAATAAGGGATTCGTCAATTTAGGCCTCCAGTCAACAAAATATATAGTGTTCAAGGAGTGCATAGTCAAATTGTTATCTTAATATCATTGATTATACAACATTTCAAATTACCATTGAACTATAGTAACAATGACTTCCATGTTCGATTTCTATGTATCTCATACTTCAACCGACTTTTCACAAACAATCTCTCATTAACACAAAATACATTTGGACACCCCATTTTTATTTACATTACCAATGACAATAGGAAGAGAGATTCAACAAGACCTTTGTAGATCTTTTGTATTGAACTACAATTTAGCCATACACATGTGTATGGGTTCCTCCACATATAATTTTTTTAAATTTATCAAGATTATATCACAATATCATTCTCAACTTGATTAAATACAATACACTAAATTTATATCATAGAGTTCACTTAAACATATAGAAATATCCATTTTTGTGAATTCCTTGTCAAGGATAGTATGTACATGATTTACATGTGTGAAGTAGTGTAGGTGATCAAGCATTGGTTCTCGCCCAAGGGTATAAAGCTTGATTCTTAGTCAGTGACTTACCAAACATCCAAACTGAGCTAACTGGGCTCTTCATGAGAGTGTTTGTTGGCCATATTGGGATTTTACCCTACATGGGTGTATTCATTAAAAGAGCTCTCTGGGAGGGTTTCATTTCTTAATCACCAAATTCTAAGACCATGAAAAGTATCAAGATTTCACATTAGATATGATCCTATAAAAGTGTGGATAAGAGTAATTCTTACCCTCTATATGTCAATTACCTATCCATAACCTAATTCCATATCACAATGCCCAAATTTAGGAGAAACCCTAAATTTCTATCTTCTATATGTTTTCCTTTTTCTTATCATGTATGAAGGTCAAACCCTAGAGGAAGAAGGTGATGGGAATGTGATAGGGTAGAACCCATTCAATCCACTATAAGTTATTTCTTCCTTGAATCTAGAAGAGAATAAAGAAATGAGAAATTCAACTACTTACTCTAGAGATATATTTGTACACTTTACCATTTAGTATCATTTCTTCTATCAATCCTTCAATTTATTCTATCATTCCTTCTATTTCTTTGATCAAAGCCTATTTTTAAAGGTTAGAATATATTGTAGTAGGTTACAATAGCTTTACTTCTTGATATGTACACTTACAATTGATGAAGATTTAAAATTGTTGAATACTTGTTATTTTTGTTATATTCTTACTGAACTAGTATTAGTCATTTAATTAAAACGTCTATAGATTGACTATTGGCTTGGTACAAACCTACTATTTTTACCATCCTCATCCTGTTATCAACCATCACTTTTCAACTCTCATGGTCACTAGTTGGTCAACTAGCTATCTCTCATCGTCTTGAATAGAAATCTAGTTTATTGATTAACCGTACCTCCCTAATTCCCTCACTACTATTGATATCAACTAAGCTTCCCCTCCATTGAGTAGCTCAAGCAAACTTACATTCCATCACTTGAATAAAATTAGCTCTAAGAAAATTCTCTCTAGCAACTTCGTGCATCTAACCATCCTTCAATCTTCATGCTGCTAGTTGTTTTAATTAGTTATGAAGCTATTTGGTTTTATGCCTATCAACATAAGTTAACATATTTTCAAGTGCCATAATTTAGACTTGGTCACTGATAACATCCAATTTTGTGGATATTCAATGCTTATTTTACCTTCACATTATCAAAGTAATAATGCTTCATTTCTATACATCCACTTATTTTGGCATTACCAAGGTAACTACCATAATTTCCTCTTTTTACATTGTTTACAGAGAAAGTCACCAGAGATGCAGTTTGGAATGATTAGTGACTGATGAAGTCTCCATTTCTATTAACTGAAAAAAAAAATCTCACAGAAAAATTTGGCACCTTCAATGCCCAATGGACACACACCCTCAATGCATGATGTTCCTACAACCTCGTCATCCGACAACCCTTCAACTTTGTTGATTGATGGGAATTCAACACTATCGATTAACAAACTCTCACTTCCATCAATCAATACATCTACAACTAACAAGACTGATGTCCTGCAGTCCTTGCCTATAAATGGTTGACCACCTCAGTCCTTGAGGAGGTCACGATGTGAAGGAGATGATGAAGTTCTTATGCACATCCACCATGCCCTAAACTTCCATTCTGCCTCCCTCCATCAGTTCATGGTCTCTAAGGATGAGAGTCAAAGGGAAATCATGCTTCCACCTTCACCGATCATCTATAGACTTCTTCATTGAGAGAAAGAGGGAGAAGGAGTAGACATCCTTGTTTCCTACACCAGGTTGAAATTAGAAAAGATTTCCATTAACCTTGACCAATCTATGGTCACTGTTGGTGTATCTTACTTCTTCTCTTAATCTGTCCACCTCCTTTCATTCCTATTATTCCATTTTGTTTTCCACCATCATGCCTAACCATCCTTGTTATTCCGTAATGCTAATAATCCATGTGAGTGTCTAAATATATAGCTTCGATTGGGAGTAGCCATTAAGGATCTCCCAACATGTATATCCATTTAATATATTCTCTTAGGAATGTTTATCTCCATACTCTTGGTTTTAATGCTTCACTTGCCTGATTATATACCCTCTTGTGTAGTTTGATTGTTAATGCCTCAAAAGAGTATATATAAGTGTTATGGAGTTTCACGAATGCTTGAAAATGTTGGAATGCTTAAGATAATGATCATATGGTTTTATTTTGATTGTTTGTTTTCATCTCAAGAGAGAAACAACATTATAATCTAAATCTATCCTAAGCTTGAGAGAGGAGGGAATAGACATGAATGATAATTTCTTTTAAGATTGCTATGGGTATATAATGAGTGTGAGTATTACATGTCAGTGAGAGACCTTAGATGGTGAAACCAACTCCAAGTTTCCCATCCATACTTGATACCATATCTTTTGACTTCTTTGTTCTTTTACTTCATTTCTTAATTCGTTTATTTTTCTTTGACTTGTTTGTTGAAGTACCACCATTATATAAGGAACACAAAACTCTATCTCACCCTTTGTTTGGTGTAACTGAGCTAAGACTCTCAAATCATAACACATAACACCCTTGTCCTGGTAGATCAACCCTGATTTACAACATCAGACCCTGTATTATTGTTGTGGGAGCCTAAGTGTCAGGTTATAAATTTAAAAGTTAGATTACACTAAATTCTCTCCTTTAGGAAGTGTGATTTAGGTCGATTAACTTTTTGGCATTGTTTCTGCGGACAAGGAAACTGTTATTGTTAAGAAACCAAGTCTACTTAACATACACCCGTGGTTTGAGTCTGGTAATAGACTCGACTAAAACATTTAAAACTGATAATTCTAACCATATTAAATTCATCATATCACACATTTAGTTTCCTCACTCGACTATGTGATCTATTTCATGTAGTTTGAGTGTACATTACCTTTACCACAACCATTTGTAAGGATCATGCCTTCTTGAAGATAAACCATCCAGATCCCAACGGTGGAAGACATTAACGATGAGTATTATTTTGAATGCAAAAAAGATTAGCATGTGGAAGAATACCGTGACGAAGAGCATCACGATGAGGAACATGAGGAAGAGTGTGAAGAGAGGTGCAATGATGAAGAACATCATGATAGAAATAGAAGAAATAGGAGAAACCACAACAAAGATGATGATCAGGATGATGGAGGACCCTCTCTTTGCGAGTTGGCTTCTACTAGAGCCAATGAATCTAGATGACAAGTCATCATCCCTTGATTCAAAACTCCAAACTTATAACTTTAACCAATAATCATCACTATAATCCAAAACAAGTCCTTTGGAGGAAATTCCCCACATGAAAACCCTTATCATCACCTGGATGACTTTAAAACATATGTGACACCATCTAGATGAATAGGGTTCGACATGTAACTACATGGGATTCACATTTTCTCTAAGGGATACAACTCAAAATGGAACCTTGCTCTGTCTAACAAAACCATTGATGGATGGCAACCTTTGGCTGACACTTTTGAAACCAAGTTTTATCTAGTAGAAAAGACTCTTAGAAATAGGAACAAGATCACTGGCTTTGTCCAGAAGCCTGGTAAAAACCTATATGAAGCATGGGAAAGATGTTGGTATGTATGCCCGTACAGCCAATCATATGATGATTTTAATGGGGCATCATATACTTGATTTGATAATTATAAAGCTAATTCCTTCGATTATGTTTGTCTCAATAATGAGATGATGACACAAACTTGGTAGATGTCTAAAGAATGATGTTACTTAATAATATATGTCTTCAGGTTGAGGACCTAAACAATGGGATCATATGTATGATTGGAGTACATACATTCTTGTTATATCCCTAGTGAGATATTATTGTGGAAGCAAAATAGATAAAGATAACACATAAGACTAGACTGTGTTTTGATTGATGAAAAAGTTTCATTAGTCATGATATCTGATATAAAACCAAGCACATAGGTACATGCTAGAGAATAGTGTATCATATAGACCTACCTTGATAGTGATACATGGAAACCATGTAATGGTAGTTAGAAGCAGCTCTTGTAGTGATAGTGGTGATTGTGGTCCTCAGACCTAAATTCAATACACTCATCACATGTCATTTTATGAATTTTTACACCATCCAACATGATCTTAAATAAGGGTTTCCATATAGATGGTGTTTGGGTATGTTGTAACACATGGGGATTAATCGTGAGTGATGTAGATGGGATTTGTCCCTACTACATGAGATTGATATATTAGCCACTTGATAAGAGAGACTGAGAAAGCATGGCCATATTCATGTGAGTCAATATTTGATATGTCATCTCACATGCATCTCAGACTATCTTCTCTAGTCAAGGAACATGGATTGAACATTGAGAGGATGATGATTCCATTCCTCGAGATCAATCCCGATAACAAAGACAAAGGAAGCATATGATCACTGTAACACAAATAACTGGTTGTAGGTTGAAGTTTTTCTTCGACTTTTAAATTACTTTGGTAGAAATGATGTGTTTCTAAAGATTGCTTTTTTTTGCTGAGAATAGCATGTCTAGAGACTACTTATTGTTACACTAATACTCTTTCATAGTGATTTCTTACATACATGAATAACAATTTCGTATCTATAAGAAAAAGAAGGAAGTGGAGGGGCTACTCCACAAAATTTCCACTCTAGAGTGATAGAACATTCTATGATGAGAAAGTAGGTATTACCTTGTAATAATTTTTTATGACTGGAACTTTTTTAACTAATTTCTAATACTAAAATGTTAGCAATATTGCACAATAGAATGTACATAGTCATCCCTTAAGTTTCATTCATGATGAATAGACTGTGTCGCATTACTCACCAAAGGTCATGGACGGTGCACAACCCCATCTTTAAATGAAACTAGACAAGACAATAGTGGACCACCTCAATGATGAGGGCCAAAAGTTTCTACAGTGGTCGAAATCAACTCACATAGTTGGTGAAACCTTGTGTTTGCATGGAGATGCTAGAGTGCTGGTGGAGGACTTGTTTCACAACCTAGAATATCGAATTTTTTTCTTTGAGATAGTAAGTTACATATTAATTGTATATGCACCCACTTATTTTTCAATGTGTCTAATTGGTTCAAAACTCACATTATTATAGCTTGAATGTGCCCATATTGTCTACAAATGCACCACTTCGTAATCATGTGACCCATAGTTTATGTATGTGCACACATTATTTGTGAATGTGTACATATTGTCTGGAATGAACCCACTTAATGATCAGACACATAGCTCTTTATCAAAATTTCAGTTGGTTATCAACATACCCAAATAGTTATATTGCACCCACAATCTCTACTAATACACCCATATTGTCAAAAAATTTGGTCATTTTTATCATGAGCTTATATGTTTATCAACATGCCCATTTCATAGTTGACGCACCCACTTAGTTATCATTGTACCCAGATCGTGTGTGAATGTGACACTTCATTATCATGCTACCACTAGTTTATGTATGTGCAAAAATTATTTCTAAATGATTCCATATTGTATGTGAATGCACCCAATTAATTTACAAGCAATCTTTTATCAATGTTACCAAATTGTTATAACTACACCCACAATCTCTGGTAATACATGAACATTGTCCGTGAATGTGGTCATTTTGTTACCATACACTAATATATTTATCAACATGCCAATTTCTAAATCAACACCCCCTACTTAACATTGTACCCATATTGTTTGTGAATGCGCAATTAGTATGGTATGCCAATAGAGAAAATAATATGATGAGTGACATGGCATATACCATAAAGGATTTGCTTAATACTTATAAAGGTAAGCTTCCAGTTCATATGTTTCACTCAGTTATGAGATAATGAGGAAACACTATGAATGTCTAGAGATTAATATTACTCAATGCTGTATGTCTTCAAGTATTAGCCTTGTGGAAATGAGATCATACAAATGTTAATAGTAAATATACATATTCTCATTATGTCCCTAGTTAGTTGTTACTATGGAAGGTAGATAGATACCAATAACACATAAGACTAGAGTGTGAGTTGGTTGATGACTGAATCTCACTAAGCATGATATGAAAATATCAAACCAAGCCCACAAATACATGTTAGCAAACACTGTATCAGAAAGACCCACCTTGAGAGTGCCACATGGTTGTGGTGGTCACAATCATCTCTCATAGTGAAGGTAGTGATTGTGATTCTTAGACCTAAAATTAATACATTCGTCACATGTCATTCGGTATGCTTTGACATCATTAAAGATGATCCTAAAACATGGGTTGTTATAATGGTGAGGATTGGATGACTTTAACACATGGGGATAGGCTATGAGTGATAGATACGAGATTTGCCCCTCCTAGCAGAGTATGATATTCTATCCACTTGATAAGTGGGATTAAGAAACGCATGCGCATTGACATGTGAATCAATATATAATATTGATGTAACATTATCTCAGACAGTCTGCTCTTGGTTCAAGGAACATAGATTGAGTATTGAGAGTATGACCTTCCATACCTCGAGTTCAACCTGGATATCAGAGACAAAGAAATTATACAATCACTGCAACACCTTACACATATTGTAGGTTGAAGTTGTTCTCCAAATTTGCATTTACTTGGGTAGCACTGATGTACTACTAGGAACCACTCTCTGCTCGTGTTGTCATAAGAAAGTTATGGACATTCATTGCAATGTGACATGCAACCTATAGGGTCACACACATAGGAACTCATCTAAAAGAGGAGTTTGAGTTACAATGAAAATTGGATTGTTTACTAAAGTGTTTAGGTATTCAATTCACGCAACAGATCGACTGATTGACTGAATGATGTGCCAAATGACCATCTCACTAAGTGAAATGGCCATTTGGGCATGCCAGACGAGCGTCTGAAATGTTGAGATGGCCATTTAGATGGTCAGGCTAATCAGAGTTTGAATTGGCTATGTTCTGCCCTTGAACCGACTGACTCATCTTGACTCACCAGACAGGTGTCTGGGTGAGCGATATGGATGTATCACCTGTGTGAGATGGCTTGGTTGGGTTGAATGACGGTTCAATATTTTTTTAGAATAGTGTCAATTTTACTTTACTTGGGGTACAAAGAAATGAATATGAGAAATTAATTGGAATCAAAATTGCCAAATTCATATCCAATTGGGAAACTACCAAATGGTCATTTGGTAGTATGAGACGACTATCTTGCACCTCGTATGGGTGTGTCAGATGATCGTTTGGTGTATTTTAGGTTGTGAAAATGTTAAATTTTTTGGTCCCTTCAAATTCCGCACAATCCCATACAGAATGAGAACCCTGGCCCTAACCTCTCCTATGAAAGGAGGGGTACTGGGGGCTTCCCAAGATAGAACACATACAACTAAGAATTAGTTCCTCTGAAAACTATTGTCCTCACTATTTGTGGTAACTGAGAGAGCATAGGAAAGTCCTACCATACAGGGAGGGATAGACAATGAGAGAGAACAACTAATAAGTTGTTGTTGTGGGAGAGCAGGTTGGTGACTAGTACACCAATGAGAGGGACAATTTCTTCCCATCCATTCTTAGTGAACTACCTGAGTTCTAGTTGGTCCTTGTGGACTACTTTAGAGGAAGCAGTCCTTTGACTACTGCTTAGAGATAAAAGTCAACCAACATTCTATGGCGATACCACTAGAGTCACTATAGAGATTGCACATACCACTATTTGTGGTAAAGACCAGGAGTTGCACAACCACCATCTAAGAGCAACCAGTCATCAATTGCAAAGAAGCGAATTTTTTTGCTGGACTTGCTCCAGGACCATCTATAACTCGCTAAAACCATCCTTCCTATTTCATAGCAGTTGAAGTGACCTTTATGTTATGGGAATATATATAGATAAAATGTTTATTTCTACTTCTATACTTTGTGCATGTATTTCCCAACATACGCCTCTTGCACTACAACATAGTAACAATATTGTCACTGGACTCAAATTTTTTTCCAATCACTACACCATTTTTAATGTGTGAAGTATATACAATGGGTCTGTATCATCTACCGTGACAAGTACGACACAAGCACTGACCGAAAATGCCCCTTATATTTCACATATACGCGGTAGTGATGGAAGTTATATATAAATACACTTTTGTTCATGGTTGAATGAAATGAAGTCAACTGATAAAATTATAATGGTGCTTCACTGGAAAGACCATTGACATGTGTTTGATATTTTCATGAAAAAAGGTCATATTTTACTAAAATAGTGCATGCTTGTATTGTGCCAGAAATAATTCAATACAATGTCCACCATGGGACGACCATGAGAAGCTAGCATCTACTATTATAATACATTTAACATCCTAACTGTTCATCGAATTAATTTATAATTTTTTTGAAATTCTTAGCATACATGTAGTTCATATGGAAGGCTACGTGGTGGAAAGATTTCTTTGCAAATAATTTGGGCCATGATGATAAATAATGGAATGTGTGATACTGTAGGGACTATCCACAACACCCACAAGGCATCAAGTGATTGTGGATTATTATCTCTATATCAGATCAATAGATTATTGTGTGTAGAACTAATTGTATGGAATTTCACTACTACTAAATATAACCACAAATTGAGAGGGACATTTGCACTACTAGTATTTAGGGACAATTATAGCCTCATCCATTCATATGCTCAATGAACAATCTGATTGTTGAATATAATATTTTGAACTGGTGCATTGACTAATGGTTTTGATGTTTTACTTTTTGAATGATATGAACCATTTATTGCATTGATGGAGATAACAAGCCCAATATATGTGTCATGTTCCACCCATTTCTCTACCACTCCAAATTTTGATTCAACTGCACATGATGTATAGTTAATGTCACTACAAAAAAACTATGATTTAGCTACAATTATTATACCTATATATGTCATATTTATAGTTAGAAGTAATTTTTCTTTACATATGTAAATTTTGTAACCAAACCAAATGTAATTATTTATAATAACTACAAATTGACTACAATTGATTAAATAGTAATATTACTCTTCTTGACTCTCCCTCCCTGGACCCCGGCCCATTTCAAACAGTAAAATACACCCATACTCAAACAAAAATTTTAACTTTTCCGCGTGCCCACTCGTTATTTGGGTATTCGCACAACCCCTCTTCTCCCCCAATAATGCACAAACCTCTGTCAAGCTTTAGCTCTTCTGCCCTCACCCACTCCGCTAGCACCCCCTTCTGAAAATACCACCCCCAGCCACAATCTCTTCCTCACACCCTATTCTACCCCCTGCACATCCCAAGCCCTCATTTCCATGGCGCTCTCACCTTGTTCTTCACCCCACGCCGCCATCTTCTCCCGTCTGGTATTTACTGATTTCTGGACTAATACTCGTAGAGTGCCAATGGGAGGCGGGGAGACAGCGGCTGCCCATTGGTAAGGGGATCTCCCAGCTAAAATAGGTCTCATTCTTAGGCAAGGAATGAGACGTGTGCTCAGCGGAAGCAAAGGCTATCAATTTGATGCCTAATTCATTGATCTGGTGTTCCTATATACATGATGCCCCCTCTGTGGGTCACATAAATACCATGCAAACATTCGTTGTATGATGCTCAAGGACCTGATTCCTGAATGATTAGTGGCAACAACCACCTTCTGTGCCTGCTGCCCCTGTCGCGGTTCTGGCTACAGGTGGTGTGAGTTGAACAGATATGGTCCGTGTCGGCTGGAGGGGTTCACGTGTATCACAGACAACCAGGGGGAAGTAGTTGGGAGGATCATATATGAGGAATCAAAAAAGAGGAGAGGGCTAGGTTGAAGCATAGATGCTCAAGAATAGGGGTCGGAGTTACTCCAATTTTGGGCCCCCTCTTCTCCCACTCACAGTAATGAGGTAACATTCCCATGCCTCGTTAGCTAATGTCTTTGAGCTCATTGATTTTTCGTCAATACCTCACTGTGTGATTGTTGTTAAAGGTGGCTATCAACAAGAATTCTCCTCCTCTTTAATGTATGAAGAGTTTCCACCATTCAATTCAGTTTTGTATTTCGGCTTGACAAGTAACATGATGGCACATTAGCACGATTATGATCAGAACACCCAATGTATTCAGTCTCCAATGCACAAATAGATCTTATATAATTCTGTTCAGATCGGGCTATTTGGTCTGTCATCAAATTTAGTCTCCTACGAACATTAAATGTCTTCTTAATTGAACCATTAGAATGTTAATTTATCGTTGATTTTCGAAGTAGCTGAGATTCGATCCATTATGGTGTTAAACATTTCAATTTGGTAGGTTTATAACAATTTTTCCTTAGATGCAGTGCGAACGACTACATATACAACGCTTGTGATCTCTGCATTCAGGACCATTGGAAGCAAGCCACAAGGGATAGTGATGTATTCTCCTCATTTTGCTGTGTTTTGTAGTACTTAGCTATAAAACATCATGGCTTGTATCGAGCTCTAAATCTTTCAGATATTTTCTTTTCATGTATGTATATCCAGATCAAGGGATATACGATGAGAGTGGTTCCCCAACACCAAACTTCAGCACCAACCATGGTTGATAAAGTATTAATTACTCTTACCCTGAGCTCTTTAATTACATATTTCTTGCACAAACATTTATAGTCTTTCCTTGTTTGTTACACATCTCTAGTTCACTGGTTGAGAATGATTACTCCAGAACACAATTGTTAGCATCAAATCTTCATTATTATAGCTAATAGAGTTTTTTCTTCTAAATTGACTCTGCAGCTAAGCCACTTCTAATTTAATAGTGCAACAAACTCAAATGCTTACTTCCATTTCCTACTTAATAGAAGATAGCATAACATTGGTACTTTGTCCCTGATTTCTAATGATTTGTCATTGATTGTTCAAGTCATGAATCAAAATCTTAGTTCTGGTCGTGTCAGATGCCCATCCTAAATGCACTCCATTTCATGCCCAATAGGGAATTTTTACCATTCCTATAGTTTACAACGCTGGATCTTTAGAACTTTTGATTTGTCATATTCAGTTGACATCTTTCTTTTAATTTTCTCTTATTTGAAGAAATTATTTAGTATGCTTCACCCTGATTAGTCTGTAGGTGGACAAGTTGTAGATGACACTTGTTTCTACTTTTGATTCCATGGATGATCATCTACATAAATTTTAACTAGTATGCTCTTAGTCCATGTCGCAAGATTGTTGTTCCCAGAATTCAGTCGGCGGCCACATATTGGTAACTTGTAAAATCAAAATATAAATTGATAATTTCTCTTTATTACAAACTTACAAAATTCAATCATGAATCAAATATATCAATGGATACAGTTTGAAGATTCAACTGCGACATAGCATTGTTAATGGTTGCTTAAAAAAGGAAAAGAATCTTATGTATGAATATGGTCATTGTTTTAAACATTGTGATATGGTTACTTGTTAAGGGGCGAAACCTTCGTGTACTTATGTGAAATATACTTCTTGTTTTGATGATGCATTGAGAGGCGTGTTTCTATTATTAACAATTCAGCTCAAATATTGGTTAGATCTATCTTTTTTGCCAATTGCCTTCTTCTCTCCTAATTTTTTGTAGGTATATTGTCTGATTATTAGTCTATTTCTCCTTGCTTCACGACCTTTTTTGTTTTTTGGAACTGACTAGTAATCATGAGTTTCGAGTATCTAATTGCAGTATCATGGCCTTTACAATGTCCAAAAAATAAGATGTGAAGATGTTGTTGTGGATACCTTGTCTTCTTTACCTGATGTTAGTGGACAATGTTGGTACTGGCTTGCCTTCTGAAAAGGAGAAGAAAGTTGGGCTCTCTTCATATAGAGAAGACTTTATCAAGGTATGAATCCTAACATGGAGTATATATATGTCTATTAAGGTATGAATCTTAACATGGAGTATATATGTATCACTCATATGGTTTTGATAAGCTTTTGTGTCAACATTCACTTTCAAATAAGTTGTAGCATATGCCATTTAGCATTCGACTTAGGATAATTCAACATTTCAGTTGCAGTCAAATTTCTCCATGGTTGGAGGTAACAGATGACACTTATAAGTTGGTATTTACGATTATATATTTTGTACATATCTTGTGAATGAGGCAGAAAATAGTTTGATATATTCATCCAATTCTTCAATCTTTGCAACATAGATCATTTCTAATCAATCATGTTGATGGATTTCTTGACATAGCAGAGGTCTCTTATCCTAATGGATAGGAAAATATACAAGAAACCTCAATCAGACAGGCCAATGCTATCAACAAGCAGCAATGGAATGTTGGGATTCAAGATCCACGAGTTTGACACCACCTTAGCACCAGAAACATCTGCAAGTAATTTGGATTCAGCTTTTTTTCATATCATGGTTTCCTGCAAGTTAACAATCTTTGTTGGTGAGTTCACAAATCACAGCCATAGATAATGTATGTAACTGGTTGAGAATTGTCATGCAGTATTTGCTTAGTTCTTCAAATTCTTTTTCTTATACATAGTTATCAGTTCACACACCTATTCTTCGATAAGAAAAACTTTAAAATTATTCAGTCAAAGAGTTAGCCTCGCTATGTATTGCAAACTTATTGAGGATCACCAAATTTTTGTTCACATGATACACCTTGAGGTTGAGCAATTGAGGGTTGAAACTTGTGAAACATAGGGGAACAAGGTTATATTTGGAAGTTTACACTCTACTTTTTGTTGGCATTCGACAAACTATATTATCATCCCAATATTTAAGATATTTTCGCAAATAAACCGCAAATTCAAGATTAAGCCTTACATGATACTCACTGATCATACTTACTTGTACTCATCATTCCTTGTCACTTTACTTCCTTTGTTGGGTTTGTGAGTTCATATTAAGGTCTCTGACACAAACAAAATAAGAGGATGCTTATATTTAGAGCAATGAGCTATATGAGATTTCCATATAACAATAAGTAAGGCACACATCAGAAGGATGAAACATTCCCATGTGACATTTTGCTAGTGATATCACACACTGACCTTTTTACAAGTCAAACAGACGTTGTAAGGCTAGTGGGGATCTCCATTTTTATATAGGGTACAAAAATGAGACATCAGGTCATAGAAAAATGGTTTAATTGTGGGGTGGTGAGTCACTGGTGACAAGCTCCATGTTGTATAGGAAACAACATATAAGAAATGAGACATTGAGTCTCAGAAGATAATGAAACTAGATTATAGGGTGGTGTTAGACACCTACTTTGTATATGTTGTTGTTTAATACCAAAACTAGATTCATATGTTATTCCAATAAATAGTATCCTCTGACAGTGGTACTATCTCAGATTCTAAGGACCCTTTGGTTATGGTTTTAGTTAGGTTACAGATCACATTCTAAGACATTTATTTTGTGTTCTTCATGCAAAGGAATTTGTTATAATCTAACACAATGTTTTAATAATCTTGAATAATATTTATTCAAATAGAATGAAGTTCATTGTTTATATCAAAAATTTTAAATATCAACATTGTGTATCAATCAACAAATCCCCTTCATTGTGCCCCTTCCTCTTTTTCATGGTGAAAGGAGGGTGGAAGATGGGTGTGTAGGATTAAATAACAACAACTCTCATTTCGTGTAAGGCCCATGAAGAATTTATCACCATTTGTACATTTCGGTAGTGCACAACGCATTATTGATGTAAACATTGTTATAAAACCTTCCTAATTTAACCTTTTAAGATGACTGGAATTGGTTTCCAGTCATGTTGTGGTTCTAGTTTTGTCTATGTTTTTTAATGAATCAGTAATGTTTATTTATAGGGGGGATACATTGACTTCAAATTCCATAAAATCATGAATATTTCTTTATGGTGGGGATTAAGGGTTGTTTTAACAACATGCAGTGGGGGAGGTGGGAAGAACCAGGAAAGGCAAGTAATGAGCATTCAAGTGGTAGGTATAATAATCAAGGCCTTCACGAAATTGAATTGTGTCCCCTCTCCGACATCTTCAACAAAATCAACACAAATCCACCCTATCATTATATCTCTCTCTCACTCTCCATCTCTCTCTCACTTACTCTCACCCCACACCATCACCCCACCTTGCCACTCATCCATTCTCCCATGTATGATTCAAAGATTCAGACCCCAGCCTTGTATGTTGGCATATAGTGATAAACAAACTTCAAGTTATACTACATACATCCCAGATGCACTTCTTTGGCACTAATGAAAGGTGGTGACAATATTTATCATGAACAGTTGGTGTATTAGTAGCTTGATGGGAAGTATTTAGCTGTCATACACAAGGGTGATTGGGAAAATGAGAGCAAACCATACTGGTTAAGCTACAGTGTTGCCATATTGGATGTTGAAGCCTCCGCCAACTATGGTTTCCTTGTACTGAATTTTTGGCAACTATAGTTCGTTAATCGTTGGTAGAGAAATGAAAGCTTGATAGACAGTGTTTGAAGACTCAAGCTGCATTTCTGCCACTACATTGTTGACCCTTGTAATCAATCATCATGTATTAGGTTACAAAACCACCATTATGATTTGATAGATACAAATCTAAGAAACACAAGGGGAAGTGCATTGAAGTTTTAATTCAGACTTTAAACCATAGTTGTCGGGGATATATGACAACAATGACTAACATATGCATATAGATATATATGTCATGTAATTTTCATAAGGGACAACTCGTACATACTAATTTGGGTATGGAAATAACACACATGAAGTTCTACACCATACCCTTAAAAAGGGCATCACAATGGGGGTTGGTGTAGTATAATTGAAGTCTAATTCATCTCTTTTTTAAGGGGTACACGGAAATTAGGCTATGTAAAAAAAATTATACAATTGCATGATTGTATTCACATGTACTTTGCCTATTCATGTGCATCACACTAGTTGTATTCATTTTCTAGTCTGTGCACCTCAAATTCCGGTAGTGGAAAAGACCATAGTCATGTGCCCAGTGCCCCTGTGAGTACTCATTTCCACCGATATTCTTGCTGTAGAAATGTTAGTTATTGTTCTAGCACTATTCATCTAGCACTACATGAAATACAAGAAGAACAAATATAAGGATAAAATTGATGTGGACTCTCACATCCTAACATGATTTGGGGTTCAATTAAGACGAGACTGTGGACTTCCATTGCAAGACTGAGTGCACTTTTTTTTGTCTCCAACTCAAGTGTCATCTATCAAATTTAGCTTCCATGGTAGGTGGCACCCCGTGCGTGGACAATTCATTGGTTATTGCATCCTAATAGTGTAGAATAAAGGTGGTGTTCTATTTTTAGTTAGGGTTGTCATGATGCTGACTGTGAGGTCGTTTATATCATTTATGGTCGCAATGCTTCTCATTGTGATGGTAACTCATTGATGAATTGTTTGATACAATAAGTAACCATTGTATCATTGTCAAGACTCCTTTGATACAACAACTATGAGCTAACTTGTGTATCATTCATACTAACTCTGTTTAATGTGTTAATATTGGTGCATGTAATAACTGCTAAAGTATTGATATGAATCACCAATTCCAAATAAAAAATTGCAATCAAACGACTTGGTTGTGGACTCTAGGTCCATGCATGTGGTGAAACTAATTAAACTCAGCAGTGAGAAAATAATAGAGTAGAATCTAGCTAAGTAGATACTTTCCCAGTAAGTATATATGTAAGGTTTGCTGTTACAACTACTTAATCAATCAGTTCCCACAAACTAATAATTATACATAAGCATTATCATCAATTTAATAGTTCAACAAGGATCTCATGTATTTAAGTTAGAAATCATAATAAGGATCTCTTGTACGAAGTGTAATGTCCAGTAGTAGCACTGGAAGCATCTGATCCGTTATCTATGTCTTTGAGTTGCGCTAGGTACTACTGCTCAATTTTTTGGTGCAAACACCTCAATTAGTTTTATGTCAATCTATTTCCAGAAGATCCAGCCCCACCATTCAGCTCCACTGTAAATGTTTATCCCACTACTAATGGTGGGTCATCTTATAGTTATTACATTCAATTTGTTGAGGATTTTGGGTGGATAATTGATTTTATAAGACGTTTGGTTCCATATCATCAACAATTCAGGTTAAGTTCTTAACAAATAACCTACATTAACTAAAATCCTCAGTAACATCCTAGTGCTTCTCTTAGATTAGTAATTCTTTTAAGGGATGTTGTTTGGATGGATGAAATTTGTTTTAATGAGTTCATTTTCTTTTTCTTTCATGCATGATCTTCATTTGATTATATTTGACATACATATGAGTAATAATCTATAAATGTTTTATGGCTAGGTCTATGTTCTAGTTGCATCATCCTAACTGGATGAGGTTGTTGGATCCTCAATGACCATTGTATGTTTCCTTGATAGCCTCTTTGGTGTTTTTTCTTGAATCCTGACATTTATTAGTGATCCAGAGGCTATGCCTTAGCTACAGTGGCCATGACTTTCCTAGACTTGATGCAATACAATTCGTGAATACATGCTTCTTTGTGGCTTCAATTTGCCCATTCATTAGAAGGGTCCCTGAAATAGGTGAACTACCTTCCACTATTGTAAGGTTATTGTTACGATATTCTAGGAATATCTTTATTATTTCCTATTTATTTAAACTATTTTGATATTCTTTCTTTCTTTTTAGATCTTATTATTAGAAGATAGAATTTCCGTTGCGACTATATATTGTAATTTGGGTTCTCATTATTGGGCAGCAAATTCACGATTCAGTTTTTGCTCTCTCCCTAAATTTTCTCATGGTATCAGAGGTAGGTTACAAAACCTAGACCTAAACACATCCTAATACCATAATCTTGTGGCAACACATCCCATTATCACACAGATAACGAGGTGTTACGCGAAAATGTACGGAAATCACCATATCCACAGCTTATCAAAAACATGGGTTAATTAAAACCGATTACGGAAAACTGATGAACTGAGAAACATTTTACATTCCAGTCCATATCCTGCAAGAAAACATGTTACATATATTTCACACAAGCCTGGATACATGTCCACAGCTTAGAGCAACAGCTGTCCTGTCATAACCATGAGTTCACCACCTATTCATACATAAAGGCCCACATCCGGCCAGCAGCAGGATCTACAAACGATCTCGGTCGTACATCGTAAAACATCGTCAAAACACCGTCAAGGACCTGAGAGTATAGGGATGACTCTAGACTCTACACCAAAACATCAAAACAGCAACATCTCCAAAGCTTGCCTTCTACTGATCTTCTCGCTGCTCGGCTGCAACTCCGCGACCACCACCACGACAAGCTCGACCTCCTAAAAAGGGGTAAAAACTAGTGGAGTGAGACAATTTGAACATTGTCCCAGTGGGAGGCATAACTCTGCGCCAAAACTACAAAACCTCAGATAAGATAAAGCTTATCTCAGCAGATTATTGATAAGGAATATAACAAGAAAAGTTATAAGTAACAAGCCATCCTCAGACTTACCACTGTATCAAAAGGGCATATAACCACTATATTTCCTAATGGAACATGATTGACAAGATAGATTATATGAGACTCACCACAAAAGAGTAATAAACAACTACAATATAATTAAAGTTAACTACACAAACAAGGCCTCAACCAATGTTTCGTATTTGTCTTATCAATACATACTAAATGGTCGTATTACGTTTTATTATGCCCTGAGGAAATGAACCGTACCGTTCAAATCCAACCTTTGGCTGCGAAGCTCATAGCCGGTGCCATACAAGGTCAATGGCAGAGTCGGAATCCAGGACCTTCTCCGCCTCATGGTCAGTACATGAGAACACAAAGCAGGACCACAATCTCGTGCTTGAAGTGGTCATAAGCCACAGGGTCAGCTCCACAGGCTACCCTCTGCCTAGTCCACCTCGGTAAAGGTCACAAAACTAGAAACTGAGCCATGTGTCTAAACACTGTGCTCGGAGCCATGAACGCATTCATGCTCAACATATCACATATCTGGAGCCATGGGCCATGTTCACCATGCTCGTCACACATCCGAGACTTCAACCACAGCTGCACTCGTTTCACCTCTCTATTTTAGGCTAGGAGAAACCTCGCATATTCAAAAATATGTGCTCCGGGTTAACCCGCAGGAGAACCCGTTTCATCATCACCCTATCCTGACTGGTGATGAATCTATGGCCAGGGCAAGCTACATTATAAATTACACTGTGATTACTTAGTATCTTTTAGATGGATTGCAAGATTCAACCAAGTTGTATAACATGCAAGATATAACAGAAGGAAAACAACATAAACTCAACATTATGCATTTCCTACAATTTACATCACATTGATCCATCAAAAGGATCTCACATCACATGTTATCACTTGGCCTCTTGCCAACCACCTAAATCCATTTCAAGGATCATCACATATCATGGGATCTCAATCCCTTATTCATAGTGCCAAAGCCTCTCAAGGTTTTCATCATCATTATGGAACATCATTCATAATACACCTGTCATCACAGTATTCATTTACCCAATTCTCATAGCCCTTCATTGGGATAAGCATTACCTGCATGGTTAGCATCATTCAATAACCAGATGAATAATCAAGAGACTACAATTACTACCATAGTGTGACAATTAGGGTTAAGTGTATTTCCAGCACAACATGACAACAATAATCATATCCATGCCTCATCTTAATGTTACACATGTAAGCACACTATCAAGCAACCCTAATGTATGCTCAAGATCATATTTGACATTAAAGGGGATAGAGTAGTTACATACATACGCATGTACTTTAGCCACAAGAATATAATTCTTGTTATCAAGCAAAGAATCGTCATAAGAGCATCATAACAGGCCGTGCCCTCACAAGGGACACCATGAACCCTCACTAAAGCCATCTCGGGTAGAGCCCCTACTCATCTAATACTATCGGGCGTGCATCCCTAGCAAGCAGGCAGAGCACAACCCTAAAAAGCGGGTAAGCGTGCAGCCCTGTCGGGCGTGCGAGCAGATCTCAAGTGTTAAGGCAGTGCGCCGGGCAAGCCGTGCAAGGCTCCTCGGTCGGGCGAGCCATTCATATGTCAGGTGAGCAACTCGTGTGTCGGGCGACACAAGCTAGGCCGTGTGAGCAGGGTAAAATCACGCGAGCAGGGCGTGTCAGGGTGAAACCGGGTGAGCAACACACTGAGCTATCGGGCGAGCTAAGCTACTAGGCGAGCCAAAGGAAAAGCCGCGTGAGTAAGGCCTGTCGAGAGAGCCAAAGAAGTATCAGGCGAGCAAAGCCAGGGTGTTGGGCAACACGCGTGTAGGTGAGCAAGGGAAAACCGAGTGAGAAGAACAGAGTTATATCGGGCGAGCAAGGTTACTGGGTGAGCAAGACGACTGAGCAAGCAGAGTCAGAGTGCTCACCCGCTCAAGGCACAAAAGAGAAACTTGCTCACTCCAACCGTGCAAGAGAGAGATAGGGCAAGGGCTATCGGGCAGCACCTCCCCACACATCTCAACTAAGGTTCAAGCCATCTAAATGAGCTCACCATCTTTCCCAAGGTGAGAGGAGAGTCTTGCTCAAGTTACTAAGTCATGTGCTCACCTCAATCGGGTAGGAAAGAGGGGTGTTGCTCATGGCATTAGAGCTCAAGCTCACTCATCTAGACCAAGGGGAGAAAGGAGTGTTGCTCTCCTAAACCCTAGAACACAAGGATCGGCCAACATGCAAGATAGCTAAAGAACAACTCCAAACGTGCAAGGGCAAGATTAAAGCAAACATATATGCAAAGAGAGGAGAGTAGTTAGGGTTTAGAGTCATGCAACCCGCCTTAAGCTCCAAGGAAGAAGATGCACTTTGAGCTTCAAGGTTGTCGGCCACCAAAGCTCCTCCAAGAGGGTGTGTATCGGCCACAACCTCCTTCTCCAAGGGTGTGTCGGCCACCTTAGCTCCTTCTTCAAGGGTGTGTCGGCCACCAAGCAAGGGGAAGTGAGGGTGTGTCGTGCACAAGGGGGAGAGGAACTAAAGGGACCTCAAGCTAAGGAAGGGACCACCGATATAGATGAGAAAGGAGGAGAAACCAAGGTAAACACTTGCTATGTGTCGGCCACCCAAAGGACACTTGTCCACCAACTCAAGCCACCACTCTTGCAAGCCATAATACAATTGTCCAAGATGTGCACCATGTGTTCTCAAAACATGACCAAGGTTGGACCAAGCACCATGGGCGACACAAGCTCCACTCTAGGCTGACACAAGCTCTACTCTAGGCTGACACAAGCTCTACTTGGTCGACACAAGGCCCAAGCAAGCCCAAACAAGGTACCTCAAAGCCCAAACAAGCTCAACAAAGGCCCAAAGAACTCAAGCAACAAGCCCAAGCCTTCCTCTCAACCCTAGAGGAAGCAAAGAGAGAGAAGAACACCTCTCAAGGTGACAAACTTGCTCCCAAAACCCTAGACTTAGGTTTATTGCAAGTAGCACCCTCAACCCTCAATGAAGAAAAACCAAACCCTAATCACCACTCCAGGGTGATTAGCAAGCATCAAACCATCAAGGTTAAGCAGAGCAAACAGGGTAAGCCCTAAATGCAGGTCAGGGTCCTTACAATCTAACCCCCTTTAAGGGATTTCATCCTCGAAATCCGAAGAGAAAGCGAGGGATACTTTCTCCTCATCTCTTCCTCAAGCTCCCACGTGGATTCCTCGACGCCACGACGCTGCCAAAGAACTTTCACAAGAACCATGTCCTTCTTTTTCAGCTTCTTGATCCTTCTGTCAAGAATCGCCACAGGACCTTCCTCGTAGGTCACATCTGCATCAAGCTCAACCTCAACTGGTTGTATCACTGTACCTGAGTCTGGATGACATTTCTTTAGCATACTAACATGGAAAACTAGATGCAACCTATGCAACTCAGGAGGTAACTCTATCTCGTAAGCTACCTTTCCGACACGTGCTAAGACTGGGTAAGGCCCCATATACCTGGGTGCCAACTTACCCTTCTGTCCAAACCTTAGCACACCCTTCCAAGGCGAGACCTTAAGATATACTCTGTCTCCTACCTGGAACTCCAACGGTCATCGGCGATTGTCCACATAAGACTTTTGCCTGTCCTATGCCACTTTCAACTGTTGTTGTATTACCTTGATCTTATCTGTCGTCTGCTGCACTAACTCAGGACCCAAAAGCTGATACTCACCAGACTCATACCAACACAAAGGAGATCTGCACTTTCTTCCATACAGAGGTTCATAAGGAGCCATATCGATTCTTCGCTGATAGATGTTGTTATAAGCAAACTCTATCAAACTCAGATGAACATCCCAGCTGCCTAGGAACTGCAAAACACAAGCTCGAAGGAGATCCTCCACAATCGGAATAGTCCTTTCAGACTATCCATCTGTCTGCGGATGAAAGGCTATACTGAACCTCAACTGCGTTCCCAACGCTCTGTGCAACTGTTCTCAAAAATGACTGGTAAAATGAGGACCTCTGTCAGAAACTATTGTTGCTGGCACACCATTCAAACAAACTATCTCATCCACATACACTCTAGCGAGCTTCTCCGTTGTGTACGTCGTCTTCACAGGTAGAAAATGGGCAGACTTCGTCAATCTATCCACTATCACCCAAATGGAATCATGATTCCTAGTTGTCTTGGGCAGACCAACTACGAAATCCATGGTTATGTGATCCCATTTCCACTGCGGTATCAGCAAATGTTGTAACGTACCTGCCGGCTTTTGATGCTCAGCCTTCACTTGCTGACAAAGCGCACATCTTGCCACGAACTCAGCCACATCTTTCTTCAAACTGGGCCACCAATACAAGTCCTTTAGACTATGATACATATTGGTGACACCTGGATGCATCACATACATCGACGTGTGTGCTTCCTCAAGCACCAACTTCCTCAGATCATCAATATCTTGAACCACCATCCTGTCACGATAGCATACTAGTCCATCCTCAGACTCATGAAACCCATCACGCTTATCGCTGCCGAACTCTGATCTGATCAACTGTACTGCCTCATCTATCTGCTGTGCATCCTTGATCTGCTGCCTCAACGTAGGCTTGACTTGCATCTGTGCGAAAAGACCATATAACGAAGAAACTTCCATCTGCACATTCATCTGTCGTAGAGAAACAAGCATATCCCTCCTATGGCAAACCAGGGAACTTAACTGTGCCTTCTTTGAAGAAAGAGAAGACTTCCTGCTAAGCGCATCTGCTACCACATTCTCCTTACCAGGATGATACTCGATAGTGCAGTCGTAGTCATTGATCAACTCCATCCATCGCCGCTGTCGCATATTCAACTCGTGTTCCGTAAAGATATATTCAGGTTCTTATGATCCGTAAAGATCTGACACACTTCCCCATATAGGTAGTGTCTCCAAATCTTTAACGCATGAACTACTATTGCCAGCTCTAAATCATGAGTCGGATAGTTCTCCTCATACTTCTTGAGCTGTCGCAAGGCAAAAGAAACCACATGATCTTCCTGCATCAACACGCAACCAAAACCTTTCTTGGAAGCATCACAGAAAACAACATAGCCTTTCCCAGGCTCTGGCAAGATCAACACTGGAGCACTGGTCAGCTTCTCCTTCAGACTCTGGAAAGCTTGCTGACATCGATCATTCCACACAAAAGGTACATCCTTCCTGGTCAACTTCATCATCGGTAACGCGATCACACTGAAGTCCTTGATAAACCTCCGGTAGTATCCTGCTAGACCAAGGAAACTACGAACTTCTGTCGGCATCTTCGGCTGTTCCCAATCTGCAACAGATTCCACCTTCTTCAGATCTACCTTGACTCCTTCAGCGGATATCACATGGCCCAAGAAGGTCACTTCATCCAGCCAGAACTCACACTTACCGAACTTGGCATACAACTGATGTTGACGAAGAAGAGTCAACGCTCGACGAAGATGTTGCTCGTGCTCAAGCCTATCCCGACTATAGATCAGGATGTCATCTATAAAGACTACAACAAACTGATCTAAGAACGGACGGAATACTCTGTTCATCAGATCCATGAAAGCTGCAGGTGCATTGGTTAACCCAAACGGCATAACCACAAACTCATAATGACCATACCTTGTCCTGAAAGCTGACTTCGTTATGTCATCCACCTTTATCCTCAGCTGATGATATCCGGACCGTAGATCGATCTTTGAGAACACTGTAGCACCACGCAACTGATCGAACAGATCATCTATCCTCGGCAACGGGTACTTGTTCTTGATCGGGTCCTTGTTCAACTGCCGGTAGTCTATACACAACCGCATCGAACTGTCCTTCTTCTTGACAAGCAACACAGGCGCACCCCAAGGCGACGTACTGGGTCGGATAAAACCTTTATCTAGCAACTCTTGTAACTGCTTCTTCAACTCTGCCATCTCTGCTGGAGCCATTCTGTACGGTGTCTGCGCAACTGGCTGCGTTCCTGGAACCAGATTGATCTCGAAATCAATCTCTCGAGGTGGGGGAACACCAGCAAACTCCTCAGGAAACACGTCTGCAAACTCACGAACAACTGAAACCTCCTCAAGGCTAGGACCTTTTGCCTTGGCATCCACTACGGTATCTACCACGTGAGCTAAGAACGCCTCACATCCTTTTTGTAACAACTTATCTGCCACCATAGCTGATACCATACATGTCGGAAGAATCTTCCTATCTCCCTGGAAGATCCACTTCTCTCCAGCAACATCAAACACTGGCTGCTTGGAACCACAGTCCAAGACAACCTTATACCTCTCTAAGGTATCCATCCCAAGGATAACATCGAAACCATGCATATCAAGTGGTATGAGGTCCACTTGAATGCGATGTCTCGAGAAAGACAAGACACAAGATGGACACTCTTCTCGAAGCAAAGAGGAACCATCAAGAGGGGTTTCTAACAACAAACTATCCTTCTTACAACTAACAGGTAAACGATAGTTCTCAAGCATATTATAGGCGATAAAAGAGTGTGTAGCACCCGGGTCAACCAGAACAGATATAAGGCAAGAAGAAGACATATCAGAATGAAATAACTCCATCTGACCTGTCACTACTCGCGGGTTGACTACCGCCTCTGGCTGATTCATAGCATAGAATCAAGCCGTTGCTTGCTATCCACGACCTCTTCTTCCCTGAGCAGATGATCCAGCCTGAGACGCTTGACTGCGTCCTCGTCCTCTGCTACCACTGGGTTGTGGTCTCTCTGATCCCTGAAGGTTTTGTCTCGGCTGCTGCATCACTTCAACATCGTTGTAGGGACAACTTGACCTGATATGCCCTGTCTGACCACAAGCATAACATGTCCTAACATCATCTCGAGGCCTATACAGTCCTGTTACTACCACGGAAGCTGAACTCTGTGCCTTAGATGGTGAAGAAACATAGCCTCTTCCTCTACTCATAGGCCACTGAGACGGCCTACCAGAACCTCTCATCGCTGCCGGTGCCGAAAACCTGGGCTTCTTGAAGCCACAAAACCTCTGACTCTGAAACTGAGAAGTTCTTTTCTTAGCCATAGACTCTCTCTTTTCTCTTATAGAACGTTCGATCCTCTGAATAGATTCCACAAATGTCGCAAACCGCTCTCGATTTTCCAACACAGAAACCGGTGTCATCAGCTCAGCACTTAGACCCTTCTCGAAATGTCTGATATGTTCCTCGTCTGTCGTCGCCATGTGAGGACAAAACCTCAACATATCCATAAACTTAGCTTCATACTCGGTGATGTTCATCGTTCCTTATCGCAAACTCTCGAACTGACGGATCTTCTCATCCAGATACGTCTTGTGAAAGTATCTGGTGACGAACTCGCGTCGAAACACTTCCCAACAGATCACCTCACCAGGCCGCTTCTCTTTCTCGATGGTCCACCAGTGACCAGCACTACCTTTCAGAAGGTAGACAGCATGCTTTACTTTGTCTGCTTTGGGGATGTCGAGGATCCGGAAAGCCTTCTTAAGACTTGTCAGCCACAAATCTGCATCCGCTGGATCAGCCGTTCTAGCATATTCCGAAGCTCCGACTCGGCGAAGCCGCTCGAAGTTCTTCCCAATACCTGATGCTTCTCCATGGGGAACATGTGCTCGCGGAGGAGGCACTGGTAATTGCTCAACCATGAGATTCATCGTAGCCATCATCTGCCCCATAAGCTGTTGGTAGGCAGGGTGTTCAAGTATGGCTGGGTCAGGTTGGGGGACCTCAGGCACCCGATCTTCATGTGCCTGACCCACCGCTCCATCAACAGATGCAGCATCACTGTGCTCAGCAGCGAGTTTTTCATGGTTTCCAGACATCTTGGTTTTTCTTCCGCTGAGGGCAGAAGAATTCTATGAGGAAATCTGGAAAACACATAAGAACAAACACAACCTAGTCCTAGATCCCTGTAGACTCAGCGAACCTAAAGCTCTGATACCAAACTTGTGGCAACACATCCCATTATCACACAGATAACGAGGTGTTACGTGAAAACATGCGGAAATCACCATATCCACAGCTTATCAAAAACACGGGTTAATTAAAACCGATTGTGGAAAACTGATGAACTGAGAAACATTTTACATTCCAGTCCATATCTTGTAAGAAAACATGTTACATATATATTTCACACAAGCCTGGATACATGTCCACAGCTTAGAGCAACAGTTGTCCTGTCATAACCATGAGTTCACCACATGTTCATACATAAAGGCCCACATCCGGCCAGCAGCAGGATCTATAAACGATCTCGGTCGTACATCGTAAAACATCGTCAAAACACCGCCAAGGACCTAAGAGTACAGGGATGACTCTAGACTCTACACCAAAACATGAAAACAACAACATCTCCAAAGCTTGCCTTCTACTGATCTTCTCGCTGCTCGGCCGCAACTCCACGACCACCACCACAACAAGCTCGACCTCCTAAAAAGGGATAAAAACCAGCGGAGTGAGACAATTTGAACATTGTCCCAGTGGGAGGCATAACTCCGCGCCAAAACTACAAAACCTCAGATAAGATAAAGCTTATCTCAGCAGATTATTGATAAGGAATATAACAAGAACAGTTATAAGTAACAAGCCATCCTCAGACTTACCAGCTGTATCAAAAGGGCATATAACCACTATATTTCCCAATGGAACAGGATTGACAAGATAGATTATATGAGACTCACCACAAAAGAGTAATAAACAACTACAATATAATTAAATTTAACTACACAAACATGGCCTCAACCAATGTTTCGTATTTGTCTTATCAATACATACTAAATGGTTGTATTACATTTTATTATGCCCTAAGGAAATGAACCGTACCGTTCAAATCCAACCTTCGGCTGCGAAGCCCATAGCCGGTGCCATACAAGGTCAATGGCAGAGCCGGAATCCAGGACCTTCTTCGCCTCATGGTCAGTACATGAGAACACAAAGCAGGACCGCAGTCTCGTGCTTGAAGTGGTCATAAGCTACAGGGTCAGCTCCACAGGCTGCCCTCTGCCTAGTCTGCCTCAGTATAGGTCACGGAACTAGAGACTGAGCCACATGTCTAAACACCGTGCTCGGAGCCATGAACGCATTCATGCTCAACATATCACATATCTGGAGCCATGGGCCATGTTCACCATGCTCGTCACACATCCGAGTCTGCAACCGCAGCTGCACTCATTTCACCTCTGTATTTTAGGCTAGCAGAAACCTCACATATTCAAATATATGTGCTCTGGGTTAACCCACACGAGAACCCGTTTCATCATCACCCTATCCTGACTGGTGATGAATCTATGGCCAGGGCAAGCTACATTATAAATTACACTGTGATTACTTAGTATCTTTTAGATGGATTGCAAGATTCAACCAAGTTGTATAACATGCAAGATATAACAGAAGGAAAACAACATAAACTCAACATCATGAATTTCCTACAATTTACATCACATTGATCCATCACAAGGATCTCACATCACATGCTATCACTTGGCCTCTTGCCAACCACCTAAATCCATTTCAAGGATCATCACATATCATGGGATCTCAATCCCTTATTCATAGTGTCATAGCCTCTCAAGGCTTTCATCATCATTATGGAACATCATTCATAATACACCTGTCATCACAATATTCATTTACCCAATTCTCATAGCCCTTCATTGGGCTAAGCATTACCTGCATGGTTAGCATCATTCAATAACCAGATGAATAATCAAGAGACTACAATTACTACCATAGTGTGACAATTAGGGTTAAGTGTATTGCCAGCACAACATGACAAATATAATCATATCCATGCCTCATCTTAATGTTACACATGTAAGCACACTATCAAGAAACCCTAATGTATGCTCAAGATCATATTTGACATTAAAGGGGATAGAGTAGTTACATACATACGCATGTAATTTAGCCAGAAGAACATAATTCTCATTATCAAGAACAGAATCATCATAAGAGCATCATAACAGGTCGTGTCCTCACAAGAGACACCATGAACCCTCACTAAAGCCATCTCGGGTAGAGCCCCTACTCATCTAATACTATCGGGCGTGCAGCCCTAGCAAGCGGGCAGAGCACAACCCTAAAAAGCGGGTAAGTGTGCAGCCCTGTCGGGCGTGCAGCTCCAACATGCTCAAGGTTATCAGGCATGCGAGCAGATCTCAGGTGTTAAGGCAGTGTGCCGGGCGAGCCGTGCAAGGCTCCTCTGTCGGGCGAGCCATTCATATGTCAGGTGAGCAACTCGTGTGTCGGGCGACACAAGCTAGGCCGGGCGAGCGGGTAAAATCACACGAGCAGGGCGTGTCAGGGGGAACTGGGTGAGCAGCACACTGAGCTATCGAGCGAGCTAAGCTAGTGGGCGAGCCAAAGGAAAAGCGGCGTGAGCAAGGCCTGTCGGGCGAGCCAAAGAAGCATCGAGCGAGCAAAGCCATGGTGTTGGATGACAGGCATGCAGGTGAGCAAGGGAAAACTGAGTGAGCAGAATAGAGTTATATCGGGTGAGAAAGGTTACTGGGTGAGCAAGACGACTGAGCGAGCAGAGTCAGAGTGCTCACCCGCTCAAGGCACAAAAGAGAAACTTGCTCACTCCAACCGTGCAAGAGAGAGCTAGGGAAAGGACTATCGGGCAGCACCTCCCCACACATCTCAACTAAGTTTCAAGCCATCTAAATGAGCTCACCATCTTGCCCAAGGTGAGAGGAGAGTCTTGCTCAAGTTACTAAGTCATGTGATCACCTCAATCGGGTAGGAAAGAGGGGTGTTTCTCATGGCATTAGAGCTCAAGCTCACTCATCTAGACCAAGGGGAGAAAGGAGTGTTGCTCTCCTAAACCCTAGAACACAAGGATCGGCCAACATGCAAGATAGCTAAAGAACAACTCCAAACGTGCAAGGGCAAGATTAAAGCAAACATATATGCAAAGAGAGGAGAGTAGTTAGGGTTTAGAGTTATGCAACCCGCCTTATGCTCCAAAGAAGAAGATGCACTTTGAGCTCCAAGGTTGTCGGCCACCAAAGCTCCTCCAAGAGGGTGTGTATCGGCCACCACCTCCTTCTCCAAGGGTGTGTCAGCCTCCAAGATGCTCACACAAGGGTGTGTCGGCCACCTTAGCTCCTTCTTCAAGGGTGTGTCGGCCACCAAACAAGGGGAAGAGAGGGTGTGTCGTGCACAAGGGGGAGAAGAACTAAAGGGACCTCAAGCTAAGGAAGGGACCACTGATGAGTGCATACTCATCATGATTTTCAATTACCTTTTTGGAACAATTTAATATCTATTCCACATCTTTTTACCCTAATATGAATCATAATGCACAAAACTACTCAGTGATTCAATAATCAAGGTTTTAACTAAATATCTTTCATTTTATGCAGGTGTAGCAGGCAACTCCATGCAACGGTCTCAAGACCATTTGGATCCATGCGGTCTCAAGACCGTTTGCTGGAATATACAAAGTACAAGATGAAACCAGTTGCCCAAGAAGTCCACGCGGTCCCAAGACCGTTTGGTCCCATGCGGTCCCAAGACCGTTTGGTCCCATGTGGTCTCAAGACCGTTTGGTCCCATGCGGTCCCAAGACCGTTTGGTCCCATGCGGTCTCAAGACCGTTTGGTCCCATGCGGTCTCAAGACCGTTTGGTCCCATGCAGTCTCAAGGCCGTTTGGTCCCATGCGGTCTCAAGACCGTTTGGTCCCATGCGGTCTCAAGACCGTTTGGTCCCATGCGGTCCCAAGACCGTTTGGTCCCATGCGGTCTCAAGACCGTTTGGTCCCATGTGATCTCAAGACAGTTTGGTCCCATGCGGTCTCAAGACCGTTTGGTCCCATGCGGTCTCAAGGCCGTTTGGTCCCATGCGGTCTCAAGACCGTTTGGTCCCATGCGGTCCCAAGACCGTTTGGTCCCGCGCGGTCCCAAGACCGTTTGGTCCCGCGTGGTCCCAAGACCGTTCGATGCAAGCGCAAGGATCGATTGAAGAACTAAAGCCGCGCGACCACGCCAAAGCCAGGACCGATCAAAGCAAGACCGTTTGGCGCTCAAACGACCTCCAAACCGTTTGATGCCCAAACGGTCTCAAGACCGTTTGGTGCCCAAGCGGTCTCAAGACCGTTTGGCGCCCAAACGGTCCCAAGACCGTTTGACGCCCAAACGGTCTCCAAACCGTTTGGAGAAGATATTTCCAGCATCTTACCCAAACCGTTTGGGATCAGATCTGAAACTATAAATAGACCCCCAGGGTCCCCATTTCGAGGTATCGGTTCCGGACGCCGAAAGGCTGCCAGAGCACCACACCGATCAAGTTCCACTCCATCTACCGCTGGTGTTGCGTCCAAGGAGGCCAAGAAGAGGAAGAAGACGGCGCAAGGAGCGCATCTTCATCACCGAGCTGCGTCCACCCTCTGCACCGAGCTCATGGCGGATCTATCTTTCTCTCCTATCCTTCTTGTATCTCGTATCATGAGCAAGTAGTCCTATTTCGTTGGGGTGCGGGGACTAGCCCCGCTGCCCATGCAAACCATGTTCTTTTGTTAAACTTTCCAAGGCAATGTATATAACTCTTCATTTTGTCGTTTATCGTTAAGCTTGTAGGTTGGTTATGTGCGTGTTTTCATCTTTGTGCTCCCTATGTTGCGATAACTTCAATGCATGGGTTCCTATGTTGCGATAACTTCAAGGCATGGGTTGGAACGTCGTTTAGCATGTTTGACCCTTGACGATAACTTCCGATGGGTTCCTTGAGGTAGTAAGTGTATGATCCGCGAGGGGACGAGCCATCTAGCCTTCGGTGACGCTTCTGTGCGCCTAACGCCTGTATAGGGGGTTCACAACCTTAGTTGGATTTTGCATCATCTTGCTAAACGTCGATGTTTGCTCGCATGTCACCTTCCTGCTTGTTTATCGATTAACGCGGCTGACTCCCAAACTAGAAATAGGATGGGATTTCATCGAGGTCGTAAGTGTATGATCCGCGAGGGGATGAGCCATCTAGCCTTCGGTGACGCTTCTGTGTGCCTAACGCCCGTATGGGGGGTTCACAACCTCCGTGGATTTCTGTATCTTCAGAGCCATAAGACATGTGATCCGGATGGCAATGAGAAATCGGCTGCCTATGGTGATGCTTACGCGGACCTAACGCCCGTATGGGGGGTTCTGCAGCAGCTCTATTTGGAGTGTTATATCGTGCCTGGATTGCTTGCAAAAGAGTATGTTTGTGTGCGTAGCGGTGGTCAAACCCGGTACCATCCCAGCGATTCGATATCATTGATCTAAACCCATCTTTTATTCCGCATTTACTTTCTTGCAATTGGTTTAATCAAACCAAAATCAACCAATTGTTCTAAATATTAGTTTTACTTGGGCTAGATCTAACTGACAAAGATTCTTAAAAACGTTGTCCTTTGGGTTCGATCCTCAACTATACTGCGATAAGATCCGTCCGCTTGCGGGTGGTATTGTTGCACTTGGTTTTGGTAAAAGCTCGGGGATATAAACCCCGAGTGAATTTGTTAGTGCATTCAAAAAGCCACATCAAATTCTGGCGCCGTTGCCGGGGACAACGGAATCAGTCAGTCAAATCTAGTTCTTTTAAGACTAATCTAGGATTTTGTTTTCTTTTTGAAACTATCGCTCATCTATTTGATCTTTATTTCTACTTCAAGGATCTCACTTTCAAACCTTTTCAAATTTTAGGTGCTCTTTGACAATTAGTGTATGCACCGTTCGGATAGTCTCGGACTGACTGCGAGCTTTGATCCCGAGATCGATAGAACCTTCCATCGTCAGATCCGAGAGAATCAAGCTAGAATGGCGCAAGAAGAAGAAGTAGCCCGTAGGGTGGCTCAAGCTATCAATGCGCAGAGAGAAAGGTTCATGCAAGAAGCTAGAGCTGCGGTTCAACAGGAGATCTTAGCAGCACAGGCAGCAGCGCAAGCAGCGGAACTTCAGAAGGATCTTAGAGAGTTCTCTATCCCAAAGGCCGCGAATGTCTATCATCCGGTGCAGCCTCCTCCCATCGAAGCTGCCAACTTTGAGATTAGAGCACATTGGATAACCTTGCTTCAAAACAACCCATTCTACGGTAAACAAGCTGAAGACAGCCAAGGTCATCTTCTCAGATTCGTTGACCTGTGTGCTATGACGAAGCAAAATGGAGTCTTTGATGATGCTATTCGACTCCGTCTCTTCAAGTACTCTCTGGCTGATAGAGCCATTAGTTGGTACAACTCACTACAGAGTGATGTTCCCATCACCACCTGGGAGCAGCTTCAAAACGCCTTTCTAGAAAAGTTCTACCCCCCATCTCTTACATATGAGATCAGGGGATGAATCACAAATTTCACTCAAGTCCCAGGAGAAACTCTTTCTGAAGCTTGGGATAGATACAAGGAGCTCCTACGCAAATGCCCACACCATGGAATTCCTAAGAATCAGCTGATAGAAATATTCTACAGGGGTGTGGAGGATGATGTTAAGATGTTCCTTGACTCCTCATCTGGAGGGAACTTCATGCGGAAAAGTTACGATAGTGCATGGAGAGTAGTCACCCTGGGAGAAGAAAATCAAGCCAACTGGGGCAGATCTGTTGGTAAAGGAGTCTTAAAGGTAGCTATGGCTGACGCTATCCCAGAATACAAATCTATAGCTGAAACTTTGAAAGTCTTGATTGCAAAGCAAGATCACATTGAATCATCCCTTGTTGCGATTGGACGAGGACATTCTCCAACTAGGCAACCAGAACAAGTCAAGACCACTTCTTTGTTTTGTGAAGCGTGCAAAGGCATTGACCATTCCACACTATCATGTAATGTTCTTTATGATGTTGTTTTAAGTAATGCCTGTGGACAAGGAGATAATTGCCAGATGGAAAATCTTAATGCTATTGACACCAACCCTGGGCAGAACTATTACAATCCGAATCAAAATAGGAATCACCCAGGCTTCCAGTACGGAAATCCTTCAGGAGCTATAAACTCGCATCAATTTGTTCCGAATAATCAACCAAGAGGCCCATCTGGGTATCAGTTTAACCAGCAACAGAACTTTGGGAATCAAGGAAACTTCAAGGGAAACTTTCAGAACAGAAATTATCAGAATAACTCTCAGTATCAAAGCTTGAACCAACAACAGGGTCAAACAGGATCCATCCCTTCTGATGACAAGCTATCTACCATTGAAAAGTTATTGCAAATACAACAAACGATGATAGCCAATCAACAAGCCCAGCAGAAGGCTATTGAAACTCAACTAGCTCAACTTGCTGCTAGTATTAAGCCACAAGCTGGAGTCTTCGCCGGACAACCTGAGAACAATCCGAAACATCTGGAGCAGCTGAAGGTTATTGCCACAAGATCAGGGAAAAGTTATTTGGATCCCCCAACAAAAACAACTATGGATATCCCTGAGGAGAATGAACCTTTGACGGACCAAAACTCGACAACACCAGAATCGCAACCGAAGGAAAGAGATACTGATAAGGGAAGTTCTGAGGAATCTATCGATGAAGAAGTAGAGACACCTGAACCGGATATTCCTGTATATAAGCCTCGTGTTCCTTTCCCATCCCGTCTGAGGGAAACCAAGCTTGATACTAGATTCATCAAATTCAAAGAGGCTATGAAAAAGCTCCATGTTGATATACCATTCCTAGATGCTCTTAATGAGATACCAGCCTGGACCAAGTATCTAAAGTCGCTTCTCACCAAGAAGTACATCACTGAAGAATATGAAACTGTAAAATTGGCTGCTACCACATCAGATATCATACTAAGCAAGATGCCTAAGAAACAAAAAGATCCAGGATCCTTCGGAATCTCATGTCACATTGGCGACTCATCATGCAAGAAAGGATTGGCAGATCTTGGCGCAAGTATTTCTATTATGTCGCTCAGTCTATGCAAGAGACTAGGGTTTGAGGAATTGCTTCCAACTGCTATGACAATTCAACTTGCGGATAATTCGGTAAAAAGACCGTTAGGAATTCTCGAAGACATCCCGGTCAAGGTAGGTAAGGACGCATATGTCCCATGTGATTTTGTCATCATGGACATAAAAGAAGACACCAAATACCCTATTATCTTCGGTCGTCCATTCCTCGCCACTACTAGAGCCCTTATCGATGTTGAAGCCGGAACCTTACTGCTCAGGTTAGGTAAAGAAACTCTGGAGTTCAAAGTTTTTGAAAGCATGAGAAGACCGAGTATACAGGAGGAAGTCTATCTGATAGATTGTGTTGAGCAGATGTCACAACTTACTCAAGAATATCACGAGTCATGCGATCCCTTGTAAATTTCTCTATATAACCTTTTTAATGATGAACCTACTGACCAACAAGATAAGGATTGCACCGAACCTCCCGACTCTGCTAAGGAAAATCCTGAAGCTACCTATGAAGAATTAAAGGTTACTGAAACCCCAGAAGAAATCAGTGAAAAACCAGAACCTCCTGAAATGAAGCCCCTACCTGAAGGGCTGAAGTATATGTTTTTAGACGATCTCAAAGTTTGTCCTGTCATTATTAACTCTGGTTTAACGACCAAACAAGAAGAGCAACTTCTGGAGGTATTAAAGGAGAGCAAGAAAACCATAGGCTACAAAATGAGTGACCTCACAGGGGTCAGTCAAGCCTTGTGCATGCACAGAATCCCCATGATGGAAGACCATAAGCCAACGATCGAGCATCAATGAAAGTTGAACCCGAATATGAAGGAAATGGTCTGTCATGAGATCATCAAACTCCTTACAGCTGGAATAATATACCCGATATCAGACTCACCATGGGTGAGCCCAGTTCATGTTGTACCCAAGAAAGGAGGTACTACTGTCACAAGAAATGAAAACAATGAGCTCATCCCCACCCGAACGGTGACTGGGTAGAGGATGTGTATTGATTATAGAAAATTAAACAAGGCCACTCGGAAGGATCATTTTCCTATGCCCTTCCTCGATCAAGTTTTGGAAAGATTAGCCCATCAAGAATATTTCTGTTACCTGGACGGTTACTCTGGATTCTATCAGATCCCCATACACCCAGATGATCAAGAAAAAACAACTTTCACCTGTCCCTTCGGGACATATGATTTTAAAAGAATGCCTTTTGGTCTGTGTAATGCCCCTGCAACTTTTCAACGTTGCATGACTGCCATTTTTGCAGGGCTTACTGAAACAGTTATGGAGGTTTTCATGGACGATTTTTCTGTATATGGTGACTCCTTTGATTCTTGTCTTAAGCATCTCTCCATGGTCCTCAAACGTTGTGAAGAAGCACATCTGGTGCTAAATTGGGAGAAATGCCACTTTATGGTAAAGGAAGGCATCGTCTTGGGCCACAAGGTTAGTAATAAAGGAATTGAAGTTGATAAGGCCAAGATAGAAGTCATCTCTAAACTGGCAATCCCCACAAATGTAAAAGAAGTTCGTGCATTCCTTGGTCACGCTGGATTCTATAGAAGGTTTATACGTGACTTTTCCAAGATAACGAAGCCGATGACTAATCAACTTTTAAAGGATGCTGATTTCAATTTCAATGAAGAATGCGTCAAAAGTTTTGATATGCTGAAGAAAACCCTTACAACTACTCCCATCATTAGAGCTCCCGATTGGGACCACCCCTTTGAAATTATGTGTGATTCCAGTGATTACACGGTGGGTGCTGTCTTAGGACAATGCATAGAGAAGAAACATTATGTGATCTATTATGCATCAAAGACCCTCGACGAAGCTCAAAGGAATTATGCTACTACTGAAAAGGAGCTTTTAGCAGTCATTTATGCTTTCGACAAATTCAGATCCTCCCTTACTGGTTCGAAGGTAATCGTTTACACTGACCATGCTGCTATCCGTTATCTTATGACAAAGAAGGATGCTAAACCAAGGCTGATCAGATGGATACTCCTTTTACAAGAATTTGACCTTGAAATAAGAGATAAAAAAGGGACGGAGAATGTCGTGGCAGATCACCTGAGTCGCATCCACACTCTGGATGCTGAAGGGATTCCGATAAACGACTCTCTACCAGATGATCAGCTTATGAGAGTCTCAGGATTCGAACCATGGTATTTAGACTTAGTAAACTACCTTGCCGCCGGAGTCATCCATCCTCAATACACTGGGAACGCTCTGAAGAAATTTATGCATGATGTGAAGCATTATTATTGGGATGAACCATATCTTTTCAAACTTTGTGCAGATGGATTGTATAGACGTTGTGTCGCCGAAGAAGAAGCCCATTCTATTTTGGAACAATGCCACTCAGGACCCGTGGGTGGGCATATGAGCTCTAAAAAGACTGCCTTAAAAGTTTTGCAATGTGGATTTTTCTGGCCAACTTTATCCAAGGACTGTTATGATTTTGTCATATCATGTGATAAGTGTCAAAGAGCTGACAATATAACCAAGAGAGACAAAATTCCACTGAATCTATGGCAAGAAGTCGAGATATTTGACGTCTGGGGAGTGGACTATATGGGGCCATTCCCATCTTCTAATGGATTCTCTTACATCCTTGTGGCGGTGGACTACGTCTCCAAATGGGTTGAAGCTATACCAACCGTCACTTGTGATTCAAAACCAGTCATCAAACTATTCAAAGATATTATCTTCCCACGGTTCGGAGTGCCGAGAACCGTGATATCTGACGGAGGATCCCACTTCATTGAAAGAAGCCTTGAAGCTCTTCTACGAAAATATGGCGTCTCACACAAGATGGCTTCGCCTTATCATCCACAAACCAGTGGACAGGTAGAGGTCTCCAACCGACAACTTAAGGCTATCCTTGAGAAAACCGTTGGACGTAATCGAAAAGATTGGGCGACAAAAATCAACGACGCCTTATGGGCTTATCGCACTGCTTATAAGACTCCCCTTGGGACTACCCCTTTTCGATTGATATATGGAAAGAGTTGCCACCTACCAGTCGAACTTGAACATAAGGCATGGTGGGCAATTAAACAAATAAACTTCGATATGAAACAAGCGGGTCAAGCCAGAATTCTGCAACTCCATGAGCTGGATGAACTTAGAATGACAGCCTATGAGAATGCACGAATCTACAAAGAACGTACAAAACTCTGGCATGATGGACATCTGAAACAAAAAGACATACGAGTGGGAGACCAAGTTCTAGTTTTCAACTCCAGATTAAAATTGTTCCCAGGAAAACTCCGCTCACGTTGGTGCGGACCTTACATCGTCAAAAGCATCTCTCCCCATGGTGCTTTCTCTTTATGGAGCGACGGGTCTGGCGAATTTATAGCAAATGGTCACCGCTTGAAAAGATACTTCACACCAGCTGAAAAAGGCACCGAAATAATGTTGGAATTCAGCAATCCAAAGGACCCACCATAATTTCGAAGAACTCTGTCGAGCCATCGACATAAAACAAAGGCGCTTGTCGGGAGGCAACCCGACCAATAAATCTATTTTACTTCTCCTTTTCAAATTTTGTTCCTTATAGTTAAATTTTCCTTAAATAAAATTTGCCTTATGAGAGAGTTTTTCTTTCAGGACGCGAGATCGGATTGGTGCTGATCAGAACGAATTCATTCTCGGCAGTCATACCTGGTGTTTCCTTTCCCCTCCATCTTGAATTTAGGGTTTGATCGAGGACGAGCAAATCTCTAAGTTCGGGGTGGAGGGTGGGAGGTACGTATTCCACTTCCACATACACACCCTCTTTTCATATTCAATATGTCTCTATCATAAAAATTTTCAAAATTTTGAACAGATACCTGATGAAATTTTGTCTTTTGTTGATAAAAACGTAACTAACTTTTTGCTATGCATCTTCTATCATAACATCCTCCTTATTCGAAGCAAATCCTCAAGAGGACTGACTTTTGAAACTTGCCTGATATCATCCTGTGAAACTTATGATTCCTAACATCATAATTCTTTTTACATAATGATAAGTATTTGTCAAACTGATAGGGATCAAACACGTCGCGCTTCCTAACTGACTAGTGGAATAATGGCTCAGAAACCCCACCGGATCCGCATCAAGTCATTATTTGAGCAGAGTATGACAAAGAGAATAACCCGGTTTTGAATTATAAATCAAGTTGCATCCTGATCTGAACTCTCTTCTACACTTCTTCTATTATCTTCGTATCCCTCCATCCATAAATACCACCAAAATAGCCAAACCAGTGCCAAACCCTAAGTTCGGGGTGGCACGCCACTTTCCCCATATCCGCTTCTTCCATACCCCTTCCAATAAATAGGGGCGTACCACCAAAAATGCAATCTCGAGTCAAATAGAGGAGAGATCTGCAATAAAAAGATGCCAAAGTGCACACAAAATAAATGCAATCTCGAGTCGAATAGAGGAGAGATCTGCAACAAAAGATGCCATAGCGCACACAAAAAAATATGCAATAAATGAAATTGCAAAACAAATAAAAATCTCGAGTCGAATAGAGGAGAGATTTACTTCTTCTTTCCATACCACCTTTCACTCCTTTTTCTACCTAAGGGCACAATACATGCCCTACCATCCTGAACTACACCAGTGTCAGATCAAATGCATACTTGTCGATTCTACGGGTATCTCTGAACTCCTACAAAACTCTTCGACATGCTTGGTGTTGGAAAAGGCGGGGAGGAAGCGTTGTTGGGAAACGAACTCAGGAACGAAGCTATGGAAAGACGTGTTTCGTGGTCCCAGGAAGTTGAGGTACTCACTCATACTGAGCAAAAGGAAAACATTTGTGATGTGAAGATGAAGAAATCACACGGATCGAAAGTATTCCATCAGGAAACAGTTTCAAATTTTATGTTACTCGAGGACGAGCAACGATTTAAGTTCGGGGTGTTTTGATGAGTGCATACTCATCATGATTTTCAATTACCTTTTTGGAACAATTTAATATCTATTCCACATCTTTTTACCCTAATATGAATCATAATGCACAAAACTACTCAGTGATTCAATAATCAAGGTTTTAACTAAATATCTTTCATTTTATGCAGGTGTAGCAGGCAACTCCATGCAAACGGTCTCAAGACCGTTTGGATCCATGTGGTCTCAAGACCGTTTGCTGGAATATACAAAGTACAAGACGAAACCAGTTGCCCAAGAAGTCCACGCGGTCCCAAGACCGTTTGGTCCCATGCGGTCTCAAGACCGTTTGGTCCCATGCGGTCCCAAGACCGTTTGGTCCCATGCGGTCTCAAGACCGTTTGGTCCCATGCGGTCTCAAGGCCGTTTGGTCCCATGCGGTCTCAAGACCGTTTGGTCCCATACGGTCTCAAGACCGTTTGGTCCCATGCGGTCCCAAGACCGTTTGGTCCCATGCGGTCTCAAGACCGTTTGGTCCCATGCGATCTCAAGACCGTTTGGTCCCATGCGGTCTCAAGACCGTTTGGTCCCATGCGGTCTCAAGGCCGTTTGGTCCCATGCGGTCTCAAGACCGTTTGGTCCCAAAGGGTCCCAAGACCGTTTGGTCCCGCGCGGTCCCAAGACGGTTTGGTCCCGCGCGGTCCCAAGACCGTTCGATGCAAGCACAAGGATCGATTGAAGAACTAAAGCCGCGCGACCACGCCAAAGCCAGGACCGATCAAAGCAAGACCGTTTGGCGCTCAAACGACCTCCAAACCGTTTGATGCCCAAACGGTCTCAAGACCGTTTGGTGCCCAAGCGGTCTCAAGACCGTTTGGCGCCCAAACGGTCCCAAGACCGTTTGACGCCCAAACGGTCTCCAAACCATTTGGAGAAGATATTTCCAGCAACTTACCCAAACCATTTGGGATCAGATCTGAAACTATAAATAGACCCCCAGGGTCTCCATTTCGAGGTATCGGTTCCGGACGCCGAAAGGCTGCCAGAGCACCACACTGATCAAGTTCCACTCCATCTACCGCTGGTGTTGCGTCCAAGGAGGCCAAGAAGAGGAAGAAGACGGCGCAAGGAGCGCATCTTCATCACCGAGCTGCGTCCACCCTCTGCACCGAGCTCATGGTGGATCTATCTTTCTCTCCTATCCTTCTTGTATCTCGTATCATGAGCAAGTAGTCCTATTTCACTGGGGTGCGGGGACTAGCCACGCTGCCCATGCAAACCATGTTCTTTTGTTAAACTTTCCAAGGCAATGTATATAACTCTTCATTTTGTCGTTTATCGTTAAGCTTGTAGGTTGGTTATGTGTGTGTTTTCATCTTTGTGCTCCCTATGTTGCGATAACTTCAATGCATGGGTTCCTATGTTGCGATAACTTCAAGGCATGGGTTGGAACGTCGTTTAGCATGTTTGACCCTTGACGATAACTTCCGATGGGTTCCTTGAGGTAGTAAGTGTATGATCCGTGAGGGGACGAGCCATCTAGCCTTCGGTGATGCTTCTGTGTGCCTAACGCATGTATAGGGGGTTCACAACCTTAGTTGGATTTTGCATCATCTTGCTAAACGTCGATGTTTGCTCGCATGTCACCTTCCTGCTTGTTTATCGGTTAACGCGGCTGACTCCCAAACTAGAAATAGGATGGGATTTCATCAAGGTCGTAAGTGTATGATCCGCGAGGGGATGAGCCATCTAGCCTTCGGTGACGCTTCTGTGCGCCTAACGCCCGTATGGGGGGTTCACAACCTCCGTGGATTTCTGTATCTTCAGAGCCGTAAGACATGTGATCCGGATGGCGATGAGAAATCGGCTGCCTATGGTGATGCTTACGTGGACCTAACGCCCGTATGGGGGGTTCTGCAGCAGCTCTATTTGGAGTGTTATATCATGCCTGGATTGCTTGCAAAAGAGTATGTTTGTGTGCGTAGCGGTGGTCAAACCCGGTACCATCCCAGTGATTCCATATCATTGATCTAAACCCATCTTTTATTCCGCATTTACTTTCTTGCAATTAGTTTAATCAAACCAAAATCAACCAATTGTTCTAAATATTAGTTTTACTTGGGCTAGATCTAACTGACAAAGATTCTTAAAAACGTTGTCCTTTGGGTTCGATCCTCAACTATACTGCGATAAGATCCGTCCGCTTGCGGGTGGTATTGTTGCACTTGGTTTTGGTAAAAGCTCGGGGATATAAACCCCGAGTGAATTTGTTAGTGCATTCAAAAAGCCACATCAACCACCTATATAGATGAGAAAGGAGGAGAAACCAAGGTAAACACTTGCTATGTGTCGGCCACCTAAAGGACACTTGTCCACCAACTCAAGCCACCACTCTTGCAAGCCATAAGACACTTGTCCAAGATGTGCACCATGTGTTCTCAAAACATGACCAAGGTTGGACCAAGCACCATGGGTGACACAATCTCCACTCTAGGCTGACACAAGCTCTACTCTAAGCCGACACAAGCTCTACTTGGCCGACACAAGGCCCAAGCAATCCCAAACAAGGTACCTCAAAGCCCAAACAAGCTCAACAAAGGCCCAAAGAATTCAAGCAACAAGCCCAAGCCTTCCTCTCAACCCTAGAGGAAGCAAAGAGAGAGAAGAACACCTCTCAAGGTGACAAACTTGCTCCCAAAACCCTAGACTTAGGCTTATTGCAAGTAGCACCCTCAACCCTCAACGAAGCAAAACCAAACCCTAATCACCACTCAAGGGTGATTAGCAAGCATCAAACCATCAAGGTTAAGCAGAGCAAACAGGGTAAGCCCTAAACGCAGGTCAGGGTCCTTACAGTCATCACTGCCCAGATTGCCGCCGTCCTCTTCAGAGCTGGTTCGCCATGGCTCTACCCAAGGATTCTTTGATCAACATCTACTCACCATTCTATCAGCATCCTTCGGACCATCCCAGGTTATCTCTTTGCCCAGTATCGTTCAAGGGTGATAATTATGATGATTCAGCACTAGCCTTTCGTAACTCAGTCGCTGCTAAAAGAAAGCTCAAATTTTTAGATGGCACCGTCCCTATGTCGGCTCCTGACGCTCAAGAACATCTGACACTTGCAGAATGGCATGTCGTTAATGCTATGCTCATCAGGTTGGTAATTCAATCGATTGATCCCTCCCTTCGACCCTCTATCACATACTTTCCTGACATCAAGCAACTTTGTGACGATCTTCGTCAATGATTTAACATTGGTAACGGTCTGAGAAAACTTCAACTTTGCGCTCAGATCGGAAGTTGTCGTCAATCTGGTCGAACCGTTGTTGATTATTTCAATACGCTCAAGAAATTTTGGGAGGAACTCGAGAACTATGTTCCATCCCGAAATTGCTCTTGCGGGAAGTGCTCCTATTCTGTCAATAAAAGATTGGATCAATGAATTCACGGAGGAACGAGTTCACCAATTTTTGATCGACTTGGATGACTCGTTATTTGGCTCTCGGCTCTCCAATCTCCTGGATCAAGACCCTCTCCCACCCTTAAATCGCGTGTACGCTCTCTCTATTTAGGAAGAACATTGAAAGACCGTCGTCTTTATCTATGAACAACCCTCATAGATGGTTGTGTTTGCTACACGTCATCAACCATCTACGCCCAGTTTTGCACCGCCGTCGTCTGCCTCTTCTTCCCACTCGACGCCTACTGATAAAAGTTATGTGCTTTGTTCACACCGTGCGCGCTTGGGTCATGATAAAAGTTCTTGTTACAATCTTATCAGTTATCCCGTTTTTCTAAAGGAGAAGTTGGCAGCCAGGGAACACGGCAAAGCCAACAAAATTCAGCGGCAATCGGCTTCAGTGAATGCTACTCAATCGGTTTCTGCGTAGCCCTCGTCTGCACCCGTCCTTGCCGCTGATCGCGCTGCCTTCCGTACCGCCTTGTCCAATGAGCAATGGACTGCTGTGATGAATATGTTTTCTTCTCTGCAAACTCAACCCGGCAAGTTTGGTGAGTTTCTTGATTGGATCATGGATTCAGGTGCTTCGCTCCACATGACGGGTGATTTCTCTCTTCTCAACAATGTGTTACCCGTCCCACTGGTCTCAGTTAAGCTTCCAAATGGTAGTATATCGATGACATCTGAGCAGGGCCACATTCTATTTGGCACTTATTATATCAATTTTGTTTTATATGTGCCTAATCTTGACTACAATTTGATATCTATTGCTCAACTATCTTGGAGTTTGCAATTGCTTGTTCTTCTCATTCATAGACTTTGTGTTCTGTAGGAAATCAGTTCGAGGATGGTGATTAGCGTGGGTAAAGAGCATGGCGGGTTTTACTGGCTTCAAGCGATGTCTGTTCTGGCACGCACATCTGCTGCTCAGTCTGTAGGTGTTTCAGTTTTGACTTGGCATTGTCGTCTTGGGCATCCTTCTTCTTCTATTTTGTCTTCTATTTCTGATTTTAGCATAGATAAATAATCATTAGATATCATTGCACCTTGTAGTTCTTGTTTCAAAGCAAAACATACTAGATTGTCTTTTCCGAAAAGTTCTAATAAAGCTACTGCATTGTTTGAATTAGTTTGTTGTGATGTTTGGGGGCCTTACAGTACTCCATCTTATTCTGGTGCTCTCTCTTTCTTGACCATTTTTATGACTACTCACGTGCTGTTTGGATCTATTTTCTTCATGCTAAGTCAGATGTTGCTCAATGTTTCCTTCAGTTTTGTGTGTTTGTGCAGACACGATTTTGCTCTCAAGTCTTCCGAATAAGAGTGGATAATGGGATGGAATTCTTGCCTCTGTGGCCATATCTTGCTGATCACATCATTATTTATGAGACCTCATGTGTGGCTACTCTGCAACAAAATGGCCACGTAGAACTCAAGCACCGCCACCTACTGAGTGTGGCTCGCGCTTTGTGCTTTCAGGCCGATCTCTCTATCAACTTCTGGGGTGAATGTGTCTCTACCACTGCTTACTTGATTAATCGTACTCCATGTCCACTTCTCAACAATTGTTCACCCTATGAGCTCATATACCATTGGTCGCCTCCCTACAACCACATCCGAGTCTTTGGTTGTCTGTGTTTTGCAGCTCAAACGCCCAAGTTTAAAGACAAGTTTGCTTCTCGCAGTAGGAAGTGCGTGTTTATTGGATATCCACACGGAAAATGCACCTGGCTCCTCTATGATATTGAAACTAAGGAGTGTTTTGCTAGTCCGGATGTTGTTTTCTTTGAGGACTTCTTCCCATTTCAAGCCCCGACTTTGGCTCAGTCATCTCCTACAGCTCTCCACCAACTCCGTCTCTGTCTATTTATGATGACATGTCTTCTCCAGTCAGGGAGAGTCTCGATGATTCTCTTCTATCTTCACTTCAACATTCTGGTTCATCGTTTGATGCTCTGCTGGTTTCAGACTCATCCTCCCTGTATACTCCTGCGGTCTCCTCATTTTCGACACCACCTGATCCACCAACCTCGGTCCATTAGAGTCACCATGTTCGACATCCTTCTTCCAGATACTGAGATTACATCTACAATACATTGCTCTCGGTAAACCCCCATGCTCTGTCACCTTCACCCACACCACAATCATCGTTCTCAAGTACATCTCATCTGCTATCCAATTATGTCAATTGCGCTAATTTTTCACCTTCCCATGTTCGATTTTTAGCAGTAGTGACCACTACAGATGAGCCTTCCTCCTATCATTCTACCATCCAGCATTCGGTCTGGAGTGACGCTATGCAGGCTGAACTCATTGCTCTAGATTGCAATGACACATGGACGCTGACTTCGCTTCCTGCTGGCAAGAAACCCATTGGGAGAAAATGGGTTTATCGGATCAATTATCACTCCAATGGGATAGTAGAGTGCTTTAAGGCGCTTAGGCGCAACTGGTTGTTCTTGGGAACTGTCAAGTAGAAGGGCTTGACTATGGGGAAAATTTCTCACCTGTGATAAAGATGACCACAGTTCATGTCTTTCTCTCTGTTGCTGCCATTCAGCATTGGGAGCTCCATCAGATGGATGTTCATAACACTTTCTTACAAGCATCGTGCAACTAGTTTGCTAAGCTCTCTCAGGCTCTTCGATGATTCGGCTTTCAGCAGAGAAAGGCCGACTATTCTTTGTTCTCTTACACGAGTCCATCTGCTGTCTTACATGTGCTTGTGTACGTCGACGATCTTATTATTTCTGACAATGATCCGACTACTATCTCTCACTTCAAGGCCTATCTCAGCTCATGCTTTCATATGAAGGATTTGGGCTTACTGAAGTACTTTCTGGGTATCGAGATTGCACACTATTCCACCTTTCTATTCCTTACTCAGTGTAAGTATACGTTGGACATACTCTCTAAGGCGGGTCTATTAGCTGCATGGCCGTCTAGATTTCCGATGGAGCAAGATCATCGTCTTACTGCGTCGACCAATCCTCTGTATGATTCGTCAGATTGTTATCGTCGCCTTGTCAGGTGGCTGATCTATCTCACTATTACTCATCCAGAGTTGTCCTGTCTTGTGCATACTTTAGCACAGTTTATGCAGGCACCCAAGGTCGATCATTGGAATGCGGCGATACGCGTCTTACACTACCTGAAGGGCCATCCAGGTCAAGGCTTATTCTTGTTTGCCACGAGCTCTCTACAGCTTGTTGTCTACTGTGACTTGGACTGGGCATCATGTCCGATTTCTCGTCGCTCAGTGACTGGTTACTTTGTCATGTTGGGTGACTCTCTGGTATCTTGGAAGAACAAGAAGCAGTTTACGGTTTCTCGCTCATCAGCAGAGGCCGATTATTGCTCTATGGATTTGACTTGTTGTGAGCTGGTTTGGTTGAAGTCATTGCTTCATTCTCTTGGTGTTTGTCATGACACACCGATGTCACTTTTCTATGATAATCATGAAACTCTTCATATTGCTGCAAACCCGGTATTCCCTGAGTGGATGAAGCACATTGAGATCGATTGTCACCTTATCTGTGATCACGTTCAGTCTGGCGCCATCACTATGTGCCATATTCCTACCACTGATCAGCCGGCAGACCTATTCACTAAGGCTCTCAGTTATGCATAGTTTCATCTTCTTCTGGGCAAGTTGGGCATCATTGATCCGCAATCTCCAACTTGAGGGGGAGTGTTACGATATTCTAGGAATATCTTTATTATTTCCTATTTATTTAGACTATTTCGATATTCTTTCTTTCTTTTTAGATCTTATTATTAGAAGATAGAATTTCTACTGTGACTATATATTGTAATTTGGGTTCTCATTATTGGGCAGAAAATTCACGATTCCATTTTTGCTCTCTCCCTAAATTTTCTCAGTTATGCAAAAATGAGTTTTTTGTTCTATGACCTTTTCAAGATAATCTAGTTTTAATATATATATAGTCCACACTATATTTGATTCATTGGATGATCACTAAAGAATGGATAGAATATAAATGAATATGATGAGTATTGGTTGAACAAGGGTCCGAGCATTTTGAGGGACATAGAAACTCTTGTAGTCATCCAACAAGGGTTCAATCAGGAAAAAGTATGTGGTGCAAATAATTTTTATTTTTCAGTTTGTTGAATCTATTCAGCAATAGCTTATTGACCATCATATGATGTTTGATATTTCTTATGAAAAGTTTCGTGATATAGTTTTTTAGTTTCTTGTGCCAATTTAGGACATTCACCACCAGCAGTCCATGTGCATTATCCATGGTTCATAACTAGAACTGAAACCTTGAACACAAATCATACCATGCCATATTTGGACCCAACGACCTCTATTGTGCATCTACCATCCACGCATTAGATACTTCTCTTGATGACTTGATGATAAAACAAAGTTGGTACCATGTGCCTTGCTCTAAAACCATTTGCAGTGTTCCCAAATTGGTGAAATATCACCCTCAGCCAAGGTGATAATGTTTAGTATTCTCTGCCTCTTAATCTCTCAGCACTATGTGGATGAATGAAAATGTGTTGAACATCTGTCCACCTACTCATGGCTTGGAGTCTGGATGGCTGAGAACTGCTTATATAGTCTTTCTCTACTTGGTTTATCATAAATTGTAGTTACAATTTTACTTTGTGCTTAGGAAATTTTCCTTCTTATTTGATTTCACGCAGATTTATGCAAACAAGACTTATTAAAAGACAACTTGAAAGTTTCATGGACATATTAGATTGATTAAATTAGGGTCACCTTCAATAATATATCCATTATTTCATGTGTTGAATCAATCTAATATTGGACTTATGCCATGTCACTGATTTCTATTCTAATTCTCAACCTCCCCATCCAGTTCTTCCCCCTATAGTTGCACTTAATACATTTGGTTTATGAAAACATCAATACCATTTTTATTCTATTCACAACTATCCTGACCATGCAAAATCTTCTTCCATACCATTACTTCACTGCCACCTTTTGGACTGCTTCTATCTTGATTGTTGCACCCAACAAGTAGCAGACATAGCCAAACACCTTATGACCTTTATCCTTCCAACAGTTCAGATTTTTGGCCCAGATGTTGTCCTACGAGAGACACCCCCATGTCATCACCATTGTCATTCTATTCCCTACTATTAGGGACAAGCAAAAGCCTCTTCCACACCATTATTTCACCCCACCTTTTTGGCAGCTGCTATCTTGAGTGTGACACCCAACAAGCAGCAGACAAAGTCACCCCATCTTTCTCCCTTCATCATACCATATAAATAATTTGTATGCATCTACTATCATCTAAGACATCACAATACCTTATGTAATTCCTTTTCTATGCAGGGGCATCTGGTTGGCTCACGGGTAATGTAGGGGAGGCAACTTGAGTACAAAGTACAGATCAGGGTCCAGCTCATGCTGCTATTTGCCGTCAACAAGATCCTAGTTCTTTTTTAACATAATCATCTAAATCTATGGTTACAGCTGTTTCTAGACACGCTTAATGGGGTGCCCAATCATAGTTTAATGTTAGTTTACATGTTGATATGAGAATCCACTTTTCATATTTCAATTCCATCAAATGTACTGTTAGGCACCACCTCATCAATAGATGTTGGGCTTCAAGGTAATGCCTAAAATGATGCTTCTCTCTTATCTTATTTTTGTGGTGCTGGTGACATCATTGGTATGATTACTACTTTTTCTCAGACCATATAATGGATCACATTCACATGTTTTTAGGAGTAATTAGGGATAACCCATACATTAATCTATTCTAGGATAAACACTTGTCAATGAAAAATATTAAACTTCTTCTTTACAGATTGAAATAATATTAAGGTGAGATGTTGGAGGTGGTAGTCTTGGAATTTTATATTTTGTGTCCTAAACTTTCTTACAACAAAATTCATAAATGGTTTCTGTAATGTAACTTTATTCTAGCTAGGTTGTATAACCAAGGGCCATCAATCAAATTATAATTAGTCAGAATCTTTCATAACTCTTCTCTCTTTCTCTCCTCATTAAAGGCATAAACAATGGTTAGGTAAAAGCAACTTGAAGACGCCTGGACACTAGTGTGTAAGGACTTTTCTGTTTTAGATATCCTTTTAACATTACAGTTGTCAATCTCCCAAAATTCGATAATCATTCCTAAGGTGTGACTATTATGGTTAGTCAATGAACTAGCATTGGGCATCAACCTATTCAAAATCTTGTTAACTTTCTTCCTTCTTGCATTAGTTTCTCGTTTAGAGTGATGTCAGATTCTACTCTATCTAATTCCTCTTGGATCCTGTCATGATTCCTATTCATGCCTCTGACATCCAATCCTCTAGTGCTTCTTGGTATCAGTATTGTTTACAATCACATCAAATTCAGAAGTATCGAGGAAGCCATTTGTAGTATTTCAATATCAATTGTATTTACAGCTATTTCAGGATGACCCCATGGATATTGTTATAGAAATTATTGAAGTGCTCCAAATTTAAAAGTGCATTAATTCATTCCAGACAGGCTTGGAATTCCCCAACCATGAATGCTCAGTAAGTTGACTTTGCTTCATGGCTTCTTTGAGAAGATAGTCCCATTGACGTTAATTTCCAGAAGGCTGAGATGATTAGTATTATTGGTGCAACCAAGGGTAAGGTTATGATTTCGTTGTGATCCATTGGAATGATACTAGGCTGCCCAGTAAATTGTACAAGGGTCTCCACATATTGAGTTGTATCTTATAGGCTTTCAATGGTTCATTGCATGTAGAAATCATTATGTAGCTGGAGTTTATAGCAGTGTTATAAATGATTCTTTAGATAACTATCTTTTTTATCAATTATTGTAGTATCATCAAGGACGCTTTGAACATTAGGTTGAGGATGGTTTATTTCTAACTGCAATTTAGAGAGACTAAAGGTGTTTTCTATGACAGCAATATATGTTTAATAACAAGTTTCATTTTGAATGGAAGTCTGAAAATATTTAAGGCCTCTTTGTTTCTCTTATGTTTCATTATCGATCCATGTGTAGGTTTTCTATTTCTTTTGGATTCCTATTCCTTGGCCTCAAGTAATGTGGTCTAACATGGAGAAATTTGAAGTAAAGAAGAGTCTTATGTAACTAAAGTGCATTGATCCATCTTCATTGGACAAAAATTCATTAAGGAGCTAAACAAGACAACCGAAGAAAGAAATACATCAAGCATATGGAACTCAACTAGCCATCATGCAATGTGCCATAATCAATGATCAAGGCAAGACCACTCCCATAAACATGAAATGAGAAGTAAATTAACATGCTAAGTTTGTTGACCTTGAAGGTCATGGGTTTTCTTTGCAAAGGGTCAAGTTCCTATGAAAGATCCAGGTATGCTAGAGAATATTGAGTTCACTTTTTTCTATTGATTATCACGCGTTCTATTCATTTCAATCAATATATACTTGTAGTTTAACGCTCAGTCTTCTTTCAGAGGTTGAGTTTAAAGATGAGATGGAGGTTGCTATTGAAAAACTTTCTTATGCATTACAACGTTATTTATAGACCGAATTCTTTCTTTTTTGATATGTTGCCAAAACTTGTTGGCTGGGCTACTTGCCTTTTTGGTTGTCAATGAGGGGCTCATTATTTGACTAGGTACTTCTCTATGATTGTTGCTATCTTGTTTCAGCTCCGAAAATGAGAATGGATTTTACATATTTGTTACTTGCTAATAATCAAATCCATGTCACTAATGTTTAGATGCCTGGGATTTTCTGGTTGGTTAACTTCCTGTTTGGTTAAGATAAGTAACATGTCACTTCATTGTGAAGGTGTACATGTAAATACTTAGAGAATGATCAACCTTATTGCTTTATATTACAATATCTCAGAAAGCCACAAATGATTAGTGGGGAGTATGAAGGTGGAGATGGTTAATACTACTTGCAAACAAGATGATGACACATGAATCTTCTATGATGTCTACTTTGAGAAGACATACAGGATGCAAATATCGTAAAGCATCCTCATCTATCTTTCCATCACCAAGTCAAACTTCAGCACTACATACACAGGTATGCAACATACAAGTACAAGCAAACATATTAGATACATAATGTTGCTTAGCGTGGTAGAAATAATGATTATCAACTGGGATGTCTTCCATCCCAAAATATGCTTGGATGTCTTCCATTTTTTTTATTTTCTCATAAGTTTGCATCCGATACAATACTTCCCCTTATTGAATCCAGTATTTGCACAAGAACAAGACTAATAGTAAGCAAATCGATGCCTATGGAGAGTTTGAACCATATATTGGATATTGTTACTCACCTCAAACATTGTTCATTTTCTCCATGTGAAATATCATCATCTATGACAATATGTCCATAAATTTACCAAGTTAGTTGCTTTTGAAACATTAAGAAGAAACCAATGGAATGTGACATATCAAAGGGTGCAGACTTTCATGTGCTAAAGGAGTAACTCTAACTTGTTACATACTATAAATCATGTCAAGGATTTGCAAAACAAATAGATATTTGATGATCTATGAAACTAGATCTTTTACTCTTTATATGCAACGAGTATACCTACAAAATCATTGTTTCAAAATTAAATATTTATATTTTTTTTCAATATGCAACAAGTAACAATTTATGTGTCCCCTCTCGGTTATTTCAGATTCATTTACAACATTTTATCAGCCAACATCACTAAGTTTTCTAATTGTCACTATTTATGTTGACCAGTACCAAAGATTAAATACTTCTTTGATGTCTAGTATTGTCATGTTTTCATTAGAAATCATGTTAATCTCTTCCAACATAACTCGGAACTGTTTTTTTAAATGCTTTTATTGAGCATCATTTACATCATTTACCACTCTTATGACACCAATAGAAAGTAGATAATTATACGATTCAAAACATATTTTTTGAACTAGAAATAATTTGGTTCTAAGAAAGTGTGACTGGCCTAAATAGATGTGTTTTAGATCATACTCATAGTAGCAACATTTTTTCATTCTACATCGCTTAGGGGAATGCATACTTTGCTGCATGTTTTGTATCTAGCTGAAAAAAAGTTTGACTTCATAGCTAGAGTCATATGCTCGCAACCATGCTTATTTTAACTCAATGATCATCACAGTGACATGTGGATTGTTGAATCACTCAAGGCTCTTGGGATTGGACCCAAACTGATATGTTGATTTGCAGTAATGGTCTGGAACTGATTCTAAGTTCTGTTTATGAGATTAGTGATAGCATAGACACTCCTTTATGAATGATGGCAAGATTACAAATTTGGTCGGTGATGCACAAAGGTAGGGTGGCAAACATAGGGTGGTAACATGTAATTGAGGGAAGGGACATGTAGATTTAAACTTCTCAGTGGCTTTCACAACATATAATACTCATCGAGATATTCATATGTTCATATACAACCACTAATAAACACGTTCTCTTCACTGTTTTTCAATTAACTACATTAATAGTGCCATGCATTCACTAAGCACAGCCTCAAGGCAGAGCCTCAACAAAGATGACAGCAGCTTGGGGGCAGGGCACCACCCTGGTAGTAGTAGTGGTTAATGCTCACTTGAACATGAAGCCATTTGTGATTGATCTATAGATAATAAAATTTTAATGAATGTTAGTGCATCCCTTTCCATACACACATTTGTGAAACCATTTTTTCATGTCCCAATTCCTCTTTGACACTCTAGGAAGGAGATGCAATCAACACTTCCTATGGGGTACTGGTCCATGCGGGCTATAATACTCATTATGGTCATTATTACTATTATGTTCGCACCTCCAGTGATATGCGATATTCTTTGAATCACGATCAGGTATGAATTTATTGAAACATTAAGTTTCTTCATGTTCTTTTAAAGCTATTATATTGTCTATATCGTAGGTGCAAACATGGTTTGCATTGGTCTTTTTTATGCAGTACTATTTACGTTGAATGGGTATATTAATCTGAAGCACACAAATTCTGAAGTTATTTTCCATATTGGATTGTAAATCTAGTATTTAGTATAGATTTAGCATGCCCTCATATTGCGAGTTTGACATTATGTATGTCTTAATATTGGTTTCCTATAACTTATGATCCATGATTAATTGGCTACCTCAGAAGTTATTCACATCTTTATGTTGCATGGTAGAAGAAGATATTTTCTAGACCATTACATTATCTCCATATGCTAACTTAAAAATTTACTTTACTCAGTGATATGAGGGATGTACAAATCCCCCTAGTCCAACACTTCTTATTCTTGATTACATAAGCAGGCGAGATGATCTGTATATAGCATATGCTGCAACAAGTTTCATGGTCTGTGTGAATGATTGGGGACAAATGTTTTATGCGAGTGATTCACCACCAGGTTCTGTAGCTCATCATCATTGAAGATCCAGTGTCCCTCTTTATCTTTCAACATGGGAATCTTAATGTTGCTTTGTCTCTTCTTGACATATGTGTGGTAATATTTTGTGTTGTTGTCTCCTTTCTTAAGGCAATTTATGGGAGTTTTCTTGCTTCCAACACTCTTCTTTGAGAATTGCATTCATGTCGGATTTCAGTCTGGAACATAAATAGTGTTTGATCATTAACTATGTTGGAAGTACTTCTGATTCATAGTAGCATTAGTGTTTTCTTGGAGATTCTATTTTCATAGATCTAGAGGCATTGATGATGATTCTTTGTTTCTTTTCCCAACTTTATAGGTTATTTTGAATATGTGTTGTACTGGCTAATTGTATTTATGTGTGTAAGCCCTTTCATTTTTCAGATTTATCAGCAAAAGCCCAACTTCATTACCCTATTATGAACTAATGGCTTTTCTGATGATGTTGTTGTTGTGATGTTGGAGTACCAGCTTGATACCCTTATAACAGTGTCCCTAAATGGTGTTTGTGCTACTTCAAAAATAGTAATCATGGCTCCTTCAGTTGTGTACAAGCTGTTCAAGTTCGCATATAGGTCAAGATACACACTGCATTCACATGCCTCGTTAGTCATTATAAAAAATGCATACAACATTGGTAAATTGAGACCAAACCATCTTTTGAGCCTTATAAAAGGTTATAAGAGAAATTCTACCTATGTTGTTCTATAATATGTTGTTGTATAATATGTTGTTCTATAATATATGTTGTTATATAATATGCTATTCTATAATATGTTGTTATATATATGTTGTTCTATAATATATAAGAGAAATTCTACCTATGTTGTTCTATAATATATGTTCTTCTATATATGTTGTATTATAATATGTTGTTCTATATATATGTTGTTCTAATATATGTTGTTCTACCAAACCATTCAAGTCATACTTTTATATGTTATTCTATAATATATGCAGCCATGCTATGTAGAATTCTACCTATGCTCACTGCACAATTTTTGGGAAAATGGAGAAAAAAGTTTTGGCTCCTCTAGGAGCTTAACCATATCAAGAATGGTTTCAAGGCATGTTAAAATTCAAATACAATGCTTAGTTTCTCATGACGTTGTTTCTGGAAATTTTTGATGTTCGTTTCATGGATTAATGCTAGTAAAACACTACCATCAACTAAGAACATATCATTTGAAGTCTTGAACAGGTTCATCATTGAAGGGAGGTTTTTCAAAGTTCAGTTGTTGACTCTTGGGAAGGTAGTCATAGTGTGGAGGATTAGTAAGTGATCTCGTTAACATATATATGCTGAAAAGTCAGAAGTTGCATGTGTCTGCTTACAAGTTTTGTATTTGATTTTTTTTCTTCACATTGTGGTTTAACAATTTGGTACATCTGACAGTACATATTGGGGGCCGCACAAGTGAAAGAACTCTCTTCAAGGTACTAATCCTATCATCTTATTCTCATAGTAACCTTCATTTATTCCATGTATGGATGCTTATATGTCTTTATTAAACTATTAGATGATCTTTACCTTATGACATATATGAATATTAACTTCATCTCAGTAGATGTCCATATCTCCCTATTATGCTATTATATATAGAATTATTTTTGATGTGCTTTCATCTCAGTTATTGTAAGAAACAAATGACAAAAATGGGGTTGATTTCTGTCTCGCAAAAAATCTTTAGTCATCGGTTATTTGGTAAACAACCATCGCCATATGTGAAATTTTGGAAGTAATTTTTTTGCACTGGAAAAATTGGATTTGGCGGGTGATTTTAGGCGTCAGTTTCTTATTGAGCAACTGACGCTAAATAAAAAGTGATACCCCTGTCTGGCTGGTCTTCACATATAGATGTCGGTTTGTGTTTTCATCCGACATTGTAGGGTTTAAGCGTTGGTTTTTTGGATACAATCGATGCCTCTAAATGTTACGTTATAAGCTATTTCTATAGTAGTCATTAATAAGAAGGCTTCTCTTTGGATCAAAGAGACGGTTGTGCATGATCTGTTTGAAGCGTAACATGGTTGTGCTCATTTTATAGTGACCAATCATATATGCCTCGTTGTTGAGATAGATATCTTTGTGAGAAGGAAATTTTACTCTAGGAATGCACATTTGTTTATATGATAATGTATCAAAATGTTGTGTAGTATCCTCTTATTTCACACAATAATCTTCATCCTTGATATTTCACCATTTTTGTTCGGACCAAAAGAGTGAATTCTAACACCAAAGCCACATGAAATACCAATGCTTTCTTAAAATTCTTCTATTTCTTTAATAGTAGGGAAAATCATTCCAAAAAAGGGAGTATCCAGATCAACAACATTAGAAAAACATAATATTCTGCCTTCATAACATGAACTTGATCTATAAGAAGTTGTATGTTACTGCATCCTATTTGTATGATAACATGCCCATTTTTTATGGAAATGTGCCCAATTTTTGTGTGTGTGCCCTATTAGCACGTTAACGCAACCATGTTTATTCTTAGATCCTATTTCCTATTCTAATATACACATTTTGTGTGGAAAAATGCATGTAATATACCCAATTATTACATGATTGTGTAACATATAACTTGTTAATTATGCAATTAGTATGTTACTATGCCCAATTTGTATGATAATGCTCATATTTTTGTGGAAATCTACCCAAGTTTTTGTCTCACATCCTATTACCACATTAATGTGCTCATTTACTAAGAACCTACTTCCTATTCCAATTCACCCAATTTGTGAGGAGAAATGCTCATAATGTACTCAGTCATTATGCACCCCAATGCTTTTTTCCTAATTACTATATTGGGTCCAAAATTACTTCCTCTAACACACATACTTGGGGTTCAACAATGACTACTTTCTGTGTAATGTGCCCATCTATAACCTGAACACACACCAACAGTGGTTCTATTGTGATAGTATGTGTCCCGATTGACAAGTAGTTGTACACAAGCGCCTAGTACATGTTCCATTAAGCTTGATTGATGAGTGTACACTAGTACATTTTTGAGCTCTGGTTTCACATTTCTTAATTTTTTTTATAGAAAAAACCAACACTAGTGCCTAAAATATAAGTTCATAAAGAACAAGTGTCACTACTGGTCAAGTCTTGTAGATTTAGAAAAAACACGGGTACCAATTTTATTATAATGTCATGTTTTTCTGAAGAATCTACGTCACAGAAAGCCTGCAAAATTCAATTTCTTAGGGGGGGATTAGATATAGGTTGTTTACATTATCTATACAAAGACTGACAAAGAAGACCTTTTTGCAAAATAAATTTTACCTCCTAAATCCTCTTTCATCGATTGTACTCCATTGAATCTGACTATGTAGTTCAAGCCTACTGCAAAAAATTTACCATTAAAAATTCTATTATTTCAGATTCTTCTTAAAGAACCAATGATAAAGGGTTCCCACCATGTGCCCCCAAAAAAATAATTTTCCCCCAAAATAGGGTTATGTTATTGGTTTTGTTGCTAGTAACCAATGACATATGTTTTAGTGAGTTTGGATTTTTTTAATAGGGGTAAGTACATTTAACAAACTAAAAATCCATATACAATCTTAGTTTAGCCTTTTTCTAAGCTTTTCCTTTCATTTCCGACCTTGATGTTTTATTAGTGGAAATTATAAAGTTTTATGTATATTTGATCCCTATATTTGACATTATAAAAATTTATGCACAAATACCTCAATAAAAGTTTATGAAAAGGGTTTAATTTGCAAACTATCAACTTAAGAGGGATAAGGATATAATAAAATTGAACTAGAAGTTTCTACGGCCTTTTTGTATAAGAAAAACAAAAGAAAATCCTAAAACTAAGAAAATGTGACATTAAATGAATTAATTTTTCAATTAAGTGAAAATAAGAGTAAATTGGCAAAAATTCATAGAAGGGGAATTCGAAATATAATTCTAAGTCCAAATTCATTTCCTTTGGTTACAAATTTACTTGAGCGATAAGTTTCACAACTTTTGGGAAATTAGTAATTACTTTTGCATAGTAGCACGGGTGAGTGTTCCAAGAAGGTGATCACGTCGATGATGGTGGAGGAGGCAGTGAGGGTGAGGTTGGAATGCTCGAGATCGAATCCTACCTCATCGACAGGAGTCATTCTGATCTCCAAAGGAAATGTTGAGGCCCGTCTTGTTGATCTAGCATCTTGCAAGGTTGTACAAAGAGAGGGATCGAGGGGAATTCTGGGAGGACAAACTAGGGCTGAGAAGGGGGACCTTGCGTTGGCAAAGAGGCCATCAGGATCGCCATGGGCAGATCCATTCAAAGTGGGGAAACCCTCTTCTCCGATCTCCAAGAGCTTGTGTATTGTTCCATTGGAGGTCTAGGATGGGAAAATTGTTTACCCGCAACCTGAAGCTGAGGAGATTGCTTCAAAATGGAGGAACTCGGTGGCAGGCTACGTGATCAATTTGAAGGTACATATTACAACACTCGAGAAGTATCTTGCCTGGTTGTGGAAGGTGAAAGGTTCTATTCACATCCTATCACAGCCACATAGTTTCTTCATTATCAAATTCTCAGATGAATCAGATATGACTCATGCTTTAGAAGATGGCCCTTGGTTTGTTAAACGGAAGACTTTGGCCCTTAAGCAGTGGCAGATTGGTGATAATTTGTAGAAGGAATCCTTTTCGGAGGTACCAGTTTGGGTTCGGTTGCATAGTATCCCTCTGGAACTCTGGGGGGATATGATGTTTAGTAGAATTGGGAGTTTCCTACAAAGACCAATAGATGGTTATATTGATTTGGTCAGTGATATTGGTGTGGAGCAGAGGATATTCTTTTAGTATGAATGGATTCCAAAGAGATGTGATGCATGCGGTTCCCTAGGACACGAGATGTCTACTTGTCCTAAGAATCTAAACATCAAGAGAGTTAATGAGAAGAAGGTGTTTGAAAGAAAGCAATGGGTCATGAAGTAAAAGCATGTAGGGAAAGAGATGCTTGAATCTTCTGTTGATATGATGAAGGAAAGCACTGCTAAGAAAATGACCTCTAAATTGCCTATTGCTAATATTTCTTCTGGTCTTGATGTAGTGCAAAGGTCTATACTTGATATGCCTATCTCTGAATGAACTGAGCTCAATAACTGCAACTGCCCCTCATGTGAGGTTGGAGTTCACTCTGGCTGTATGGGAGGTCAACCTATAGATGACTATTCAAAAGATAGAAAGGTCCACATTTTGAAGAGGGTTCTGGATAGCTCTATGATCTCCCCTATTGGTGTGGTTCTATCTCAGTCTACATCGGTTGATGACGGATTTCAATTGGTGAAGTCTAAGTCTAAGGGTCCCCCTAAGCTTACTAAAACCAAGAAATCCCAGGTGTCTTTTGTTGCAAAGATGATAGTTACATCTTCTAACAAGATTCATGGATTGGATTTCCTTATCGATGAGGATTGTTTGATAACTACGACTAGCAGGCCTCTATCCCCTGCAGGGGCCAATGAATGACACCATTTTGGTCACTTCCTGGAATATGAGGAGCCCCAATTTACCATTAAAAATTATATTGTTTCAGATTCTTCTTAAGGAACCAATGATAAAGGGTTCCCACCATGTGCCCCAAAAATTGGGTTATGTTGTTGGTTTTGTTGCTAGTAACCATGACACATGTTTTAGGTAGTTTGGCATTTTTTAATAGGGGTAAGTACAAGTAACAAACTAAAAATCCATGTACAATCTTAATTTAGCCTTTTTCTAAGATTTTCCTTTCATTTCCGTCCTTGATGTTTTATTAGTGGAAATTATAAAGTTTTGTGTATATTTGATCCCTATATTTGACATTATAAAGATTTATGCACAAATACCTCAATAAAAGTTTATGAAAAGGGTTTAATTTGCCAACTATCAACTTAAGAGGGATAAGGATATAATAAAATTGAACTAGAAGTTTCTATGGCCTTTTTACATAAGAAAAAGATAAGAAAATCCTAAAACTAAGAAAATGTGACATTAAATGAATTAAGTTTTCAATTAAGTGAAAATAAGACTTAATTGCCAAAAATCCATAAAAGGGTAATTCAAAATATAATTCTAAGTCAAAATTCATTTTGTTTGGGTACAAGTTTACTTGAGCGATAAGTTTCACAACTTTTGGGAAATTTGTAATTACTTTTGCATAGTAGCGCGGGTGAGGGTTCCAGGAAGGTGATCACGTCGGCGATGGTGGAGGAGGCACTGAGGGTGAGACTGGAATACTCGAGATCAAATTCTCCCTCATCGGAGGGAGTCATTCTGATCTCCAAAGGAAATGCTGAGGCCCATCCTGTTGATCTAGCATCTTGCAAGGTTGTGTAGAGTGAGGGATTGAGAGGAATTCTGGGAGGACAAACTAGGGATGAGAATGGGGACCTTGCATCAGAAAAGAGGCCATCGGGATCGCCATGGGAAGATCCGATCAAAGTGGGCAAATCTTCTTCTACGATCTCTAGGAGCTTGCAACTGTTCCATTGGGGGTCTCAGATGTGAAAATTGTTTACTTGCAAGTTGTAGCTGAGGAGAATGCTTCGAAATGGAGGAACTCGGTGGCAGGCTACATGATCAATTTGAAGGTACATATTCCAACACTCGAGAAGTTTCTTGCCTGGTTGTGGAAGGTGAAAGGTTCTATTCACATCCTATCATGGCCACACAGTTTCTTCATTATCAAATTCTCAGATGAATCAGACATGACTCATGCTTTAGAAGATGGGCCTTGGTTTGTTAAAGGAAAGCATCTGGTCCTTAAGCAGTGGCAGATTGGTGATAATTTGGAGAAGGAATCCTTGTCGGAGGTACCAGTTTGGGTTCAGTTGCATAGTTTCCTTCTGGAACTCTGGGGGGGATATGATGTTTAGTAGAATTGGGAGTTTCTTGGGAAGACCAATAGATGTTGATAGGGCTACTAAAGAAGGGACAAGAATTGTGTTTTCAAGGATCTTTGTTCTTATGTCTGTTGATTCACTTTTTCCTATATATATTGATTTGGTCAGTGATACTGGTTTGGAGCATAGGCTATTCTTTCAGTATGAATGGATTCCAAAGAGATGTGATGCTTGCGGTGCCCTTGGACATGAGATGTCTTCTTGTCCTAAGAATCTAAACATCAGGAGAGTTAATGTGAAGAAAGTGTTTGAAAGAAAGCAATGGGTCATGAAGGAAAAACATGTAGGGAAAGAGATGCCCGAATCTTCTGCTGAGATGATGAAGGAAAGGACTACGGAGAAAATGACCTCTAAATTGCCTACTACTAATATTTCTTCTGGTCTTGATGTAGTGCAAAGGTCTGTACTTGATATTCCTATCTCTGAATGAACTGAGCTCAATAACTGTAGCTTCCCCTCATGTGAGGTTGGAGTTCACTCTGGCTGTATGGAATGTCAACATATAGATGACTATTCAAAAGATAGAAAGGTCCACATTTTGAAGAGGGTTCTAGATAGCTCTATGATCTCCCCTATTGGTGTGGTTCTAGCTCAGTCTACCCCAGTTGATGATGGCTTTCAATGGGTGAAGTATAATTCTAAGGGTCCCCCTAAGCTTACTAAAACCAATAAATCCCATGTTTCTTTTGTTGCAAGGATGATAGATACATCTTCTAACAAGTTTCATGGATTGGATTTCCTTACCGATGAGGATTGTTTGATAACTACGGCTACCATGCCTCTATCCCCTACTGGGGCCAATGAATGACACCATTTTGGTCACTTCCTAGAATGTGAGGATCACCAACACAGGGTCCAGGAAGAGCTAAGGAGCGTTAATTCCTGTGTTTTCTATATTTTGGAATCTAAAATTAGAAGGAAAAATATCTAGAGGATCATGCAAAGGATTTGGCCTAATTATAATTGTTTTATTAATCACGAGTCTCATCCTCTTGGTAGAATCACTGTGGTTTGAGATCCTTGTAGTGTTGATATAAACATTATTTCGTCTTCTGCTCAGATGGTTCACTACTTATGCAACCAGGGAGGGATGTATTTCTTCTTTACTACTATGTTGGATTCAATGAAGATAAGAGGAGATCTTTTCTTTGGAAGGAGCTTAGGGAGATTTATTCTTGTATTGATAAAGCCTGGCTTATTTTTGGGGATTTCAACTGTGTAAGGCTTTCTGAGGAAAGATTAGGCAGATCCAATCCTAGTAAGCAATCTATGATCGAGTTTAACTACTTTATGGCTGAATGTGGTCTATATGAAGTGAAGATGAATGGTCCCTAGTTTAATTGGGATAACAAATAGGAAGGAAGTAATTTTACTACATAAAGAATTGACAGAGATATTTTCAATGATTACTTTCTTAGAGAATGTCCAAATTATGTTGGAGATGTGTTTTCTACTATTCATAGTGATCATAAAATTATTCGGGTTTCACTCAATTGTAAGGGCAAGAGGATGAATATTCCTTTCTGATTTATTAATGCCTGGACAGAAAGTGAAGGTTTCATGGAGGCTGTGAAAAGGGGTTGGGATATAGATATGAAAGGGTGTCCTATGTTTAAAGTTCTAAAGAAGCTTAAGTGTGTTAGGACTGAACTCACTTCCTGGAACAAAAAGCATGTTGGGAATTTGAGTGATGAGGCTAGAAGATTGGAAGGTGATGCTCTCAAGGATGAGGAAGTTGCTGATCTGCACCCCTTGGATATAAATCTCAGAAATAATGCTATTAATGCTAGGAAGGTTGCCCTTAAAGCCCTTCACCTAGAGGAAAACCTTCTTATGCAGAAATCCAAAGTCCAGTTGTTGAAATTGGAAAATGATAATAAGGCCCTGGGCCTGATGGTTTTAATGCCCACTTCTATAAAAAGACTTGGACTATCATTGGGGATGATGTCTCTCGAGTTGTTATGGATTTCTTTGAAAAGGGTTAGATAGTTAAAGAAGTTAATAGAACATTTATTACTCTCATTCCTAAAATAAAGGGAGCTACTTCTTCAAAGGACTGGAGACCCATATCTCCTTGTAACTTCATTTTCAAGATCATCGCTAAAATCCTTGCTAATAGGCTGAGTCTTGTCCTCCCTGATGTTATTAGTAAATGTCAAACTGCTTTTGTGAAGAATCGTAGAATTTCTGAAGCTATATTACTCTCGAATGAACTCATTAGTGATTTCTCTAGTCCTAATGGAGTTGGAAAGTTTTGTGTCAAAGAGGATATCACGAAAGCCTATGATTTTGTTAAATGGGCCTATCTTCTGGATATTTTGATATTTATGAACTTCCATGCCTGCTGGATCTCTTGGATTTCTACTATTATGAATTTGACTACTTATCAGGTTCTTATCAATGGAGAACCTTTGGATGTGATTAAACCCCAGAAAGGGTTGAGGCAAGGAGATCCACTTGCTCCTCTTTTGTTTGTTCTCTGTATGCAAGGTTTTACATCCATTATGGATTTCTATATTTCTCAAGGTTTCTTTAAACCTCTGAGGGTCACGAAGGCGATCATTATGTATTCTTTGCCAGAAGAATGAAGAGTCGGCTGGGCTTTTATTTCTACAATGTGCTATTGCCCGAGCTATTTGGAGGAAAGGTGTTGAGGATAGTTATATGCCCAATGAGCCTAAGGATTGGTGGGCAATTTGGAATTGCTCTGACAAGAAAATGGAAATTTAATTTTGATCTCCATCTATCATATATGCCAGCTTTGGAATAGGATTATTTTTTAGAATTGGTCTCCTAATGAAAAGATTTGGACCAAGATTTGTGAGGATTTTAGTCCTTTGTATGATTAGTTTGGTGCATCTAGATTTTTTAGCTTGAAGGTTGAATATGGCAGCCTATGTTCGTTCTTTTTGGTTGCCACTTGCTGTTTCCGGCTCATATCAGGGGTTTGTTTGCTAGTCTTTGCTTCTTACCCCTTTGCAATTTTTGCCCCTACTTGGAATGTACTCTACCCAAGATTTTTGGAGGAAAGGTTTGAGGATGGTGTTATGCCCTCTGAGTCTAATGTTTGGTGGGTTTTTGGAGCTGCTCTACCACGAATTTGGCCTTTTTCATCTTGATCTCCGTCTATCAATTATGGTAGTTTCGGAATACGATCTGAAGGGTTTTCAGTATGTTGTATGAATGGTTTGGTGCATCTGGCTTTTCTAGCTTGAAGGTTGGTTCTAGCAGCTGATGTTTCGATCTTTGTGATGCTGCTTGTTTCTTAATCAGATTTGGGGTTTGCATGTTGGGCTCTGCTGTATATCTTTTTTGCAGAGTTTGTCCCTTCTATTTTGGGATGTTTTTTTTTTCTGCCCGGTTGGGTTTTTATTTATTTTTTGCTGCCCCTGGGATAGCCCTCAGTCTCTTGCTATCCCTTGCTTGTATATATTTTCTTCAAACTTGGTTCTTTACTGGTGTGGTGATTTGGGACCCACCTGTTTTTAACATGAGGAAGAAAGAGAGTACCACACTTGCTTGAGAAAAAATAATTGAATGAGAAAATAGGAGATATCTCAAAAATATTAAATAAAATCATTAATGACTCCAAAAGTAACAATTGATGTTAAATTCATGATCTACACATTAAAATATGCCTTTGAGTGAATTTTCAATCAATTTGGAGAATATTTGGTTAAAAGGTGAATTCACGAGAGAGAGTGTGTAAAACCATCAAAATATTAAATAAATGTACAAACAACTTCACCATGTAAAATTGATGGCAAATTTGTATCCAAGACACTTAATGTGACTTGTGGGTGAAGTTTCATCAAATTTGGAGAATCTTATAATTATTAACGATGGAAGAAAGAGAAAACATGATTTGGTTTATTTAACAAATCAAAAGTTCCCAAAAAGAAAATGTAATCATGTATTAGAATGCCTCATATAAAAAATAGGCCAAATATTAATTTTCAACTGATTTGGTGCATGTTTACAACCTGAAATGAGGAGAGAGAAAAAGAGAAATTAATGTACACACACTTTTTTCAAATTTATTAAGAATTGATTTAATGTGTCACACTCTATTTTTAGTTTCGATTTATCATACAAGATCGCAACCATTGGAGCTGTATCGAGTGGTGCACTCATCTTCCTCCTTGTGATCGGATCGGGAAATAGGTGCAGTGGAAATGCAATTTTAAAATCATGATTTCTATCTGTTTACTTGATCTTTTCTCAATATTTTTCCTCCTAATATTTCCTCTTTGAAATCCGCATCTAATGATCCCAACTATGAATCATTTTGTCGAGTATTTTAAAAAACCCCAAATCTTGCTCTCCAAGCAATTATGGCCACAACCCTCCTCGCTTCATCCACCACCCTCACCTATAAATAATCATACCCCAAGCTTCCCTAGTTCCCTTGCAACTCTTCTCTCCATCCAATTGCTTGTGAACTCACATCTTGGCTTGATAGTGAACGATATTTGCATTTAGAATTTGCGACGCCCCTCTCTCTCCACTGTGCTCCTTCGATGATTCCTTGCACTAGTAAGTTTGTGTTGACCTCCACTTTCTTTCTATGCCCTTGGTCTTGTGAATTGTCTACATATGCCAAATCGACCAAGCTTGGGGCCTCAAATACTAACAATGTTGTTAGCCAAGGAAGGGGACAACCCTCGGTCTTTTGACTATTTTACCCGGCCTTTTCTCTTCTTTTTTCTTGGGTTTCTTGCAAGGGCGTTTTCATCTTTTGGGTTGGTTTTACCCGTGTTGACGTGAGGTTAAGCCATCTTGGACCGCTAAATTGGCGCCTTGCGGTTGGGCCAAATCAAGCGGTCTACCCCTCTCTCCACCTTTCTCACCTTCTTTGATGATGTTTCATCCTCTCATTGGTCAGATTTAGAAAATTATATCTTTGGATTCCTTTGTCCAAAAATTAAAAATTAATATGTTTTAAAATCAAGAAATTAAGGCATATCTAATAAAAATACTTTTGAGCTTTGGTTTTGAGTTTTGTTGAAAGGTGTTTTCTAGAAAATGATTTTAATACATCAAAATCACCAAAAATGTCTTTAATCATTATAACTCCAAAATTGACAAAATTATATTTTTTCTTAATCAAGAGAACCTAATGAGATCAATGGTGATGAGTTCAGAGTTTAAATTGAGGTTTGTTCAAAAATTTCAAAAGTTAGGGTTTCTTTACATTATTGCATGTGAAAAACTCTAATACATGATTATACATTGAAAATAGGAAAAGAGCACCTTAGAATCAATTAAAGTGGTGATAGTGAGTAATAGAATTCAATAAGAGAGGTATGTGCATCCTTACACCTTAAGTTTGCAATATTTGCAAACCTCACCTAATTTCTCTAATGAGGCGCTTATTGAACCCTAATCTCTATTTTGATATTACTTTTTCTATATTTGCCTCAAAATCAATATTGATAAACTATTTCTTGGGTCTTCTACACCACTTCCATGTTTTCAACTATTTGTTGCTTATACTTGCCATAGTTCTTTTAACATGTTGATTTTATTAGACTATTTATCTAGTGAGGTGGTACTTTTGTACAACCACCCATAGATAGGGCATGTGTTATTTTGCCTAGGGGAATGGGTTACACTCCCCCCTATAAAATATTTTATAGGTGACTGGGATGTGTTTCTCTCCCTCACATATATGGTTGAGGTCCGGTAGGTGCCTCATCACTACTTAGTTAAGGTTGCCAATATTATCATGCATGCAAATCATTTACTTTTTCCTTGTTATGGAAAGAGCATATATTTGTTTATTCCTCATTATCTTTACTATCTTCATCTTATGATGAAATATTAGCCTTTATTTCCATGTTATTTCTTTATCTTTTGTACTTGCTCAATATTTTGACACATACCTTGTTTCTTTCTTTTTTTGCATGATTTTCCAACCACCCAAGGTTTGATCAAGGTCTTGAACAAGGCCAAGGAGATCAAGATCAGGAGTAGATACCAATTTTTCTGTTAAGGATGTCTAGGTTGCTTTTTTCTAGATCCCATTATTTTTCTTTTCAGTTTTACTTTCAAGAAACTCATGTAGTGAACTGAGTTCAAAAACAATGTAATAACTTAGTTTCCTTTCTGTTTATATTGCCTGAATCATGTTTATTTACTTGGATTATTATACATGCATTCATGTCTATTATTCTTGGAAAGAGGTGGATGTCCTTATTTCCTTTATATTTTAGTAAGGAGGTGATGTCGCCTCTTTACAGCATGGTATCAGATCCTATTGGGAAATGTATAGGTCATAAGTTGAAAGAAAGGGTGTCTACAAAGGATCAGGGTCTGGGTGTTGGCATGATTTTCCTTTGTACCACTAGCTTGGTCTACAATAATTCCCAGATCCGAATGATACCTTCCTAGTCTGAGCTGATACTAATTGTCTAAAATAGTATACAAAGAGGTAATAGTAGCCTTAGATATCTTTGTTATCTAGTCCTTCTTATCTTATGTTATGCCCTTATCTTTTAGGAAGGGAGATGTGTTTGGGAACATGAACATCTCCTCTTCGGGAGCCTCCTATGGAAACAACGACAACTGGGACACTCTCGTTGCTCTCTCAAACACCAGAACAACCCCTACTACTACTGTAGGCTCACCTATTCTAACCCCTGAACAAGAGTTGACCATGTTGCACCAGCTACTCTAGACCACCTTGGTGGGACAACTCTCCAATTCTATAGATAAACTAAATGAGTTTGCTACGATGGACTTCATCAAGATGAAACATCCATACTTTAAGGGTGAGAGTGAGCCAAACATGGTGGATAAGGATGATGATGGGGTGTTGGCCTTGGAGCATACTTTGGAGGGCATGGTGTGTCATCCTCATCAAAAGGTTCACTTTGTAACTTATGTGATGGATGGGCCAACACGAGTTTGGTAGACGAGTATGGCTTGTACCCGTGATACTTCAAGTATGACCTATGAGTAGTTCCTCAAACTATTCTGCGAGAAGTACAATTTCCTTGCTTATCTGAAGAGGAAGGAAACAAAGTACTATAGTCTACCACAGAGAAGCATGAGTATCTCTAAGTACGTGCAATGTTTCCTCCTTCTGGAATGCTACGACTTGGATATGAAAGAAGATCAACTTTGTTCATTGAGGCTTTAAGATATAGTGCTACGCGTAACCTTATTCCTTAGCTACCTTTGATGTTTCAACAAATGTGGACAAGACGTTGGTGATAGAGTCTTACCTCGGATTTCAGTAATCTGGGCACAAAAACAACAACAAAAGGAAGAACGCAGGTGGAAACTAAAGGTACGATAAGTGGAATTGTTGCTCCCGTCTCACCCTCTAAGAAGGTGCCCTGTTGGAAATGCTCAACCCTATAGACATGGTCAATTGATATGCACCCAACTTCCATGAGTATGACCAAGCTAGACACATCTGACCTAACTGTCCTAAGGTTCAGTATGGGAAAGCTCAACTCAGCAGCCTGCTCAACAACCACAAAAATGACAGAATCTGCCTCCAAGGAACAACAACAACCAGAACCGGCAAGACCATGAACCACCTGTGGAAAAGTAGAACGGTAGTCTATTTTCTATTAATGATGAATAATATGGAGAAGATAATGAAGTCATCAAAGGTACTTTACATCTTAATATACATCCTATTAAAGCACTCTTTGATTCTGGTTTATCAAATACATTCACATCAACTAAGCTTAATGCAATGTTAGAGATAGAATTATAATATAGGGATCATGTTCTAGATGTTAAAACCCCTAGTTCTATAATCTACTCTTCTTATCTCAAACTCCCAACCTTAGCCCTTTGTATCTTTGGGAGGATGTTTCCCTCAAATTTCATCTTGCATGACATGATCTCTTTTGATTTTATCATGGGATGGATTGGTGATGCGATGATTTTGAGTCGCATTTATAGACTCGTTTGATATGTGTTTTATGCATTTATTAGTCATTTTCATGGTTAATGTTGCATAATTCATCTACTTTGGTCTATGCTACTTCTTTATGTCAAATTTCCCTTATTTCAGCATTTTGAGTATTTATTATCAAAAGAATACATTTTGTGTAGACTTATGTGGTTTCATGTGTTAATTTCAGGAAAAACAAGTATCTGCTACTGTCGATACCATCGACAGTGGTCGATACCATCGACCAGACCACAGGTTGCCAGCCGCAGGGACCAGAAGAAAGTTGATACTATCGACAGGTATGTCGATGATATCAAGATACCATCAGGTTGTTGGCGAGAAGTGAGTCGATACTATCGACCCATATGTCGATACCATCGACTAGTGGAGCTTCAATGTTAGAAGAAGACAGAAGCGACGCCTAAGAATGTCGATACCATCGACCCTCGTTGATGGTATCGAGATGACATCAGGCGCAACGACAAAAGAAAAGAACTTCTGATATCCCACTAGGTCGATACCATCGACCCGCGTCGATGGTATCGACATCGTCAGATATGAGTTTGCTTCAGATTGATCTTAATTCGACGGTTGTGATTAATTGGCAACCTGACTCGGGAATTATACCTAATGACGGTGCCCAAGAAGGAATCATCACATCATGAGCAGCTGTACACGTCCCGAGAAGGTGTGGAGAGAAGAACGGAGCCCAGAAGCACGCCCCAGCTGATACGGACACTGAAGAAGACGATTTCCACCACCGAAAGGCGGGAGAACGTGTATTCCACACCAAGGATCGCTTGGATCTTCTCCATTCAGGGGTTTCACCACTCAATCACGTTTTTCTCCATGTTTCCTTTTTTCTACTTGTAACATACTGAATCTCAGGGTCTTCCCTGCAATTTACCCATTCTTGAGCTTTTCTTTGACTTTTAGTCCATTTGGACCTTTTCCATAAATTTCCCATCCTTTTGGATCATTTTTGTACACCTTGTGCAATTTGAGCACAATTTGATGTTGAAATCACTATTTACCCTCATTGATGTAAATTGAGGGGTGTTTGCACAAATAACCCACATTAGGTGATAAGTTAGGGTTAATATTGTAGTTTGGTCATTAATGAGATTATATAGTGGATTATATTTATTTGGAGCTTTTTGGATAAATATATTATTAATAATGTGTATTTGAGTTCATATATGTGTAATTAACCTTTATTGTTTCTCTCTCCTTGAAATATGATTTTAATTCATAATGATATGTTATTTTGTTAAGTAATGAGTATTTGTACCCTAATATGTTTTATATGTCGAATTTACTCACATGTTTCTTATTAATAGCTTTTTCATATAATTCCTTGATTTTAATATATTATTATACTCCTTTATGAGCCATATATTTATTAATGGCCATGTTATGCATTAAACGAGATTATAATTATATAGCATCGTTCTATATGTTATTATCAGCCTTTGGTTAAAATTTGGCGTTATTTGGAATTGATTTGACCCCTCTAATGCATTTTATAAGCTTTTAATATAGTGTTACTATAGTTATTACGTTTATTTCATTAATTTGATGTGAAACGTTATAGTTCCGTTTAATTTAGCTGTCACGCGTTACAGCTTGTAACTCGGTCACACACATGCGATCATAGCCATCCATCTTAGATCCAACGCTTGTGGAGTCGTCTCCTTCATCTAACCCTTTCAAGGCTCAGCGCCGTTTTGCAGGCAACAGATTCCCAATCGTCTCTCTCCCTCATTCTCCCACCGTTTTGTGTAATTCCTTCACCGTTAGCTCCACCTCACACCTCCGGTTCAAACGAACCTTAACTCATCGCCTATCTCGACGTTTTCGCGAAACGCCCAAACCCGATGACCTGCCTCCCTCCACCTCCGTGTCGCAGATGCGATTGGAGTTCCCCTCCGACCTATTTAAGGGGTCGTGGAGCACCCCCTGGCTTCGAGCCTTCCTCCCCTTCCGCCAATTTCACCTCTTCTTGTCTCGTACTCCCCAACCTGCTCGACCTTCACCTCCGGCGACGGTGAGCTCGCCGCGGCGCTCCGCACTGCCTTACCCCAAATTGATGATTGTGTAAGCATCTAACACACTTGTTCTTCGATCTCGGTCTATTAGTTTACCTCCCGACGCTCTTGTCCCACGGGTCCTATAGACCACGGGCATGACCTCCGGCGGCGCCTAGCTTTCCTTGGCCCTGGTGCCCCTCCGCCTGCGGAAATACATTCTTTCGAATCGCCTTGAACCCACGATGGTAACCACGAGCTAAGTTTCTCGTTTCCGTGTGTTCTTAGGGTGCGGTTTCCCCGATTTTGTTCCCCTGTTCTCGACCTGTGGAGCAGCTGGGCAAAGCTCCTGTGCGGCGGAAGCCCCGACTCTGGGCTTGTCCAGTTCGTCCAACGGTGGTGTACACGACCTCGACCCCAGTTTGTTCTCGATGAGATCCTAGCTCCGAATCGGATCGATGGTTCTTCCTGACCTGTTGCTTCTGCGCGCCATGACAGGAGCAAGAAGGTGCCTGGCCAGTAAATGACCAGGGCAACCCTCGCCCCTCTGACCAGTCGATTGTGTGATACAGGGGTAATTTCGTCAATTCACCCCAGGTTTCTGTTTCTCTCTTACTAGCAAACGATGGTTGCAAATGTCATTATTGCCCTCATCATTTCAATTGGTTTGTTTTAACGAGCAAGGGCAGTTTGGTCCTTTCCTCTAATATTTACATCAAGTTGCATTTTTATTTAAATATATGTCACACTATGGTTTTCTTAATTTCTGATTGGTCAGGTTTACTAATTCATAGTAAATCGATCCTTTATCAGAAAAATATGAATAAATAGTCGATGGAAAGGATTTTTAATGTAGAATTCGATTTTGTGGTTTTTGAGACCTGATTCTCAAGGATTTTCTGAAGTTTACTTTGAATGGCATTTTTAATATGTAATTGTTTTAAAATACATAATTAATTCATTTTAACTCTGTTTTATATAATAAAATATGTTTTGTTAATCAGGAGATTATGAGTAATCGTTTGGACTTGGTTTTGAGTTCTAAATCATAGTTTTGTAAAATTAGGGTTTTTCCTATGACTTATGTTTTTGTATATATTAATACATGTGTTATGTTCATAACTAGGATATATGGATGGTTTGCTATCTGTTTGATGGATATGATGGTAATTTTATATCTAAGGTATGTGTCCCTATTTCGTATGTGAAACCTATTTCAGTATGTGCATCCTATTCTAGTATGTGGACTCTATTCATAAATGTGATGATAAATGTGCAATACACCTACTCTCAGTTGGGAACTTTTCCAACCCCACACTCATGATTGTGCTAGCCTGATTATCCCTCTAATTGTATCTATTGACTCTTTACTTATTTTATGCTTATATTGCCATTGTGGTTCATTCAGTTGAATTATGTGAATCTTATTGTTGCCTATGTTGGCTCATCTTTTGAAATACTTGGAAATCTTATATATATTGTGATTGATCTTGTGGCTCATTTGAGTGTAATTCCTTAATCTTGTTATTTGACTATGTGGATCATCCTTTTGAGATATTTGGAAACATTGAATAATGTTGTTCCTTGTTGACTCCTTTACTTGTTGGAATTCTTGTATAATGATGTTGCCTATGATGGCAATGATGATTGAGATTATTTATTTGGGTTTTATTCCCAATGCTTGTTGAATCTTGTTATATACTTTTCACTATGCTGCCAAGTGAATATTTATGCATGATATAGTTATTGGCCAATTGACAATGTAGTGTACATGAGTACAAACCACCCACAGGGCACTGAGGTTTTAGTCCTCCTGCCGGGCACTGGGGTTTTAGTCCCCCTGCCATTTTATATATTAGGCACTGGGGTTTTATTCCCCCTGCCACTTTTTAGGCACTGGGGTTTTAGTCCCCCTGCCATTGGTGAGGTCCGGTAGGTGCCTCACTCTACATTGATAGGACGTTGTGTCATAATTTATATTCATGCAAATGTGATAATTGTTGATATTTAAATGTGGCAGTTTCTCTCTCTCATATTCATATATTTGTCTCATCTCTTTGGAAATCTCTTCTTGTGGAGAATCTTTTATATTACAAAGATTTTTATTATTATTTGTCCTATCCCTTTTTATTAACACATACCTTTTATCTTTCTCTTGCTGGATGACCCCAACCATCCAGGTTAGGATCAGAGTGCGCATGGAAGCTTGGTGAACCCAAGGCTAAGGATAGAAGATGAAGAACATATAGTATATGATCATAGTTGCTTTTATGTTTGAAATAGTTTGTTTGGAGACAATGTTGTATTAGTTAAGTCTTCCTCTACCTAGATCCTTGTAGTTGCTTGTATAAAGTTGTACTCCCATTTGGGGAAATTTTATAATGTACTCTTTATACATTTTTGAATAATGTCAAGATTTTATTCTTCCGCTGCTATCCAATTGATGTTTTTGTTTATCATGTTTTTAGTAGAGACTTTGGGTCTTTACAGCATGGTATCAGAGCATCAAGGTAGTCGGATTCTTGACTAGTTCAAAATTGTCTCCTAAAGAGAACCCTTATCTTATATAGTTTCCCTTTACCTAGTTTTTCACCTTAGAGTTGACCCATAAAGAATGTTTGATTTAGGATCATAATAATTTCTTATTAGAAATAAAATTTGTCAACTTTTTGGTGAATTGTTTATTGAGTAGCTATTAGAGCAAGAAGTTGAAGTGATGGTGTCTAGAAAGGGTCAGAGCTTGGGGGCTGGCAATATTTTCCTCCGCCCCACTAGCTTGGTCACGAGGACTCCTGAGCTCATATGACCTGGCCTGGCCTGATCTGAAACGGACAGCTCGAAATAGTATACCTTTAGACATATTGCCTTATTGTTGAATAACCTTAGAATCCTTTATATGATGATTTGATTTCTTTTCTCAAACAAAAATCATCTTGTAATCCTTAAGTATCTTATATGAGCCTTGGATTACCATGTTAGGGTTTTGTGTACCCTATGCTATACCTTGAGTTGGAATATAGAGTTTAGTAAGGCTTTTTATGTTGGGCTTTATACCCTTAAAATAGTTTGACTTAGTCAACCCTTTGAGTGAAGAGGTAGTGTTAGTACCTTGTAGATTTTTGGAGTTCTTGATTTCGAGGACGAAATCCTCTTTAGGGGGTTGGAGTCCCTCAATGCTTTGAAATCAAGTAACCTTAACTCCTTAGACATGGGAATAGAGAGCTTATGTGTTTAGAGTTTAATAAACCTAATATGTTTGTAATTCATCTTGTTTGTTTATGAACTAATGGATAAGTCATGTAATTCTTATGCTTGAACTCTAATATACTCTTGTTGCACCTAATCATTAATTGTTCATATGTGGATATACATAGTTTGGGTTAAGTCACCCTAATGGTAAAATGTGTATGATAAAGTACACCCTAAGGATGCCTTGATATGTAAGGGTCATGTTGACCTAAACCCTAGGATGTAATCATCTAGCCTTGACAATACATATATACCCTTCATGCCTTTCTTGACACATTAGTGACATTAGGTGTAATCACATGATATACCTTAATGCATGTAAATGGATTATAATCACTTAATCATAGTGGTGACCTAATTATCCACACATGTTAGGCATAGCACCTTGTTGACTAAAATACATCTCATTGATCATCTTATTGGTTTATGAATCGAATCAGTAATAAGATGATGAGTAATTAGATTCACATAATGTGAGGTTAATTCATAGTAACTAGTGTTGTGAGGGAACATGATTAGTGATGGCATGGATATGAGTATGTTAGATGTTGTGACCATATGTTCCTTGGAGATAAGCCATATACCCTTAGACCTGTTATTAGGGTAATAATTGGTTGGATGATATTATATGGCATAATCCCACATGTTGTAGTTATTGGATAATAATATTGAGTTATTTAGGTTTTTAACCTAATGCATTAATATATGTTGTAATGGCCTTGTAAACCCTAATTGTGCTTAAAACCCTTAATGAGGGAGATACCCATGATATAATATTGAGATATAATTGTTTTGTAATAAAATGTGGCACAAGTGTTAGTATAATAGATATGCTGCCTTTTCATGAAAGAGTTTATGTAGCAAGATGTTGGTTATGTTGGGTTTGATATAAGGCTATAGGTTTTGTGGAAACCTTAGTAACACCTGACTTATGTAGATTTATGTGGTACCCTAGATTAAGGGTTATAACCTAGTTGTTTATGGTTGGGATGTTACACACTCACACTCTCTTTCCTCTTGTTGTGATTTCGGGGACGAAATCCTCTTTAAGGGGTGATGTGCTGTAACATACTGAATCTCAGGGTCTTCCCTGCAATTTACCCATTCTTGAGCTTTTCTTTGACTTTTAGTCCATTTGGACCTTTTCCATAAATTTCCCATCCTTTTGGATCATTTTTGTACACCTTGTGCAATTTGAGCACAATTTGATGTTGAAATCACTATTTACCCTCATTGATGTAAATTGAGGGGTGTTTGCACAAATAACCCACATTAGGTGATAAGTTAGGGTTAATATTGTAGTTTGGTCATTAATGAGATTATATAGTGGATTATATTTATTTGGAGCTTTTTGGATAAATATATTATTAATAATGTGTATTTGAGTTCATATATGTGTAATTAACCTTTATTGTTTCTCTCTCCTTGAAATATGATTTTAATTCATAATAATATGTTATTTTGTTAAGTAATGAGTATTTGTACCCTAATATGTTTTATATGTCGAATTTACTCACATGTTTCTTATTAATAGCTTTTTCATATAATTCCTTGATTTTAATATATTATTATACTCCTTTATGAGCCATATATTTATTAATGGCCATGTTATGCATTAAACGAGATTATAATTATATAGCATCGTTCTATATGTTATTATCAGCCTTTGGTTAAAATTTGGCATTATTTGGAATTGATTTGACCCCTCTAATGCATTTTATAAGCTTTTAATATAGTGTTACTATAGTTATTACGTTTATTTCATTAATTTGATGTGAAACGTTATAGTTCCGTTTAATTTAGCTGTCACGCGTTACAGCTTGTAACTCGGTCACACACATGCGATCATAGCCGTCCATCTTAGATCCAACGCTTGTGGAGTCGTCTCCTTCATCTAACCCTTTCAAGGCTCAGCGCCGTTTTGCAGGCAACAGATTCCCAATCGTCTCTCTCCCTCATTCTCCCACCGTTTTGTGTAATTCCTTCACCGTTAGCTCCACCTCACACCTCCGGTTCAAACGAACCTTAACTCATCGCCTATCTCGACGTTTTCGTGAAACGCCCAAACCCGATGACCTGCCTCCCTCCACCTCCGTGTCGCAGATGCGATTGGAGTTCCCCTCCGACCTATTTAAGGGGTCGTGGAGCACCCCCTGGCTTCGAGCCTTCCTCCCCTTCTACCAATTTCACCTCTTCTTGTCTGGTACTCCCCAACCTGCTCGACCTTCACCTCCGGCGACGGTGAGCTCGCCGCGGCGCTCCGCACTGCCTTACCCCAAATTGATGATTGGGTAAGCATCTAACACACTTGTTCTTCGATCTCGGTCTATTAGTTTACCTCCCGACGCTCTTGTCCCACGGGTCCTATAGACCACGGGCATGACCTCCGGCGGCGCCTAGCTTTCCTTGGCCCTGGTGCCCCTCCGCCTGCGGAAATACATTCTTTCGAATCGCCTTGAACCCACGATGGTAACCACGATCTTAGTTTCTCGTTTCCGTGTGTTCTTAGGGTGCGGTTTCCCCGATTTTATTCCCCTGTTCTCGACCTGTGGAGCAGCTGGGCAAAGCTCCTGTGCGGCGGAAGCCCCGACTCTGGGCTTGTCCAGTTCGTCCAACGGTGGTGTACACGACCTCGACCCCAGTTTGTTCTCGATGAGATCCTAGCTCCGAATCGGATCGATGGTTCTTCCTGACCTGTTGCTTCTGCGCGCCATGACAGGAGCAAGAAGGTGCCTGGCCAGTAAATGACCAGGGCAACCCTCGCCCCTCTGACCAGTCGATTGTGTGATACAGGGGTAATTTCGTCAATTCACCCCAGGTTTCTGTTTCTCTCTTACTAGCAAACGATGGTTGCAAATGTCATTATTGCCATCATCATTTCAATTGGTTTGTTTTAACGAGCAAGGGCAGTTTGGTCCTTTCCTCTAATATTTACATCAAGTTGCATTTTTATTTAAATATATGTCACACTATGGTTTTCTTAATTTCTGATTGGTCAGGTTTACTAATTCATAGTAAATCGATCCTTTATCAAAAAAATATGAATAAATAGTCGATGGAAAGGATTTTTAATGTAGAATTCGATTTTGTGGTTTTTGAGACCTGATTCTCAAGGATTTTCCGAAGTTTACTTTGAATGGCATTTTTAATATGTAATTGTTTTAAAATACATAATTAATTCATTTTAACTCTGTTTTATATAATAAAATATGTTTTGTTAATCAGGAGATTATGAGTAATCGTTTGGACTTGGTTTTGAGTTCTAAATCATAGTTTTGTAAAATTAGGGTTTTTCCTATGACTTATGTTTTTATATATATTAATACATGTGTTATGTTCATAACTAGGATATATGGATGGTTTGCTATCTGTTTGATGGATATGATGGTAATGTTATATCTAAGGTATGTGTCCCTATTTCGTATGTGAAACCTATTTCAGTATGTGCATCCTATTCTAGTATGTGGACTCTATTCATAAATGTGATGATAAATGTGCAATACACCTACTCTCAGTTGGGAACTTTTCCAACCCCACACTCATGATTGTGCTAGCCTGATTATCCCTCTAATTGTATCTATTGACTCTTTACTTATTTTATGCTTATATTGCCATTGTGGTTCATTCAGTTGAATTATGTGAATCTTATTGTTGCCTATGTTGGCTCATCTTTTGAAATACTTGGAAATCTTATATATATTGTGATTGATCTTGTGGCTCATTTGAGTGTAATTCCTTAATCTTGTTATTTGACTATGTGGATCATCCTTTTGAGATATTTGGAAACATTGAATAATGTTGTTCCTTGTTGACTCCTTTACTTGTTGGAATTCTTGTATAATGATGTTGCCTATGATGGCAATGATGATTGAGATTATTTATTTGGGTTTTATTCCCCATGCTTGTTTAATCTTGTTATATACTTTTCACTATGCTGCCAAGTGAATATTTATGCATGATATAGTTATTGGCCAATTGACAATGTAGTGTACATGAGTACAAACCACCCACAGGGCACTGAGGTTTTAGTCCTCCTGCCGGGCACTGGGGTTTTAGTCCCCCTGCCATTTTATATATTAGGCACTGGGGTTTTATTCCCCCTGCCACTTTTTAGGCACTGGGGTTTTAGTCCCCCTGCCATTGGTGAGGTCCGGTAGGTGCCTCACCCTACATTGATAGGACGTTGTGTCATAATTTATATTCATGCAAATGTGATAATTGTTGATATTTAAATGTGGCAGTTTCTCTCTCTCATATTCATATATTTGTCTCATCTCTTTGGAAATCTCTTCTTGTGGAGAATCTTTTATATTACAAAGCTTTTTATTATTATTTGTCCTATCCCTTTTTATTAACACATACCTTTTATCTTTCTCTTGCTGGATGACCCCAACCATCCATGTTAGGATCAGAGTGCGCATGGAAGCTTGGTGAACCCAAGGCTAAGGATAGAAGATGAAGAACATATAGTATATGATCATAGTTGCTTTTATGTTTGAAATAGTTTGTTTGGAGACAATGTTGTATTAGTTAAGTCTTCCTCTACCTAGATCCTTGTAGTTGCTTGTATAAAGTTGTACTCCCATTTGGGGAAATTTTATAATGTACTCTTTATACATTTTTGAATAATGTCAAGATTTTATTCTTCCGCTGCTATCCAATTGATGTTTTTGTTTATCATGTTTTTAGTAGAGACTTTGGGTCTTTACACTACTCCACATTTTTCTTTGAGATGAACATGCGGGGTTAATCCCCTTTGTCTTTAGGACTGGGAGTAGCCCGGGAATTCATTGTATGATGATTTTATCATAGTAATTCATATCTTATCTCTTAGATCCGTGGTATAATTTCGTTTTCTCCAATATATTGTTATGCTTGATCACCATAATAATAATCTAATGCCCTTAATTACTTTGAAAGAAGAATTAATGGTTGAAAAGAGACAAAATTTACATTAATTGACAAATCCCTTGAACAACGTGGTGTAAGATGAATGGTGGATACTGAGAGGTCATTTTTAATGCACCTTGTTTAGGGTATAGGTTACTATGACGGTGGAACCAACCTAGACATAGGTAGTGAATTGTACCACGATAGTGGGCAATTCTGATTTCAAGCCACTACCCGGATAGAGAGATAAAATTGAGTGACTATATAGAATTTAATACAATGAAAAAACCCACGGTGAAACCGCAATCCTAAAGATCTCCTTTTGAATTGATTAAACCAAACATTTAATCGATTGCTTTGTTTTGTTTCATTTTTATTTTCTTTTAATTTTAACAACAACTCTCAACTATTTAATCGGCTTAGCTGATCGCGAGTAGTTAGTAGGAGTCTCTGACAATTTCACGTATCCTTGAGTTCGACTCGGGCCTCAAAAAGGCCTATATTACTTCGACGCGTTCACTTGCGTTTCTGCGCACGGTAAATTTGTGTCAAGTTTTTGGTGTCGTTGCCGAGGATACGGCAAGTTGTCGGCACTACGAGTGCTGCAAGCTGCCACTCTAGGCCACATTTTTTTATGATTTTAAAAATTTATAGGTTAGTCTTTTTCGCATCTTGTAGTTGTCTAGCACTGTATTGAACGTAATTTACTATTTTGCAGGTACTATGCATGGTGCAGACGCGTAGTACCGACTACACACAACAAGCACCAGAGGTTCCACTGACGGGACATGAAGACGAGGAAGGCCACAATCAAGACCAATTAGAAGAAATAGATTCAGAATCCGAACAATAAGAAATTGAAGAGCCACAGACAATATGGGAGAAGATCAAGGCTTCTTCCTCATCCGCTTCTAAGGGGGCAATCAAGAAGCAGACGGTTAATATTCTAACATACAAGATTGATCCGGCTTTAATCAACTTGGTGAAGTTGAATGCTTTCCATGGGCTCAAGAATGAAGACCCCACCGCGCATATAAGTCAATTTGTGGAGAATTGTGATATGATAAAAATAGACAGATTTCCACAAGATGTGCTCTACTTGAAGCTCTTCCCGAGTTCTCTAGCGGGAAATGCGCGAGAGTGCTTACATAACCAGGACGATGAATATGTGGAATCTTGGGACCACATGGTGGAGGTATTCTTTGAACAGTTCTTCCCGCCCGAGAAGACCAATGACATGATCAGAAAGATTCACAATTTCACTCAGAAGGCAGGTGAGACCTACTCGGAGACGTGGGAACATTTTCAGATTATGTTGAGGAGGTGCCCACACCATGGTCGGGATAAGGAGAAGCAGGTCAAAATCTTCTATTTTGCTATCTCTGAGCATGATAGAAGTAACCTTGATTCAGTAGGGTCAGGATTTTTCTTAAATAACACAGACACGAGGTGCTGGGAGATTCTGAAGAATATGGTGAAAAAGCAATCTTGGGGCGATAGGGATGCACCAGAACAAGTTAAAGCTGCAGGTGAGTCCAGAGCCATAAAGGAGCTGAATGACAAGCTAGATCTTCTAGCCACGAAATTGCTAGCCAAGGAAGATGCATCATCTGATGAGGAAGCCCAAGTCAAATTCATGCAACAATAGGGCTACAGAAACAATGATTATGCTTGGAGGAGGGACAATAAGTTCTCATGGAAGGATCCCAATAACTTCCTACAAGATCCTGATGTAAAGCCACAACCTAGAGCTGAAGATAAAAGCACCGAGTTGCTTAGTCAAATGGTGTAGCAGAATCAGGAGATGATGAGTATGTTCAGTAAACAACTGCAGTCCCAAGGTGACATCTTGACCAAATTTGGGCAGACACTACAAAGTCATGGAGCATAAATGCGGGCGTTAGAAACCACCATCACCCAAATTTCCAATGAAGTGGTGGCCATCAAGCATGCCAATCAGCAGAGACAGGTTGGGAATGCAGATGTGGTTCAAGCGCATCATCAAGTTAAATACATGTCTGTGATTAATGAGGAAGAACCCTTGGTGACAGAGATCAAGGACCAAGGCAAAATGATGTTTGATACGGAGGCTATACCGGCAATACCGTATCCTCGCAGTCATTATGGACTACCAGGCAGATACACTCCTTTTAGGAAATCCTGCCAAGAGCCCATGATGGTCGCACCCCCACCTAGTCGAGAAGAGCATGTGAAGGCCATTCGTCAAGGTGTGGATACATCCACTGCGAGAGAGGAGCCACCGCAAGTTATACCTGTTGATGATGTTCCGAAAAAGTTTATGCCAGAGGGGGTCATTGAAGCAAGCTTAGGGGAGCTTGCCCCGAAAAGCTCATATGTGCCACCTCATAAGCGTTTGAATGAGGCTGTTGTGTTTAGTCCGGAAAGCCCTAGGCCGAAGAAAGAGCATAGGCACTATAGGAAATTCTTGGAGATGTTCAGAAAACTCCATGTAAATATTCCATTAGTGGAGATGATAGAGAAGATTCCCACCTGTGGGAGGTTTATCAAAGAAATAATCAACAAGAAGAGGCAGATTAAAGACACAGATGTTTGTCAGATGAATGAAATGGTGAGCTCAATCATCCATGGGAATTTTCCACAGAAGAAGAAAGACCCAAGAGGCTTTTATATCCCATGTTCGATAGGCGATCAACACTTTCCACGAGCTCAGAGTGATTTGGACACGAGCATTAATCTTATGCCACTAGCCACATTTCAAAAGCTTGGGTTGAAGGAAATGAAGAAATCAGCAGCAACTATTGAGTTGGTGGATGGGTCCATTGTAAAGCCATACGGAGATTGTGAAGATGTACTCATCAAGGTGGACAAGTTCATCTTTTCGGTAGATTTCGTCATCATGGATATGCGACAACTTCAAAGTTGCGAGATGCTATTAGGTAGGCAGTTTCAAGCAACGACCGATGTAGTCACTGCAATTGGGAGAGGTACGCTGACGTTGGGAATTGGTTAAGATCGAGTGGAGTTCAAGCTGCCGCACGATCCTTTGGGAACCTTCTCTGAAATACCAAGTTGATGAGGCGCTTCAAGTCATCTAGCCTAAGACGTTAAATAAGGGCGCTTGTTGGGAGGCAACCCAACCATTGGTACTTTATTTTAGTTCCTTTACATTCGTAGTTTTATTTGTTTTAACTTAGTTTGTAGTGTAAAAAAGATACTGTGATCGTTTTCTACATGTGTAGGGCTGAGGAAGAGTCGATGACATCAACCCTTATGTCGATGGTATCGACCATGGTACAGGTTGGCGACTGCAGAAATTGCACTGCGTCGATACTATCGATGGCCTCGTCGATGGTATCGACATACCAATAGGCAGATCGCAAGCAGGGGTCGATGGTATTGACATGGATGTCGATACTCGCGAGATCTCTAGAGATTTTCAAAATGAATTGTCTCAGTAATCGCGTCGATGGTATCGACACATTCATACAAAGAAGGCGGCGGTCGGGCCTCACGAGGGTTTGCCCTAATCAGAGAGTCGATACTATCGACTCGCGTCGATAGTATCGACGCGCCGCGTCAACGGTCTGCGGTGAAAGATCTACGACGATCGCAACAATCAGGAGTTCGATCTGGGGGACGAGTTGATACCATCGACTCACGTCGATTGTATCGACGCGTCAGCAATCCAAGCCCCACAGATCCAGCCATCGACGACCATCGATACTCGCGGCGGTACGGATTGTGCTACCCGTGTCGATACCATCCACTCGTGTCGATGGTATCGATGGGCATACAGCAGCACTGGCCACGGCTATATATGAGGAGTATTTGCATCAGATGACATCACAACTCCAGAGCAATCCTCCTCCACTTGTGCCGAGCATATTCCAGAGCTATCCAAGCCCGACAACGAGCAACGCCGAGCACATCCTTCATGGAGTGGAGATTCACTTCTCCGATCTTCACTGAGCTCCCTTTCTATTTCTCTTTCTGTCGCGATCATGGTGCATGTTGTCGGTGCATCGTCGTCTCGTGCCGACCCGATGGAGATCCCAGAATTCGTGCCACCTCCGACCGTGTCAATCCCATGCCTACGGCTGATTCATCCATCTGTGAGGTCAAGAAGATATACGAGGAGATCTTAAAGAGAAAGATCAAGTCAACATGTTATGTTGAACGGGACACCATCCGCAACTTGGGGTTGGAAGCCAACCTCAACTATGTTCTGAAGGGTCCGGCCCGACACACGCGAAGACGGCCTGACGAGCTGGAGTTTCATGCAGAGGGCCAGCTGTTCTTCAGCGAGTGGCCGACGTACAAGGAGTTGGTGGTTGAGTTTATGGCGTCACTAGATGTCTGCGTCATACCCAACGACGTTATAGCCACCGGCCGCGAGTGGATCAAGGGTCGGGTGTCTTTCTAGCTGTACAATAACGACTACACCCTTACACTCTGGAAGTTCACCATATCTTCAACTGGAATCACTCGCGGTCAGACTACCGGTGACCGAAAAACCACACCGACTACGATGCAATCTTCGCCGCGCTGGTGACGGTGCCGCCGGGTAAGTCAGTGAGCTACCATAATGCTGCGGTAGCTGATTTCGAGCACCCCTTTATCAGGATACTTCACCAGATGCTGAGTTCTACGTTGTTTTCTAGGGGTGATCTGGCCCTCAGCAAGTTTCAGGAACAAACCTATTTTTCTTATATAAACTCTTGAAGCGCCAAGAATGCAACTGGGGCACTTTCTTTTTGCAGTGGGTTTTGGCGGTGAAGAGGAGTACACGGAAAGTGCCAATTCACTTTGGCGGGCTTATCACCAAGCTGGCCTCCTACCTTGGGTTGAATTTCCAGCAGCTTACTCCTCTCTCCAACAGGAGCAAGGTGAACTTGCAACATCTACACCACTCCAACCTCATCCTTCTTCGAGATGGCTTGGCGTATGCACACTGCCACGTCAACCATGCTTACCAAGAGTGCTCGCTTCCCGATCCGGTCTTCAACATCAAAGGGGCGTAACACTTCCGATGGCCTATCATAGCCATTGCTGACTCTGATGAAGATGACGGCAACGACGACAATGACAACAATGACGATGAGGCTGCAGAGGAAGAGGAGGCCTACACCCCTCTTCGGGCACGAGTGGCACCATGGAAGCGTCCTCACATGCATCCGGGTGCATCTTCATCATCGCAGCCTCCACCACCACCACCTTCCTCGTAGACAAGCGAGGATGCCTACTCGATGCAGGGCATGTATGCTATGTTGCATGAGGTACAATAGACGCAACATCATCAGTCTGCGATGTACACTGATATTCAAGAAACTACAAACCGGTTACTGGACAATCAGAGGGCAATGTTCGAGAACGAGCGTCTTCCCCTAGACAACATACAACAAATTCATGCTCAGTTGCATAGGATGGAGATGCAACAACATCCCTTTTACGATCACTATTGGAGCCATAATTACTTTGGAGGCTATCCACAAACTCCACCTAGGGCCCAATTTGATCTGAGCTTCCAGGGGGAGTACCCATCTTGGGACCCCACGGCTCCGCCTGAAGAGTAAATCGGTATCTCTGTTCCAACCTTTAAGATTGTTTTTAACTATGAGGCCATAGTCGAATTCAAGCTTGGGGGGGGTGTTGGAAGAACTCTATCTTTTATTTTCTCTATTTTTAGTTTTATTGCTTTTGTTCTTGTCATTTGTTTCTTGCAATCTTAGTTGTTTGTAGGATCCACATTCTATCTAGTGTAATCGTGGATGTCTTAAGTCTTGTGTCATCTCAGTTGCATGTACATGGGAATTAAGGGGAAATTAACAATTTTTGAGTGTTCGCAAGCTTGAGTGTTGTTCAACTTTGATCACTTAACTTACAAAATGATTGGTTTTGTCAACTTTAAAATAGAAAATCACAACTGTACATTCCTAATGATTCATGAAAGTGGACGAAATTGGTTGTTTGAGCCTAAACTGACCAAATGATAATGAGACACTAATTTGAAGTAAGAGAGAGAAACCTCTTAACTACTACACAGGTCAGTAAGGAGGGACACATAATACTTTTCAAAGGTTCAGTCAATTAGTCTTGTGATCTGTCCACCTCATTGCTTTTAACAATCCACCACAAGATTTGGAAGTAAAGTACGGTTTCAACCTTTTTGATTGCATGTCATGTAGAAAGGACTTGCATTGCAACCACTTTCATATGTTTTGCATGAAAAAAAATAGAACAATTATACATGCACATTACCCTTAGGTGCATGTCATTTAGTTGCATTCATAACTTTTATGCATAGAGTACATCATGTACCTCATTTCCTCTTTAATGGTGAATTAAATTGTTCCATACCTTCTAAATAGTTCAACTATTCGAGTTATGCAGAAAAAGTAAGCCCAATAAAGTATTCATTGTCAATTGTAGATATAAGGGCTTTAGAAGAAAAAAAGAAAAAAAAATCAGAAAAAAAAAATGAAATTGAAAAGAAAAAAAAAGAAAGTTATTTAGAAGAAAGTAGAATAAGAAGGAGAAAGGAGCATAATCTCACCTGCATTTTAAGATGAGTAAGTACATGATGTAACTCAATTAGATATCCATCTCATTTTGAGATGGGATGTTAGTGCATGCATCATTCCACCCAATCTTAGGCATTAGGGCATTTTTCATATGCATTTGCATCATTTAGGGCATTTTTGTTTTATGCATGTTGAAACCGTATAATGCTTCTACTTCTTCCATTAGCAACCCATTCCATCCACCCGTTGCTCGAATTGGTAGGCCACAGTGAACTTCTCCTCACTTGTGAATATCAGGAGAACTGCTTCCATGTAGATGGTAGTTAGGGCGAGCAACGTTGTTATAACCCCAATTTTTGGGTTCAATTGGTGAGAAATGAAATTTCTCATATTAAAGATGTTTGAACAAATAATCATATATTTGGTTGAGAATAATTGGATTTCGTTTCAAATAGCCTTGTTGTTTGATTTGTGAGCTTTATTGGCCATTGGGCCCAATAAAAAGGAAAATAACAAAGGAAATTCAATTAGTAAATGGATAATTGAATTTTGAGAAAAGAAAAAGATGGAAACCTCTAGAGGGCAAATCCAAAGAGGGATTTCGTGCCTCTTGGATTCCTTGGGTTCCAAGGAGTCTAAAGTTGCAAAGAAAAGCAATACGAAAAATAAAAGATTAATTATGTATTTCTTTATTAAGTAATAAATTGGAAATAATAACAAAATATGGAAAATGAGTGGAAAGAGGCATAAATGAGATTTCTTGGAGAAATTTCGTATCCATGAGGTTATTAATATTAAAAGGAATGTCAATGAGGAAAATAAAAGAGAAATAGAAAGAAATCCTCAAAAAGAAATATTTTATTAAGAAATAAACATGATAATGCAAAATAATGCATATAGGTGCATTAAGAAGGATAATGAGTATTCTAATAAAATAAATTTTGAAATAAAGAGTGACTTGGGATCCAAGGAGTCCCAATAAAAAGGAAAGAAAGAGAAAATACTAAAAAGGCAAAATAAGAGGATAATGTGTTGCTTTATTAATGGATTATATAATTTTGATAAAAGGGAGTATATTCTATTTAAGGAAAATGTTTTTCGTAGCCAATGAATTAATAGGCAAGAATAATGAAATATAAGGGAGGGGAAAATCCCAATAAACATAATGGTGAGTTTCCATAAAATAGAGATGTTTGATGTAGGGGGACATATCCAAGAGAGACGAACGATCTACATCTTGAGTCTTGAATTCCTTCCTAATGGTTTAAGGAATGAATTGCCCAAAGGATATCGTATGAGAATATGCTTTCTTTGATGGCTTTCGTTTACCAAGTTTAAGATTTAATAAGAATGTAATAAATGTCGAGAGTTGCATATAAAAGATATGTCTTGTAATACTTTTTAGAAAGTGGTAAATGATTTTATGGTATAGCATAGGTACCCTATCTTTTGGGGCATCTTTCTTATAATAACGGAGAGAAAGAAGGAAAGAGTGGGAAAGGAAGTTAAAAGAAATATTTTCCTATGCGAATAGATCATGACTTATGGGTGTATCTGGAAGGCACGCATGCCTCCTCTTCCAGGTCCTTGGTTATTCCTCTCTCTCCTCATGGAAATTGTTAGGACTCCGCCTTTGATGCCTATATAAGGAACCATGGAGGGACATAGGTTACACCCTTCTTGGTCTAAGGAAATCATTGCCTTGCTACTCTTTTAACCCATAGTAGGCGGAGGAAAAGACATGTTCTCTAGTTTCCTGAATAGACCCACAGGTCCTCCCTAACCTCGTCATACGATGACAGGTCGGGGTGGATGTCGGAGGTCTGTTCACCATGGTAAAGCCAAAGTAGTAGATGCAGATGGTGTGTCAGATCTGGGGTAACGTCGTGAAAACTCATCCCTTTCTCCTCGTTCCATCACCCATGGGCGGCTCCAGTATAGGTCATCGGAGGGCAGCGTTGGCCGCTGCAACACCTCGCCGCACGAGAAGGAAAGGAGGACTAGCCCGACATCATGGATAGACAAGGAAGCGGTGCTTCTGTTCTCTGTGGATTCGGGTAGACGACCAGGTCGCAGACGAGTCGGAGGCGCCCAGCATTTGCGCTGATCGTGAGAAGGGAGAGCCGAGACAAGCAGGTGCGCGGAAGAAGAAGCTAACAGAAATCTATCAGCCGCTCCTCGCTAGAGATGCGTGAGATAGAAACCTCTCCTCGCATAAGGAGGAGGGTGACGGGTATAGCCGGGGGGCAGCCTATGCAAGGGTCTGGTCCCCCACATCTTCGGCGGCGTTATAGCGGTTTAAGCTTCCGCCTAGTCGCGAAACGTAATGAGGAAGAAGATAGGGGGCAAAAGACCTGAGGGCCCCTGGTGTTTTGTGTCACCTTCAAGGGCAAAAAGGTAACTTTGGCCGTTTTAGTTATAACTAGCAAAAGAAAATAATAAAAGCTGACGTGGCATCATCTGATTGGTCTAAATTTGATTATCTTGCAAAATATGTAGTTAATTATTGGTAGGTCAAATAAAGACATGTTATATATGAAAATTTATGAGGAGAACGACTAGAATCCAAATAAAATACTCTTAATGCCTAAATATGATTCCTTTTCTAAAAGTATAGTTGGTCCATGAATATAGGGTGATTAATGCATAGAAACCCTAGTTCTTATTAATACATTGTTGATCATGTTAGATATGCTTCCTTGAGTTTTAAACTGATGATGTGGAATATAATGGTAAATTAACATGATTATGATCTTAATGATGATAATTAGACCTTCTAATCAATGCATATGAATAATAAGGTGTATAAATCCTAACTTGTTAATTTGTTAGACCTAATTTAATGTAAGGATGAAATAGATTTAATGATCATGTCTACACCTAATGTGAATTAGGGTTCTTGAGCCATTAAATCAATAAACATGTGGATTAGGGTTTAGAAACATATCCCTAATGATAAATTTGATGCTAAGGAAACCTAAACCCTAGACTGGGGTCGAGTAGGGTTTAATGTGATTGATAATGTGAAGGTGACAGTTTAGGTTTTATATACATGCAGGTTATAAATTATGGGATGATTGAATTACTTGCTTGGATCTGTTGAATGGGTTGATTTTATATACATGAAGTATATGTTGAATAATTTGCATGACTCATCAAATCAGGTATGTGGTTACGCTTATGACTATACCGAATAGTTTTCCGAGGATGTTATCGATGTTTCCCTCAATGATTGAAATAACTGTTGGATGTTTCAATTCAAGCAACTATAAAGTGACTATGACTATCACTATAGGAATACATGTATAACTAGCTAGATCCGGGTCCACCCTTATGGCTGTGCAAAGGCTAAGGATAACCTAGAGAAAGGTCTAGGGTATCATGAGTTAGAAACTGGGCTACCTACGTGTAGTGCCATGAGACTCTGAGCATACCATGAGTTAAGGAGTGGGCTACCTATGGGTAGTGCCATGTGACTCTGCCCTAGAAATTGATTCACTTGATAGGTGAAGTTATGAGGGGTAAAAGGGAAATGGGACACATGGATCGCGTAGTTATACTTAAAGTGAAAAATTGTTTGTTAAATGCTAACTGAATGATTACATGGTTATCATAATTGCAAGTTTATTATTTCCCCCACATACCAGTTTCGGCTGACCGACGTTTTGTTTGTCCGCGTTTTAGGTACAAGCCAAAAAGGACAAACAGTAAATCGTCACATTGTGAAATACATGAAGAAAAATACCAGGAGGAGTAGTTAGCATAGAATCATTAAATGGATAGAGGTTAGAAATCCAAAATTTCAAAAAGGTATGCAAAGTTTATTTTCTTACAGCTTTTCAGTTTAGTATGTTAGAATTTAATAATTGTTTATGGTTATACGCCGAACCTTTGATCCGGGATTAATGGGTGCGGCTCAACCTCTTGGTCTCCCTTAATTGGGGGTTATCGGGAGGTGGGGTCGTAACATTTGGTATCAGAGCTTAGGTTCCTCAGGTAACCATTAATAATTATTAAATTTTACAAACTCCATAGAACCCAAGGGAGTTATTAGAGGAGTATCCGAAAGACGGAGGTGTCTAGAAAGGGATCACAACCGGGGGCTGGCAAGATTTTCCTCTGCACCGCTAGTCGGAATACGAGGACTCCCAGACCCGTGTGACCGCCTGGCCAAAGTCTTAGGGTATGAATCGAAATAAGATACCTATAGGACTTCTCATCTTATTCATCTCATCTCATCACAAAATTCTGATAAGGACATAAAGGATTAGGATTTCCTTTCTTCTCCTCACCCTCCTAAGGTATGGGTAAGGTTAATAAGGTTTAAGGAATCCTCCACTAAATTAATGAAAAGAATGTAATAAGATGTCATGGACATAAGCTTAATAGATTAAGAGCAAAATAAATAATAGATACATGCTTAGGTCGTATTGCATAAGATGTCATCTTCTCAGAAGAGACCTGAGGCTAGACCTTCTTGTCAGGAGGATGAGTTAGTCTTGGAGATAGAGATCTCCATCGCAAGTAGAGACCTGACACATCCTTTGAGGATGATGCTAACCCTAACCCTAAGTGAAGGTTAGAGATGAGTTGGACCAGGTGTTTGAAAGGACATGCCTTTGGGATGCCATAGGATCCATGGGTGACCTAACACCCTTAGCAACCCCAACCCTGGGAAGGGTCGTGCATGTTAGAGTACATGATAGCTCTTTGGATGATGATGTTAGTGAAGGACCATAGAAACCCTATGGGCTTGTACCAGTAGGGCATAGCTGGAACCTAGGGCACGTCATATGCTGACGGTAGGATGAAACCTTGGATAAGGAATTATGACGGAGCATAAAGGGTTGTGGATGATCTTGAGCAACCATAAGTGCGAACCTAGGCTTCACCCATGTAGAGAATGCTTGGAGGTTGATCCTTCATGAAGAGAGGACCTCTAATGGTGACGTTGGTTGTAGGGTTAGCTCTAGAGAGAGAGTAGGAAACCCAGCAAGAAGGTTGGAAGCCTAAAACCCTGAACAATGGATGATATTGGTTGCCTCATGATTGATCCCTGAAAGTTGATGATATCTTGGAGGACCCAAGCCTAAGTGTTGCTCGAGTTGAAGGATGACAAGAAGTGCATGTCATGCCTTTGCGTGCTTGGTTCGTAGTTAAGAGATAGGGCATACAGTTGGACACCTACAATTAAACCTAGGGTTCCTAGGCCTAAGAGGGGAAGTGATATACCTAAGGCTCATGATGAGAAGTTGAGTTCCTATAGAAGTGAGCAGGGTAATCCTCATGAATAAAAGAAAAGAGAAGCCCCTTAAGTTTAAGGTGTGTTTTATGAACCCCTCACAACTAGGTTGTTGATAAAGAAAGGTATGATCTTGATCCAACATTGAGGAAAGAGGACAAGTATGACCTAGCATGATACAGTAAGTGATCTTCTTGTGCCTTAATGGCTTGCTAGGGTTAAGTAGGCTCGTGTGGATGTAAACCATAGACCTAAGAGCTTTTGTGACCTTGTTGTCAAGAGATAGTTTTCCTCCCATCCTGGGAGAGGGACCCCTTTGGTAGGGTGTATATTAGTTTTGTTGGTTTAAGTAACCTAAAGAGGTCTCATAGGATCTTGAGAAGCTAAGTGAAAAGTACATGGTATGAGAATGAACCTGTAGACCCATAGATATCCATCTCTGATTGCATATGAATGTGTTACCATGGAAGTAACCAGTATGGAGCTTAACCAAGGTAGGCATGTTGCCATGATCCTAATGAAAGGATGAAAGTCAGCCCATGAATGAAGAAAGAGAGATGATGAAGACTTGGGTAAGGTTCTAAGTGAACATGTACTATGAGGAAGAATCCTAAGTCTATCCTAGGGTCAGGTAGGGATAAGACCGATGAAAGTAGGAGCTGCCTAATTCCCCAGTTGCACATGACCATAGGGTCGGGAGGTAACAACTATCATTGTCTGAGGGCCATGGGTTAGTAGATTGATCACCTTCATGAACTCATGGGACCCAAAGGGCAGATGAGTAGGGCACTCCCTTGATGCATGAGGGAAGAGGGATGACCCCAAAAGAGTCGGTACCCTATAGACCTAGAGGAGATGACCAAGGATATAAACCTCAGTAGGTTCAAGACTAGTTTAATATCTTGATGTCCGTGATGTAGAGACATATGTGGCACGTTGCAACTTAGATATAAAGGTGTATTGGCAAGGTGGGATGTACCATCTCTACTCTTGGGACAGGAAGAACTCTGTATTTGGACTGCAGCCAAATGCTTATTTCCTCTTGTTATGGGGGTGAGAGATAGGACATTATGCATGTCATACACCAAGGACAAGAGATGATGTAGTTGGAGCGTTGCCATGAGAAATGGGGATAGAGAAGATATCTTACCATGGTAAAGTGAATGATGGATGGCTTGCAAACACTAAGAGGAATAAGGTAGTCCCCTTATGAGGATGTTTCTAGCCTGAGCTAAGTGGAGCTTACAAGTTATACCAGGTTGAGTTTCGTCACCATGATGATGAAATGGAGATAGACATGGAGTTGGAAGTAATATGATAAGTGAAATACATGGAAGTATAATGTTACCTAATACCTAAGGATGTGAAGTGGTAATGTATGCTCTGGTTAAGACTTGTTTGACTAGAAGTTAGAAGAGGTTGTTTGGCTAACCCTAAGTTTGAAAAGGAGAGGTGTTTGGATAACACTCAGATGTAACAAGATGCGTTGAAAAGTTAAGGGTTGTTTGGTTAGCAAGTCTAGTCCTTGATACAATGAAAGGATGGTGGTAGAACCTCAAGTGCACTTCTTTGGAAGAGAAGGTGATGAAACCCTGATTAGAGTGGTTTAGGGTTTCAGAGGAATCAATCTCGGAAGAATCATGACATACAGGAAATCATGATACACCATGGAAAATGGCAATAGCACTTTGGATGCTTAAGATGAGGTTGCATGTGGTTTATGGCCATGCAAGCCAGGAGGTAAAGGACGAAACCCAGTAACCCAGTTTATCGATATGGAGGACAAAAGAATCCCTGAGAGGGAATGGGAGCTCAACACTATGGATGTTGGGATAGGGCTTCCCTGGGCCAAAGAAGGTCGAGATACAATAGGGGTTATGGTAGGTCGCCTTACCTAGAAAGGAAGAGTTCTGTTAAGGGACAGATCTAGTTGAACTACCCATGAGAAAGATGGTTCAACTACACCATGAAGTGAGTTCAAAGGTTCTTGAGTTTGAACTAAAGGTTCCCTTCCAAATGGTGGAAGTAGGTACATTGAGAACTTTATGTTAGTATAGTTTATCACCCCTAACTATGGTTAGTATGATCCAGACTAAAGGGTCTGATGAGGACATGTGTGCTCATTCAGGGTGATATCTAGAGATAGTTCTTGTCCTATGAAAGATGTGACAATGACCACCCTAGCCAGTATCGGGTTTTATAAGAAGGTCTGTAAGGGAGGTTGTGTTGGTCACCACTTCAGTAAGGTGATGTCGGTAAAAGGGCCACATGATGGTTAGAAAAGGGACCCCATGATGGTTAGAAAAAGGGACCCCAGTGCGTGTAGATGAAGTCACTTTGATCATGCAAGGTCTGAAAGGAGCCTAGAGACGATGAGAGTCATGGGCAGATACAAAGTAGACTGACATACAAGTTACTGTGGGAGAAAATGTGACATGAAAATCCGACCCCTCTAAGTTATAACTAAGAGAGCTGAGTCCCCGATCCATGGGTCCATTAGAGATGGATGGGTGGAGAAGGTTAGGTTTGACCCTACCCCTCAGGATAAAGTAATACAGGATGTTTTCCCTATGTCCAATTTAGAGCACTATGTGAGGTACCCGACCATGTGCTAAGAAATGAACCTAGTGAGCCCAAAGGGAGGATAAAATGTCCTGAGTTACCTGTGTAGTTTATAGATGCCAGGATGAAAGAACTCAGAGAAAAGAATATGTAATGATAAAGGTTCTTTGAAAATGCCATGGGTACGGCAAAGACACATAGGGGCCAATGATGGACATGGAAAAGTCTTATCCTGAATTGTTTGTTTGCTTGCCTGAATTTTGAGGACAAAGTTCCTATAAGAGGGGAAGGATGTTATAACCCCAATTTTTGGGTTCAATTGGTGAGAAATGAAATTTCTCATATTAAAGATGTTTGAACAAATAATCATATATTTGGTTGAGAATAATTGGATTTCGTTTCATATAGCCTTGCTGTTTGATTTGTGAGCTTTATTGGCCATTGGGCCCAATAAAAAGGAAAATAACAAAGGAAATTCAATTAGTAAATGGATAATTGAATTTTGAGAAAAGAAAAAGATGGAAACCTCTAGAGGACAAATCCAAAGAGGGATTTCGTGCCTCTTGGATTCCTTGGGTTCCAAGGAGTCTAAAGTTGCAAAGAAAAGCAATAAGAAAAATAAAAGATTAATTATGTATTTCTTTATTAAGTAATAAATTGGAAATAATGACAAAATATGGAAAATGAGTGGAAAGAGGCATAAATGAGATTTCTTGGAGAAATTTCGTATCCATGAGGTTATTAATATTAAAAGGAATGTCAATGAGGAAAATAAAAGAGAAATAAAAAGAAATCCTCAAAAAGAAATATTTTATTAAGAAATAAACATGATAATGCAAAATAATGCATATAGGTGCATTAAGAAGGATAATGAGTATTCTAATAAAATAAATTTTGAAATAAAGAGTGACTTGGGATCCAAGGAGTCCCAATAAAAAGGAAAGAAAGAGAAAATACTAAAAAGGCAAAATAAGAGGATAATGTGTTTCTTTATTAATGGATTATATAATTTTGATAAAAGGGAGTATATTCTATTTAAGGAAAATGTTTTTCGTAGCCAATGAATTAATAGGCAAGAATAATGAAATATAAGGGAGGGGAAAATCCCAATAAACATAATGGTGAGTTTCCATAAAATAGAGATGTTTGATGTAGGGGGACATATCCAAGAGAGACGAACGATCTACATATTGAGTCTTGAATTCCTTCCTAATGGTTTAAGGAAAGAATTGCCCAAAGGATATCGTATGAGAATATGCTTTCTTTGATGGCTTTCGTTTACCAAGTTTAAGATTTAATAAGAATGTAATAAATGTTGAGAGTTGCATATAAAAGATATGTCTTGTAATACTTTTTAGAAAGTGGTAAATGATTTTATGGTATAGCATAGGTACCCTATCTTTTGGGGCATCTTTCTTATAATAACGGAGAGAAAGAAGGAAAGAGTGGGAAAGGAAGTTAAAAGAAATATTTTCCTATGCGAATAGATCATGACTTATGGGTGTATCAGGAAGGCACGCATGCCTCCTCTTCCAGGTCCTTGGTTATTCATCTCTCTCCTCATAGAAATTGTTAGGACTCTGCCTTTGATGCCTATATAAGGAACCATGGAGGGACATAGGTTACACCCTTCTTGGTCTAAGGAAATCATTGCCTTGCTACTCTTTTAACCCATAGTAGGCGGAGGAAAAGACATGTTCTCTGGTTTCCTGAATAGACCCACAGGTCCTCCCTAACCTCGTCATATGATGACAGGTCGGGGTGGATGTCGGAGGTCTGTTCACCATGGCAAAGCCAAAGCAGTAGATGCATATGGTGTGTCAGATCTGGGGTAACGTTGTGAAAACTCATCCCTTTCTCCTCGTTCCATCACCCATGGGCGGCTCCAGTATAGGTCATCGGAGGGCAGCGTTGGCCGCTGCAACACCTCGCCGCACGAGAAGGAAAGGAGGACTAGCTCGACATCATGGATAGACAAGGAAGCGGTGCTTCTGTTCTCTGTGGATTCGGGTAGACGACCAGGTCGCAGACGAGTCGGAGGCGCCCAGCATTTGCGCTGATCGTGAGAAGGGAGAGCCGAGACAAGCAGGTGCGCGGAAGAATAGGCTACCAGAAATCTATCAGCCGCTCCTCGCTAGAGATGCGTGAGACAGAAACCTCTCCTCGCATAAGGAGGAGGGTGACGGGTATAGCCGGGGGCAGCCTATGCAAGGGTCTGGTCCCCCACATCTTCGGCGGACGTGATCGCGGTTTAAGCTTCTGCCTGGTCGCGAAACGTAATGAGGAAGAAGATAGGGGGCAAAAGACCCGAGGGCCCCTGGTGTTTTGTGTCACCTTCAAGGGCAAAAAGGTAACTTTGGCCGTTTTAGTTATAACTAGCAGAAGAAAATAATAAAAGCTGACGTGGCATCATCTGATTGGTCTAAATTTGATTATCTTGCAAAATATGTAGTCAATTATTGGTAGGTCAAATAAAGACATGTTATATATGAAAATTTATGAGGAGAATGACTAGAATCCAAATAAAATACTCTTAATGCCTAAATATGATTCCTTTTTTAAAAGTATAGTTGGTCCATGAATATAGGGTGATTAATGCATAGAAACCCTAGTTCTTATTAATACATTGTTGATCATGTTAGATATGCTTCCTTGAGTTTTAAACTGATGATGTGGAATATAATGGTAAATTAACATGATTATGATCTTAATGATGATAATTAGACCTTCTAATCAATGCATATGAATAATAAGGTGTATGGATCCTAACTTGTTAATTTGTTAGACCTAATTTAATGTAAGGATGAAATAGATTTAATGATCATGTCTACACCTAATGTGAATTAGGGTTCTTGAGCCATTAAATCAATAAACATGTGGATTAGGGTTTAGAAACATATCCCTAATGATAAATTTGATGCTAAGGAAACCTAAACCCTAGACTGGGGTCGAGTAGGGCTTAATGTGATTGATAATGTGAAGGTGACAGTTTAGGTTTTATATACATGCAAGTTATAAATTATGGGATGATTGAATTACTTGCTTGGATCTGTTGAATGGGTTGATTTTATATACATGAAGTATATGTTGAATAATCTGCATGACTCATCAAATCAGGTATGTGGTTACGCTTATGACTATACTGAATAGTTTTCCGTGGATGTTATCGATGTTTCCCTCAATGATTGAAATAACTGTTGGATGTTTCAATTCAAGCAACTATAAAGTGACTATGACTATCACTATAGGAATACATGTATAACTAGCTAGATCTGGGTCCACCCTTATGGCTGTGCAAAGGCTAAGGATAACCTAGAGAAAGGTCTAGGGTATCATGAGTTAGAAACTGGGCTACCCACGTGTAGTGCCATGAGACTCCGAGCATACCATGAGTTAAGGAGTGGGCTACCTACGGGTAGTGCCATGTGACTCTGCCCTAGAAATTGATTCACTTGATAGGTGAAGTTATGAGGGGTAAAAGGGAAATGGGACACATGGATCGCGTAGTTATACTTAAAGTGAAAAATTGTTTGTTAAATGCTAACTGAATGATTACATGGTTATCATAATTGCAAATTTATTGTTTCCCCCACATACCAGTTTCGGCTGACCGACGTTTTGTTTGTCGGCGTTTTAGGTACAAGCCAAAAAGGACAAACAGTAAATCGTCACATTGTGAAATACATGAAGAAAAATACAAGGAGGATTAGTTAGCATAGAATCATTAAATGGATAGAGGTTAGAAATCCAAAATTTCAAAAAGGTATGCAAAGTTTATTTTCTTACAGCTTTTCAGTTTAGTATGTTAGAATTTAATAATTGTTTATGGTTATACGCCGAACCTTTGATCCGGGATTAATGGGTGCAGCGCAACCTCTTGGTCTCCCTTAATTGGGGGTTATCGGAAGGTGGGGTCATAACATTTGGCATCAGAGCTTAGGTTCCTCAGGTAACCATTAATAATTATTAAATTTTACAAACTCCATAGAACCCAAGGGAGTTATTAGAGGAGTATCCGAAAGACGGAGGTGTCTAGAAAGGGATCACGACCGGGGGCTGGCAAGATTTTCCTCCGCACCGCTAGTCGGAATACGAGGACTCCCGGACCCGTGTGACCGCCTGGCCAAAGTCTTAGGGTATGAATCGAAATAAGATACCTATAGGACTTCTCATCTTATTCATCTCATCTCATCACAAAATTCTGATAAGGACATAAAGGATTAGGATTTCCTTTCTTCTCCTCACCCTCCTAAGGTATGGGTAAGGTCAATAAGGTTTAAGGAATCCTCCACTAAATTAATGAAAAGAATGTAATAAGATGTCATGGACATAAGCTTAATAGATTAAGCACAAAATAAATAATAGATACATGCTTAGGTCGTATGACATAAGATGTCATGCTCTCAGAAGAGACCTGAGGCTAGACCTTCTTGTCAGGAGGATGAGTTAGTCTTGGAGATAGAGATCTCCATTGCAAGTAGAGACCTGACACATCCTTTGAGGATGATGCTAACCCTAACCATAAGTGAAGGTTAGAGATGAGTTGGACCAGGTGTTTGAAAGGTCATGCCTTTGGGATGCCATAGGATCCATGGGTGACCTAACACCCTTAGCAACCCCAACCCTGGGAAGGGTCGTGCATGTTAGAGTACATGATAGCTCTTTGGATGATGATGTTAGTGAAGGACCATAGAAACCCTATGGGCTTGTACCAGTAGGGCATAGCTGGAACCTAGGGCACGTCATATGCTGACGGTAGGATGAAACGTTGGATAAGGAATTATGACGGAGCATAAAGGGTTGTGGATGGTCTTGAGAAACCATAAGTGCGAACCTAGGCTTCACCCATGTAGAGAATGCTTGGAGGTTGATCCTTCATGAAGAGAGGACCTCTAATGGTGACGTTGGTTGTAGGGTTAGCTCTAGAGAGAGAGTAGGAAACCCAACAAGAAGGTTGGAAGCCTAAAACCCTGAACAATGGATGATATTGGTTGCCTCATGATTGATCCCTGAAAGTTGATGATATCTTGGAGGACCCAAGCCTAAGTGTTGCTCGAGTTGAAGGATGACAAGAAGTGCATGTCATGCCTTTTGCGTGCTTGGTTCGTAGTTAAGAGATAGGGCATACAGTTGGACACCTACAATTTAACCTAGGGTTCCTAGGCCTAAGAGGGGAAGTGATATACCTAAGGCTCATGATGAGAAGTTGAGTTCCTATAGAAGTGAGCAGGGTAATCCTCATGAATAAAAGAAAAGAGAAGCCCCTTAAGTTTAAGGTGTGTTTGATGAACCCCTCACAACTAGGTTGTTGATAAAGAAAGGTATGATCTTGATCCAACATTGAGGAAAGAGGACAAGTATGACCTAGCATGATACAGTAAGTGATCTGCTTGTGCCTTAATGGCTTGCTAGGGTTAAGTAGGCTCGTGTGGATGTAAACCCTAGACCTAAGAGCTTTTGTGACCTTGTTGTCAAGAGATAGTTTTCCTCCCATCCTGGGAGAGGGACCCCTTTGGTAGGGTGTATATTAGTTTTGTTGGTTTAAGTAACCTAAAGAGGTCTCATAGGATCTTGAGAAGCTAAGTGAAAAGTACATGGTATGAGAATGAACCTGTAGACCCATAGATATCCATCTCTGATTGCATATGAATGTGTTACCATGGAAGTAACCAGTATGGAGCTTAACCAAGGTAGGCATGTTGCCATGATCCTAATGAAAGGATGAAAGCCAACCCATGAATGAAGAAAGAGAGATGATGAAGACTTGGGTAAGGTTCCAAGTGAACATGTACTATGAGGAAGAATCCTAAGTCTATCCTAGGGTCAGGTAGGGATAAGACCGATGAAAGTAGGAGCTGCCTAATTCCCCAGTTGCACATGACCATAGGGTCGGGAGGTAACAACTATCATTGTCTGAGGGCCATGGGTTAGTAGATTGATCACCTTCATGAACTCATGGGACCCAAAGGGCAGATGAGTAGGGCACTCCCTTGATGCATGAGGGAAGAGGGATGACCCCAAAAGAGTCGGTACCCTATAGACCTAGAGGAGATGACCAAGGATATAAACCTCAGTAGGTTCAAGACTAGTTTGATATCTTGATGTCCGTGATGTAGAGACATATGTGGCACATTGCAACTTAGATATAAAGGTGTATTGGCAAGGTGGGATGTACCATCTCTACTCTTGGGACAGGAAGAACTCTGTATTTGGACTGCAGCCAAATGCTTATTTCCTCTTGTTATGGGGGTGAGAGATAGGACATTATGCATGTCATACACCAAGGACAAGAGATGATGTAGTTGGAGCGTTGCCACGAGAAATGGGGATAGAGAAGATATCTTACCATGGTAAAGTGGATGATGGATGGCTTGCAAACACTAAGAGGAATAAGGTAGTCCCCTTATGAGGATGTTTCTATCCTGAGCTAAGTGGAGCTTACAAGTTATACCAGGTTGAGTTTGGTCACCATGATGATGAAATGGAGATAGACATGGAGTTGGAAGTAATATGATAAGTGAAATACATGGAAGTATAATGTTACCTAATACCTAAGGATGTGAAGTGGTAATGTATGCTCTGGTTAAGACTTGTTTGACTAGAAGTTAGAAGAGGTTGTTTGGCTAACCCTAAGTTTGAAAAGGAGAGGTGTTTGGATAACACTCAGATGTAACAAGATGCGTTGAAAAGTTAAGGGTTGTTTGGTTAGCAAGTCTAGTCCTTGATACAATGAAAGGATGGTGGTAGAACCTCAAGTGCACTTCTTTGGAAGAGAAGGTGATGAAACCCTGATTAGAGTGGTTTAGGGTTTCGGAGGAATCAATCTCGGAAGAATCATGACATACAGGAAATCATGATACACCATGGAAAATGGCAATAGCACTTTGGATGCTTAAGATGAGGTTGCATGTGGTTTATGGCCATGCAAGCCAGGAGGTAAAGGACGAAACCAAGTAACCCAGTGTATCGATATGGAGGACAAAAGAATCCCTGAGAGGGAATGGGAGCTCAACACTATGGATGTTGGGATAGGGCTTCCCTGGGCCAAAGAAGGTCGAGATACAATAGGGGTTATGGTAGGTCGCCTTACCTAGAAAGGAAGAGTTCTGTTAAGGGACAGATCTAGTTGAACTACCCATGAGAAAGATGGTTCAACTACACCATGAAGTGAGTTCAAAGGTTCTTGAGTTTGAACTAAAGGTTCCCTTCCAAATAGTGGAAGTAGGTACATTGAGAACTTTATGTTAGTATAGTTTATCACCCCTAACTATGGTTAGTATGATCCAGACTAAAGGGTCTGATGAGGGCATGTGTGCTCGTTCAGGGTGATATCTAGAGACAGTTCTTGTCCTATGAAAGATGTGACAATGACCACCCTAGCCAGTATCGGGTTTTATAAGAAGCTCTGTAAGGGAGGTTGTGTTGGTCACCACTTCAGTAAGGTGATGTCGGTAAAAGGGCCACATGATGGTTAGAAAAGGGACCCCATGATGGTTAGAAAAAGGGACCCCAGTGCGTGTAGATGAAGTCACTTTGATCATGCAAGGTCTGAAAGGAGCCTAGAGACGATGAGAGTCATGGGCAGATACAAAGTAGACTGACATACAAGTTACTGTGGGAGAAAATGTGACATGAAAATCCGACCCCTCTAAGTTATAACTAAGAGAGCTGAGTCCCCGATCCATGGGTCCATTAGAGATGGATGGGTGGAGAAGGTTAGGTTTGACCCTACCCCTCAGGATAAAGTAATACAGGATGTTTTCCCTATGTCCAATTTAGAGCACTATGTGAGGTACCCGACCATGTGCTAAGAAATGAACCTAGTGAGCCCAAAGGGAGGATAAAATGTCCTGAGTTACCTGTGTAGTTTATAGATGCCAGGATGAAAGAACTCAGAGAAAAGAATATGTAATGATAAAGGTTCTTTGAAAATGCCATGGGTACGGCAAAGACACATAGGGGCCAATGATGGACATGGAAAAGTCTTATCCTGAATTGTTTGTTTGCTTGCCTGAATTTTGAGGACAAAGTTCCTATAAGAGGGGAAGGATGTTATAACCCCAATTGTTGGGTTCAATTGGTGAGAAATGAAATTTCTCATATTAAAGATGTTTGAACAAATAATCATATATTTGGTTGAGAATAATTGGATTTCGTTTCAAATAGCCTTGCTGTTTGATTTGTGAGCTTTATTGGCCATTGGGCCCAATAAAAAGGAAAATAACAAAGGAAATTCAATTAGTAAATGGATAATTGAATTTTGAGAAAAGAAAAAGATGGAAACCTCTAGAGGACAAATCCAAAGAGGGATTTCGTGCCTCTTGGATTCCTTGGGTTCCAAGGAGTCTAAAGTTGCAAAGAAAAGCAATAAGAAAAATAAAAGATTAATTATGTATTTCTTTATTAAGTAATAAATTGGAAATAATGACAAAATATGGAAAATGAGTGGAAAGAGGCATAAATGAGATTTCTTGGAGAAATTTCGTATCCATGAGGTTATTAATATTAAAAGGAATGTCAATGAGGAAAATAAAAGAGAAATAAAAAGAAATCCTCAAAAAGAAATATTTTATTAAGAAATAAACATGATAATGCAAAATAATGCATATAGGTGCATTAAGAAGGATAATGAGTATTCTAATAAAATAAATTTTGAAATAAAGAGTGACTTGGGATCCAAGGAGTCCCAATAAAAAGGAAAGAAAGAGAAAATACTAAAACGGCAAAATAAGAGGATAATGTGTTTCTTTATTAATGGATTATATAATTTTGATAAAAGGGAGTATATTCTATTTAAGGAAAATGTTTTTCGTAGCCAATGAATTAATAGGCAAGAATAATGAAATATAAGGGAGGGGAAAATCCCAATAAACATAATGGTGAGTTTCCATAAAATAGAGATGTTTGATGTAGGGGGACATATCCAAGAGAGACGAACGATCTACATATTGAGTCTTGAATTCCTTCCTAATGGTTTAAGGAATGAATTGCCCAAAGGATATCGTATGAGAATATGCTTTCTTTGATGGCTTTCGTTTACCAAGTTTAAGATTTAATAAGAATGTAATAAATGTTGAGAGTTGCATATAAAAGATATGTCTTGTAATACTTTTTAGAAAGTGGTAAATGATTTTATGGTATAGCATAGGTACCCTATCTTTTGGGGCATCTTTCTTATAATAACGGAGAGAAAGAAGGAAAGAGTGGGAAAGGAAGTTAAAAGAAATATTTTCCTATGCGAATAGATCATGACTTATGGGTGTATCAGGAAGGCACGCATGCCTCCTCTTCCAGGTCCTTGGTTATTCCTCTCTCTCCTCATAGAAATTGTTAGGACTCCGCCTTTGATGCCTATATAAGGAACCATGGAGGGACATAGGTTACACCCTTCTTGGTCTAAGGAAATCATTGCCTTGCTACTCTTTTAACCCATAGTAGGCGGAGGAAAAGACATGTTCTCTGGTTTCCTGAATAGACCCACAGGTCCTCCCTAACCTCGTCATACGATGACAGGTCGGGGTGGATGTCGGAGGTCTGTTCACCATGGCAAAGCCAAAGCAGTAGATGCATATGGTGTGTCAGATCTGGGGTAACGTTGTGAAAACTCATCCCTTTCTCCTCGTTCCATCACCCATGGGCGGCTCCAGTATAGGTCATCGGAGGGCAGCGTTGGCCGCTGCAACACCTCGCCGCACGAGAAGGAAAGGAGGACTAGCTCGACATCATGGATAGACAAGGAAGCGGTGCTTCTGTTCTCTGTGGATTCGGGTAGACGACCAGGTCGCAGACGAGTCGGAGGCGCCCAGCATTTGCGCTGATCGTGAGAAGGGAGAGCCGAGACAAGCAGGTGCGCGGAAGAAGAGGCTACCAGAAATCTATCAGCCGCTCCTCGCTAGAGATGCGTGAGACAGAAACCTCTCCTCGCATAAGGAGGAGGGTGACGGGTATAGCCGGGGGCAGCCTATGCAAGGGTCTGGTCCCCCACATCTTCGGCGGACGTGATCGCGGTTTAAGCTTCTGCCTGGTCGCGAAACGTAATGAGGAAGAAGATAGGGGGCAAAAGACCCGAGGGCCCCTGGTGTTTTGTGTCACCTTCAAGGGCAAAAAGGTAACTTTGGCCGTTTTAGTTATAACTAGCAGAAGAAAATAATAAAAGCTGACGTGGCATCATCTGATTGGTCTAAATTTGATTATCTTGCAAAATATGTAGTCAATTATTGGTAGGTCAAATAAAGACATGTTATATATGAAAATTTATGAGGAGAACGACTAGAATCCAAATAAAATACTCTTAATGCCTAAATATGATTCCTTTTCTAAAAGTATAGTTGGTCCATGAATATAGGGTGATTAATGCATAGAAACCCTAGTTCTTATTAATACATTGTTGATCATGTTAGATATGCTTCCTTGAGTTTTAAACTGATGATGTGGAATATAATGGTAAATTAACATGATTATGATCTTAATGATGATAATTAGACCTTCTAATCAATGCATATGAATAATAAGGTGTATGGATCCTAACTTGTTAATTTGTTAGACCTAATTTAATGTAAGGATGAAATAGATTTAATGATCATGTCTACACCTAATGTGAATTAGGGTTCTTGAGCCATTAAATCAATAAACATGTGGATTAGGGTTTAGAAACATATCCCTAATGATAAATTTGATGCTAAGGAAACCTAAACCCTAGACTGGGGTCGAGTAGGGCTTAATGTGATTGATAATGTGAAGGTGACAGTTTAGGTTTTATATACATGCAAGTTATAAATTATGGGATGATTGAATTACTTGCTTGGATCTGTTGAATGGGTTGATTTTATATACATGAAGTATATGTTGAATAATCTGCATGACTCATCAAATCAGGTATGTGGTTACGCTTATGACTATACTGAATAGTTTTCCGTGGATGTTATCGATGTTTCCCTCAATGATTGAAATAACTGTTGGATGTTTCAATTCAAGCAACTATAAAGTGACTATGACTATCACTATAGGAATACATGTATAACTAGCTAGATCTGGGTCCACCCTTATGGCTGTGCAAAGGCTAAGGATAACCTAGAGAAAGGTCTAGGGTATCATGAGTTAGAAACTGGGCTACCCACGTGTAGTGCCATGAGACTCCGAGCATACCATGAGTTAAGGAGTGGGCTACCTACGGGTAGTGCCATGTGACTCTGCCCTAGAAATTGATTCACTTGATAGGTGAAGTTATGAGGGGTAAAAGGGAAATGGGACACATGGATCGCGTAGTTATACTTAAAGTGAAAAATTGTTTGTTAAATGCTAACTGAATGATTACATGGTTATCATAATTGCAAATTTATTGTTTCCCCCACATACCAGTTTCGGCTGACCGACGTTTTGTTTGTCGGCGTTTTAGGTACAAGCCAAAAAGGACAAACAGTAAATCGTCACATTGTGAAATACATGAAGAAAAATACAAGGAGGATTAGTTAGCATAGAATCATTAAATGGATAGAGGTTAGAAATCCAAAATTTCAAAAAGGTATGCAAAGTTTATTTTCTTACAGCTTTTCAGTTTAGTATGTTAGAATTTAATAATTGTTTATGGTTATACGCCGAACCTTTGATCTGGGATTAATGGGTGCAGCTCAACCTCTTGGTCTCCCTTAATTGGGGGTTATCGGAAGGTGGGGTCATAACATTTGGCATCAGAGCTTAGGTTCCTCAGGTAACCATTAATAATTATTAAATTTTACAAACTCCATAGAACCCAAGGGAGTTATTAGAGGAGTATCCGAAAGACGGAGGTGTCTAGAAAGGGATCACGACCGGGGGCTGGCAAGATTTTCCTCCGCACCGCTAGTCGGAATACGAGGACTCCCGGACCCGTGTGACCGCCTGGCCAAAGTCTTAGGGTATGAATCGAAATAAGATACCTATAGGACTTCTCATCTTATTCATCTCATCTCATCACAAAATTCTGATAAGGACATAAAGGATTAGGATTTCCTTTCTTCTCCTCACCCTCCTAAGGTATGGGTAAGGTCAATAAGGTTTAAGGAATCCTCCACTAAATTAATGAAAAGAATGTAATAAGATGTCATGGACATAAGCTTAATAGATTAAGCACAAAATAAATAATAGATACATGCTTAGGTCGTATGACATAAGATGTCATGCTCTCAGAAGAGACCTGAGGCTAGACCTTCTTGTCAGGAGGATGAGTTAGTCTTGGAGATAGAGATCTCCATTGCAAGTAGAGACCTGACACATCCTTTGAGGATGATGCTAACCCTAACCATAAGTGAAGGTTAGAGATGAGTTGGACCAGGTGTTTGAAAGGTCATGCCTTTGGGATGCCATAGGATCCATGGGTGACCTAACACCCTTAGCAACCCCAACCCTGGGAAGGGTCGTGCATGTTAGAGTACATGATAGCTCTTTGGATGATGATGTTAGTGAAGGACCATAGAAACCCTATGGGCTTGTACTAGTAGGGCATAGCTGGAACCTAGGGCACGTCATATGCTGACGGTAGGATGAAACGTTGGATAAGGAATTATGACGGAGCATAAAGGGTTGTGGATGGTCTTGAGAAACCATAAGTGTGAACCTAGGCTTCACCCATGTAGAGAATGCTTGGAGGTTGATCCTTCATGAAGAGAGGACCTCTAATGGTGACGTTGGTTGTAGGGTTAGCTCTAGAGAGAGAGTAGGAAACCCAACAAGAAGGTTGGAAGCCTAAAACCCTGAACAATGGATGATATTGGTTGCCTCATGATTGATCCCTGAAAGTTGATGATATCTTGGAGGACCCAAGCCTAAGTGTTGCTCGAGTTGAAGGATGACAAGAAGTGCATGTCATGCCTTTTGCGTGCTTGGTTCATAGTTAAGAGATAGGGCATACAGTTGGACACCTACAATTTAACCTAGGGTTCCTAGGCCTAAGAGGGGAAGTGATATACCTAAGGCTCATGATGAGAAGTTGAGTTCCTATAGAAGTGAGCAGGGTAATCCTCATGAATAAAAGAAAAGAGAAGCCCCTTAAGTTTAAGGTGTGTTTGATGAACCCCTCACAACTAGGTTGTTGATAAAGAAAGGTATGATCTTGATCCAACATTGAGGAAAGAGGACAAGTATGACCTAGCATGATACAGTAAGTGATCTGCTTGTGCCTTAATGGCTTGCTAGGGTTAAGTAGGCTCGTGTGGATGTAAACCCTAGACCTAAGAGCTTTTGTGACCTTGTTGTCTAGAGATAGTTTTCCTCCCATCCTGGGAGAGGGACCCCTTTGGTAGGGTGTATATTAGTTTTGTTGGTTTAAGTAACCTAAAGAGGTCTCATAGGATCTTGAGAAGCTAAGTGAAAAGTACATGGTATGAGAATGAACCTGTAGACCCATAGATATCCATCTCTGATTGCATATGAATGTGTTACCATGGAAGTAACCAGTATGGAGCTTAACCAAGGTAGGCATGTTGCCATGATCCTAATGAAAGGATGAAAGCCAACCCATGAATGAAGAAAGAGAGATGATGAAGACTTGGGTAAGGTTCCAAGTGAACATGTACTATGAGGAAGAATCCTAAGTCTATCCTAGGGTCAGGTAGGGATAAGACCGATGAAAGTAGGAGCTGCCTAATTCCCCAGTTGCACATGACCATAGGGTCGGGAGGTAACAACTATCATTGTCTGAGGGCCATGGGTTAGTAGATTGATCACCTTCATGAACTCATGGGACCCAAAGGGCAGATGAGTAGGGCACTCACTTGATGCATGAGGGAAGAGGGATGACCCCAAAAGAGTCGGTACCCTATAGACCTAGAGGAGATGACCAAGGATATAAACCTCAGTAGGTTCAAGACTAGTTTGATATCTTGATGTCCGTGATGTAGAGACATATGTGGCACGTTGCAACTTAGATATAAAGGTGTATTGGCAAGGTGGGATGTACCATCTCTACTCTTGGGACAGGAAGAACTCTGTATTTGGACTGCAGCCAAATGCTTATTTCCTCTTGTTATGGGGGTGAGAGATAGGACATTATGCATGTCATACACCAAGGACAAGAGATGATGTAGTTGGAGCGTTGCCACGAGAAATGGGGATAGAGAAGATATCTTACCATGGTAAAGTGGATGATGGATGGCTTGCAAACACTAAGAGGAATAAGGTAGTCCCCTTATGAGGATGTTTCTATCCTGAGCTAAGTGGAGCTTACAAGTTATACCAGGTTGAGTTTGGTCACCATGATGATGAAATGGAGATAGACATGGAGTTGGAAGTAATATGATAAGTGAAATACATGGAAGTATAATGTTACCTAATACCTAAGGATGTGAAGTGGTAATGTATGCTCTGGTTAAGACTTGTTTGACTAGAAGTTAGAAGAGGTTGTTTGGCTAACCCTAAGTTTGAAAAGGAGAGGTGTTTGGATAACACTCAGATGTAACAAGATGCGTTGAAAAGTTAAGGGTTGTTTGGTTAGCAAGTCTAGTCCTTGATACAATGAAAGGATGGTGGTAGAACCTCAAGTGCACTTCTTTGGAAGAGAAGGTGATGAAACCCTGATTAGAGTGGTTTAGGGTTTCGGAGGAATCAATCTCGGAAGAATCATGACATACAGGAAATCATGATACACCATGGAAAATGGCAATAGCACTTTGGATGCTTAAGATGAGGTTGCATGTGGTTTATGGCCATGCAAGCCAGGAGGTAAAGGACGAAACCCAGTAACCCAGTGTATCGATATGGAGGACAAAAGAATCCCTGAGAGGGAATGGGAGCTCAACACTATGGATGTTGGGATAGGGCTTCCCTGGGCCAAAGAAGGTCGAGATACAATAGGGGTTATGGTAGGTCGCCTTACCTAGAAAGGAAGAGTTCTGTTAAGGGACAGATCTAGTTGAACTACCCATGAGAAAGATGGTTCAACTACACCATGAAGTGAGTTCAAAGGTTCTTGAGTTTGAACTAAAGGTTCCCTTCCAAATAGTGGAAGTAGGTACATTGAGAACTTTATGTTAGTATAGTTTATCACCCCTAACTATGGTTAGTATGATCCAGACTAAAGGGTCTGATGAGGGCATGTGTGCTCGTTCAGGGTGATATCTAGAGACAGTTCTTGTCCTATGAAAGATGTGACAATGACCAACCTAGCCAGTATCGGGTTTTATAAGAAGCTCTGTAAGGGAGGTTGTGTTGGTCACCACTTCAGTAAGGTGATGTCGGTAAAAGGGCCACATGATGGTTAGAAAAGGGACCCCATGATGGTTAGAAAAAGGGACCCCAGTGCGTGTAGATGAAGTCACTTTGATCATGCAAGGTCTGAAAGGAGCCTAGAGACGATGAGAGTCGTGGGCAGATACAAAGTAGACTGACATACAAGTTACTGTGGGAGAAAATGTGACATGAAAATCCGACCCCTCTAAGTTATAACTAAGAGAGTTGAGTCCCCGATACATGGGTCCATTAGAGATGGATGGGTGGAGAAGGTTAGGTTTGACCCTACCCCTCAGGATAAAGTAATACAGGATGTTTTCCCTATGTCCAATTTAGAGCACTATGTGAGGTACCCGACCATGTGCTAAGAAATGAACCTAGTGAGCCCCAAGGGAGGATAAAATGGCCTGAGTTACCTGTGTAGTTTATAGATGCCAGGATGAAAGAACTTAGAGAAAAGAATATGTAATGATAAAGGTTCTTTGAAAATGCCATGGGTACGGCAAAGACACATAGGGGCCAATGATGAACATGGAAAAGTCTTATCCTGAATTGTTTGTTTGCTTGCCTGAATTTTGAGGACAAAGTTCCTATAAGAGGGGAAGGATGTTATAACCCCAATTTTTGGGTTCAATTGGTGAGAAATGAAATTTCTCATATTAAAGATGTTTGAACAAATAATCATATATTTGGTTGAGAATAATTGGATTTCGTTTCAAATAGCCTTGTTGTTTGATTTGTGAGCTTTATTGGCCATTGGGCCCAATAAAAAGGAAAATAACAAAGGAAATTCAATTAGTAAATGGATGATTGAATTTTAAGAAAAGAAAAAGATGGAAACCTCTAGAGGGCAAATCCAAAGAGGGATTTCGTGCCTCTTGGATTCCTTGGGTTCCAAGGAGTCTAAAGTTGCAAAGAAAAGCAATAAGAAAAATAAAAGATTAATTATGTATTTCTTTATTAAGTAATAAATTGGAAATAATGACAAAATATGGAAAATGAGTGGAAAGAGGCATAAATGAGATTTCTTGGAGAAATTTCGTATCCATGAGGTTATTAATATTAAAAGGAATGTCAATGAGGAAAATAAAAGAGAAATAAAAAGAAATCCTCAAAAAGAAATATTTTATTAAGAAATAAACATGATAATGCAAAATAATGCATATAGGTGCATTAAGAAGGATAATGAGTATTCTAATAAAATAAATTTTGAAATAAAGAGTGACTTGGGATCCAAGGAGTCCCAATAAAAAGGAAAGAAAGAGAAAATACTAAAAAGGCAAAATAAGAGGATAATGTGTTGCTTTATTAATGGATTATATAATTTTGATAAAAGGGAGTATATTCTATTTAAGGAAAATGTTTTTCGTAGCCAATGAATTAATAGGCAAGAATAATGAAATATAAGGGAGGGGAAAATCCCAATAAACATAATGGTGAGTTTCCATAAAATAGAGATGTTTGATGTAGGGGGACATATCCAAGAGAGACGAACGATCTACATCTTGAGTCTTGAATTCCTTCCTAATGGTTTAAGGAATGAATTGCCCAAAGGATATCGTATGAGAATATGCTTTCTTTGATGGCTTTCGTTTACCAAGTTTAAGATTTAATAAGAATGTAATAAATGTTGAGAGTTGCATATAAAAGATATGTCTTGTAATACTTTTTAGAAAGTGGTAAATGATTTTATGGTATAGCATAGGTACCCTATCTTTTGGGGCATCTTTCTTATAATAACGGAGAGAAAGAAGGAAAGAGTGGGAAAGGAAGTTAAAAGAAATATTTTCCTATGCGAATAGATCATGACTTATGGGTGTATCAGGAAGGCACGCATGCCTCCTCTTCCAGGTCTTTGGTTATTCCTCTCTCTCCTCATGGAAATTGTTAGGACTCCTCCTTTGATGCCTATATAAGGAACCATGGAGGGACATAGGTTACACCCTTCTTGGTCTAAGGAAATCATTGCCTTGCTACTCTTTTAACCCATAGTAGGCGGAGGAAAAGACATGTTCTCTGGTTTCCTGAATAGACCCACAGGTCCTCCCTAACCTCGTCATACGATGATAGGTCGGGGTGGATGTCGGAGGTCTGTTCACCATGGCAAAGCCAAAGTAGTAGATGTAGATGGTGTGTCAGATCTGGGGTAACGTCGTGAAAACTCATCCCTTTCTCCTCGTTCCATCACCCATGGGCGACTCCAGTATAGGTCATCGGAGGGCAGCGTTGGCCGCTGCAACACCTCGCCGCATGAGAAGGAAAGGAGGACTAGCCCGACATCATGGATAGACAAGGAAGCGGTGCTTCTGTTCTCTGTGGATTCGGGTAGACGACCAGGTCGCAGACGAGTCGGAGGCGCCCAACATTTGCGCTGATCGTGAGAAGGGAGAGCCGAGACAAGCAGGTGCGCGGAAGAAGAGGCTACCAGAAATCTATCAGCCGCTCCTCGCTAGAGATGCGTGAGACAGAAACCTCTCCTCGCATAAGGAGGAGGGTGACGGGTATAGCCGGGGGGCAGCCTATGCAAGGGTCCGGTCCCCCACATCTTCGGCGGACGTGATCGCGGTTTAAGCTTTCGCCTGGTCGCGAAACGTAATAGGAAGAAGATAGGGGGAAAAAGACCCGAGGGCCCCTGGTGTTTTGTCTCACCTTCAAGGGCAAAAAGGTAACTTTGGCCGTTTTAGTTATAACTAGCAATAGAAAATAATAAAAGCTGACGTGGCATCATCTGATTGGTCTAAATTTGATTATCTTGCAAAATATGTAGTTAATTATTGGTAGGTCAAATAAAGACATGTTATATATGAAAATTTATGAGGAGAACGACTAGAATCCAAATAAAATACTCTTAATGCCTAAATATGATTCCTTTTCTAAAAGTATAGTTGGTCCATGAATATAGGGTGATTAATGCATAGAAACCCTAGTTCGTATTAATACATTGTTGATCATATTAGATATGCTTCCTTGAGTTTTAAACTGATGATGTGGAATATAATGGTAAATTAACATGATTATGATCTTAATGATGATAATTAGACCTTCTAATCAATGCATATGAATAATAAGGTGTATGGATCCTAACTTGTTAATTTGTTAGACCTAATTTAATGTAAGGATGAAATAGATTTAATGATCATGTCTACACCTAATGTGAATTAGGGTTCTTGAGCCATTAAATCAATAAACATGTGGATTAGGGTTTAGAAACATATCCCTAATGATAAATTTGATGCTAAGGAAACCTAAACCCTAGACTGGGGTCGAGTAGGGTTTAATGTGATTGATAATGTGAAGGTGACAGTTTAGGTTTTATATACATGCAGGTTATAAATTATGGGATGATTGAATTACTTGCTTGGATTTGTTGAATGGGTTGATTTTATATACATGAAGTATATGTTGAATAATCTGCATGACTCATCAAATCAGGTATGTGGTTACGCTTATGACTATATCGAATAGTTTTCTGAGGATTTTATCGATGTTTCCCTCAATGATTGAAATAACTGTTGGATGTTTCAATTCAAGCAACTATAAAGTGACTATGACTATCACTATAGGAATACATGTATAACTAGCTAGATCTGGGTCCACCCTTATGGCTGTGCAAAGGCTAAGGATAACCTAGAGAAAGGTCTAGGGTATCATGAGTTAGAAACTGGGCTACCCACGTGTAGTGCCATGAGACTCTGAGCATACCATGAGTTAAGAAGTGGGCTACCTACGGGTAGTGCCATGTGACTCTGCCCTAGAAATTGATTCACTTGATAGGTGAAGTTATGAGGGGTAAAAGGGAAATGGGACACATGGATCGCGTAGTTATACTTAAAGTGAAAAATTGTTTGTTAAATGCTAACTGAATGATTACATGGTTATCATAATTGCAAGTTTATTGTTTCCCCCACATACCAGTTTCGGCTGACCGACGTTTTGTTTGTCGGCGTTTTAGGTACAAGCCAAAAAGGACAAACAGTAAATCGTCACATTGTGAAATACATGAAGAAAAATACAAGGAGGATTAGTTAGCATAGAATCATTAAATGGATAGAGGTTAGAAATCCAAAATTTCAAAAAGGTATGCAAAGTTTATTTTCTTACAGCTTTTCAGTTTAGTATGTTAGAATTTAATAATTGTTTATGGTTATACGCCGAACCTTTGATCCGGGATTAATGGGTGCGGCTCAACCTCTTGGTCTCCCTTAATTGGGGGTTATCGGAAGGTGGGGTCATAACATTTGGTATCAGAGCTTAGGTTCCTCAGGTAACCATTAATAATTATTAAATTTTACAAACTCCATAGAACCCAAGGGAGTTATTAGAGGAGTATCCGAAAGACGGAGGTGTCTAGAAAGGGATCACGACCGGGGGCTGGCAAGATTTTCCTCCGCACCGCTAGTCGGAATACGAGGACTCCCGGACCCGTGTGACCGCCTGGCCAAAGTCTTAGGGTATGAATCGAAATAAGATACCTATAGGACTTCTCATCTTATTCATCTCATCTCATCACAAAATTCTAATAAGGACATAAAGGATTAGGATTTCGTTTCTTCTCCTCACCCTCCTAAGGTATGGGTAAGGTCAATAAGGTTTAAGGAATCCTCCACTAAATTAATGAAAAGAATGTAATAAGATGTCATGGACATAAGCTTAATAGATTAAGCACAAAATAAATAATAGATACATGCTTAGGTCGTATGACATAAGATGTCATGTTCTCAGAAGAGACCTGAGGCTAGACCTTCTTGTCAGGAGGATGAGTTAGTCTTGGAGATAGAGATCTCCATTGCAAGTAGAGACCTGACACATCCTTTGAGGATGATGCTAACCCTAACCCTAAGTGAAGGTTAGAGATGAGTTGGACCAGGTGTTTGAAAGGACATGCCTTTGGGATGCCATAGGATCCATGGGTGACCTAACACCCTTAGCAACCCCAACCCTGGGAAGGGTCGTGCATGTTAGAGTACATGATAGCTCTTTGGATGATGATTTTAGTGAAGGACCATAGAAACCCTATGGGCTTGTACCAGTAGGGCATAGCTGGAACCTAGGGCACGTCATATGATGACGGTAGGATGAAACGTTGGATAAGGAATTATGACGGAGCATAAAGGGTTGTGGATGGTCTTGAGCAACCAAAAGTGCGAACCTAGGCTTCACCCATGTAGAGAATGCTTGGAGGTTGATCCTTCATGAAGAGAGGACCTCTAATGGTGACGTTGGTTGTAGGGTTAGCTCTAGAGAGAGAGTAGGAAACCCAACAAGAAGGTTGGAAGCCTAAAACCCTGAACAATGGATGATATTGGTTGCCTCATGATTGATCCCTGAAAGTTGATGATATCTTGGAGGACCCAAGCCTAAGTGTTGCTCGAGTTGAAGGATGACAAGAAGTGCATGTCATGCCTTTTGCGTGCTTGGTTCGTAGTTAAGAGATAGGGCATACAGTTGGACACCTACAATTAAACCTAGGGTTCCTAGGCCTAAGAGGGGAAGTGATATACCTAAGGCTCATGATGAGAAGTTGAGTTCCTATAGAAGTGAGCAGGGTAATCCTCATGAATAAAAGAAAAGAGAAGCCCTTTAAATTTAAGGTGTGTTTGATGAACCCCTCACAACTAGGTTGTTGATAAAGAAAGGTATGATCTTGATCCAACATTGAGGAAAGAGGACAAGTATGACCTAGCATGATACAGTAAGTGATCTGCTTGTGCCTTAATGGCTTGCTAGGGTTAAGTAGGCTCGTGTGGATGTAGACATCTTTTATGGATGATTACTGTCACCTTTAGGGTAGTTATCATTCTGTGGTTAGCGAGGGCCGGTATGCGGATGGCCGGTGGGAGTCATATGGGATGTTTGTTGTGATGCTTTGTTCTTTAGTTGACTCTGGCAATTCTATTCTAAGGTTTAGTTGCTCGAGGGCGAGCAATGTTCAAGCTTAGGGGAGTTTGATGCGATGATTTTGAGTCGCATGTATAGACTGGTTTGATATGTGTTTTATGCATTTATTAGTCATTTTCATGGTTAATGTTGCATAATTCATCTACTTTGGTCTATGCTACTTCTTTATGTCAAATTTCCCTTATTTCAGCATTCTGAGTATTAATTATCAAAAGAATATGTTTCTTGTAGACTTATGTGGTTTCGTGTGTTAATTTCAGGAAAAACAAGTATCTTCTACTGTCGATACCATCGACAGTGGTCGATACCATCGACCACACCACAGGTTGCCAGCCGCAGGGACTAGAAGAAAGTCGATACTATCGACAGGGATGTCGATAGTATTGAGATACCATCAGGTTGCTGGCGAGAAGTGAGTCAATACTATCTACCCATATGTTGATACCATCGACTAGTGGAGCTTCAGCGATGGAAGAAGACAGAAGCGACGCCTAAGAATGTCGATACCATCGACCCTCGTCGATGGTATCGAGATGACATCATGCACAAAGACAAAAGAAAAGAAGAACTGCCGATATCACACTAGGTCGATACCATCGACCCGCGTTGATGGTATCAACACCGTCAGATATGAGTTTGCTTCAGATTGATCTTAATCCGATGACTGTGATTAATTGGGGACCTGACTCGGGAATTATACCTAATGACGGCGCCCAAGAGGGAATCATCACGTCATGAGCCGCTGCACACATCCCGAGAAGGTGTGGAGAGAAGAACGGAGCCCAGAAGCACGCCCCAGCTGATACGGACGCTGAAGAAGATGATTTCCACCACCGAAAGGCGGGAGAACGTGTATTCCATGCCAAGGATCGCTTGGATCTTCTCTGTTCAGGGGTTTCACCACTCAATCACATTTTTCTCCATGTTTCCTTTTTTCTACTCCATGTTTTTCTTTGAGATGAACATGCGGGGCTAATCCCCTTTGTCTTTAGGATCGGGAGTAGCTCGGGAATTCATTATATGACGATTTTATCATAGTAATTCATATCTTATCTCTTAGATCTGTGGTATAATTTCGTTTTCTCCAATATATTGTTATGTTTGATCACCATAATAATAATCTAATGCCCTTAATTGCTTTGAAAGAATAATTAATGGTTGAAAAGAGACGAAATTTACATTAATTGACAAATCCCTAGAACAAGGTGGTGTAAGATTAATGGTATAGGTTACTACAATGGTAGAACCGACCTAGACATAGGTAGTGAATTGTACCACGACAGTGGGCAATTCTGATTTCAGTCCACTACCCGGATAGAGAGATAAAATTGATTGACTATATAGAATTTAATACAATGAAAAAACCCACGGTGAAACTGCAATCCTAAAGATCTCCTTTTGAATTGATTAAACCAAACATTTAATCGATTGCTTTGTTTTGTTTCATTTTTATTTTCTTTTAATTTTAACAACAACTCTCAACTATTTAATCAGCTTAGCTTATCACAAGTAGTTAGTAGGAGTCTCTGACAATTTCACGTATCCCTGAGTTTGACTCGGGCCTCACAAAGGCCTATATTACTTCGACGCGTTCACTTGCGTTTCTGCGCATGGTAAATTTGCGTCAATTGGTTGAAGAAGTATAAGGTATTTTTGTTCTATTAAGAGTTGAAGGTTAGTTTGTTACATCCTATTAACAGAAGGATCTGTGTTAAGGGTAGGAAGTGAGAGGACCAGTAGTTGATAATCTCTGCTAATAAAGTTGAAAAGCTTGTCTCACAAGGGTGTACAACATATTTAGACTCTATCACCCTCAATGCCACACCTCCTGCTCTTGATCATATAGAAGTGGTGAAGGAATTCCCTGATGTCTTTCCTAAAGAGTTGTTTAGGTTGCTCCCAACTCATGAGGTGGAGTTTTTCATCGAGCTTGCACTCAGAACTTCACCTATCTGGAAGTCGCGTTATCTCTTGACCCCTGCTCAACACGTCGAGCTTAAGAAGTAGCTTCAGGAGCATCTCAGCATGGGTTTGATGCACCCTAGTATTGTACTGTGGGGAGCCCCTATCTTGTACATGAAGAAGAAGGATGGTTTTATTTTGTTTGAGTTCAAACCATAGTTCATTAATGTAAATCAAGGTTACATGAGAAAACCTCACATAGGATAGGAAAGTCCTTTACCCATATTTCATCACTTACAAAACCCTTCCCCATTTTGGCAAGTGTGTGCGCTGAAATATTTCCCTCCCTAAAGACATGACAAAAGACAACTTTGTTGAAATCAGAAACCAGCCTACTGATGTTCTTAAAGATTTGGACAAGAGGCCCACCACCTTTCACAACACCATTCAGAAGCTGAACCACCCCTAACGCATCTGTTTCCACGCAAATGGATGTCATCTTCATGTTCCTTGCAAGCTCTAAAGCAAAGAGGATGGCCGAAGCTTCCGCAGCAAAAGAATTCCAGCAGCAAGCCACTGTTCTAGCAGCCATCACTATAGGTGTGCCGTGATGGTTTCTGAAAATAACTCCACAGCTGGTCTTTTTATTGTCAATTAAGGCTACATCGATGTTGATCTTGATCTCCCCTTCTTCAGGAGGTAGCCATCTACAATTATCTCTTCTGCAGATACATGATTGGTTGACTCCTCTCCATTTGTCCACCTTGTGAAGGGCCGCCCATTTGTGAAGACCAGCATCAAGGAGGGACGCTTTTGGTAGCACATCCCCGTAAAGGTGTTCATTTTAGGCTTTCCAAGCAGTTAGACAGTTGATAGAGAAAAGGTTAAAACCATCAGTTTGTGTTCTTTTCTTTATCCATGATAGTGCCTCCTTAAAGGAAGTTATGGGCATATCTTTTATAAGTTGTAGGAGATGGCTGTTCCCCCAAATTTCAGTAGCATAAATGCACTCAAAGAAACAGTGGAAAGTGTCTTCAGTAGCCTTGGAGCAAATGGTACATTTATCATTTTCTATAACATGCATGCGCTTCAAATTTAAAAGTGTTGGGAGATGACCACAACACGCATGCCATAAGAAATTTGATAACTTTGGAGGGCACTTGAACTTCCATAGGAGATCCCAATCATTTTGCACAACCTTACGTTGTTCCAACCAGCTTGGGGCTGTTTTGTCGAACCCCAGCCAATACACAGATCTCACAGTGAAAACACCATCCCGGGTAGGGAACCAAAAGAGCTCGTCGCTATTAGAGTTGCATAATGGTATGGAGAGAATAGTGGATCTATCCTCCTCTGTGAATATATTGTCAAGTTCAATTTGGTTCCATGTCTGATTTGAAAGGTTGATCAGATCACAAACATTGTTGTCCATCATACCCAACATGTCATCAGTTTCCATCGGCTTTGTACGGAAACCTTTAACATTTGGAAGCCAAGGGTCAGCCCATATGTTGATATCTCTTCCATTGCCAACTTTCCACCTAATACCTTCCTTTAGCAGTGACTTAGCATCCCAGATGCTTCTCCATGAATAGCTTGGATTGAAACCCCTAAACGCATTGAGGATATCACCATTTTTGTAGTATTTACTTCCTAACACTTGACTAACCATAGAATTAGGATTTGAATGTAGCCTCCAAGCTTGTTTGGATAAAAAGCCTTGTTGAAAACAGCTAGATCTCTGAAGCCCAGGCCGCCTTCTATCTTAGGCTTGCATAATTTTTCCCACGTGGCCCAATGAATCCTCCTTTTGTTTTCTGAACTTCCCCACCAAAAATTAGCCATCAGTTTATTAATGTCATCAATAATGTTCCCCGGCACATGGAAAATACTCATCATATAGGAAGGAATAGCTTGGATGACAGCTTTCAACAACACCTCCTTACCCGCTTGGATAAGGTATTTTTCTTTCCAACCTTTTAGTTTGTTCCACACTTTATCCTTCAGGGCCTTAAAAACAGGTTTCTTCGACCTGCCTATAACAGTTGGGAGCCCGAGGTATTTGTCATGTTTTTCAACCTGCTTCATTTTGAGGGTATCTAGAATATTAGTGATGGACGATGTATGTGTATTCTTGCTGAACACCACCTCCGACTTTGAGTAGTTAATTTTCTGACCGGAAGCACTCTTATAGCAGCTGGTAATCACAACTATCTTGGTAGCTTCCTGTGGTGTGGCTCGAGCAAAGATAATGTTGTCGTCCAAAAAAAATAAATTTGATATGTTGGGTCCTCCTCTGCAGGCTTTAATGCCGTGTATATTTCTTGACTCCACCTCCTTATTGATCATTCTTGAAAAGACATCAACGCAGATTATGAACAAATATGGTGACAGTGGATCCCCCTGGCGAAGTCCTCTCTGTGGTATGAGGTGTCCCCTCCTCTTTCCATTGACAATGAATGAGAAAGAAACTAACTTATAACATTCACCCAGTTTTCTGCACCATGTCTCGCCAAACCCCATTTTTTCCATGACTATGTAAATAAAATTCCACTCCACTCTATCGTAAGCCTTGCTCATATCAAGCTTGATACCCATGTGCCCTCTTTTGCCCTTATTTCTTCTTTTCAAGGAATGGAACATTTCAAAAGCTATGAGTGTGTTATCTGTGATGAGACGACCAGGGATAAAAGCACTTTGATTAGGGGATATGATGTCATTTAGATATACCTTCATCCTGTTTGCTAGAAGCTTTGAAATTATTTTATACACTGTGTTGCACAAGCTGATGGGTCTGAAATCCTTCTTGTTATCTGGCGCCTCACATTTTGGAATTAAGACAATATTAGTCTTGTTGATGTCTTTCAACGTGTTGGAATCCCTCCACCAATCAATAATGAAACGGATGATGTCAGCCCCAACGACACTCTAGAAAGCTTGGAAGAAGCCACCGTGAAAGCCATCGGGACCAGGCACTTTTGTTGGGTGCATTTGACTAAGAGCCCCCTCAGTCTCCTCCTTGTTTGGTTCTTTTTGGAGGTAGTATTTCATCACATCATTTATGCATCTTTTTACTTCTGATGTCACCTCATAAAGGCAAGGTGACCCCTGTGAAGTGAAAATAGAAATATAATAGTTAGTGATGATGCCCATAATGTCCTCTTCATCTGTTTTAGTAATCCCATTCTCATCTTTTAGCTTGTTGATTTCATTTTTCTTCCTTCTTTGTGAGGCTTTTTTATGGAAATACGCCGTGTTTCTATCACTGTCTCTCATCTCATTAGCTTTTTCTCTCAAAAACCAAAAACTTTCATTGAGGTTTTGGAGCTTTTCTACTTCTTCACTTAAATCCTTACATCTCCCCAGATTGCTGTTCGACATTGGCTTTCTTTCACTTTTGATCAGCTCATCCTCTGCTTGCATCAACCTTCTTTGAATATTACCAAAACGATTTTTTGCCCACTCGCTCAATCTATTAGCACAGTTGCTGAACTTTTCATTTATAGAGTTGTGATTATCATCTTTCCAGGCCTTGGCCACCACCTCCCTACATTCCCCATCATCCATACAAAAGGATTCAAGCCTGAATGTTTTTTTAAAGCTGCGTGTGGTCCTTTGTTTACAAGTATTCAACATGATAGGCACGTGATCAGATTTGTGGAAAGGGAAATGGGCTACCCAAGAATCTGGATAGAGGGAGATCCAATCCAGTGTTGTGATTCCCCTGTCAAGTCTTTCTCTCATGGCTGTAGCTTCATCATTACCTTTGCTCCATGTAAATTTATTACCGCTATAGCTCAGATCTGTAAGAGCACATCTGTCCAGAACCTCCCTAAACTCATCAATATGCCGCTTGCCATCGGTTGCTCCCCCTTCTTTCTCAGAGCTGTCTAGAATTTCGTTGAAATCCCCCATGTAAAGAATACGCAAATCATGGTCATTTTTTATAGCCTCCATCAGGTTCCATGTTCTGAATTTGTTTGGATTGTCAGCCCAACCATAGATACCTGCAAACAACCAGTTGTTATTGTTCATATCTGTAACCTCTGCTAGAACATGGTGTTTAGAGTAAGATATGATAGACACATCTATCTCCCGCCACCAAAAGTCGATGCCTCCAGACCTTCCATCACTGCTGAGACAAATCCCGTTCACGTAGCCACAACTCCTGTCTGTTTTTTCAAGATCCCCACCGCTTATCATAGTTTCCATTAAGAACACAACCTCCGGGCGTTCTCTCCAACAATATTTCTGGAGAGTTTGGATTGTGCCGAGGTTGCCCACACCTCGGCAATTCCAACTTAAGGTTTTCATTGCTTTTCACGAAGATGGTCTTCGCCACACGCCGCTACTTGGGAGTAGGACTCCCACACCATATTGGTATCTTCCTCCCTGCCCAGCTTTCCTTTCCTACTATTTTGCTCATCATCTGTCTGTTCATTATTAACCTGATCCACATTCCTTTTTCCAATCTTGGCACTGACCTCGTCAGTCGTTGGAGTTTTGAAAATAAGTCTCTCACTTTTCCTCCTCCCATTCTGCCTTTTAAAACCTTTTTGTTTCTTTGTCATCCCTTCCTTACTGACTTTTCCTTTTCCCTTCCAGTCATCCCTACCTGGTCCCTGGCCGTGAAAATCACAGAAGAAACTCACATCTACCTCATCAGGTATTAAATGGTCTCCACTCTCAGGAAGAAGAAGGATGGTACATTGCATATGTACATGGATTATCATATGTTTAATCAAGTGACAATAACGAATCACTATCCTTTGCCTTGCATTAAGGACCAGTTTGATTAGATGAAGTCAACCACTATGTTCTCAAAGATGGATCGATGAAGTGTCTACTACCAGATGCATGTCAGAGATGAAGATGTCACGAAGACAACATTCAGAACAAGTTATGGGCATTATGAGTTTCTAGTCATGCCTTTTGCTTGACTAATGCCCTTACTGCTTTTATGGACTTGATGAATCAAGTGTTTCATCCTTACCTCAATTAGTTCATTGTGGTGTTCATTGATGATGTTTTGCTCTACTTTGAGTTTAAACAACAACATCGTGAACATATGCAATTCATGTTGAACACACTGAGAGAATATCAACTATATGCTAAATTCTCAAAGTGTGAGTTCTAGATTAAGGAAGTGATATTTCTAGGTCATGTGATTTCTGTCGGACATATTTTTGTTGATCCCGCAAATGCAGAAGCTATGACCAAGTGGAATGTTCCAAAGACTCCATCTAAGATCTATAGTTTCCTCAATTTAACAGGTTATAATCAGAGGTTTACTAAGAGTTTCCCCAAGTTAGCTCTCCCTCTGACAAAGTTGACGTGAGAAGAAGTCAAGTTTGTGTGGACACCGAAATGTGAGGATAATTTTTAGAAGCTAAAAGGATGTTTAACTTCTGCTCATGTTCTTGCTTTACCTGTTGAAGGAAAACCTTATATCATTTTCATTGATGCTTCTATGCAAGGATTATGATGTGTCTTGATACAAGAAGACCGAGTGATCACCTATGCTTTGCACTAGTTGAAATCTAATGAAGAGAATTAGCCTACACATGATTTAGAGCTAGATGCTATTGTGCATGCTTTAAAAATCTGGTGACACTTTCTGTATCGAGTAAATTTTGAAGTCTTCTTAGATTGTAAGAGCTTGACTTTTCTTTTAATGCAGAAGGATCTAAAGTTGAGGTAGTGAAGATGGATGGAATACCTTAAGGACTAAGACTTTACCATCACTTATCATCCTAGTAAAGCAAATATAGTTGTTGATGCTTTGAGTCAGAAGAAGGATGTAGTCTATGTTGCAATGAATCTAGAGTATGTTTCCTATTGGCAACCACAACCTATTTTTGATGAAGATTCCAAGAGGTTGTGTGTTCACAAGGCTAGTTTGTCCATTACACCGTCTTGGGTCTCAAAAGTTGTTTCTACACAGCTAGAAAGTTTTGAGCTTGATGAGATGAAGGCCTTAGCTGAGAATCCACAATCTAACTTTTCAATTGGAGTGGATGATGTTGTTCATTTTTTACAAAAGTTGTGGATACTTGAAGTTGGGAACCTGCGACAAAAGGTTTTGAGCAAATCCCATAGATCTAAGTACACCATACACCCTGGTACTACCAAGATGTACAAGGACCTGCAACAAAGCTTCTGGTAGAAGAATATGGAGAAGGATATCATGTTATTTGTTGCAAATTGTTTGACTTGCCAACAAGTCAGGATAGAGCATCAACAACCTGTTGGTCTTCTTCTTCCTCTTGAGATTCCTAAATAGAAATGGGATAAGATTACTATGGACTTCATCTCTAGTTTCCCTAAGACTAGGAAAGGTTATGATGTAGTGTGGGTAGTGATTAATTGACTTACTATGTCTGCCCACTTTTTTCCATTCCATTCCACTTATAAGGTTGATGAGATGGCTCAATTATATGTGGATTGGATTGTTCTTCTGCATGGGGTTCATAAATTGATAGTATTAGATCGTGACCCAAAGTTTATCACTCGTTTGTGGAGGCAGGTTGAGGAAGAGATGGGAACTGACCTACATTTTAGCATGACTTACCATCCACAAACATATGGTCAATCTGAGAGAACATTGCAATTTCTGGGAGATTTGCTCCGTGCCTGTGTTATGGATTGGGGAGTTGTATGGGATAAGTATCTTCCATTGCATAAATTTTATTAAAACAATAGCTACCAAGCTAGTATTGATATGCCACCTTATGAAGCTTTATATGGAAGACCTTGTCGTTCTCCGTTACAACGGGATGATGTGGGCGAACATGCTCTAGTGAAGATTGATGATATACAAATGATGATAGAGAAGGTTCAGTTCATTAAGAAGTGTATGAAAGCTCTACAAGATTGACAGAAGATGTATGGAGACAAGAAGAGGTCTGATGTGAGTTTCCTGAACTCCTATTCCCTCTTAGGGACTCTTTATCCCCTATGTCAGTACACTGGGTTACTGGTGTTCATCCTTCACCTTCTAGCTTGCATGACAACATACCCCATGCAACTTCGTCTTAGGCATCCAAAGTACTACTGTCACTTATTATCTTGGTAGTACCATGGTATATGGTGATCTTAAATCATGATCTCTTGTATTTCATGATTCCTCAAGATCGATTCCTCAGAAACCCTAAACTACTCTCATCAGGGTTTTATCACCTTCCTATCCAAAGAAGTGCATCTGAGGTTCTACAACCATCATTTCATTACATCAAGGACTAGGATGGATAACCAAACAACTACTAACTCGATCAATTGATATTGTTGTATCTGAGTGTTAGTCAAACTTATCTCTTTTTCAAACTTAGGATTAACCTAACATCCTCTTCTAGCCTCTAGCTAGACTAGGTAGCTGCATGTCATCTAAAGCATCCATTACCACCTCACATCCTTAGGTGTCAGGTAACATTGAAGACATACACCTCCATGTATTCCACTTATTATCTCATCTCAACTCTAAGTCTATCTTCCTCAAGAAAGCTCTGAGCTTATTCTCTTAGTTTTTGAACTCAACCTTGTATGAATCATAGCTCATGATAAAAACATCCTCATAAGATGATTACTTTATTTCTCTTAGTGTTGGTAAACCATCCATGTATCGTTTACCCCACAAGGGTATGTTATCATCTCTTCCTCATACCTCATAGCAACGTTCCAACTCACTTCATCTTTTATCCTTGGTGTATGGAAGACATACTGTCCTATCTCTCATTCCCATATTAAGAGGAAATAAGACTTTGGATGCAGTCCAAATACAAAGTTCTTCCTGTTCCAAGAGTAGAGATGGTACATCCCACCTTGCCAATACACCTAAAAATCTAAGTTGAAACATGCAACATATGTCTCAACATCACAATCATCTCGATATCAAAGTTACTTCCATGGAAAACTAGTCTCGAACCTACTTGGGTACCACACACAATCCTTGGTCATCTTCTCTAGGTCTATAGGGTGCCGACACTTTTGGGGTCATCCCTCTTCCCTTATGCATCCAGAGAGTGCCCTACTCATATGCCCTTTGGGTCCCATGAGTTCATGAAGGTGATCAATCTCCTAACCCATGGCCCTCAGACAATGATAGATGTTACCTCCTGACCCTATGGTCATGTGCAACTAGGGAGTTAGGAAACTCCTACTTCCATTGCCCTTATCCCTACCTGACCCTAGGATAGACTTAGTATTTCAACATAGTACATGTCCAACTTAGAACCTTAGCCACATACTGTTTATCTCTTCTTCCTACCTATGACATGATAAAAAAATGTGTTCCATGTCTCTATGCTAAGAAAGTATGTGAAATACCATTTTCATGTACTAACAATCGAATCTTTGGAGATTCATGAGAATATGACTTATGAGGAGTTACCTGTGAAGATTCTTGTCTCCCTGGTTAAGCAGTTGAAGAATAAGGAGATGGAGTTGGTGAAAGTCTTATGGAGGTATCATGGTATGGAGGAAACCACTTGGGAGCTTAGAGATGAGATGTTTCATACTCATCATTCTCTTTTTGTACGAGATTTTAGGGACAAAATCCTTTTTCATAGGTGGAGTGCTATAACAAACTAAAATCCATGTAAAATCTTAGTTTAGCCTTTTTCTAAGCTTTTCCTTTCATTTTTGTCCTTAATGTTGTATTAGTGGAAATTATAATATTTTGGTGCACATTTGTTACCTATATTTGACATTATATGGATTTATGCACAAATACCTCAATAAAAGTTTAAAAAAGGGTTTAATTTGCAAATTATCCACTTAAGTGGGATAAGGACAAAAAAGAGAACTAAGAGTGTATATGACCTTTTTTATAAGGAAAAGAAAAGAAAATAACAAAACTAAGAAAATGTGACATTAAATGAATTAATTTTTCAATTAAGTGAAAATAAGAGTAAATTGCCAAAAATCAATAAAAGGGGAATTGAAAAGATGATTCTAAGTCCAAATTTGTTTTCTTTCGGTACAAGTTTACTTGTGTGATAAGTTTGACAACTTTTGGGAAATTAGTAATCATAATTGCATTAATTGAATGAGAAAATAGGAGATATCTCAAAATATAAAATAAAATCATTAATGACTCCAAAAGTAATAATTGATGCCAGATTCGTGATCTACACATTAAAATATGCCTTTCGGTGAAGTTTCACTCAATTTGGAGAATATTTGGTTAAAATGTGAATTCAAGAGAGATAGTGTGTAGAACCTTCAAAATATTAAATAAATGTACAAACAACTTCAACATGTAAAATTCATGCCAAATTCGTATCCAAGACACTTAATGGGACTTATGCGTGAAGTTTCATCAAATTTTAAGAATCTTATAATCATTAATGATGGAAGAAAGAGAAAATAAGATTTGTTTTATTTAACAAATCAAAATTTCATAAAATGTAAATCTAATTATAGATTCAAATTCTTCGTATAAAAAATAGGCCAGGTGTCAAATTTCAATTGATTTGGAGCATGTTTGCACCCTCAAACAAGGAGAGATAAAAAGAGAAATTAATGTACATACACTTTATTCCAATTTGTTTAGGAATCAATTTGATGTGTCACATGGTCTATTTTTAGTTTCATCTTAACATGTGACATCATAGCTGTTGGAGCTGGATCACGCTCATATTCATCCCCATGATAGGATCAGGTAACAGGTGCAATGGAAATGTGATTTTTGAATCGTGATGTTTCTATCTCTACTAGATCTTTTCTTGAGATTTTTCTTGCTATGCTTTCCTCTTTGAAATCCACATCAAATGTTCCCAAGTATGAAATGTTTTATTAAGTATATCGTGAAACCCCAAATCTTGCTCTCCAAGGAGTTTTGGCCGCAACCATCCTCGCTTCATCCATCACCCTCACCTATAAATAATTGTACACCAAGCTTCCCTAGTTCCCTTGCAAATATTCTCTCCATCCAATTTCTCATGAACTAGCATCTTGGCTTGACAATGAATAAGATTTGCATCAATGTTTGCGGCACCCCCCTCTCTCTCCATCGTGCTCCTCTATTCGATCCCTTGCATTAGTAAGTTCATGTTGTTCTCCTATTTATTTCTATGCCATTGGTTTTATGAACTGTTATTGTATTTAGAATCAATCTATCTTGTCACCTCATTGTTGTGCACAAACACCAACAATGACATGAGCCAAGGAAGGGGACAATCCTCCTGGTCTTTTAACAATTTCAGCCCGCCTTTCGCTTCTTTTCTCTCTAGTTTCTCACAAGGGAATTTTCATCTTTTTGGTTGGTTTTACCCGCATTTATGTGAGGTTGAGTCAGAGTGGAGCACTGACTTGGGGCCCTGCAGTTGGGCCAAGTCATGCAGCCCGCCCCTCTCTCTGCCACTCTCGCCGGCTTTGATGATGTGTCATCCAATCATTGGTCAGATTTAAGAAAATCATATCTTTTGATTCGTTTGTCCAAAAATTAAAAATAAATATGTTTTCAAATTAGGAAATTAAGGCCTATCTAATAAAAATGTTTTTGAGGTCTAGTTTTGATATTTGTCGCCATGTCTTTTCTCGAAAATGATCTTAATACATGAAAATCACCAAAAATACACTTTAATCATTATAAATCCAAAATTTACAAAATTATAAGTTTTCTTAATCAGGAGAACCTAATAAGATCAATGGTGATGATTTCAGAGTATAAATTGAGGCTTTCTTAAAAAATTCAAAAAGTTAGGGTTTCTTTACATTAATGTATATGAAAAATCCTAATACATGATTATACATTTAAAATAGGAAAAGTGGACCTTGGACTCAATTAAAATGGTGAAAGTGAGTAATAGAATTCAATCAGATAGGTATGTGCATATTTACATGTTAAGTTCATAATATTAGCAAACCTAACCTAATTTCCCTAATGAGGCGCTAATTGAACCCTAATTACTCTTTTGATATTACTTTTGCTATATTTGCCTCAAAATCAATATTGATTTTCTATTTCTTGGGTCTTATATCCCACTGCCATGTTTTCAACTATTTGATACTTATAATTACCATAGTTCTTTTAGAGTGTTGATTTTATTAGACTATTTGATTAGTGTAGTGGTACTTTGGTACAACCACCCATAGATAGGGCATGTGTTATTTTGCCCAGGGGAATGTGTTACACTCCCCAATATAAAATATTTTATAGGTGAATGGAATGTTTTACTCTCCCTCACCTATATGGTTGAGGTCTGGTAGGTGCCTCAACCCTAGTTAGTTAAGGTAGTCAATATTAATCATACATGTAAATATTTTATTATTTTCTTGTTATTGTAATCATATATTTGTTTATGCCTCATACTCTTGACCATCTTCATCTTATTCATACTCTTGACCATCTTCATCTTATGATTAAATCTTATTTCTTTATATTTCGTAGTTGTTCAATAGTTTGACACATACCTTGTTTCTTTCTTTTCCTAGGTGCTTTCCCAACCACCCAGGGTTGGAACAAGGTGTTGAACAAGGCCAAGGAGATCAAGATTAGGAGTAGATACTATTTTTGTTGTTAAGGATGCCTATGTTTCTATTTGTATGATCCCATTAGTTTTCTTTTATGTTTTTCCTTTCAATAAACTCATGTAGTGAATTGAGTTCAAAAAATGATGTCATAACTTAGTTTCCTTTCCGTTGTTATTGATGTTATAAATTTTAGTATGGAGGTGATCTCTCCTCTTTATAGTAAATATGTCATTGGTTTTGGGTTAGAAAAATGACAATAGAGAATGAACTATGTTTTTGGTTAGTGTTTTTGAATAATGATAAGTACATGTTGCATTCGTTTGTTGGTGTAAAACCATTGATAGAGAATGAACTGTCATTGGTTTTTTTGGAAAACCAAAAACACATGTATGATTGAGTTTGGTGTTTTTAAAATTGGGATATATGCATATAGTACCACTTTATTGTTGGATATCTTTTGATAAAGATTGAATAGTGGAATTGGTTTTTCTCATGCAACCGATGATTAAATACATAGTAATCAATTTTTGATTAATCGACGACTAAAATCCACTTGATAGCACTTTGGAAATGTCTTTCCCAAATCTCTATTGTATCACCCCACCTCTCGATACTTTGCTTCTCTCTAGCGGCAATGAGTCCTCAGCCACCCCCTATGGTGTTGCCTCCTTTTCCACCATTGTCACTCCCTCCTCCATTGTTGCTATTGCTACTCCTCGTCCTCCACCTCCTGCATCGAGGCTTTGCTGCTCCTCCTCTATTGTTGGCTCCCCTACCACTACTCTTCAGTGCTCCACCTCCAATGGCGCTCTGTTGATTCTCAGTTGCCACTACCACTACCACTACCACTACCACTATTCAGTACTACAGAAATGGCTTATAAAGTCACTTTTCAAGGTGTCAGTTGTATAAATAAACCGACACCTAAACTCTACAGTGTCGGTTGATAACATAAACCGACATCCAATTATGAAGGGCGACCAGACACGGGTACATCTTTTATTAAGTTTCGGTTACTTAATAAAAAACCGACACCTAAAATTAACCGCCAAATACAAAATTTCCAGCGAAAAAAATTACCTCCAAAATTTGACATATGGCGTCGGTTGATAATTAAAAAATCGACGACTAAAGGTTATTCGTGAGACAGAAATTGGGCACATTTTGGGCGTCGATTTTACTACAACGACCGACACTTATGAGTTTTCCCGCACTGTCCGCGGGGAATTTTTCACACCCTTTAAGCGTCGGTTTTAAGTAGAAACCGACGACTATGGTCATAAATCAAGAACGATTTTTTTAATCGACATATGAATATAGACGTCGGTTTGTTTGTAGTTAAAAACCGACGACTATAATCAAGTATTTGTGTCAGTTGTTGTGCAGAACCGACACTGTTAGTTTTAGTGGTCGGTTTTTTTGAATAACCGACGCCTATGGTACACTTAATAGCCCCGCAAACACAACTTTCCCCATTGTCTGTTTTTCATTGTGTCGTGCGCTAGGTCTGGTGATTTCCCCCGATTGCTCCCCGCCGTCGTTGCCGGTTGGCTCCCCCGCGCCACCGTTCATCTCCTCATGCGCCGCTCGTCACCGTTGCCGTCACCGCCGCTCGCCGCTTGTCGCCGCAGTTCTCCTCTGATCCTCGCCGCCGGCGCTCTGCTCTGCTCCGGCGCTGCCAGCTGCTCTCCTCTACTCCGGTGCTGCCAGCTTCACCTCCAGCTTATCTCCTCTACTCCGATCGGGCCTTCTTCCTCTGCCCTCAAGGTACGCCGGCTTCTTACTCCTTCCTTCCTCCGCCTAGGCTAGGTCAAGCCCTGCAGGTGCCCTGGAGCAAAATCGTCAGGTGCCCTGCTGGGCATTTTTTTAATTTTTTTAACCCTAGACCCTAATCCACATTATACCAATCTGATAGTCCATGATAGAAAAAATCATAATGATGTTGACTGCAACTTTGTGCATCATGCTATTCTGAATTAAGTGTATATTTACTTCATAATTGAATGTTTAAGTAAGTTATAGATATCTTCACCAAACCTCTTTCGGAAACTTGTTTCATTGTTGAGTATATTGAGAATCCTAATCACCCTTCTTGCTTAATGATGAACTGTAATGAACACATGTGACATGCTTGGAATGTAAATGATGAACTATTCCCTAAATTGCCAATCATGCTTTTAAAGACATCAATAATCACCCTAACTTGAAGAACTAGGATTTTAGGTATAAGAATGACAACACATTATTTGTTGGCCTAGAAACCCGTCCAAGATTTACTCATTAGGAGTAAATCTTGGATAGTCCCCGGTTTGGGACTGTTCTTGAACACCTAATCTCGCTTAGGATGTAAGTGTATAATGTGTATTGGGTTTTCAAGAAAATATCGGTAGCATTTCCCCGTTTGTTCTCTAAGTACATATGTACTTGGAGAACCACGGGGAAATGCTGCAAAAATTTTCTTGAAAACCCAATACACATTATACACTTACTAGTGAGATTAGGTGTTCAAGGATGGGATAGGTGGTACATGTACATTTATTATATATAAGAATGACATCACATGTATTTGTTAACCCTAGACCCTAATCTTGTTGTAATATATACTTGTTTTTTCTTTGATCATAGAGCTTTACAATTTTGTTGTGATATATACTTTGTTATAATAATGTGAACTTTACAATGTGAGCTTTACAATTTGAATTACTTTACAATGTGAGCTTTACAATTTGAATTACTTTACAATGTGAACTTTACAATTTGAATGTGAATTTGCAGATGGCTGAACATTCTCCTGATGACCGTGCTGATGATTACCGTGAGGGTGAGGACATCAATGCACTGCCTCACAATGTAAGTTTTAAAAATATATCATATATTTATATCTATATGTCCATTTATAGTTATATCTTGTGAATGTGATTATTTTGTCAAATTTTAGGTTGATGATGCACAAGTACCATCTGAAGCACTTGATGCACGTGATCAACAACACCAAAAAGTTGACAAGAGAAGGGGCATCACTATGATGAAGAAGTTAATTGTGCAAAAGGGCAATGGACCCAAACTTGTTGTGGATTTTGATAATGCAAGAAATGCATGTGGTGTGAATCGCAATTCATTTATTTCATATCTTGGGTTTGTTACTCATAGCCATTGCGGTTGTCGCTTAGATTCTTGGCATAACGTTTCTAAGGAGAAGAAAGACTTAATATGGAGGGATTTATGCGTGAGTTATTATTAATTTGCAATTCTATTTTGTAGATTACTAAATTTTTGGATACTAGTTAATAGCAATTCTATTTTGCAGAGTATATTTGAATTGGATGAAAAGCTGCATCGTAAATGCATGATGCAACGCTGTGGGAGAGTCCTAAGGAACTATAGGACAAATCTCACCAGAGAATACATAAAAGAAGCTGACAAGAGGAAGAAGACAGCCACTGAACAGTGGAACTTCCTGGATAAAGAAGAATGGGACGCGTTTGTCGCTTCAAGACAAACTGATGAATTCAAGGTATTAGGCGTCGCTCTCAATCTCATTAATTAAAATATGTTGTACTCACCTAGTCAAGATTATCATTTAGTGTTACTAACCAAATCATTAATTTGCATACTAACTAGGCCCTCAGTGAGGCACAAAGATCAAGGCGTGCACTGAATGTGCATAACCACAGAATGGGTCCAAAGGGGTATGTAGGCGTTCGCCAAAGACTACAGTTTGAGGCTACTGCTCAGTCTACTGCTACTCAGGAGTCCTCTACCATAGGTAGCACACCTCTACCTTGCCATGATGTCTGGATAGCTGGGAGGCAAAATAAAAAGGGAGAAATAACTAAGGCCGCAACTGCTGAGGCGGCTGCAAAAATGGTAAAATACAACTCTTACAACAATCATTCGAATATTGATTATTTGTGTTGTTTACTTAAGTACAAATTTTTGTTTTGGCGATTAGCGGGAGCTGCACAAGCTGAGGAAACAAGGAAAGTTCATCCCTGAGGGAACAAAGGATGAATTGATAGTTGCTCTGGGTAACCCAGAGCATCCTGGATGTGTTAGGGCTGCATGCGTTGGTGTGGGCATCAAATCTTTTTTTGGGTCAACCCAGCGCAAACATGTCCCAAAAGTGGGACTTTCACAAGAAGAGGTAACATATTCTTTCTTTATAATGTTACTGTAAAAGAGAATTCAAAAATTAGAATTTGACGTTTCTTTTATCCATGTATAGGTAGATAAGCTATTTGATAGGAAACTCGAAGAAAAACTCGAAGAAGCAATGAAAAAATGGCAGACATCTCAGACTGCCACTTACCAGACAATACCTACTACAGACTCTACTCCTACTCCTACTGCAGAGGTTGGGAGTAATCCTCTAGAACCACCACCTAGAACATCCACTGTAAGTATTTTTATGACATAGTAACTAGTTTTTTAATTCAAGATGATACATATATATGAAAATGTAGTCGTTTCAAAAAAAGATGATATGTATATATGTATATAACATTCTTTACACAAAAATTTGTAGGGGTTGAAGCCATGCCATCTAAAAAGTAAAGAATATGTCGTTGCAGAGATGTCAGCTTACCCATCCCTACCAGGGGAAACGTGTCACGGGTCTCCAGTACCAGCTGGTTGGATTTGGGTGAGCCCGATACATATATTCCCCCAGTGGATGGATCTTCCACTGCCATATGCCCACCCAGATTGTGAAACGCTTGGTGAGGCAGTAGGCAGAGTGATATTGTGGCTAAAAGCAGATGTCCTCTTTACTGAAAAGGTATGGTAAATTTACATTACGTTCAATTGTTAGTGTGTGTATATGATGGCAATTGATATGAAATTATATATATATAGGTTAAAAAGACGACACCCACACCATCTAGGCCTCCACTTCCACCTCCTACATTACCTAGTTGGGTTCCACAGGACCTACCTGTCCTGTTAGGTCCTAACTATAGGGGTATGGAACTATGGTTAGGGGAACATGATATAAACTCCCCTATAACTGTTTCTTCTGATTCAGATTCTATAGGTCAGTCATACGAAATAGAACTATTTATATAAGATATTTTGGAGTTGTTTCGATATGATTGCCTAAATACATCTGTGACAGAGCTATGGATAAGGTGAGATATTCTTTATACATCCATATACCTTGTGTATGATCTGGTGATCTGGTTTCTTATTTATTAACGCATGCGTAATTATTACATATTTTGCAGCTACTTAGACAACATATGTGCAGATTTTGGATTTGAACATGTAGGGTTTTTTATTCCATCTTTGATTAGTCTAGTAGATAAAGACCCTACATCAGTTCAACAATACTGTTGTAAGGCTTTTTCAAATTTTTTTGTAAAAAAGAAGACAGTGATAATGGCTCCATTCAATGTAGAGTAAGTTTACTTTGCTTATTATAATTTGGACTTAAGAAAATTACATTTTATTGTGGATTTTGAGTTATTAATTTTTAACTTTTTTTCCTCTAGGGGTAGGCATTGGGAGTTACTGGTTATTGCCCCCGAGACGTTCACTGTGTATTATCTAGAACCAAAGGGGGGTAAATTAAATACAAGATTTGGACACATAATGAAAATGGCAATATTCCGGTGAGAAATATTTCATTTTTCATATCCGTTAACATATGCTATTACATTACTATTTAATTGCAATTTTCTGTGTTACATTAACATGTAGGGGTTTTGAGGAGTACAAAAAGGCTAGAGGAAAGGTCCCCACGAAAAAGAACCAGCCAATAATTTGGAAGAACGTGAATGTAAGTTCCCGGCTGCAATATATGTATATATTATTTATGTTAACAATGCTTAATTAGTTGTATTTTTTAATATTTTGTATGTTTGAATTTATAGTGTGCTACACAAGACAACGGATGGGCATGTGGATACTATGTCATGTGATATATGCACATGATTATCAAACATGCCGCACTGGATATTGAGTGTATTGCTCAGGTATTATATAGTCTCGTTAGATAATATGATCGAAATATATCAATATTATTTATAGCTCATTAATTATATATATACATTATTCTCTTTAAAGGTGTTTAAAACTGACCCCATTACAGGAAAGGACTTACCAAATGTTAATGCTCCCTATACGATGGGAGAATTTAATGAAGTAAGAGAAGATTGGGCAACAATCATACAAATAGTGGGGGCTTTAAAATATAATAGGGATCCTGATAGTGAATAATGGCTAAACAATGATATTTTGTAAATGAATTTCTGAATTATAATATATGTGTGAATGTTTCTACATGTCTTGATGTTTCTACATGTGTCTGAGTGAAAATGAATGAAAGTGTTGGTTGCTATATGAATGTTTCTACATGTGTGAATGTGAATGAATGGAACTATAGATTGCTAGCATGTGTGAATGTTTATAAATGTGTGAAAATAAAATGGAACTGCAGGTTACATTGCTAAATGCATGTGCTACTTTTTATTGTTAATTTTGCAGGTTTGTGGCCTGTTGTCGGCTGATATCAATGGATGTCGTAAAACCTGCAGTTCATAACTGAACTGAACAGGTTTCTCATCCTGCGACCAGCCACAGCAGGTCTGTAGACTGACAGAAAAAAAAAAACAATAGGCGTCGGTTATTTGAAAATAACTGACACATAATGTTATAGTGTCGGTTTCTTATCCAATAACCGACGTCTATTCCCTTAACAACACGGTCGTGCTGGCCAGCACGGCCGTGGCGCGAAGATATATGGCGTCGATTTTTTTACTTATAACCGACACTGATAGTGCCCAACATTGCGCCCTTTCGCGTCGATTTCTTAACTAATAACCGACACCTATAGTCCCATGATGGCGCGTTTTCGGTGGCGCGCGAAGAGTTTGGGTGTCGAATTCTTATCTAATAATCGACGCCTATAGTCCCCTGATGGCGCGCTTTGAGTGGCGCGTGAAGAGTTTGGGCATCGGTTTAGGAACCAACACCTAATGGGTGAGCTTTTAGTGTTGCCCACATAGGTGTCGCTTATAAACCGACACTAAAGACTTTAAATAACTGACACTAAAGGTAGGTTCTATAGTAGTGATTACATCATGCTTCCACTACCACTACAACACTACATTGCCACTGCTATTAGGATGCCACTATTGCTCCTCCTTCTCTAACATTCCTCCTCAACCTCATATGCTTCCCACTGCTTGTTGACTCATTCACATGAGATGAGCCTCTTACCACCCCTCTCGTACTAGTGAGGTGAGCCTCTTCTCCCCTTTTCATTGATGGGAACCCATACTAGGGTTTAGGTTAGTTGCATCATGAACACCATGCCCAGAGAACTTAATTTGTCACACTTAGTTGCTCATTTTCTATAGTTTCCAAGTTGATTATCTTGAATATGTTACTAATTTTGAATAAGTTGAATATGTTTCTTATGTTTAATTGTATTTTTCATGAATGTTGACCATGTTGCCAATGTTATATAAGTTGATTATGTTGGGTATTACATGAGTGTTGATCATGTTGAATATGTTGGCTTAGATCTAGTTAACTATCCCTAATCATTACCTAAATTGTAATTCGATACAAATTTACCCAAATACTAATTATGATATTCTTGAAACCTATAAACACAAAACTGGAAAGCTTGTTGGCCTAGAAACTGCCAACAAGATTTACTCACTAGGAGTGAACCTTGGACAATCCCTAGTTTGGGACTATTCTGAAACACTTTATCTCATTTAGGGTGTAAGTGTATAATGCATGTTTTGTCGCAAGAGGTTTCAATAGCATTCCCCATTTATTCTCTATTACATATGCAAGTGGTTATTTACCCATATACATAAGTGTACTCACAAAACTGTGGGGAAATGTTGTTGAAATTTCATAAAATCAAGTACAAATTATACACTTAGAAGTGAGATTAAGTGCTAATGATTGGGATTGGTGCTATAAGTTCATCATAGTGAGTGGTAATGAATGATTTGTTTTCATTCAAACATATTTTATTTAGAAAATGAATTTTTACAGAACACATAACTCAATACTCATTTCCCATCTAATCATAAAACTTATTAATAATGGATGGCCATTCTAAACTATTGCACTCTAAAGTTTATTACTGGTCTTGATTAGTATATAAGATTTGTAGAGGAACGTCAGGAAGGACCTGGAGATAGGATCTATTGTCCAAGTAGGGATTGTAGTAACAAATTCGAATTCAGCACTACTGACTAAATCAAAAGTCATGTCATGTGCAACATGATTGTACAAGGCTACATAAAATGGTACTAGAATTGAGAGATTCCTACTTTGATATTTGTAGACGTTGATAGAAGTACATGTGTTGAAGAAGAAATTGCCGACAACATAGATATGAACAAATTGATTCTGGTAGACATGGTTGATGCAATGCTACATAGTTGTAGGGTAAATTTTATTGATCCACCTTTCATATTTAGAAACATTTTGTATGATGCTGAGGGACCGTTATACTTAGGTTTTTGTTGAAATAAATTATTCATGAAGGAAACAAGATTCCAATCTCAACATACGAATTAAATAAAATGTTATGCCCTAATGGGAATGGAGGTTATGTAGATACATGCTTGGCTGAATGGCTATGTGTTATTTGAAAAAGACTACATTGATTTTAAATATGGTCCAAAATGTGGAGCATCAATGTACATAATAATGAATTCAGATTAGTCTATAATTGGCTCTCCTACCAAGTTGATATGGCATCTACCTATAATACCATAAGTTTAATGATATTATGCAAATATTATGGATGCACATAATTTATATTGGCATGCAGAGGATAAGAACATTAGTGATGGGATCCTACCACATGTGTTTGATTCCCCACGATGAAGAAAATGGATTTATTGTACCCTGAATTCGGTGAAGAAGGAAAGAATCTAAGACTTGGGCTTTGTACCTACGATATGAATCCATACAGAACATTAAGAAACCAACATAGAATTTTGGCTGTTATGATTTTTATATACAATCTTCATCAATGATTGTGCATTAAGAATTAAGTATGTCATGTTGTCCTTGTTGATATCAGGCCCCAACATAAAAGGAATTGATAATGATGTTTTTCTTAAACCACTAATTGATGACTTAAAGCAACTCTGGAGAAGTCTGATAAATTATGTTGATTTGTGTAGAGAGATATTTCACTTGCATGCTATGTTGTTTGGCACTATTAATGACTTTCCAATATATGTGAAAATGTCTAGATTCGTCATGAAAGGATCCAAAGAAAGCCTTATATGTGAGAAGAACACTCAGTCAATATGACTAAACCATGGTGGCAAGACTGTATATTTTAGTCATTGGAGATTTCTTCTAAAAGTGCATCCTTAATGAAGGTTGCACACAGCATTCTATGTCTCAATCAAGGAATGGAGTGCCCATAAACTTCTACCAAGGGTGGATGTTTATAAAAGATTAAAAGACTATGTCAATTCATTTGGTAAGCGATCACAATGCACTTTTTCTACATAGAATGACAATTCTTTATTAAAGAAGAGATCAATATTCTAGTATCTTCCTTATTGGAGTTCTTTGGTAGTTAGGCAGTGTATCGATGTCATGCATGTTATGAAAAGTGTATGTGATAGCATATTTAATACTCTATTGAATATATGAAGTAAGTCTAAACATTGCGTCATATCTAGAATGGACCATCATGAAATGAATATAAGGAAATAATTAATAACATAGGTTAATAATGATCAAAAAACATATTCACATCTTGATTGATACATGTTGTCTAGGTAGGGGAAGAGAGCTCTTTGTAAGTTCTTTCTTAATGTTAAGGTACCACAAGTATATTGATACAATGTTTGTAGATTTGTATCAATGAAGGATCTAAAGCTTGTAGTTCTTAAATCTAATGATTGTCACACTCTAATGCAACAAAAAATTCAACTCTCAAAGTGCATTATAGTTTTTGGCCTTGATTATTATGTCTGTCTGACCAATTACTATTGTTGATGATTAGTGGGAGCTTCACGAGTTACGAAAAGAAGAAAAATTCATCCCTAAGGGCCAAATGGATAAACTAATGGTTCCTTTGGATACTCTAGAACATCCTGGCCATGTAGGGCTAGTGCGAGTAGAAGAACCTTTTTCGATCATCACAACATAAGCATAAATTTGTTAAGAAAATAGTATTTTCCCAGAGTATCTACAAGACATGATTACAATGGGAATAGAGGAAATGTAAAGACCCCTTCCCCCGATTATCTCATATTCAGATAGACCGAGAGGGCAAGGGCCGTTATCAATAATACATGATCGTAGGTTTAGGAATTGACCAAAATAATTAATAAATTTCACTAATAAAATAAGATTGGCACAAGACTAATATTGCATAATTTGATATTTCTAAAGTTGCAACATAAATAAAATCTATCTAACTATAATCTCCATGTTTACATTAATGTGTACATGGAGTATTATCACACTTCAAATTCACTAGGAAGGATATTGTAACAGCCCCGCCTTCCGGTAACCCCCAATTAAAGGAGACCGAGATGTCGGTGCCGTAATCCAATTTCCGGATCAAGGTTCATCAATTAATTGATAACAATTAATAAATTCTAGTACACTATACAAAAAAGTTGTAATAAATAAAAAAAATTTGCATACCTTTGAAAATTTTGGATTTGTAACTTCTATCCAGAATTGGAACTAGCAAACTAATCCTCCTTGGACTTTAATTCATGTATTTCACAATATGACGATTTACTATTTGTCCTTTTTGTTTTGTACCTAAAACACCGACAAACAAAATGTCGGTCAGCCGAAGCTGGTATGTGGGGGATACAAATAATGTGCAACTATGTTAACAATGTAATCATTCAACTATTCATTTAACAACCAAGATTACATTTTAATCCATACTACTCAATCCTTACCTATCCCCTAACTCTGTATTGTCCTTGCATACTACCTCTCTTTAGGTAGTTCCTTACCCCCATGGTCCTACCTTACAGGTAGCCAATACATAGGGTACTAGAGTTGCATGGCACTACCCAGAAGTAGCCCAATATCTAACTCAAAGTGAGTTGATGGACCTACTCCCTTGGTAGCCATGTACTAAGTCAACTAATAAGCCAAAGAGGGGACCATGATTTGAGCTAGTAGGCACATAACTTAGGTGATAGTCATATCCACATTATAGTTTGCATGAATTAAAATCATCCAACAATTAAATCATGTCATCGATGAAAACTTCAGTAAACCTCGAAAAACATAACTCGATATATTCATAAGTGTAACCACATACCTCTTATTGCGGATTTGAACACAAAATCAAGTGTGAAGAGAGAGAATATCCAAGTAAGCAAGAAAATTGCACAGAAACCCTGAAATAAACATTCCAAGTATATTTTATCAAAACTTATTCAATTCCATCTTATTCCTTAGGGTTTCTATTCCAATTTTAGGGTTTTCTTGGAAATTAGGGTTTTAACTTCATTCTTAGTTATCATGAACCCTAATTCCTCAAAATCACTTAAAACCCTTAAATACTCTCCTTTTAGTATTCATAACAGTCTTAGGACCATTATTTAGTAATTTACTTCCTTAATTCACAAAAACATGGTTTTCTTTTTTCCTTTTCCCTAAATTAGGGTTTCCTTGTACCTTATCTTTCATTTATAGTCATAAACCCTAATTTAACCAATTTTGTATTCAAAATGGATAGAAACTCCATCATAAGCATCAACAGGTTATTACCTTCCTAATAAACCCATTATCTTACAAAGATACATCCTTTTTACACCATTAGGGTTTCTAATTAACTTGAAATGCATTTTACTAGAAAATTAAAGTACTTTTGCAAAACGAACTAGAATCAGGTTCTTAAATCATTTTTATCAGATTCCTTGTATTTTTCTACCCAACTTTCATATATAAAGTTCCTTTATCCGAGTTTCCTATCTATTTCTATGATTTTAGCAAGGAAAAGCATTTATTTGCAATTACGATCGGAGAGGGAATTTTCCCAAAATTGCGAGAGCATTGGATCGGTGCGCCCAAGCTCCACGTCGGGATCTAAAACTCCACATCAAGGGCCTCCACTAGCACAGAGGCACGTGTGGCTATGAGCCGTCGTCCGTTGGATGGTGTGCTGGCCCACGATGGACCCCTGATCAACGCCCCGTGGTGGCCGACTCCACTAGCGAGAGTGCGTGCCCCCCTTCCTTCCGCTAAACCGCTGGATCAAGCTTAGGTCCACGATGGGGCAAGATCTGAGGGTGGCTTCTTGTCGTCTCCCTCCCTTCCTTGTTCTTCAGAACGTGGCGGCGCCGCGGCTGAATCTTGCCAGAGCAGATGAAATCTAGAGGGAGAGGGAGCTATTAGGTGTAATAGGTGGTTGCTGGACATCGCTAGGTCATGAGGACTCAAGTGTTGGTCTATTTATAGGGTACAAAGGGTCCCATTTAGGGTTTCTGATCCCACCGTCAAAGCTTGCTTCATCCCGATTGGGCGTTTTGGGTATACGCCATGAAAGTTGGAAAAACTTGGGTCTAGACTCTTCGCCAAGGTCTCCTGAACCTAATGGGACACAAATCCCGAGTGCACATGCACTGCAAAGATCAGAAAAATGAGGGGAAAATTCCCCTGTCTGCTATGTGTCTATGTCCCTATGGGACTCTTGACGATGAGTAGCATGCATTGGATTAAGATCCGATGACCCTCATCTCGCCTGCTTTTGCAAAAAGAAAACCAAATTCCTAAAATTCGAATTATCTTCTCTAATTAAAGATAACTTGGAAAACCCATAACTATGAATTCTTAACTCCGTTCTTATTAAACTTTTGAGGGAAACTCTTTTGTGTTTTTATCTCTCATCTTGAAAAACTTGAGATCATTATATCAATTAAACTGTTCCTTTTCTTTGCTTGCAAGAAAACACATTTTTGTTCACATTTTCCACATATTCTTTATTTCCTTTGCTATTATTTAATTATCCTGAGTTCCTTGAACCCCAAGGAACCTTTATAGATGAAATCCTAGTTTGGGAAATTATCTTTTAGCCTTTTAATCATCTTTTATCCATTTCCTTATATTTCCATTATCCCTTTGAATCCTTTTTCCTTTCTTTTTCTTTTTCTTTCAATTGGGCTTAATGGCCAATAAGGCCCATCAAGGAAGCATGCAAGGCCATTATACACGAAATTCATTCAAATCAAACCATGGAATCAAACAGTGATCTTATTTATCTTTCAAAGGAGATGCACACATCTCATTACATGTTTTGGAAAAATGAGGTTATAACATCATCCCCTCCTTGTAGGAATTTTGCCCTCAAAATTCAACAATCAAGAAAACAAAGAAGGATATGCTTTTTCCATGTCCGTCTTCAGCTCCCAGGTGGCCTCATCCTCTCCATGGTGCTTCCAGAGAACCTTTACCATCTCAATATTCTTATTTCTGAGCTCTTTTTCCTTGGTATCTAGAATCCGCAAAGGAAACTCAGGATAAGACATCTTTCCTTGAAGCTCAATAGGTTCAATGCTCAGCACATGGCTTGGATCTTGCACATATCACTTCAGATTGGACACGTGAAACACATCATGCATCATACTATATTGAGGGGGTAACGCCAAACGATATGCAGCCACACTAATCCATTCTAATACTTCAAACAGACCCACGTATCAGGGACTCAACTTTCCTCTATTTTTAGCTATAGCTCAGAGCGGTTGGATTTTTAGAAAAACATGTTCTCCCACGGTGAAATGCACATCAGTCCGCTTCGCATCAACATATGACTTATGTCGGTCTTGGGCTCTCTTTAGCCTTTTCCTGATCAAAGCAACTTTATCAACATACACTTGGAGTTCATCTGACCTCAATAAGGTCCTTTTACCAACATCATACCAGTGAAGTGGTGACTGACACAGTCTCCCATATAGAGCTTCATATGGAGGCATCCTGATACTGGCTTGGTAACTATTGTTGTAGGCAAACTCAGCTAAAGGTAGGTACTGCTCCCATGATCCACCCCAATTGAGCACACAAGCTCTTAGCAGATCTTCTATGGTCTGAATCATCCATTCTGACTGACCATCGGTCTGGGGGTGATAAGCGGTACTGAACTTCAACCTTGTACCTAGTGCCTCTTGAACTTGCTTCCACAATTTGGAAGTAAACTTTGGGTCTCTATCCGAGATGATGGAACCGGGTACGCCATGCAAACACACTATCTCTCTAATATATAGCTCAACTAAGTCTGACACCTTGGCAGTGGTTTTCAGGGCAAGGAAGTGTGCTGACTTGGTAAGACGATCTACCACAACCCATATCACATCATGACCTCTCTTGGTCCGGGGTAGACCTACCACGAAATCCATGGTGATCTGCTCCCATTTCCACTCTGGAATCTCTATAGACTGTAAAAGTCTGTTGGGTCGTTGGTGTTCAACCTTCACCATTTGGCACGTAAGACAACTAACTACATAAGCTGCAATGTCTCTCTTCATTCCTGGCCACCAGAAAAACCTTTGTATGTCCTTAGACATCTTAGTAGTTTCTGGGTGTACCGTGTATTTAGAACCATGAGCCTCTTATAGGATACGTTCCTTCAACGGTGAATCTTCAGGAACCCATATGCGATTCTCAAATCAGATTCCTCTGTCTATTCCCAATGAAAGATGGGTTTGAGGCTTCTGCATCAAGCCATTCATTTTGTCAAGTCCTCCACTGGCCAACTGTGCTGTGACAATCTCACTCAATAACTCAGACTGTATATGGATATTGGCTAATCGAACTCGATCATCTAATGGTTTAGGTGACCATTCCACCAACTCTTCTAAGCTCTTCCACTGTCTGGACAACACCACTGCACACCTTAGCTGTTTCTGACTCAAAGCATCGGCTACGACATTCACCTTTCCTGGATGATAGCAATGGTGAAGTTGTAATCCTTCATGTATTCCATCCATCGTCATTGTTGTAAGTTCAAGTCTTTTTGCGTCAGGAGATACTTCAGGCTCTTCTGGTAGGTGAAGATTTAAAAAGTGGCCCCATACAGGTAATGTTGCCAAATCTTCGAGGCATGGATGATAGCGGATAACTCTAGGTCGTGGATCGGGTAGTTCACCTCGTTGGTCTTAAGTTGTCGGGAGGCATATGCAACCACATGCTGATTCTATTCCAACATACATCCAAGTCCCATCTTTGATGCATCAATGAAAATTATTAAACCCTCATTGCCTAATGGTAGAGTCAACACTGGTGCAGTGGTCAACTTCTCTTTTAGCACCTGAAAATGAGCCACACAAACATCGGACCACACGAACTTCACATCATTCTGGGTCAACATAGTCAAAGGCAAAGCAATCTTTGAGAAATCCGCAATGAAACGTCGATAGTATCCTGCTAACCCCAAGAAGCTTCTGATCTCAGAGGGGTTCTTCAGTGTAGGCCAGTCTCGTACTACCGACACTTTAGCTGGATCTACGGTGATCGTTCCTCCTGAGATGATGTGTCCAAAGAACATGACTCGGTCTATCCAAAACTCGCATTTAGAGAATTTCCCATTGAACTTCTGCTTTCTTAAGATATCAAGGACTTTTCTTAGGTGGTCTCGATGTTGATCTACGTCATATGAATAAACCAGTATGTCATCTATGAACACTATGACAAACGAGTCAAGGAAGAGTTAAAACACACTGTTCATAAGGTTCATGAACACACTAGGTGCATTGGACAACCCAAAAGGCATAACCACGAACTCATAGTGGCCATACCAGGTTCTAAAAGTTGTTTTCGGGATGTCCTCACTCTTGACCCTCAACTGGTGCTAACCCGATCTCAAGTCGATCTTGGAAAAGACTCGAGCTGACTTCAACTGGTCAAACAAGTCATCTATCTGGGGTAAAGGGTATTTGTTCTTAATGGTAGCCTGGTTGATCATCTGGTAGTCTATGCACATTCAGAGGGAACCATCCTTCTTCTTTACAAAAAGAACCGGTGCTCCCCATGGTGATGTGCTAGGGTGGATAAAACCCTTATCCAACAATTCCTACAATTGCTTCTTTAGCTCAAGCAACTCAGCAGGGGCCATCCTATAGGGTGCTCGGGAAATAGGGTTTGTACCAGGGGCTAGCTCTAAGGAGAAATCTACCTCTCTTTCGGGAGGTATCCCAGGTAGATCATCTGGGAAAACATCTGCATAGCCCCTAACTACCTCTATTTCTTCTAAGGGTTGCACCTTGGGTTCTGGCTCGGTGACTACTGCTAGGAAAGCTCGACACCCTTTACTCATCATCCGTTCTGCTTTCACGGCTGACACATATGGGCTGGTAGTGGTATCCTTCCTACCCCTAATGACAAAAGGTGGTTGACTTGGTCTCTTGATGATCACTTTCTTCTATCTACAGTCAATATTGGCCCTATACGTATATAACCAATCCATGCCAATAATTACATCAAAATCATTCATGTCAAAAAGGATAAAGTCTGTAGGAAAATCATGATCTCGATATTTCACTGATACTACTGGGGTTTTTAAAAGGGAAGTAAAGATTCAACCACTCGGGGTTGTAACATCTAAGACATACCCTAAATCCTTAATATCCAAACATAGCACAGTTGCAAGATTTCTTGAAATGAAAGTATTAGTAGATCTAGAGTCAAACAAAGCTTTCACATCATGCCCCATAACTTCAAGCATGCCTACATTATTGTTCTCCATGCATTAGACCATTACATGCTTAACTTTAAAATTGAAAAGAAAACTCTAAGGGTTATTACCCTCGATCAACCGATTAGCATTTGCTTGAGCTTCCTCATTATCAATGGAAAACACCCGAGGTTGTCTTCTCTCTCCAGTAGGTGGGGCTACATCTATAAGTGGTGCTTCCACAGGTGGAGCTGCTACTGGTGGGGCCGCTACCTGTCCTGGTACTCTTGGATTTGGCATAGGGAAAACAGATTGGAGGTGCCCTTCTTGGTGGCATCGGTAGCATACCTTCTTGTTGCGACACTCACTGGTATGCCACCTCCTGTAGGTGCGGCATCAAGGTCGGTTGTTCTCTTGGCGGGGCTTCCCTTTTCCTCCATGTCTTCCTTTATCATGATGACGCCCTGGACCTTTCTTGTAGTTGCTCTTCAGACCTTGAGTTCTGTCAGTGAAACCCAAATACCCCTTGGGTGGAACCTAGGCAGACATCACGGTCCTTTCCATGTCTAAAGCAATGTTGTATGCCTCAGCGAAGGTTTTGGGTTTACTTGGAATCACATGGGACTGGATGGTAGGGTGAAGACGTTCCACCCTCCTTTCTTCATCCATCATGTGTCCAAAACGTTCCATGAGGCGGAACCTATGACCAAAGTCTACAACTGAGGAGCTTCCTTGAGTCATGCTAGTGAACTCTCTTTCTTTCTCCTTCTTTGCTGAGACGGGGAGGAATCTGGCAGTGAAGATGGTCTTGAAGTCAGTCCATGCCATTGGTTCCTCACTTAGGTCTCTTCCCGTGATATGGTTCTCCCACCATATCTTGGCTGCACCTTCCAAAGGGTGAGTAGGAAACATAACCTTCTTATTCGGCTGCACCTCGAGCATATGGAACCCATTCTCGACTGCAAGCAGCCAAGCTTCGGCCTTGTCGACTACTTCAGACTTGTCTTCTCCCCAGAACTTCTCGACGTTCAGCTTGATGATGTCCAAGATGGTGGCTCCCAGTCGAGGTCGAACAGGAAGTAGCTCACCATTCGCATTTCTTGTCATGTCCCTAAGGGCAAGTGCACGGATAGCCTCAGTCAGTTGCTTTTGATGTTCCATCCAAACTGCATTTGTGGTGTGAATCACCATTGCTGGTTCTGGACCACCCGACTGTTCCTCCTCCATTCGGGCTTCCTCTTCATACACCTAGTGTTCTTCATATTCTGGTCCTTCTCCTTGCTCTAGGTTAATGTCGGGCATTGGTTCAGGGTTGGGGTCCTTGTGCACAACTTCTTCAGGACTCTTTCTCTTCTTAGAGGTCTCTCCACCATGATTTTGCTTCCTCTTCTCAGAAGACCCATTCTCTTTACGGGGTGGCCCACCTCTGCTGGTGGAGAAAGGGATTGCCACAACCTTTGTATGAGCCATCTACATAAGCATAACAAATAGACCTTTAGTTTATCATTAAACTAATTATACTTATGTCACTGATATCTCATTACGTATCTTTTATTAATTTGATGGAGGATTCCTTAATCCTTAACTTACTTGCCCATACCACATGAGGGTGAGGAAGTGAGAGAAAACCATAACTCTTAAAGTCCTTAATAGAATTTGTGATGAGAAGGGATGAATAAGATGAGGAAGTCCTAAAGGTATCTTGTTTCGATTCAAATCCTAGGACATCGGCCAGGCAGTCACACATTCCGGGAGTCCTCATATTCCGACTAGCGGTGCGGAGGAAAATTTTGCTAGCCCCCGGAAGTGATCCTTTTCTAGTCACCTCAGTCTTTCAAAAAATCGTCTAATAACTCCCTTTGGTTCTATAGAGTTTGTAAAATTTAATAATTATTAACTATTAAGTGGAGAACCTTGGCTCTGATAACAAATGTAACGGCCCCGCCTTCCGGTAACCCCCGATTAAGGGAAACCGAGAGGTCGGTGCCGTAATCTAATTTCTGGATCAAGGTTCAGCAATTAATTGATAACAATTAATAAATTCTACTAGACTATACAGAAAAGTTGTAATAAATAAATTTTTTTTGCATACCTTTGAAAATTTTGGATTTCTAACTTCTATCTAGAACTGGAACTAACTAACTAATCCTCCTTCGACTTTAATTCATGTATTTAACAATATGACAATTTATTATTTGTCCTTTTTGTTTTGTACCTAAAACACCGACAAACAAAACCTCGGTCAGCTGAAGCTGGTATGTGGGGGAAACAAATAATGTGCAACTATGTTAACAATGTAATCCTTCAACTATTCATTTAACAACCAAGATTACGTTTTAATCCATACTACTCAATCCTTACCTATCCCCTAGCTTTGTGATGTCCTTGCATACTATCTCTCTTCAGGTGGTTCCTTACCCCATGGTCCTACCTTACAGGTAGCTAATACATAGGGTACTAGAGTCGCATGACACTACCCAGAAGTAGCCCAATATCTAACTCAAAGTGACTTGATGGACCTACTCCCTTGGTAGCCATGTACTAAGTCAACTAATAAGCCACAAAGGGGACCGGGAAATAAGTCATATCCACATTATAGTTTGCATGAAATAAAATCATCCAAAAATTAATTCATATCATCGATGAAAACTTCTGTAAACCTCAGAAAACATAACTCGATATATTCATAAGCGTAACCACATACCTCTTATTGCAGATTTGAATACAGAATCAAGTATGAAGAGAGAGAATATCCAAGTAACCAAGAAAATTGCACAGAAACCCTGAAATAAACATTCCAACTATATATTTTTAAAACTTATTCAATTCCATCTTATTCCTTAGGGTTTCTATTCCAATTTTAGGGTTTTCTTGGAAATTAGGGTTTTACCTTCATTCTTAGTTACCATGAACCCTAATTCCTCAAAATCACTTAAAACACTTAAATACTCTCCTTTTAGTATTCATAATAGTCTTAGGACCATTATTTAGTAATTTACTTCCTTAATTCACAAAAACGTGGTTTTCTTTTTTCCTTTTCCCTAAATTAGGGTTTCCATGTACCTTATCTTTCATTTATAGTCATAAACCCTAATTTAACCAATTTTGTATATAAAATGGATAGAAACTCCATCATAAGCATCAACAGGTTATTACCTTCCTAATTAACCCATTATCTTACAAAGATACATCCTTTTTACACCATTAGGATATCTATTTAACTTGAAATGCATTTTACTAGAAAATTAAATTACTTTTGCAAAAAGAACTAGAATCAGGTTCTTATATCATTTTTATCAGATTCCTTGCATTTTTCTACCCAACTTTCATACATAAAGTTCCTTTATCTGAGTTTCCTATCTATTTCTATGATTTTAGCAAGGAAAAACATTTATTTGCAATTATGATCGGAGAGGGAATTTTACCAAAATTGAGGGAGTGTTGGATCGGTGCGCCCAAGGTCCACGTCGGGATCTGACGCTCCACGTCAAGGGCCTCCACTAGCACTGAGCCACGCGTGGCTATCATCCTTCGTCCGTTGGATGGCGTGATGGCCCACGATGGACCCCTGATCAATGCCCCGTGGTGGCCGACTCCACTAGTGAGAGTGCGCGCCCCCCTTCCTTCCACTGAACTGCTGGATCGAGCTTAGGTCCACGATGGGACAAGATCTGAGTGTGGATGCTTGTCGTCTCCCTCCCTTCCTTTTTCTTCAGAATGTGGTGGCGCCGCGGCTGAAGCTCACCGGAGCAGATGAAATCGAGAGGGAGAGGGAGCTCTGAGGTGTAATAGGTGGCCGCTCGAGATCTCTAGGTCACGAGGACTCGAGTGGTGGTCTATTCATTGGATATGAAGGGTCCCCTTTAGAGTTTCTGATCCCACCATCAAAGCTTGCTTCTTCCCGATTGGGCATTTTGGGTATATGATGAATGCATAATTCATCGCAGTTCAATCCCCTCTTTTGACCCATTTTTACAATGTTTAGTCGCCTTTATTGGCTTTATCTTTTAAATATGCGAAATGACTTGGCTATACTACTTTAATGAGCTTTTATTACCTATACCTTCTATTATGTGAGTAATTGAGCTTAATTGAATTATCACGAATTTAATTGGATTTTTACATCGTATTTGACAGGTCAAATCGAGCTTTGGGCCCGAGTTTTGGTCCATTTCCTAATTTTGGGCTTTGTTTAGCTCTGGTCAAAGGCTAGTCAACGAGGCCCCCCCTTTTTTCCCTTACACGCGGCCCTTCTCCTAGAGGCTACATCGACTGCGGTTCCTCCTGACCTAGCCGCGACCGCGGCAAGCTGATCGTGACCTCCATAAACCCCGCGACCAAGCAGACACCCGTGACCAACCAGTGCCCGCGATCGTGGCTTTGTTCTGCACCTGCGGTCTTTGCCACGACCGTGGCGTCTCCCCTCGACGTCGTGACCAGGTCATGCATCCCAAGACCGGGACCTGCAACTGGAAGCCCCCGTGGCGGCTACTCACGACCGCGGTCCGCCTTCATTCTGCACCCGCAGCCTGCTCCGGGGACTGAGCTTTTCATCGCTACTGCTTCCACCCGCGGCTGCACACATCACGACCTGTGGATCCACATGCCGCGACCGTGGCATTTCCTGCGACCTGTCGAGCGACAAAGCCACGACCGTGGCGTTCTCCTTCATCACAAGCCCCGCGGTCTGTAGTTCCTCTCTCCGTCGCCTATCCGACACGCGGTGTTGAGTGCAAATGTCGCGACCTGTGGTGGCCTACATCACACCTCAACTCCACGTTCCGCCCTCGCTCCTTCACCTTTGCCAAGTCATGGCTCTTCCTCACACAGAGCAGCACATTTATCGTGACCACGACAAAGGCCGCGACCACGACATTTGCCGCGACCACGACAAATGCCGCGACCACGGCAAAGGCCGCAACAACGACAAAGGCCGCGACCACGACAAATGTCGCGACCACGACAAATGTCGCGACCACGACAAAGGCCGCGACCTCGACAAAGGCCGCGACCACAACATTTGCCGCGACCACAAAAAAAGTCACGACCCGCTGCAGAAATGACAAGGTCACGATTTTAAGTCAGTGCCCAGCCTGCCTATAAATAGAACTCAACTCCAGTCAGTCAAATCATCATCTCCAGACTCCGTTAGGTTGTCGGTCTGCCCTGAGCCTAAGGAGATGATCTCCATAGCTAAAAGCTTGCCCCCATGGTGGTTTTGCGGCCCGTTCACCCAGATCTGGAGTGAAGACCCAGATCTACAAGCCACCTCGTTCAGATCAGGATCTAGATCTAGATCTGGGTCTAGATCTATTGTGTTTACACCACTTCTATGCCGCCATCTTGTCTACGAGCTAATCCTCCTGCTGCGAGCGAGGACAACAACAAGAAGAAGAAGGTGGAGAGAGAAGATCTACCCTGTCTGTCGTGGTGTTCTTCTCTCTTCATCCAGATCTGCCCCGACGTCATGTAGAAGACCGTTTCTCCACCGAGCAGTGATCATCTTCTTCACCATGCTCATGGTGGAAACCTCTCTCTCTCTTGTTATTCTTGTTTCTCTCACCATGAGTGAGTAGTTTACCTTCGCTGGGGTGCGGGGACTAGCCCCGCTGCCCATGCTTTCATATCTCACTATTAAACATTCCATGGCATGTATATAATCTTTCATTTTGTTGTTAATCATTGATGTGTGCTTGTGGATTGATCACCTGCTTGCATCTATCTTGTTCATTTCCTATGTTGCGAGAACTTCAATGCATAGGTTTTGAATGTCGATTAACATGGTTGACTCCCAAACTAAAAATAGAATGGGATTCCTTGAGGTCGTAAGTGTATGATCCATGTGGTGACGAGCCATCTAGCCCACGGTGACGCTTCTGTGTGCCTGACGCCTGTATAGGGGGCCCATAACTTCATTTGGATTTCTGTATCTTCAGAGCAGTAAGTATGTGATCTGGATGGTGACGAGACATCTGATACCTAAGGTGATGCTTACGCGAACCTGACGCCCGTATGGGGGGTTCTGCATCAACTCTATTTGAATGGTTATATCTTGCCTGGATGTTTGATGTTTGGATGTGATTGCGTGTGTAGTGGTGGTGAAACCCGAGACCATCCCAACGATTTCCATCATTAATCTTTAATCAACTTTTAATCCTGCTTTTTTACTTTCCTCGCATTTAGTTAATTAACTCAATTCAACAAACCTTGCTCTAAATATTAGTCTTGATTCAACTAGATTTGACTAGACGAAAGTTTCTTAAAAACGTTGTC